>QXEO01002116.1:2740000-3340000 GCA_007115705.1 Dactylis glomerata
TATTACAACGCTGATCCAGACACTTGAGTCTTTAAAACCTTACAAAGTTGCATAGCCACCTGGGCTTGCTCAAACACGGAGTTTCAACACAAAGTAAACACAACGGAAAATAAACAGCAGTGAGCCTCCATCTTCAGCAGTTGCCACGGGCAGACATGTTGGTATGTAGGCTCAAGACTCCTACCATTACTCCTCATCAGAAAAACCTGCACATTTGAATATGCAGCCCCATTGAAGGGGTCAGTACAATGACGTACTGGCAAATGACACATGTTTGGTGGCTGTAGTGGGAAGACTATACTACATGATATTTGGCTAGTGGATCTCATGGGCTAATTTGCATAAAGCCAATTTTATCCTACAATTCTTTGCAAAACTTTCTTTCAAAATTTTATTCATTAAGGGTCAAAATAACCCCGAAATACTACATAAGGGTGCACTGGGCGCAACTCAACAAAGTTGGAACAACAGAAACCACCACCCCTCGGAGTGCATGCCTCTGAGCTCCTACCTAAGGGTTTCTAGTCAAATTTTATCCATTCAGAACCGGTGATGAGATTCTTCCATACATTCCATGTCTAGAGGCTCAAATTGTCCATGACCTGGGACACGGCTAATATATTAGGTTGACACCCTGTATGGGTTGTGCACTTTCACCTTAAGACCCATTCTACCCCGAGAGAAGAATGAGACAAGACCTTTCTGAAGGAGAATTCAACCAAACGAGCCTGGCCGTACCCTCCTACAATTCTGCTACCACTTACTGTCAGTACTCATGGCTGAACCCTTCCAACTTACTCAATCAAGATACAGCCCATAATGTCATAAGGCTGCACTGGAAGTACTCTAAAACACAGAAGATATGGTAATCTCTTTAATAATGGGTGGCAAACCACGAGTGTACTCCCAAGGTTCCCCACCCCCTACGAGGCGTGAGGCCCTGGGAGACCCTCAACTGCACCTCCTCAATCAAACCAATCCACCCAGGTGATTCATTTTAGTTGAAGTTCTTAATTTGTTCACAAAACAACTTTAACAAAGTGATCATAGCATGGCATCAATGTTCAAAGTATTTTAGCATCCTAACAAGTGGGGTTTTGGGGTTGACTACACACTCCTAGGATCTAAGCACTTTGTAAAACAATTGATATTCCACCTATCATGCATACTGCTGAAAACACTAATGCAGTAGTAAAAGTAGGTAGAAAGGATGTGTGTCACTTGCCTTGGCAACAACTAGCACACTCACATCCCTCACAAGGGTAGTTCAGCTCCTCTTCACAATCTAAACATGACAATAATACAACATAAACACATAGTTCCACATGTGGCAATCATAGACATGTATGCATGTATTCAAATGACTTTTTAATTTCACACAACTTATGTTGTGTGAAAATGTTGTATAAAAGGTGCTCAGATGATTGGTTTTAGTAAAACAAAACCAATGCAAGTGGAATCAAATAAAAAGCAATTTTAGATTTTTAGTTATGCACAAAACAGTGGTTTGGAAAGATTTGAGTGTACCAAGTTTGTGCACATAACAAGTTTGAAAATTTCTGGTTCTAGAATAATCTACAAGTCCAGAGGAACCTAGGGACTACAAAAATATAATTATTGGACTTGTAGAACAAAAGATATAAATTAAATACACAAAATAGTGGTTTAAATCAATTTGAAAATCATTCCAAATTTTATAATGAAACCTAGTGATTTGATCCTACCAATGGATTCTACACTTCCTAAGCTTTCTAGAGACATAAAATTTGTTCAAATCTGAGTTGTAGAACTAAAGTTATGAATTAAACATGTTTGTAGATTTTTAAAACAGTTTAAAACAAAATTTGAATCTGGTCTGGTCTGGGCGTGCCACGTGGCACAATTCTACGAGCTGGTACCGGTTCGGCCGGATCAGCCTCTACGGCCGTTAGATCTAAAGAGATCTAGACGGCCCAGATCTGGGTGTACCGCTTCGGTAAGTGGATCAATCCGATCCATCAGATCGAGATCCTATGGCACTGGGCGATTAGGGTTTCGGCCAGCCGGGGTTTAGACCGCCAGCGACCAGATCTTGGCGGCGCCGTGTCAGCATCGGCCGTTCCCACCATTACAGGAGGTTCTGGAGCATGGAGAGGTTACCTGCAGGTTTTGCACGGCGAGGCAACGTCGGTGGCGAGGTTGTAGTGGAGGAGGAAGACGAGGGTGGCTGGAATCACTCGCCGGTGATGCTCCAGTGGACAGTAGTTTCGGGAAATGTTCGTTCTGCTCGAACCAGGACGCAAACCAGCATGACAAAGTGTCAGCGAGACGCGCCAGAATAAATGAGAGAGAGAGGAACCAGAGAGAGGGCTCGAGGTGGACTAAGCTCACTAGAAAACGAAGTTCTCACTGGCGACAGTAGCGGAACACGGAGATGCTTTCGTGGAGTCTGGGAGCTCCCGAGAGGAGATTTTTGGGCGGAGTTGTTAAGGAGAGGGGGACTTTATAGGACACAGCCTGGAGGAGTGATTGCGCGTGGAAATCGCGTGAATTGAATCGCGAGCATCAATCACGCGCCAGTGATGCTTGCCTGTTCTGGGGAGGAAGAATAGGTCGTGCTGACATGTGGGGCACATGCGCCAGTGAGAGAGAAGAGAGGAAAGAGGTAACAGTTCGGAGAGGGGAGTTACTAGGCCTTGGGCCTCTTCCTGACCCGGGCTGAAACGGTTCCCTCGGCCCCTTTTCTATTTTTTTTGTTTTCTCTCCTTTTTCTTTTCTATTTTCTTTTTGAAACAAATGCATTTGAATTTCATTTGAATTCAAATAAAAAACAAAGGTTTTGCAGAAATGTTCTCTGTCCATTTAGGACCAAGAGAGTAGGATTTTGACAATATGAAACTAAAATTTAAAAATCTTGCTGAAATTTGTATTCAAAAAGCAATGCTATATATGAATGCCATGCATGAATTTTAAATATTGAAATTTAGGGATGTTACAGCAAAGGGCTGGCTGTGCCAGCAGCCGGCTAGGGTTCTCTCCGTTGACGGCCCAAGCCAGCAGCGATAAAGTAGCTCCTAATCGACGCTTTATGAAAGCATGTATGTACCTGACAGAAGCGGCAGAGGGCAAAGACCAAGGTGACGCCAGCCACGGCGCCGTTGCCACCTACCGCCCCAGTAAAGTAACATATACCGCAGATATGCCGACCGGGGGATAGGATCACTTTATAAAGCGACCTGCATCGCGCAGGAGGGGCAGGAGAAGAGGGGCCCGCACTAACATCATGGCCACTACCGAGCCGGCAGTCGGGCAGCCGGACCAAACTATGTAACGAGGCCCCTGCCTATATAAGGGGGTCTGGACCCTTAGAATAGGGGGATCGACCTAGTCTTCTTCTTCCTCTAGACAACACAGCTCAAGGAGCATTGTAGCCACCGTGTGCTCATAATAAAGAACAAGCAGGACATAGGGGCTTTATCTTCGGTGAGGAGGGCCCTGAACCTGGGTAGGTTCTCGTGTCACCACTGCCCATCTCGAGCCGGACATGTCACTGTACTCTGACGAGCCCTCTCGATAAGCCACCCTACATGGCTACTGTCTACAAAATACCATGACAAGTGCAGTCCTTGCACCACCCTGAGCAGCAGACATTTTCCAGTCCTCCATAAGACCAGGAATCAGCTTCAGCTTCGCATCAATGACCATGGTGGGAAGCTCTGATGACTTAACAATATGTAAATGGGCGCAAGCACCACGACCAGCTTTAAAGAGAACATCAAGCTCCTTCTTCACGGCTTCACTGGCGGTGCACAGTTCTGATGCAGTCTTGGGCCCCGGATGGTCAAATGGAGCTGCATGGCAGCAATATAAAAAAGCATTAGATAAAACATCCTACTAGCAGATATGCAAAAAACTAGTGAATCCTTACCAAGCAACAAAGTGTGCAGGTAGTTGATGACCGCACAGCAACAATCTAGCTGCTGGTTTGCAGCTGCAACCTCCTGATAGGCATCGTTGAGCTCCTTCTTCTTCTGCATTATGGCGGCTTGGTGCTCGTCCTTCAGCCTTTGATCGAGGTGGGAGTTATCAGTCAACGCCTTCTGAAGTTGAGAGTATAGCTCCTTCAGCATAACAGCATGACCATTCCTTTCCCCCTCGAGGGTGGCTTTCAGCTTTGCGGTATCTACATGACGGAAAGAAGAGCGAGATTAGCAGAGTGCTTCTAACTTGAAAACTACAAGACAAGTTTGACTTACCGCTATGCTTAAGCCTCCCCTGCAGATCCGCCACCAGCGCAGTCTTCTCCTCTAGATCCTTCTCTTGCAAGATGACGGCCTGGACAAGGTCTTCCACAAATTTCTTGTAATTCTGCAAAGGTACATTTAGCACAAGATGATAGTTCTCTAAGAGCTCCATGCCGGATAACGAATCTGCCATGGCGCTCGGGGGCTACACCAGGCCTTTTTATGTTAAGTTCTCTTAGAGCTCCATGCCGGTTTGAACCCGCCATGGCGCTTGGGGGCTACAGGTGATTCTAAGAGCATCTATTGGAAAGAGTTACCCACCTATGCTCGGGAGCTACAGGTTGATTCTAAAAATGTTTCTAAGTAGTTTCTCTAAGAGCACCATGATGGATTTTCATTGAAAATCTGCCATGGCGCTCGGGGGCTATAGGGAATACATACCTCTTTCAGAACACGAGTTCTTTGTACAAAGGAAGTCATGGAGGAAGATATCTGGTTGCTGGCTTTCTCTTGTAAATTGTCAAGATTAAACAGACTTTCTATCCGTTTTCCCGATTTGGAGATGCCAACAATATCCGCCGCCATAGCCTCTTTTCATGTAGAGCTCCCACCAAGATCCACGTTCTCAGGTCCAGCAACATGTGAAATAATGGGCATGACATCCTTAGCAGGAGCTTTAGCCATTGTGTTCGCTCTGGGGGCGGAGAGAGTCGGAACACGATGGTGGGTTGGAGCATCTGGGGTAGGAGGATTGATGGCGGGCGATGCTTTTTTCTGCTTTCATGGCACCTTCTGTGCAGCAGCTTTCTTCCCCCTGTGAGGATGTGTTAGAGGAAATAAAAAAGAAATAGTATTTGATGATGAATTCACCATGTGTACCTTCTTTTGGGCATTCGGATAGCGGCAGCGGATTTGGGAACAACATATAATTCTGCATGAAGATCAGGCATTGGATGGCGGGAAAGTATCTTTCCGTCGGTGCCGCGAACTCGACGGGCTGTATCCTCTTGTTCCTCGATGTGTAACCGTAATCGGCTCATCCGCCATCTTCCCTTCTCTCTCTTCATGAGCTGAGCCAACCTCTTCCGCCGCTGGAGATATTTTGCATTTCTTCTCTTGAGAAGGGCTTGGTTCCTCCTCTTTGTGATCGGTAAGCTCCTTTGGCCGAGGACAGCGGATGATGGGGCCTAGCTCTGCGGGAAGAAGGGTGTTGATCTGCAAGAAGGAACAATGAGTCGATGGAACATCAGAAGATACATGCATAGCAGAAATAACTGATACTCTCATCTCGGCAGCTATAATTCTTGTACATTGGCATTCCAAGCTTGATCTCCACGCCGCGACCAATTTTGATGATGTCGTGGATCTGATGCTCAATTTATTCAGGAGTTCACACTTCTTTGGTGAAGCATTGCGGATTGTCGATACAGCTGTATTCGCACATCAGCGCTGGCCGCTACTGGAGAGGCTGGATTCGCCGTGATAACTAGCATTGGATGGTGTCGATGCCGGTGAGGCCATCATGGCATAGTTTGGTGATCCGCTGTGAAAGAAGCTGGCATTCATCATCAATTGTAGAGTCATCAAGGATGCCCCAACAATCTTGCTCCACCGCAGGTCCATCAACAAATGTCCGTATCCCACGCTTCTTGCCAGGAGCTGCTTGGTCGGCTTGGTAAAAGAAAGACCCCCATCCCCTGGTGGAATCGTGAGGCTTAATATAAGGATATCTTTTCCCGCTATGGAGGACAAAGGAGATAGAGGCACAGTTGCGAAGCCTTCCGTTCGCTTCCTTGTTCTAGCGGATATTAAAATACAACTCGAAGAGATCTCCTCGAGGCTGAACTCCTAAATATCCCTCGCAGAGGGCGACGAAGCCTGCGATGATAGTGAAACTGTTGGGAGGATTGTGATGGAGTTGTAGCTTATAATAAGCCAACATTCCCATGAAAAATCTAGATGGCGGAAGGCTGAGCCCACAATCAATGTGAGACTTTAACATTACCACCTCCTTCTCCAACGGAGCGGGCATGGCGGCATTATTCTCCACCCACCATCGGGATATAGCTCTCCCCGCTATGAACCCTTTCTATTCCATTGTCGCAAGGATCTCCTCATTCAAGCTGCATGGACTCCAACAACCCGCCTTGGTTGTAGGTTGAGCTTCCACTTCATTAGTGGATCCTGAATCGGGGATGGCGGCATCCGCAGGCTTACTGCGTGATGGTTCCGCTGGCGAACCTCTGATCTCTGGTGATTGAGGAGGATCTCTCCTTTCTTCCTCATGGCGGGAGGAGGTCGCTTCGGGTTCCATGGCAGCAAGTGGCGTGGCGGAGATGATTTCGAGAACCTCGATCGAAGACGACGACAACACCAGAGCGGCACTATTCTGGCGAGAAGAAGTTCATCGGCGACGAGGAATTCCGGCCAGCGGCTCATCGGAACGGTCAGAGCTCGCGGGCGGCGCTGAAAAGAGAGAGTGAGAGGGGTGAATGAGCTAGAGCTTAATGCCCGGGGTATATATAGGCCCCGGCGCGGAGATGCGTGCCCACCATTTACGCCGTCCACGTGGCACTCATGTACCCTAGATCGCTGAGACGTGTCCTCGGGTAAAATGGTAATCTGCGCCAACGGGTATCTAGACCTCGAATCCTACCCTAGAAGGAACTGTGAAAAGCGAAAACTACAATGGATTTTGTGGTAAGATCTTTGTAAGATCCCAGAAATCCTGCCAGCGAATGTCAACATCGCTGATCCGCCATACCATGGCGGATTGGGGCAAAATTGGAGAACCTTCAAGATCCGCCATCAAGACGCGAAGAAAGAGCTATGATGGATGCATTTTGAAGATGAAGACATGGCGGATTGAATTGGCAATCTTGAAGTTTCCCGAGGGCTACTGTTGCGATACCAAATGGGTATACCAGCGACGTAGTCCTGGACCAGCATGCCCGGATGGTCCATAGATGATGATCAGGCCGATGGCCTAACCGAGCGGTCCAGTAGCTGGAGGCCCATGGCGAATTCCCGGACAAGCCGGCGGAGCTCATGGCGGATTCCTCTAGACGAGCGTATGGCGGATTGGCTTGTTGTACAAGACATAGTATAGGACTTAGTCTAAGATTCCATGTTGTATCCGTCCCGGAATCGCCGTAATGCCCACGCCAGACGCCTTTATAAGCCAGTGTGGAGGAGCCCTTGAGGCGAAGATCAACACCGTCGTTTTAACCGAGCACTTGTTGCCATTATAGTGAATTATATCAGCACGTAGGATCTCGCCACCACTGCGATATCTGAAACTAGATAAACTCGTGCTACCCTATCCTAGATCGTTCCGCCTTGTTCATCCCCTCTACATACTGTCATAAGCATATCTCCATGGCAGATCTATTAATAGAACCACGACAATATCTTTTGTTCGGGTATGTATTGGAACCGTACAACTCTCACGGAAATGCGGGCGTATACGGAAATGCTAGGGTGTCGTGCCGCAAGCGAATTGTACAACTCTCACGGAAGCAGAGTAGCCGACAGATACTGACCAAGCAGGCAAGCAAAGGTAACTAGGCGGACACGCCTTCCCTTGCCCGCCTCCGCTAGTATCCAAACTAAGCTAGCACGACACCCAACCACGCTGCAGCCGGCACGCAACCCTCTTCTTAACCACCCGAGAAAATCCTACATATCGAAATATCCCGGAAAGAAACACCTCGACCGCCGCGGGTAGCCTCCTCTCCAACACATAATCGCCGTCACCCCTTGGCCACAACCCCACACACTAAAATCTTTTTTCGCTCCTACATGTACCAGGCCAGTATATACGGCAAGAAAGCCAAGAAAACAACTCCTCATCTTCTTCGTTTGGTCCACCGCCCTCTCCAGTACAATAGCAAGCTAGCGATCTTAGCGCGGAAGGAACAGAGTTTCTTGGATTGGTTGCTCTGCGGCAGAGATGGTGGCGCCGGTAGTGATTGCGTCAGCTGGGTTCGGGATACTGGCGGGAGTGGCAATGGCGAACCGTACCATGGGCCAGGACGGTTTGCCGGCGGCTTCCAGGTGGGATGCGCGGCCGCGGTGCTCCACGTGCAGCGGTACCGGCAGGGAGGAGTGCCTCTGCAACCGTTGGTCCGACGGCGACGTCGGCTGCGGGACGTGCTCTGGCTCCGGCCGCAAGCGGTGCCGCAGCTGCGGAGGCTCCGGCACCGGCCGGCCGCTCCCGGCGCGGCTCGTCGTCCAGCAGCAGAAGCTGCCCACCGCGCCCGGGCGGGGCGGAGACTACAGCTGATATCCATCAGTACCTGGAGGTAGTTTATGTACAATCAAGTAGTAGAAAATAAAATAGTATTTATTTCCAATCAGCAGAAATACATAAATAACATGTCCATTCCTGTGGATGTTATACGTGTCTCGTTTAAACCATTTTAGTACTTGCTCCACGAGATCGATCGATTGTACTCGAAGTTGCGGGTGTACTTGAGTTTCCTCATGGATAACTCTGTACTTGCATCGGCAGCTGCTTCTCAGTCTAGAAATCTTGAGCAGGTACCCTGGGAGACCAGGAGACATATTGCAGATTTTTACAACATCACCAGATTCTCTTCTCCAGCAGTTTATCACATCAAGTGAGATTTTAATGGAGTAGCTCATAATTGTGCACATCAGGCTATTAGACAAAAATTGTCGTCGGCCTATTTATAGTTGCTCTTCTTCAGCTCATAGATGTATCAACTGTCCTATCCTTTTTGCAGTTAGCCAGATGCAATATCCTGAACTTGTAATACATGTTGTACACTGCATATGAGTTAATAAAATTTGGCACCCCCGGTGCCTCACCTTGTTCAAAAAAAAAAGATTGTACTCGAAGTTGCGGGGTGTACTTGATTTTGAGTTGATGCATCAACACTTCAAAGTTCAAGGACAGTGCTTGGAAATTACATGCCAAAGCAACATCAAAAAGAAAACAAAAATTACACCCCCTTGACTGCAAAAGTATCGGTAACTTAGTATAATTTATCTCTACTAGTTGAATGCCCGTGCGTTGCTACGGGCATATAAGTTCGTCGATTGATGGTATTTCTCCTTGTGCAAGAAAACTATACCGGATGTTCTCTCGGTTGTAACACATAAAACTTGTGTTGTTCTTGTTGGTTTTTAATGAAAATCAGGTGGGCATTTTAACCCTATTGCTCGGTAAAAAATGGTGTAATCCTTCCGAACACAGAAAAGTTATTTTGCATAGAAGAGTCTGGAAAGGCAACACCTCTATGTAGTATGCACCAAAGCCTTCCATGGTCAAGCTCCCGGAGGGCTACGAGCATCTCCGCTCGCCCCCTAAAGCCCCCCCGAACGCTGTATGGGGGCTCCATATAGAAAATCATGCCCAGTCGCGCCCCGAAATTTGTTTTCCATCCGACGCACCCAATCAAAACCTTACCCACGGGGAGGGAGAGCGCGAGCGGGGGCGCCTGCTAGACGTGTAACGCTCCGCGTGGCCACCTGCCATTGGCACCACTGACGCTTCGTCATCTCCACTCGCACGTTGCCTCATCTCCCGAGGCAAATAATGGCGCTGCACTGACGACAGACTTGCAGTGGCGCAGTGAGTCATCGCATCGGCGCACGGGTCGGCGTAAATGCACGCCACACATTCACGCCAATAGCTCACCGCGCCTATAAATCACACTGCCCGGTGCCATTGCCGCTCATCCAGCCTCGCCGCGCCAACCTCCTCTCCTCGCCTCTCCCACGCAAAGCTCACCTTCCCACCTCTCCCTCGTCGTAGACGCCATGGAGCAGGCCGGGCACGAGGCCAATGGCTTTGGCCGCCGCTACTTCAACGAGTGGGAGGCGCACGCCTTGTATGAGGCAGGGTACATGGCGCCGCAGGACGATCCGGAGGGGTTCCGTGGCTAGAATGCGGCGGAGCGCGCCTCCTTCAATGAGGTCTAGCCAGGGACTTGGAGTTCGCCCTCGCCGGGTCCAGGCAGGATGCGAAGAAGGCCGAGGCAAAGCGCGCACGCCGCCTCGGCCTCTTCGTCAACCTCAACGCCGACGTTGTCGACGCCGGAGTGGCGCGGCGGCGACGACCAGGACTGCAGCAGCTAGGCGGATTTGGAAGGAATGAGCATTGATCGCACTGACTGCATGATCTCGAGATTTTTAGAGGTCCTTGTCTAGCTAACAGAGATTGATTTTCACATTGCAGTTCTTTTTGACAGAATTTTTCTTTATGAACATTACATGAATCTCGCAAGAAACCAGCAACAAAATAAACATCCACTGCTTGAACCAATATTTTGTTTACCATAGTTTCAGAGAAACTAAAGAAAAGAAGAGATCAGAATTGACACAACGTGAACTACTTGTGTACTTAAAATTCAGAACAGAAATAAGAGATGGTGATAGATCAAGAACAAACAGATTAATCTGTTCCCAAGCTAGATACCGGCGACGACTGGGAAAGCAAGGTCGACCCCGTAGGTTGATAACCTGTAGTAGCCAGAAGGCACTGGCTGCCCTCGCCAGCTGCCCTCGCCATGCAGGTAGCAATTAATGCCACGCCTGCCGGCTGCACCTGCTGCCACCAAAATGCACACAATGCTTCGTCTAGCCGCTTGTCTGCTCTCTGCTGCTAGAAGAGCGACTACAACAGCCTGCTCCTGTAGATGTGACCGGAGGGCGGCCATGGAGTCATGCCGGGTGGCTTGCAGACTGCTTGGCGGCGGCGTGCAGCAGGGAAGTCGCCGCTGTGAAGAGCGGGTCGCCCTTTTCGACGCAATCCTTCCCGATCATGTGATGGTTGTGACATCAGTCACAACGCTGCTGCCTGCTATGTGATATTGGAGCACTCGGCGTCCGAGCTGACCAGCGTGATCGTCTATTCGTCTTCCTCTTCTTGCCCACAATCTCGTCGTCTTTTCTTTGGTCCGCTCTGCTCGTCGCCACGGTTTTATTCCTTGATCTCTCGAACGCTCAATTTTGAACGTATGATTCGATCGATTTGATGCTGGACAATTGACCGCTTCAATATTTAAAGGTCCAAAGAAAGCAGTAAGAGCCTAAGAGACCGACTCGATCTGGTTGGAACTCTCGATAAGTTTGGTTCGGGTCCGCCGTGCGCGCAAGGCGGGATGCTAGCGATTGGGGTCCTCGAGTACGATGAGGGGGCAGAGGGGATGCCCCGGTGGAGAGGGGGGAAACAGAGGGGCTGGGCGCTGTAGAGCTACAAAGCGATACTGCTGTTGCTTTTGTTTCGGAAGAAGAAGATAGGGAGAGAGGCAATGCCGCCATGGGATGGAAGCATGCCGGGATCAACTCTCGTCTGTGGTGATATCAGGATTTGGCATGGCGGTTTCTCAGGATCTGAAGAGAAGAACGGGGTATCGAGAACAGAAAATAATGTTCAGTGCTGAATAATCAGTAGAATGTGAGCAAAAAATGAAATTCAATTCTTCAGCAAATTGGCAGGTCTGGTGGGGGTGCCCCCAGGGACTGCAGCTCTCCGACTCCATCCTCCACCAGGAAGGCCATGGCGAGGCCCAAGGTGATGTGCACATCGAGATGGCAGTGCATCAGCCACACTCCGGGGTTGTCGGCGACAAACCGGATGACTGCCCACCCGTTCACTGGGACGCCGACTGTGTTCCTCATCGGTGGGTCATGCAGGTTGAACTTTGCGGTGTCGGTAGCGGCGTCGAAGTTGCCGATCGAAGCCCTCAGCGAGGATGAAGAAGTCGTAGCCGTGGATGTGGATAGGGTGGTTCTCCGCGGCGAAGATGTTGGTGCCCTGGAGCACGACCTGCACCACCGAGCCGTACTTGAGCTTGTACAGCTTGGTGCCCCGCACTGGCTGCCAGAGCGCGCGGCTGACGTTCTGCGCTGTGTAGTCAAACTGCACCAGCGGGTTGGCCGGAAAGTCGGTGGTGAAGAGGCCGTTGGCGGCGCCGCCACCCTGGTAGTGCGCCTGGAGGAGGGAGACGGTGGAGGGGAGCATGAAGGAGACGTTGTTCATGCTCGCCGCGAACCGTGTCCCGTTGGGACCGCCGCAGTTCTGTGCAGCGGAGCAGTTGAAGAGGCCGACGCCGACGGTGAAGAAAAGGTCTTCGTCGACGGCCGAGGGGAGCTCCACCGCGTGGAGGTTGCTCAGGCTCATCGTGAACGCGGTCACCGTGGCGGTGTCGTTGTACGCTGGGAGGGTCGGCATTGCCGGGCTGGCCGCTGGCACCGTAGTCGAAGATGGCGGTGGTGGTTGTGTTGTCGAAGGGCACGCCCTGCGCGCTGGCGTAAGCGCGGGCGGCGAGGTAGTACCGGCCAGGTGGCTGGTCGAAGGTGACGAGGACGTCTGTGGTCTGGCCAGGGCCGAGCACGAGGACGGAGGTGTTGTGCGGCTTGGTGTAGGAGGCGTCGGCGCCCACGACGGTCATGGTGTGGCCGGCGAGGGAGACGAAGAGCTCCGTGTTGAGCGCAGCGTTGATGAACCGCAGCAGGTTCGTCTCGCCGGACTTCACCGCGAACACGGCCGCATCCTGGGAGGAGCAGCTGTAGAGGTCGCCGGGTTGGCCGTTCACGGATTTCTTTTGGGACTGTCTAAGTATCAGCTAGCTGATTTCACAATTGGCCATAAGTCACATTTTTATACTACTATGATGAGTAAATGACTCATTCGCTGGCTTCCATTCGTTCATTCCGAACAGTTTGACAACGAAAAAAACCTTTTAAAATCCCTCAGCCTAGGTTTTTTTCACCGGTTTTTTAATTCAACGAGACTGATATATACATCTGCCCCAGAGAGTGGTTCCCGCCCGTGATACTGTACTAATTAAGAACGTTAACTTTAAAGTAGTAGTGAATGAAAAGCCCGAGAAAAATATATGTGCTTCGTGACTTTGTCATACTGATGATGCACGTACACACCTATTCTAGCAGGTATAAGGTACGAGAGCATCTCCATCGGTGCTTCCAATACGGCTTCCAATAGTACTATTGGGACGCCAACACGATTTTAGGCTCACAGCAGCGGCCCTGGTAGGAGGCTGGCGCATTTTGGTTTTGGAGCCCAATATACGATACTCCCACGCCGATCCAAGGCGCCAGGAGCCAATTGGGAGCGTCGGCGCCTCACGCCATGTAGGATCTACGGCCTTTCTTGACAGCGACACGAACCGCGGTCAACCTACTTTAAAAAGACGGCAGAGAGTTAGGTCGCTAGCCCTAATGGAGGCACCGGTTCCCGATGCGGTCAACACGAGGCGACGACATGTCTTCCTGGCCGACGATTGAATGCACGCGCCGGCCACTGCGTCTCTAGTCTTTAAGGCGAAGCCCTCCCCGTCCTCACGCCACTCCACCTCCTCACCGAACACATCCACCTCCTCACCAGCACACACACACACACACACACTCCACCAACCCACGGCAATGGCACACAACCACGAAGCGGTCGGTTCGCGCGCAGGTTACCGCCCCCTCAGCTTCAACACCGAGGAGGCCTCCATCCTCTCGGAGAACAACTTCCTGGTGCCTTTGGGATGGAAGCTCTGCATGGCTGGAGGATCTCAGCGGGCGGCTTGGTTATGCCCCCATTCTGCCGGAGGGGCCAGCGATGGAAGCCTACATCGAGCATCAGCGTCGAGCTCTGCCGTCGGAGCAGCACAACAGCCCCACTTGGCGTCCAACAGCGTGCTCTAGCAGCCGTTGTTCCAGGAGGAGTGGCACAACACCATCGCCGACTTCGACATCGGCGCGCCCACCCACACCCGCTATGACATCGCCGACTGGCGTGCATGGTGGCGTGGCCACATCGTCGAAGTTGTGATCGCGCGGCGACCTGGTCCGCTCCGCCGCATGCTCCGTCCTCTACCCTCCGCCCACTCACCGCCAGAACCGAAAAAATAAGAGAAGAAAACTGAACATTCCGAACACAAATTTAAGAATAATAAGGTATTGAAGAATTAGACTTAGGCACAATGAACAAATAACAATCAACCGAAGCAAATAAAACTAAAGAATTAGAATAATGTACTGAAGAATTAGAATTAAGAATGAAGCAATAAAATTGAATAATGAATAAATAATATTGAGAAACTAAAGAAGAGAACATACTGAAATTGACAATAGATTGAAACTAACCGACTATAAACTGAAAACAAGAATGATGAGATATCTAGAAATAAAATGTAAAATGTTGTGAAAACTGATGGAAGACAAAGGCAATGAAGTGAATGAAGAAAGAATGGGAGAATGTATAGAATTGTTGAGAAAATCATAACCAAAGAAAAGACAGGGTGTAAGTCCGAAGAATTGTTGAGCAAATCATAACCAAAGAAAGACTGGACTCAAAATGAAAATAAAATGAATGAAAATGCCAAATGAAGAATGGAACAAGGACTAAAATGTAAACTAAAAGAATGAAGAAATGAAAGGCTAAAAAGAAAGATAAAAGAAATGAAGAGAGTAGAGAATGAATGAATGAAAGAATGAATAAATGAATGAATTGATGAATTAATCAATCGATGACAGAAAGGAAGAAATGAGGACTGAGAAAAATTGAATGAAGAATGAAAGACTAAAAAGGAAGAAAATAAAAGAAAAATAACAAAAATGAAAAATGAAATAGTTGAACATGGACTGAAAATTAAACTAAAATGAATGAAAAATGCCAAATGAAGAATGAAACAAGGACTAAAATGTAAACTGAAAGAATGAAGAAATGAAAGGCTAAAAAGAAAGATAAAAGAAATGAAGAGAGTGAAGAAAGAAAGAATGAATGAAAGAATGAATAAATGAATGAATAGATGAATGAATGAATCAATCAATCAATCAATGAAAGGAAGGAAGAAATGAGGACCGAGAAAAATTGAATGAAGAATGAAAGACTAAAAAAGAAAGACAGAGAAAATGAAGAGAATGAAGAAACAAAGAAAAATTGAATGACTAAGAAAACAAGTACTGATAACAAAACTAAAAAAAATGAGGATGACTGAAATCAATAAAGACGACCAAAGAAATGACTGAACTGTTTTGTTGACAGCAAGAGGTATACTTTAACTACCAATACATAGTAGGCAAATAGTTTGGTGCCACGGAGGATAGCTGCCCCCCACTTAGCTAGCGTATGATCAATGCGTTGAGATCTGTGTGAAAACATGTCACTATTACAGGTTATGCCATAGTTCTGTTAGCTAACTGCTAATTAGCCTGACATCCGACAACACATACCAGTGCCTATGCATGCAACTCTTACGAGAACCCTTGCATGTACATAGTCCTGTGTATGTATGTGTAGATACCACTGCCTATGCATGCAACCACTTGCCTACTCACAGACACTACGACGATATACCCTCGATACTAGGAGTACCTGTATGATGTTGTGTTGCGTTGAATCGTATGCAGCAACGAACCATGACCAGAAATCGAGGCAAAATTCTGAACGTACGACACGCATGACAATACCTATCGCTACCATCCAAACCGATTAAGAGAGAGAGGTTACTACAAATCATCAACTGGATGTCGGGAATCCACACAGATCTCAACATGCATTGTACGTTTGCCACGAGGGGGCAGCTATCCCCCTTGGCAGCAAATCCACACTCTACATAGTATACTTGGCCAATCAATTGATTCACAGCCGCAACAAAAAGCCGTGATCACCTCGAATTACTGCTCCAGTACTTCCCTGCAGATGAACTAGATGGAGAAGCACTGATAACAAAAACAAAACTGAAGAAAATGATAAATGATAAGAAAATGATTTCATCTAGATACCATCTGTCCTATCACCGATGTATCATCGTGTGGATGAAGATGGAGGGTCGAGGGCATAAACTTTTCAAATGAAAGAAAGTGAAACAGGTTTGGAGGGCACTGCTACTGGATAGATAAATGAAGAGAAGCTTTATTGGATCTTAGTGTATACCTAACATGAGTGCCACCAAACGAAATCGCATACACTGTCCTTCACTGCAACATGGTCAGGATATACCATGAAATATCACGATTCTCAAAGCTAGTCAGCGCCAAAGCAATACTACCTCAAAAAACTCTGCGCAACAGGGACAAACACCCCTTCCTTGTGACGACGCGGCCTGGAGACCTGCAGGGATTGGTGAGAAAACAAATCAGAGACGAACCAGCGTACCATCACGCCGGCGGCGACATCTCCTTCCACCTCTCCCCTCTGTGGCAGCTTCGCCATAGGACAATCTTCTCGTCCAGCCTCCCTGCAGCTTCGCCATCAAAACGGCGGCCACACCCCCGCTCAAGCTCCGCTAGAAAAGGAGAGCCCCACCGGTTCCTCCCTGTAAACGAATCGGTCTCCGACGCGGATGGGAAGGAACTGGACATGCGGAGTAGAAAACGAGGAGAAGAACACACCCCACTCCACCACCGGCGGCCACACCCCGCTCCGCCTCCGCCGTGGGGAGATCCCCCACCGCTTCCTCCAAAAATCGACTGAAAAATGAGAAACAAACCGGCTTAGCAAAACCAAACGAGAATAAACCAGCGCGTTGAAAAACCAGAACAAACCAGCGGTGCCAGCACAAGACCGCCAAGATTCGCGCTGCGCCTTCGTTTTGGACGGACCACGATCTGACTTATAGCGAAATGCAATTTCAGCTAGCTGATAAATAGGAAATTTTTAAGTACGGAGGCTACTCGGTTCTTTTGACGGACCATGACGAACTTTTTGACGGACGAAGCGCTCTAACAGGTTTTTTTATGTACCACGGTTTTGTGACCATCACGGCCTCAAGTCGTATTATTAGTAGAGAAGAGAAGATTGTCACAGATATGGCGGTGGTTACAAATACGCTTTCAATCCACCAAAAATATACTTTATCTAATTATATTTAAGTTGTCGTCCATGGCTTATACGCCTTACTCAGTTCTTTGCCTTGACCCGCGCTACCTCCTCCGCAACCAATCTGTGTACGAATTAGGCCGGGCAAAACGAGTTCGGTACGAACTCGATTCGGGACTCTAGAATTGAATCACCAAAATTTACCTATTAAGAATCTACAACCAGTGACCCTTATAGGAGGAGGCGATTTTTAATTAAAAGCCGAACCAGCCTTATCCGTTCTTCCAACCAAATCCCATCACCGCCTTCTTCCCGAGCTAGCTGGGCTGCCACCGCCAGCCGCGTGCTCGTCGCGCTGCCGCCAGACACGTCCTCGTTGCGCCGCCGCTAGCCACGTTCTTGCTTCGCCGCCGTCAGCCACGTCCTCACTGCGCCGCCGCTGGCCATGAACTTGCTGCGCCCCCGCCGGCAGGAGGCCGAGTTCTTCCTACTCCCCGCGCTGCTGCAGGAGGCCACGTTCCTTCGCTCGCTGCCGCCAGCCGCCGGGAACCACGTGCGTCACCGCCGGAAACAACGCGCGCCGCCGACAGGAACCATGTGCGCCGCCACTTGGAACCACGCACCGCCGCTGGGAACCATCCGCGTCGCCCAAAGGTACTCTACGTGCCGCCTGCAATCTCCCGCGTGGCGCCGTCTCTCCGCCGCTGCAACTGGCCCAGACGCAACACTGTCCATGGAGCAGGCCTAGCCTTGCTTCGCGCGGGTGTGCTCCCGGCCTCCCGCCAGCTCGCGAGTGGACTGGCCGCCCACGATTGCTCCTGTACAGCACTTGATTAAACTGCCTAGCTTGATTCCTTGTCAAGGCCGTGGTGCTCCAATAGCAGGTGAAGAAGACTAGAGCCGTAATGCTATTTGCGTAGAGATGTGGTTCACAGCCTTTGGACAGAGAGTGTTGTTTATTTTATAAAGTAGAAGCAGTTCAGAAATGCACAGTTTAGTTTGATTTTTTTTGAAGTTCGGTTGAAGCTCTCTATGTCTGGTCTTGTTTTGATAAAAGTTCACTGAAGTGAAAGCAAGTTCACTTATTCCATTGCAGAGAAATCATATTTAATTAAATTTGTATTTAATCCCACATGAGCTGAAAAATGTTACTTAAATCGTATTTAATTTTTACCACTACGGGCAGTTCAAGAGCGCGTGTGGTATAAGTTCAGGCGCACCAAACCCGACAGTTTAGCTTGAACATGCTACAATATTTATTTAAATCAGAATTATTTTTACCACTACAGGCAGTTCAGGAGCGTGAATGGGGGAAGTTAAGGCGCACAAAACACGGCAGTTCACCTCGAACATGCTAGAATTTTTATTTAAATCATATTTAATTTTTACCACTATGGGTAGTTCAAGAGCGTGAATGGAGAAGTTCAGGCGTACCAAACGCGACAGTTTAGGAGTGCGAGTAGGGGAAGTTTGGGCGCACCAAATGCGGCAGTTCACCTTGAACATGCTACAATTTTTATTTAAATTGGAATTATTTTTTATCACTACGAGCAGTTCAAGAGCGCTAGCCAAAGCAGTTCAAATGCGCTACTCGAGGCAGTTTAGGTGGGCTTACGAAGGAAGTGCAGGTGGTGGCTAGAGATAGTTCAGGTGTACTAATAAGGCATTTTAGAAAACTCGACCGCGATACGCGACTCAAAGGAGTTCAGGTGCACTAGCGCGGGAAGTTCAGAAACGCTACTGTGGGAAGTTCAGGCGCATTAACGATGGAAGTACAGGTGGGCGGAACTTCGGGAAGTTCAAGTGCACTAACGAGGCAGTTCAGAAAACTCGACCGCGGTACGTGACTCCAAGCAGTTCAGTTTTACTAGCTCGAAAAGTTCAGGACCGCAACTCTGGAAAGTTCAGGCGCACAAACGAGGGAAGTATAGGCTAGCAAAACTTCAAGAAGTTCATGGCGGTTCAGAGAACATGACCTATAGGCATGACTCAGGGCAGTTCAGATGCATTGGCGAGATAGTTTAGGAACACAACTTTGAGAAGTTCGGATGCACTAAACGCATCAATTCACCTTGAACACGCTAGAATTTTCACTTTTGTCAGATTTCTTTTTTAGCAAAGTGGAAATTTATGTTTATACTAAGCGAAAGTTTACTTTAAACAAGAGGAAAGTTCGATTGCAAGAAATTAAAAAGTTAAATTTTGTCAAAATTCAATTTAATCATAATAGAATTTCAGTTACACATGCCGAGCAGTTCAACCGCATGTGCGAAGCAGTTCAGGTGCTCTGTTTTTTTCGAGAGGAAATCCTACCCATTAAAATTGTTTCTTTATATCTTGGTTGCACAAGTAAATCACACAAATACTTAATATACAATGATATGATTCTACTTTCACTGTTACATGGCATCATGCCCCCACTCAACCACCATAGCCATGCCAAATTCAAATCGCTCGCATATGGGAGTCGTTCCTATTGTTTACTATTATTGAAAATGATTCCTAAATTGTGCATAATTTGACAACATCACCTTGACATAAAAGTTGCGCAATTTGAATATCTTTCAAATGGTATATCATTTACTTCATTCTGATTTGTCGTTTAGAAATAAATGCAAAAACAGTGCATGCAAAAAAGAGTAATCCAGAAATTCGAATCAACTATATTCAAAACTGCTCTTGAATGGTAAGATATATGCAAAAATGACCAACATGAAAAAGTTGCGCCTAATCTATAGCTTTCTAATGCCATATCATTTGCATCAATCAGATAAATGGTTTGAAAATGCCAAGCAAAATAGTGTCCGAAAATTAAAAATCCGCGAAATAGTTGTTTACCATATTTAAAATTACTTTTAAATCATCCAGAATTTTGAAAAATACTTAAAATAAATAAGTTTCACAATTTCCTTACAAATCCAACGGTATATCATATGCATCATTCCGATGAACGGTATGAAAACCGCGACAAAAATACTCTCCGAAAATACAAATAGACGCGAAAATCTGATTATTAATTTTTGAAATAACTTTAAAAATGTACATAACTTCAGAAAACTTCCAAAACATAAAAGTTTCGAAATTTGATAAGCTTTCCAATAGTATATTATTCGCGTAAATCCGATAAACCATTCAAAAATTATTATCAAAACATGTAGATTGCATGTACAATAGCGAGAAGTTCAAGATTGTTTAGCATCTACTATAGCGAGAAGTTCAAGCACGTGTATAAGAAAGTTCAGAATCGGTTGGAGATCCTTAATCTACAACCGTTGTAGAATAGCTGAGCTATATATATATATATATCTCCTCCATGCTTGATTTTCTCTGTTCCAACAAAATTGATCCCACGAACTTGTCGGCATTCTCGCGGATTCTCTCAGTTCCGACCAAATCGATCGTACGGGCTCGCCATCGCCGGAGATTGGTATCAGCAGTAGCACAGAGTCGCCGGTTGTATCTCACACGCGCTAGCTGCATGGCCTTAGCTGCGCCTCGTTTAGCTCAACCGAATCACATAAGATTGTAATCGGATTAGTCCGTGCATGTAAAATACACTTTCGTCCAACCAAAAATACGCTTTCGTCCAACTGTATTTGGATCAATTTACCCTCCCACCAAATCACATAATACACCAAAGTGCCCAGTACCAGTTCGATTCCTTTTGTTTCTCCTTCTCACCCTAAAAAATTCTTGCCCAGCCGAATCCCCCTACCTTCTCCCAAATCCGTGCACTGCCGGCACCTGCGGGTAGTGGTCCTCCCGCCGTCCCGGTGTTCCTGCTCTCCATCAGGTTCGTCCCTCCCGCCTCCCGTCGTGATCCAGCTGCCCCTTTAGTCCTTATCCTACTCCCCATGGTCGATTAGCATGGGCAGCACACTCGGAAGACACGCTCCGCCTAGCACTAGAGCAGAGGCAGGCCGCCATGGACGCGCAAGGCCGGCATCAAGGTCGGCGACGCGACGATTAAGGCCCTGAAGGCACTCAAGGTATAGGCCAGTGGAGCCCCTCACAGGCTGCAGGTCCGGCGTTGCAGTCTCATAGGACAAGTCAATGCGGTGCTTCTTTTTCAGACATGAAATTCTTCGGCGTGATGGGGACAAGAAGATGTTGTTGATCTACCGCTCACGGCTGCCTCTCATCTGGCCGGCGCATCGCCCGAGCCCCTCTGGACGAGAAGATCGATGGAGTTTGCAGATGGCCTGGGAGCCTCTGCATGGGCCTCTGGGAGCTCTTGGAGTTTCTGCTCCCTGCGGCACTATCCAAGTGGTGGCCGGTTGCCACCGCCGCTATCCAATGCCAGAAGGGTGGCCTCACTGCGCTCGAAGCCGATAGTTACTCGAGCTTGTCCATCCTCTACGAGAGGATATTCCTTTGTCTTCGATTGGCACTGAAGCCCCATGCGCAACCAAGTGGTTTTGTCCTCGGTTGCTGCAGGGGGGGCGCCGATCTGAAGCAGTTCGTCGCCGGCGGCATTCCTGGATCACATTTTGTTTCCGCAATTTCTACTAGGGTGCTCTGTGTAAAACTGTAGGGTCCGGTCGTAATTTCTTTTTCTCTTGTTGACCTCCTTGTAATTGGGCACCCACCGCTGGAATGAAACTCTGGGTCCTTCTAGGCCTTTACCGTTCAAAAAAAAAGCATGTAGGTAATTTCCAGTATGCTTCAACCCAGTATCCGAGAACATGTAATAAGATGGCTACCTTTCTCGCAAAAAGTCCGAGTTCGAGCGCCGCATTGTTAGCCACAAGACAACCAGGGCAATGCTGAGTTTAGCTTCCTGCAGAGAACTCCGACCGATACCACGCCTACTATCAGCACTTCCTGTTTGCTTGAGGGCCAATTGGAATTTTTTACATGTTTGACATGCTTTGTAGAGTATGGTCAATCCCCCTGAACATGTGTACTTCTTAGTGCGTACTTCAAACAACTGATATTGACATAAGACACTCTCAAGGTGACTGAAAAAATTGCGTTAGACTATATGTACAAATGGCTCATAACAACTAATTATGTTTGATTCTAGGAACTAATGATATGGTTAAATTGGATACCTGACCTGTTCCTCAAATTATTTAGTACTCTTGCAATGTACTTTCTAATGTCTTGCTTCCCACATTTGTTGGTGACAAGGGTATAGCTAATAGAGCCCGTTAGTTGAGTACCCCTGAGGCCCGTTAAGCTAGGCCCAATTGTAATGATAGTCGAGATACGAGTTCTTACCGTATGTCGATATTGTAATTTGTATCGGACCCTACCCGATCCTCGAGACCTGGCCACCTATATATGGGCCAGGAGGGGACGGTGTAGGCGAGATTGAAAGCAAGCCAGGTTGAACACCCAAGTTTACTTTCGATACATACTTATTTCGACTAACTTTACCTTCGAGTTCATCCGACGCCCTCTTCCCCCGATCCTAAGTCCTTCATCTAGGACATTTGCCGAGTTAACCCTCGTCAATTGGCGCCGACCATGGGGAGCTTGGGCGTTGGAATCATGAATTCGATGGCTTTTTCGCTTTTAGCCAATAGTAATACAGAAGTCGACGAAAATCAAGAGATGGAGTTGACAATCGGAAGTTTAAGCATCTTCGTCGGGCCATCGGGTTCATCCTGCCTCTCTGATTCGATGAAACCTGATCCGTCGGCGAGTAAGCCCGAAACATAAGTAATGTTGGAATCATCAGAAGGCTCTTCCAACGAGGTAAACTCGCCGGTCAGCTTAGGAAGAGCACCAATCGCAGAAGGCGACAAAATTTGGGAAAATTTCGACTTGGAAGAAAGAGTGTATCAAACGCACAACAGCGCAAGGGACTTCGCCGCTGGAAATAGTAGCATCTCCAAAAAAGTGCACAAGCTATGTGTCATCATCACTGAGGCAGAAGAAGAAAACAACAACGAAGGAAGCAAAAGGGTCGACAGGCAAGTCGATAAAGTAAAAGAACACAACAAAAAAGAGAAGCAGAAAGTTCACGTTTCAGCTGGAGAATGGGGGATGATCACGTCAGCTATCAATCATGGTACAGAAGTACCCGAAAGATCAAGAAGAGAAGTTCTGATGGGGTATCAGTATGCATTATATCAACATAGGAAGAAACTAAGGGAAGAAAGAGACATGCTTTTCCAAGACAATAACAGTATGTCGAAGGAAGAGTATTGGGATGACTATAGCGAAGAATCGGAATATAGCAGAGAAAGGCGCGGAGACCCAAAGCACAACAGAGGTACGACAGCGCACAGTAGAGAGGAAAGGTACTCAAGGAGCCTTACTCCACAGCTAGAAAACGAGGAAGAAGACTTCGTACAAGAAACACCAGAAGCAGCACTGATAGCAGGACAGGCATACTTACTAACTACGAGGCCAAGAACCCAGAGATCCGCGAGAAGATATGCACCAAGCCGCAATACGAAGCCTCGGGATAGTGGAGAACAAGATCAGAGGAAAAGGACCAGAGATGAAGTCGACAAGCTACAAGGAAAAGCAAAAAAGGAAATACAATTACAATTCCACACAAAACGAGTATAGTGAGTCATCAGAAGAAGAAATGCGGCAAAAGAGGAAGGAGGACGCAAGAAATATAATAGCGCAGCCTCGAGTAAATAAATCACGCCATGCTTGGAGGGAAGAAAATTACGAAGACGACGACAAAGAGATGGGCGCGTTATGCTTTACCCGCAGGGTTCGCAAAACGCTGGTACCCAAAGGATTCAAGTTACCACACGACCAGCAAAAATATGACGGGTCGCAAGAACCTACCCTATGGTTATCGGACTATTTGCAGGCAGTACAGATATTAGGGGGAACAAAAGCAACGGCAATGCAAAGTTTACAACTACACCTCACCGGCGCAGCACGGTCCTGGTTGAATACCCTACCCAATGAATCCATTGGAAGCTAGGGAGAACTCAAAAGCCAATTTGCAAGAAATTTCCGTTCGACATACAAGTGCCCAGCGTCACTGGATGTAACAACTCAAAAATTGTAATCCACTTCTTATTAATTAAAGTGCCAAATTTTGGACCCAGATAAAACTTTTTATCTATTATTTCATGCATACATGTATTTTCCATTATATGATTTGTATGATTTCATGTGTGTTATCATTTGTTGGGCAATGGTTAGTTAATGCTAACTTAACCAACAGAAGCAATTGAGAAGGATTATAAGAACCAAAGAAAGAAGAAACAAAGGAAAGAAAGAAAAAGAGAAGAATAAGATGATCTAGGAAATCTATTTGACTACCCTACTTTGAGCCTTTAGATTAAGAAATCTGTAACTCACCTCATTGTTTGGCCAGTTAGTTGAGCTTCACCAAGTCACATACTAACTCAACCAAGCAGTTGCTACTCAAAATTCAAATCAGAACATCACTCAAACTTCAACCAAAGTTTGAATCTGAAACAGTGACTATACCAAAATTTGAAATAAGATTTCTACAAAACTCATCCTTTCTTCATAACAAAAATACCAATGGATACCTTGGCCCATATGCTGATCACCCAAAGTGGAAAATTTCAAAAATTCAAATTTGAATCTCTTGCGGGCATTTTGTCGAACACTGGCAGACAAGAATCAAAGCAAATCGAATTCACTGTGAGCTGCACTGTTTTTGCTCGCCCAAACCCTGTCGCCATGCTCCTGGACGATGCCGTGGTCGAGCCCAGCGCCCCCTGCCCCGACCCGAGCCGTGAGAAAGGGAGGAGAAGAGGAGGCAGCACCCAGGACCCCCCTCTCTTCTTCCCAGCTTGCTGCACGTCGCCGACCACCCTGCCCTCGCCAGCACCGACCCACAGCATGCCGCAGCCGAGACCAAAGCCCCCCAGCACGCGAGCGAGGCCGCCGTGCCCAGTGTCGCTCGACGCACGCGCCCAGGGCCCCCGCTCCGGCGAGCTTCTGGACACCCTCTCCCCCGACGCTCAGGCCTATTTAAACCCCCGCCGATCAAACGAGGAGACGCACACCACTCCCGGCTACCGCCCAGACACCATCTCTCCCTCCCTCTCACTCTGGTTCATCGACGCCTGCATCGCCGGCGAGGTACTGGACGCGAGCCGCGCCACCGCGTAGGACTGCCGCTGGACGAACGGACGCCGGAGCTGGAGGAGGAGGGCTGCCGGATCCTTTTCCACACGTCGCCAACGAGTTCTGCTTCCTCTCCGTCACGCCCTCGCCGTCGAACAGTCGTCCCTGCAACGCCGGTGAGCCCCAGCCCTAGCCAACGGAGACGAAGCATGTGCGCCGTTGGATCCTGATCGATCGGTCGCGTACCGATTCGGTGCGGATAAGTGACCTGACGGGTGGGAACCCCCTGTCAGGTTCAGTTTTATTCATTTCCCGCCCCGGAGCGAAATGGTATGGGCCAGCCCGTTCGGGTTTCGTTTGAATTAGGCCCAGCTAGTTTAGATTCGGTCCGTTTCGATTTTATTTATTTTCCGCTCGTTTTTGAATTAATTCAAATATGATTCAGTTATGATTTTCAAACTTTATTTCCAAGAGTTTTACAAATCCATTTCTAGCAAATAAATATGCATTGGAAAGCTTGTAAAATGCCCTACACTATAGAACTGGTTAGAATTCAATTTGAGCTAGGAATTTAAATAAATAAAAATAGTGTGACCATAGCTTTATTAATCCTAGAAAAATTCTATAGAATTGTTTAAACCCCCTAAAATTATGAAAATTGGTTTGTGAACTCACTAATTACCTCCCCTACTGTTTAGTCCACCCTAATCGACTCAAACCTTCTTAGTGTTATCAATTAGACCCTAACCCAACTCTAGTTAGTAACATAAAATGATAAATCCCTATCATACACTTAGAATTAATTTGCCCTCTTTACCAATCCACTTAGTTAATCCCTCCCCACTTGAACTAGTCTTAATACCCCAAAACCAATACCAATGCTTAGAAAGTGAACAACACATGGCACTTAGTAGAAACTCTAACTTGCACACTTCATGAAAACTTGGGAGAAAAACTTGCAATCCAACTCCACAAAGTGCAACATGGATGCTATTGTTAGAAATAAATATGTGTGTTTGGTGTGTTGTTAGCATGGTGTAGTGATTGTGTGTTTTGTGTTGATTTCATTATTAGACGCTAGTGTTGCTGAGGAGGATATTGAGGGGGGATTTTATTATCAAGAAGAAGAAGAATACCCCGGACACTTTGCCAACCAAGGCAAGCCATCTTTTGAATCATACTCCAATGCCTAGTTTTACTATTGCATACTACTTGTTTTAAGTAAATTGCATGATTGAATTGCTAGAGTAGCATGATAGAAGTGTAGTGATATCTTGCTTAGCAAGGAGCATCAAGCTGAGTTTATCCAAACATAGCTAGTGGTATCATCACTCAATATAGTTGCTTAGTCGCTAATAAAATTGAGGCCATCTATAAGGGGAACCGTATTGGAAAAAGGGTGACCTGAACTTGAAACTTGAATTGGAGGTTGCTCCTACATGATGGCTTTATGAAAGAAACCAATCTTGACTAAGAACTATGAAATGTATTTCTCAATGACAACGATTGATGTACTATGGGAGCCAACCATACCGTACGACCACATTACCCCTGAATGGGAAGGGGCTTAGTCCATAGCTTGCTTGTTTTAGTATGGGAGACCTCATTTGAACTTATAGAAGCGTGGACCCCGAGGGGACGCTTCCGAAGCCGGGACTTGCCATAGCTGTGACGGAGGATCCCACAGTCTATGGGAGTCCAAAATGTAGCACTCTATAGCCGGAACAACTATGAGTTCCATTCCGTATCTGGACTCGTAGGGAGGATCCCCATACTAAGGTAGGCAAGTGAAAGAGTTTGTTTGATTATCTGAACCCCGCATACTTGTGTATGGCGATCCGTGGACTTCTCCCGGCAGATGTATCAAATCTTGTGGGTAAAGTGTACCCCTCTGTAGAGGTTTTCAAAACTATTCGAATAGCCGCGTCCGCGGTCATGGACAGTTGGCAAGCTGTACTTGACTTTTGTCAAGAATAAAACTAACAATGGTGAACTTGGTGAATGACTTGACTTGACAATGATGTTGACACACTTGAAGTTCCTCTTTAGATTGAACTTAGAGAACTAAACCTCTTTTCTACCAATGAACATTCTTGGGAAATAAAACTAGCTTTTGCAAATAAACTTAGTGCTTAGTCCACCATATCAACCTTGCATATCTACTTCATCCTTTCATTTATAAGATGGTTTGCGAGTGCATCTAATGTACTCATGGCTGTGTCCCTGGCTATCAACTTGGCCAGACTATGGGGAAGAGTACCAGGAGGAAGGGTATGAAGAAGAGTACCAGAACTAAGCTCGTCTCCATGAGTCGCCATTGCCTGTAGGGTGAAGGCATGGACCCGAAGACGTTATTTTCGCTGCTATATGGTGTTGTAATATGAACTTGGTCACTATGACCATTGTATTTGAACCCTCGTATTGTAATGTCTATGGAACTGGTTACCAACTACGTTATGTATATCGCAACAATGGTTCTGGGATTGCGGTGGAATACATAACGGGCACTTCGAATTTGTATCAAATTTGAGGTCGTTACAAGTTGGTATCAGAGCCTAGGCTGACCATAGGAGACCTTAGTTAGAATGGGCGTTAAATGAAACCTTGATAAAAGCAAAGATATAAGTAATGATTGCAAAATTGCTTAGTCTTTCCTCTCTATTTGCAAAGTTTTATACATACTTCAGTTTTTGCCTACTTAAAATTTTGCACACTTGAGTTGATCACTAACTTAAGCTAATCTAAAATTTTGTAGATGGCCCCGGTATTCACTGAGCACTACCAGTTGGGCCATGGTGGCAGCCTTTGTTTCGAGCGCGACCTCACCACCCTGACCTTGTTCCTGGATCGTTTGTATCCGGAGTTCAAGGGAGCCGTGCTCAATGAGCACCCAGATGGAGAGCTACGGTGGCTTATCAGGGCCAGTTGCCGTGGCAAGAAGGGGAATTTGAGTTCTCCAAGGATCAAGTTTGGGCTTGTGGAGAACACTTGGGCCGATGGTTTGGTCCGAGGTATGTAGGAGATGCACGCCCGCTTATGCGGACTGCATGTTGAGGAGGTCCAGGGGGAGCACTTTAGGAACTTTGCTCGCCGTGATGCGGATGGGCGTCCCGCAAACATGCCCGGGCAGAATGAGCCGAGTACCTACATCGATCACATGGACTTCTTGCTGTACTCCACTCAGCAGGAGGCCGATCGTGCCCGTACCAAGGCAAACCTTGAGCACTTCGCACTGGTGGAGGCGAGGAGCACTATCAGGATACTTGCGAAGGAGCGCAAGAGCCTTCGTCGCCAGCGCGATGAGAAGGATCAGGACATTGAGGAGTTGAAGGCCAATGTGGCTGAGCTGACTGAGTACATTGAGAGTCTAGAGGATCACCTTGGTGAGGAGGAAGGCATTGATCTCCGCAAGGAGGATAATGCCCTCATTAGTGATGAGGATGACTTCATGGAGGACCTTGATGATCCGGAAGATGGTGGGCATAATGGATTCATTGTGAGTGATGAGGAGGAAGACCCCGAGGAGCCCGCTGTGTAGATCAGAGATCCAAGTGTTATCTAGTTATGAGTTCCACTTTAGTTTCACTTCGTGTAGGTGTGAGTTGTATCCCCCTCTCTAGTAGACGAGTCGCCATGGTTTGATGTAAACCATTTGTAATGTGTGAACTCGTATGTGTGGTATGTTTGATGTTTGATGAATGAAATATGAATTTGGCTCTTAAAGCCTTAGTAAGACCAAAAAGTGCATCATCCATGTTACAATTAAAATCTTAGCAATTAGCTTTCCCTCTTGTCTTACAAACATTATCTTCAGATGCCGCGAGCACCCCCACCCCCGAACCCGGAAATGGCTGAACTACTAAGGTTGATCATGGAAGACCGGGAAGCAGCCCGAGCTGAGCGCCAAGCTAACTTGGCCACTCTTCAGCAGATAACCCAGATGGCAATGAACCACAACAATGGCAATGGCAATGGAGAAGGAGAAAACAATGGCAATGGTGATCACCGATCCAAGTTAAGGAGTTTCCAAAACACCAATCCACCTATATTCACTAAGTCTGAAGAAACCTTAGATGCCGATGACTGGCTTCGCACTATGGAAAACAATTTGGCAGTCGCCGAAGTTGGTGAAAATGAGAAGGTTTTGTACACCACCCACTACCTTGCGGGAGCTGCAAGAGCTTGGTGGGATAGCACTCGTGCAATGCAAGCCCAAGGGTATGTGATGCCTTGGGAGGAGTTCAAGAGCAAGTTTAGCAAAGCCCATGTTCCTTTGGGATTAGTTAAAAGGATGAGAGATGAGTTCAGAAATCTGAAGCAAGGTTCCCTGTCTGTGGTGGATTACCGTGACAAGTTCCTTACCTTGTCTAGGTATGCCCCAGATGACACCAACACCACTGAGAAGAAGCAAGAAAGGTTTCTGGATGGACTTCATGATGAGATGCAATGTGTCTTGGTCAGCATTCACTTTGCAGACCTGGAGTCACTGGTGGACTCTGCCATTCAGATGGAAGGCAAACTCAAGCAAGCTGCAGAGAACCGCAAGCGTCGTATGATGTATCAAGGCAACTCAAGCAACTCGCAGAAACCGAGGGGAAATCCACCTATGGGTTTCGCCCCTAGACCTATGAGGCCATCCGTACCTGCTCCATGTCCCAACTATCCCAACCGTCTGCCCGGCAACAATTTCAACCGTGCACCTCCAAGACCTAGTGGCAACAACTTCAACACCAATACTCCAAGGCCAAATAGCGCCCCTGTGTTACCCAAGCCTGGTGACAAGTCTGGTGTTACCTGTTATGAGTGCGGACTCAAAGGGCACTACTCCAATGAGTGCCCCAAGAAGCTGAATGATGCATCCAAGACCACTGCTCCTGCTCAGCAGCAGCGCCATGTCGGAAATGGCAAGAATTATCCACCAAGGAACCAGCCTCACTCTCGAGGCCGTCTGAATCACATGAATGTTGAAGAAGCTCAGGAAGCAACCGATGTTGTGCTTGGTATGTTCCCTATTAATTCAGTTCATGCAAGAGTTCTGTTTGATTCGGGAGCTTCACACTCGTTTGTTACCAAGTTATTTGTTGATAAAAGTGGACTTCACCCAACCCCTATGAAACGTGCCATGTTAGTACAAATACCTGGGTCAACAACAAGGGCTGAGTGGAACTGTTTGGCAGTTCCTATTGAGATTCAGGGAATAGCTTTCTTAGCCAATTTGATAGTGTTGGGAACCAAAGGTTTGGAAGTAGTTCTTGGTATGAATTGGATGTCTTCCCATCAAGGAGTAATAGATTGTGCCAGGAAGACCATCACCATGAAGAGTAGCACTGGAATTGTAGTAAAGCATGTGTCCGTAAAACCACCCCAAACCACCCGATGTCATAAGAGTATCTCAGGACCAACTTTAGAGCAAGTTCCCATCGTCTGTAAATATCCGGATGTTTTTCCCGATGAGCTACCCGGAATGCCACCGGATCGGGATATTGAGTTTATCATTGAGCTTATCCCCGGAACTGGATCTATAGCCCAACGACCCTATCGTATGAACCCAGCTGAACTAGTAGAGTTGAAGAAGCAATTGGATGACCTCTTGAGTAAAGGATTGATTCAGCCAAGTTCTTCTGCTTGGAGATCACCCGTTCTGTTTGTGGATAAAAGTGACGGTTCTAGCCGACTGTGCACTGATTACCGCAAGCTAAACGATGTGACCATCAAGAACAAGTATCCTCTCCCAAAGATTGAAGATTTGTTTGACCAATTGACTGGAGCTAGAGTCTTCTCGAAGATAGACCTTAGAACTGGATACCATCAACTGAAGATCCGTGCAACGGATATCCCCAAAACAGCCTTCACTACCCGATACGGATTGTATGAGTACACCGTGATGTCATTTGGATTAACCAATGCCCCTGCGTATTTCATGAACCTCATGAATAAGGTTTTTATGGAGTTCTTGGATAAGTTTGTTGTTGTCTTCATTGATGACATTCTTATCTACTCCAAGTCCGAAGAAGAGCATGCAACCCATTTGAGATTAATCTTAGAAACCTTAAGAGAGCATCAGCTGTATGCCAAGTTCAGTAAATGTGAGTTCCGGTTGAAGGAAGTTGGATTCTTAGGCCATGTATTATCAGCGGGAGGAATATCCGTGGACCCCAAGAAGATCAAATCAGTCATGGAATGGGAAGCTCCTACCACTCAAACTGAAGTTAGAGGTTTTCTCGGATTAGCCGGATATTACCGCAAATTTGTTGAAGGGTTTTCAAGCATTGCCCGGCCAATGACCCAACTGTTGAAGAAAGACAAGAAGTTTGAATGGACCCCTAAGTGTGAAGAGAGTTTTCAAGAGCTTAAGAAGCGACTGGTGACCGCCCCCGTCCTAACCATGCCCGATATCACCAAAAACTTTGATGTCTATTGCGATGCCTCCAAACTTGGACTTGGTTGTGTGTTAATGCAAGAAGGCAAGGTCATAGCATACCTCTCCCGGCAGCTTAGACCTCATGAAGAAAACTATCCAACCCATGATCTGGAGTTAGCAGCCGTAGTTCTAGCTTTGAAGACCTGGAGGCACTATCTTATGGGTAACCGTTGTGAGATCTACACTGACCACAAGAGTTTGAAGTATATTTTCACTCAGAAGGAGTTGAACATGAGGCAAAGAAGATGGATAGAGTTGATTAAGGATTATGATCTGGAAATTCATTATCACCCCGGTAAGGCCAATGTGGTGGCCGATGCGTTGAGTAGGAAGCCATGCTCATTAAATATGATGATCAAGGAAGAGCAACCTATGTTGCACCAAGAGCTTGAAAAATTTGGATTGGAACTAGTCAGTCAAGGATTCTTAGCCAACCTTGAGTTTCAACCCACCTTGATGAGCCAAATCAAAGAAGCCCAGAAGGGAAATGAGAGTATTGACGGAATCAAGCGCCGAATTAGTTCCGGCAAGGTGCCAGGATTTGAAGAAGATAATCAAGGAGTCCTTTGGTATAAAGGACGTATCTGTGTGCCTGCTGATTCAGAATTAAAGGAAGTGATTATGAAGGAAGCCCATGAGACACCTTACTCCATCCACCCCGGTGGAACTAAGATGTATCAAGATTTGAAGGAAAAATTTTGGTGGCATGGAATGAAGCGTGAGATTGCATCATTTATATCCAAGTGTGATATCTGCCAAAGAGTCAAGGCTGAACATCAACGTCCTGCTGGACTGCTGCAACCTTTGCAAGTTCCAGAATGGAAGTGGGAATCTGTTGGAATGGATTTCATCACTGGATTTCCAAGGTCTAGCCGTGGAAATGACTCTATTTGGGTCATTGTGGATAGACTGACCAAAGTTGCCCACTTTATCCCTGTCAAGACCACTTATACCTCAGGACAGCTGGCAGATCTTTATCTCTCCAAAATTGTTAGTTTGCATGGATTCCCTAAAACCATAGTTTCCGATCGAGGAACCCAATTCACCTCGAGATTTTGGAAAAGTTTGCATCAAGCCTTGGGAACCAAGTTAGCCTTTAGCACAGCTTACCACCCTCAGACTGATGGACAGACTGAAAGAGTGAATCAAATACTTGAAGATATGTTGAGAGCCTGTGTTCTAGCCTATGGAGCTAAGTGGGAAGATTGTCTGCCTTTCGCGGAGTTTTCCTACAACAACAGTTATCAGGCCAGCTTGCAAATGGCCCCATTTGAAGCTTTATATGGAAGAAAGTGTCGTACCCCTTTGAATTGGTCTGAAACCGGAGACAGTCAGATATTTGGACCTGGCATTCTGCAAGAAGCGGAGGAGAAAGTTCGCATGATTCGTGATTACCTCAAGGCAGCCCAGTCTAGACAGAAGAGCTATGCCGACAAAAGACGGAGAGAACTGACTTTCAAGAGTGGAGACTTTGTTTATCTTAGAGTATCACCTCTCAAGGTAATGCAGAGATTCCAAGTAAAAGGAAAGCTTGCACCAAGGTATATTGGACCCTTCAAGATACTAGACCGCAGAGGAAAAGTGTCTTATCAGTTGGAAATGCCCCCTGAATTGTCTGAAGTGCACGATGTCTTTCACGTGTCTTTACTTCGGAAATGTCTTGAAGTACCGGAAAAGCCAGAAATCTTCAAGAATATTGATCACCGTTCTGTGGACATCAACAAGGACTTGACCTATCGTGAAGTACCTCTCCGTATCCTCGAGGAAGCATATCGAACCACTCGAACCCGAAGCATCAAGTTTCTGAAAGTTCAGTGGAGTAACCACACCGAAGATGAAGCCACTTGGGAACGAGAAGATTACCTTCAGAAAGAGTTTCCCAATCTTTTTAGTTCTTAACTAGTGAATCTCGGGGACGAGATTCTTTTTAAGGGGGGAAGATTGTAACAACTCAGAAATTGTAATCCACTTCTTATTAATTAAAGTGCCAAATTTTGGACCCAGATAAAACTTTTTATCTATTATTTCATGCATACATGTATTTTCCATTATATGATTTGTATGATTTCATGTGTGTTATCATTTGTTGGGCAATGGTTAGTTAATGCTAACTTAACCAACAGAAGCAATTGAGAAGGATTATAAGAACCAAAGAAAGAAGAAACAAAGGAAAGAAAGAAAAAGAGAAGAATAAGATGATCTAGGAAATCTGTTTGACTACCCTACTTTGAGCCTTTAGATTAAGAAATCTGTAACTCACCTCAATGTTTGGCCAGTTAGTTGAGCTTCACCAAGTCACATACTAACTCAACCAAGCAGTTGCTACTCAAAATTCAAATCAGAACATCACTCAAACTTCAACCAAAGTTTGAATCTGAAACAGTGACTATACCAAAATTTGAAATAAGATTTCTACAAAACTCATCCTTTCTTCATAACAAAAATACCACTGGATACCTTGGCCCATATGCTGATCACCCAAAGTGGAAAATTACAAAAATTCAAATTTAAATCTCTTGCGGGCATTTTGTCGAACACTGGCAGACAAGAATCAAAGCAAATCGAATTCACTGTGAGCTGCACTATTTTTGCTCGCCCAAACCCTGTCGCCATGCTCCTGGATGATGCCGTGGTCGAGCCCAGCGCCCCCTGCCCCGACCCGAGCCGTGAGAAAGGGAGGAGAAGAGGAGGCAGCACCCAGGACCCCCCTCTCTTCTTCCCAGCTTGCTGCACGTCGCCGACCACCCTGCCCTCGCCAGCACCGACCCACAGCACGCCGCAGCCGAGACCAAAGCCCCCCAGCACGCGAGCGAGGCCGCCGTGCCCAGTGTCGCTCAACGCACACGCCCAGGGCCCCCGCTCGGCGAGCTTCTGGACACCCTCTCCCCCGACGCTCAGGCCTATTTAAACCCCCGCCGATCAAACGAGGAGACACACACCACTCCCGGCTACCGCCCAGACACCATCTCTCCCTCCCTCTCGCTCTGGTTCGTCGACGCCTGCATCGCCGGCGAGGTACTGGACGCGAGCCGCGCCACCGCGTAGGACTGCCGCTGGACGAACGGACGCCGGAGCTGGAGGAGGAGGGCTGCCGGATCCTTTTCCGCACGTCGCCGACGAGTTCTGCTTCCTCTCCGTCATGCCCTCGCCGTCGAACAGTCGTCCCTGCAACGCCGGTGAGCCCCAGCCCTAGCCAACGGAGAAGAAGCCTGTGCGCCGTTGGATCCTGATCGATCGGTCGCGTACCGATTCGGTGCGGATAAGTGACCTGACGGGTGGGACCCCCCTGTCAGGTTCAGTTTTATTCATTTCCCGCCCCGGAGCGAAACGGTATGGGCCGGCCCGTTCGAGTTTCGTTTGAATTAGGCCCAGCTAGTTTAGATTCGGTCCGTTTCGATTTTATTTATTTCCCGCTCGTTTTCGAATTAATTCAAATATGATTCAGTTATGATTTTCAAACTTTATTTCCAAGAGTTTTACAAATCCATTTCTAGCAAATAAATATGCGTTGGAAAGCTTGTAAAATGCCCTACACTGTAGAACTGGTTAGAATTCAATTTGAGCTAGGAATTTAAATAAATAAAAATAGTGTGACCATAGCTTTATTAATCCTAGAAAAATTCTATAGAATTGTTTAAACCCCCTAAAATTATGAAAATTGGTTTGTGAACTCACTAATTACCTCCCCTACTGTTTAGTCAACCCTAATCGACTCAAACCTTATTAGTGTTATCAATTAGACCCTAACCCAACTCTAGTTAGTAACATAAAATGATAAATCCCTATCATACACTTAGAATTAATTTTCCCTCTTTACCAATCCACTTAGTTAATCCCTCCCCACTTGAACTAGTCTTAATATCCCAAAACCAATACCAATGCTTAGAAAGTGAACAACACATGGCACTTAGTAGAAACTCTAACTTGCACACTTCATGAAAACTTGGGAGAAAAACTTGCAATCCAACTCCACAAAGTGCAACATGGATGCTATTGTTAGCAAATAAATATGTGTGTTTGGTGTGTTGTTAGCATGGTGTAGTGATTGTGTGTTTTGTGTTGATTTCATTATTAGACGCTAGTGTTGCTGAGGAGGATATTGAGGGGGTATTTTATTATCAAGAAGAAGAAGAATACCCCGGACACTTTGCCAACCAAGGCAAGCCATCTTTTGAATCATACTCCAATGCCTAGTTTTACTATTGCATACTACTTGTTTTAAGTAAATTGCATGATTGAATTGCTAGAGTAGCATGATAGAAGTGTAGTGATATCTTGCTTAGCAAGGAGCATCAAGCTGAGTTTATCCAAACATAGCTAGTGGTATCATCACTCAATATAGTTGCTTAGTCGCTAATAAAATTGAGGCCATCTATAAGGGGAACCGTATTGGAAAAAGGGTGACCTGAACTTGAAACTTGAATTGGAGGTTGCTCCTACATGATGGCTTTATGAAAGAAACCAATCTTGACTAAGAACTATGAAATGTATTTCTCAATGACAACGAGTGATGTACTATGGGAGCCAACCATACCGTACGACCACATTACCCCTGAATGGGAAGGGGCTTAGTCCGTAGCTTGCTTGTTTTAGTATGGGAGACCTCATTTGAACTTATAGAAGCGTGGACCCCGAGGGGACGCTTCCGAAGCCGGGACTTGCCATAGCTGTGACGGAGGATCCCACAGTCTATGGGAGTCCAAAATGTAGCACTCTATAGCCGGAACAACTATGAGTTCCATTCCGTATCTGGACTCGTAGGGAGGATCCCCATACTAAGGTAGGCAAGTGAAAGAGTTTGTTTGATTATCTGAACCCCGCATACTTGTGTATGGCGATCCGTGGACTTCTCCCGGCAGATGTATCGAATCTTGTGGGTAAAGTGTACCCCTCTGCAGAGGTTTTCAAAACTATTCGAATAGCCGCGTCCGCGGTCATGGACAGTTGGCAAGCTGTACTTGACTTTTGTCAAGAATAAAACTAACAATGGTGAACTTGGTGAATGACTTGACTTGACAATGATGTTGACACACTTGAAGTTCCTCTTTAGATTGAACTTAGAGAACTAAACCTCTTTTCTACCAATGAACATTCTTGGGAAATAAAACTAGCTTTTGCAAATAAACTTAGTGCTTAGTCCACCATATCAACCTTGCATATCTACTTCATCCTTTCATTTATAAGATGGTTTGCGAGTGCATCCAATGTACTCATGGCTGTGTCCCTGGCTATCAACTTGGCCAGACTATGGGGAAGAGTACTAGGAGGAAGGGTATGAAGAAGAGTACCAGAACTAAGCTCGTCTCCATGAGTCGCCATTGCCTGTAGGGTGAAGGCATGGACCCGAAGACGTTATTTCCGCTGCTATATGGTGTTGTAATATGAACTTGGTCACTATGACCATTGTATTTGAACCCTCGTATTGTAATGTCTATGGAACTGGTTACCAACTACGTTATGTATATTGCAACAATGGTTCTGGGATTGCGGTGGAATACATAACGGGCACTTCGAATTTGTATCAAATTTGAGGTCGTTACACTGGAGGAGGTCAAAGCATGTGTGCAAAGGAAAGGCGAAACTCTACGCTCTTATATACAACGATGGAGTGTAATCAAAAATTCAGCAAAAGACGTCTCCGACGAACGAGCAATAGACGCTTTCTCGGCCGGCCTTCGTCGCTCAGATCTCGTGGAAGAGATAGGAAGAACGAGGCCAACGACAGTAGCTGAACTAATGGAAGAAGCCAACAAATTCGCTGATGGAGAGGACGCATATAATAGCAAAAGAGGATGATCACCAGAAGTCGACAGAACGAGCAGACAAAGGAGATGACACCACAGCAGGGATAATCAAGGATGCCGAAACTAGGTAGCTGCGGGTTACGGAGTAAAGGAAGAGGAAGAAGACGAAGGCAGGAGGTTTCAGACAAAGGGACCAGAAAAATCAAGATACTCCATCCCTTCGGCCGAAGACATGCTATACAGGCCTTGTCGAATCCATTATGCCTATCTCGATGGAAAAAGAGTTTCAAATCATCAGATGAAGGATTGTAGAACTTTCCTAAGACTACAAAGCGCCATGGGTTCGAACCAAGGAGGACGGCAAGGAGAGAAGCACACAAGTCACGGATACCAAGTGCAAAGGCTAGCAAGGCACCTACAATCAAAAGTTTACATATCAGCAATGATTCAACCGGTGCCTAAGTCGAAGAAAGAGCTAAAGAGCATATCCAGGCAAGTAAACTTAGCAATATCATCACCACCAGCCATTACAGAATATCTGTGGTGGTCAGATCAACTAGTTAAGTTCAACAGAGCAGATCACCCAAGAAAAGTTCCCAGGCCGGGCCACTCGCCTATGGTTTTAAAAGCGCAGATAGGAGGGTACGGCATCGGAAGAGTATTCATGGATGCAGGGAGTGGCATAAACCTAATATATGCTAGAACCCTGAAGGCAATGTGTATCTCACTGTCGAGTCTGAAGCCAACAGATTGCTCCTTCCATGGAATAGTACCAGGAGCCGCAAATTACCCTTTGGGAAGAATAGAACTTGACGTCTGCTTCGGCAGTAGCAGCAATTATCGCAGAGAGAAGCTGGAGTTTGAAGTTATGGACTGGCCATCACAGTACCACGCAATCCTAGGGCGCCCAGCATTTGCAAAGTTTATGGCGGTACCTCACTATGCGTATCTTACGCTAAAAATTCCAGGACCCAAAGGAACGATCACAATACAAGGGAGCTTCGAAGTAGCCAATACTTGCGACAGAGAATTCAATAGAATGGCGCAAACCTTCGGCATGACAGCAGAATACGAAAGACTAAAAGGAGAAACTGATCATAATGTGCTTCCCGACATTGAATGATCCCTGCCAGATCAGGCTTTCGACACAACTCAGGACTCGAAGAAAATTAAGGTCCATCCAATAGACCCAAATAAGACGACATCGATCGCGGTAAACCTGGATCCCGCATAGGAAAGCGCGCTCGTCGAGTTCCTCTGTGAGCGCTGGGAAATCTTCGCCTGGTGTCCTTCAGACATGCCAGGGGTTCCCAGGGAACTCGTCGAGCACACACTAAATGTGGATCCTAAAGCAAAGCCAGTCAAGCAACCATTGCGAAGATTCGATGAACCCAAGAGGAAGGCGATAGCATCAGAATTGCACAGGCTAGAAAGCGTCGGGTTTATCAGAGAAATAAAAACTTCGAGTTGGGTATCCAATCCAGTCATCGTACCCAAGAACAACATAGACGTACAAAGAGTATGTGTTGACTACACATCTCTCAATAAGCATTGTCCAAAGGATCCCTTCCCTCTATCCCGCATCGATCAGGTAATTGATTCGACAGCGGGATGCGCAAGGCTTTCCTTTCTGGACGCATATTCTGGTTACAACCAGATCAAATTGAAGAAAAAAAGACGAAGAAAAGACAGCCTTCATCACACCGTACGGAGTGTTTTGCTACCAAGTAATGCCGTTCGGCCTAAAAAATGCAGGAGCAACTTATCAACGGATGATGCAAAATTGCCTCGGGAGCCAAATAGGAGCAACATTCAAGTCTACATTGACGATGTAGTCATCACTACAAGAGAGGAGGAATCCCTTATCAGCGACTTGGCAGAAACCTTCGACAACCTGAGCAGGTACAAGATTAAGCTTAACCCGACAAAGTGTTCCTTTGGTGTATCGGCAGGACAACTCTTAGGGTTCCTGCTGTCAGCACGAGGAATAGAGGCGAACCCAGAGAAAATCCAGGCAATTTTAACAATGGGGAAACCCACAAAACTACACGATGTACAGAAACTCGCAGGGCGCGTCGCGGCACTAAGTCGTTTTGTTGATCGATTGGGGGAAAAAGCGCTCCCGTTCTATGCACTCATGAAAAAATCAGATGATAAGTTCGAGTGGACAGCAGAAGCAGACGCAGCTTTTGCACAGTTGAAAAAAGTGCTCTCCACGCCACCAGTGCTGGTCGCACCAAAAGAAAAGGAGCCACTACTACTCTACATCGCTGCAACTCATCAGGTGGTGAGTACAGTACTAGTAGTCGAAAGAAGTGAAGAAGGAAAAGCCCACGGCGTCCAGAGGCCGGTATATTTTATTAGTGAAGTACTATCTCCGACAAAACAAAGGTACCCGCATTATCAAAAGCTTGCATACAGTGTTTTTACAACATCACGGAAATTGCGACAATACTTTGCGGTGCACCCAATTATAGTGGTCAATGAAGCGCCACTATCAAATATATTGAACAATCCTTCGGCAACAGGATGTGTCTCTTTGTGGGGAATCGAATTATCTCCCATGGACATCACGTACGAAAAACGGAAAGCGATCAAGTCGCAAATCTTGCCAGATTTCACAGCAGAGTGGCTGGAGCTACAGAGCACGGGACCCCCCAGATCTATCGAGTGTCTGGACAATGTACTTCGATGGTTCTAAGAGAGTCCAAGGCACAGGCGCATGAGTAGTATTGATATCGTCGCATGGCGACAAATTGAAGTACGTCTTAAGGATGAGTTTTCCGCAGGCCTCCAATAATGAAGCAGAGTATGAGGCTTTGTTGCATGGAATGAAGATGGCCAAAGCATGTGGAGCAACTCGTTTAAAAATATTCGGGGATTCAAACCTTGTCGTCCAACAAGTTATGAACAGGTGTGACACGATCAATGATAATATGATGGCCTACAAGAACCTATATCATTATCTAGAAGGAACATTCGATGGATGCGAAGTCTCGCACATCAGCAGAAACAGCAATGAGGAAGCCGACAATTTAGCAAATATCGGGTCACAGTGTTTGCCCGTGCCATCTGGAGTCTTTTGGGAAGAAATAGTGGAAAGGTCGATAAAAGGCGTCAAAAGTTTGACTACTACAGCAGGCTCGGGGGCTGCGCCAGAACCCAAAGAGGTCATGATGATAGAAAAAACCTGGATGCCGCCGTATCTAGCATACATGACAAATAAACAGGTATCAGAAGATGCAGTGGAAGCCAAGAGAATAACTCGATGATCGAAGGCATTTGTTGTGTTGCAGGGGAAATTATACAAGAAGAGCATAACTAGCGTTTTGCAGTGTTGCGTAACACCTCAAGAAGGACAAGTAATATTAAAAGATATACACGCCAGAGTGTGTGGCCATCATGCTAGCAGTAGGGCCATAGCGGCAAAAGCATTCCGAGCAGGATTCTATTGGCTAACAGCCACTGAAGACGCAAAAGATATAGTTCGGAAGTGTGAAGCATGTCAAAGATTTGCATCTCGACCGCACGCGCCAGCGGCAGAGTTACAACCAATACCATTATCCTAGCCCTTTGCACAATGGGGCCTCGATATGGTAGGGAAGCTGCACAAATCCTCGCCAGGAGGGCACGTTTACATGCTAGTAGCAGTCGACAAATTTACCAAATGGGTGGAGGCAGCCCCGGTAACAACTCAAGATTCGACAGCAACAATCAATTTCATCAAAATCAATAGTATTCCACTTCGGTGTACCATATAGCATCATCACAGATAATGGAACAAACTTTACCTCAAAGGAATTCAAGAGTTACTGCGAAGGATTGGGAATAAAGCTCAAATTCGCCTCTGTAGCACACCCGAAGACAAATGGGCAAGTCGAAAAAGCCAATGGCCTAATATGCAATGGGATAAAAAAGAGGCTCTTAGCACCTCTCGAGAAAGCCAAGAGCGCTTGGGTAGATGAATTACCCTCCGTTCTCTGGAGTTTAAGAACCACGCCTAACGCAGCTACTCAAGAAACTCCTTTCTTTTTGGTCCATGGCGCAGAAGCCGTGCTTCCAGTTGAAGTTACACATGAAGCTCCAAGAGTGATGGCATACGACGAAACAACATCAACAGAAGCATTGCAAGACGATGTCGATGCACTAGATGAAGCAAGAGATAAAGCATTAGAAAGAGCCACGCAGTATCAACAGAGCCTGCGAAACTACCATAGTAGTCGAGTTCGTCCACGATCCTTTGTGGTGGGAGATCTAGTTTTGTGACTCAGGCAAGACAGCCACGGCAAATTGGAGTCCCCTTGGGTAGGACCTTACATCGTCACAGAAGTGATACCAGGAGGAGCTTATCGACTACAAGACAAGAAGACAGGAAAAGACGAGAGCAACCCATGGAATGCAGAGCAGCTACGACGTTTTTAGGCGTAGAATAAATCTAGTGGTATCAGTAAACTCGAGTTAACCTTCTGAACCCAGAACAGGAGGCCATAGGTCAGGTTCCTTGGGTTGAACTCAACAAAATTGTACAAATATTTCTACTTCTCCGCTCGGGGGCTTCAACCCTCGGGTCGTACGAACGAAACTTTTATTACGACATGAAGATCTTTTACACTACTAGGTTGTGCAGACAACCCGATATTCTTCAAAATAATTGGTTCACAAAGAACCCGATATATATAAAGCATACCTCAGAACAATGATTTGTTCTCATGGTACTATTAAAAGCATCAAAGCAAAGTACGAGTATTCATTACAGATAGTACGGCAGCAAGGACACTATAAAAAGAGATTACATAAAGTAGATCCTAATGAAAGTGCACTTTCGCTTCATATTCCTTCTGGCATTGGGTGCCGTCGTAGATCTTCACATCGAACTTTGACGTGCCGATGTGGTAGTCGAAGGTCATGAAGAAGCCTTGGTGGAGGTCGTGGTCTTCTGCAAACTACGACCAGCCACCCTTGAAGTATTGCTCGCCGTCACCATCATACCGAACCTCCACTTGATATGGAGTCCCTCTACCAGATTGTTCATGAAGAACCGCTTCTCGCAGTTCTCGCCCATCCATGAACTTGGTGAAATGCAGCGGCAGGCGCTGAATCTCGAGACACTGCGCCATGGCAATGCAGAAGAAAGAAAATATTCTTGGAGAAGCAGAAGGAGCAGCAGGAGGAGGAGCGCTTGGACCTGGGGCGGCGCCAGTCACCTTGGGTTTGTTCTTGCTACCAGGTGGGCGGCCGGGACGATGCTTCACCGGAGCGGCCAATGACGATCCTGCGGCGGCCGGAGTTGTTTTGTTTTTGCTTCCACGAGGGCGGCCACGACCCCGCGGCGCCACCGGAGAGCCAAGGTTCAGATGAGAACCATCTGCATCAGCCATGTGGAAAAGTGGGAAGACTAGAAACCCTAGATGAAAAGAGGAGACGATGCGGCGGAGGAGGAATCTAATTAAGGTTTTTACCCTAGCCAAAGATGCTTTATTTATAAGCACATATTATTGGGCCCCCGTGATAGCAAGGCCCATAAACATATTTACAAAGGAGTTAAATTCTGAATATAGCAGACGATAATAACAAAAGGGAAAAAAAAGGGGAGAGTGTGGTCGAAAGATATGAAAAACCTCGCCTTGGGCTCGGCGGCTTACAAATAGGAGAAACTAGAAGAAAGAAGAAGAAGTGAATTTTGAGCCTATGATTGACTATAAGTATCCAACCATAGCCTCGGGGGCTACTCCCATCGGGAGCGCTGAGCGCGCACCCGATAGAGGATGAGACAATCAATAATGAAGATGAAGAGAGTCTACCATGCAAACTTTGACTACGTAGTCGACGAAATATAGAGCGACTACTCCCATCGGGAGGCACTTGGAAGAAGTTAATATAAATTCAAAAGTCTTTGATTTTATCAGTCAAAAGAGACTGCGACATGAGATTCTCAAGTTGCGTTATCGCAACGAAACTCGAATGCCATGATTTATCACGAAGATAAGACCCCAGGATCCGTCCTGTGTGGCCTGGCATACGCACATGGATGCGCTCTGCTGGTATGTATCCGTGTCTACGATGCGAAGAAAATCCTGGTGGACGCACTGGGTACCCTGAGAATCACTGGGATTCATTCTTTGTAAGTCCTAAATGCGGCAAAAGAGTGAGTTTGACCGGTATCCCGAATTCAAGTCCAAGGGGATTGAATTTGAAGTAGGTGACAAGTATCTGTTCCGGCAGTTAACTGACCTCTTGATCCGTCAGAGTTGTCAGGCTTGTTCATCAAAACCCCTTGCGAATATTATCATGAGAATAAGTCGAAAGACCAAGTCGAATATTTGAAGATATGAAGAAGTCAAAGAATTGATCAAGTCAAAGATTTAAAGATTAGAGATTCAACCCGAATCTGCAATTCTGGTAGAATCTCAGGAGCTACTGACAAGGGTATAGCTAATAGAGCCCGTTAGTTGAGTACCCCTGTGGCCCGTTAAGCTAGGCCCAATTGTAATGATAGTCGAGATACGAGTTCTTACCGTATGTCGATATTGTAATTTGTATCGGACCCTACCCGATCCTCGAGACCTGGCCACCTATATATAGGGGCCAGGAGGGGACGGTGTAGGCGAGATTGAAAGCAAGCCAGGTTGAACACCCAAGTTTACTTTCGATACATACTTATTTCGACTAACTTTACCTTCGAGTTCATCCGACGCCCTCTTCCCCTGATCCTAAGTCCTTCATCTAGGACATTTGCCGAGTTAACCCTCGTCAGTTGGTGTGTCCATTTTTCTTTTTTATGAGCACACAATTTGATTAGTGTCCCGTTGCAAAATACAGGTATTTTGCTAGTTATGGCATAACTTAGTAGATAGTACTACTACATAAGATCCTATTGAATTTGGCGATGCGGAGGGCTTAGAGGGATGATCAGTCCTTTGTGTGTTTTGGAGGCTTGTAGCTACGGTATTCAATTGTGGATGTGATGTAAACACACATAGCTTTCTTTACTCCCTCCTATGTTCAATCTATATTATATTATTTATCGCTAATATAGATATATGTAAACATATTTTAGTGTCTAGATATATTGACACTTATGACAAGAGGTGGTAGGAGCCATGCCTTCATTGTGCTTTGGTTAACTGAGCCGAACGGGTTTGTGCATAGCTTTGGGTTAACTGGATCCCGCTTGTTCACCACGGTGGGTTGTTTTCAGCCACTAAAAAACAATCTGATGTATATCAATATACATACGATAGTATTTATGAATTCCAACTAAAAAGCTCGTAGATGAACTCCACTTGAAAAGCTGATATGTTGTAACAAAACTAGATCATGTAGACCAATCAATTCGGCCTTTTCTAGAGGTTTATTGTGAGGGATCGTAATACAAAACTAGATCGTAATACAGTACTCTAGAGGTTTATTGTGAGGGATCTGGACAGAAAATAAACAAAGACAAATCAACCATTTTCTTTGGTGCACATTGTTTGGAAGGAGTCAAGAATGAGGTGATGCAAAAATTGGAAATTCATACGGAGGATCTGAATGACTCTTATTTGGGAATGCCTACGGACATGGGTCATTCTCCTGTTAGTACCTTTAGGTACTTGTTTGATTGTATGTGGAAGCGCATAAATGGGTGCTCGGATAGGCCTTTTGTCTAGAGCTGGGAAAGAAACATTTCTAAAGGCTGTTATACAGGCAATTCCATCATATGTTATGAGTTGTTTTCAACTGCCTATATCGTTATGTGAAGATATGAGGAAAGTTATCGCAAATTTTTGGTGGGGAACAGAAAATGGTAAGAAGAAACTACATTGGCGTTCATGGCAGTGGCTTACGACACCCAAAGCATTGGGAGGAATGGGTTTTAGAGATATTGAAATATTTAATCAAGCAATGTTGGCACGCCAGGGATGGCGCCTGTTAACTGATCCGACCTCACTCTGTGCTCGTGTTCTTAAGGGACGATATTTCCCTAATTGTTCCTTCTGGGATGCTCCACGTCCCCGATCGTCCTCTTATACATGGAGAAGTATCCTATTTGGAAGAGATTTGTTGAAAGAAGGAGCTAGATGGGGTGTGGGCAATGGTGATGAAATCAGAATTCAAACTGACAATTGGATTCTTGGGGTACCTCCTGTTTTGTTACGGCCTCTGGTACCTTTGTTTGAGGAGCAAAAAGTAAGAACACTTTTCAGCGATGAATCAAGGTCATGGGATGCGGATGTTGTTCGCACCATTTTTTCAGAGGAAGTGGCAGCAAAGGTACTACAGATTCCAATTAGTAGGCATGGTGGAGAGGGTTTTGTCTCTTGGCCATATACTCGATTTGGATATTATACAGTGCGGTCAGGTTACAACCTTGCAAGGTCAAGGAAATTTTGTGATCAGCAAAGTATAACCATGAAAGGTTTATCTTCAGAAATGGAGAGGGATGCTAAATTATGGAAAACTTTGTGGACGACGAAGGCTCCAGGTAAGATGAAGATAACTGTGTGGCGTTTTGCCCATAACTGCCTTTCGAGTGGGCAACAGCTCCAAGTCAGGCACGTACCAGCGACTGCGGAGTGCTTCTTCTATGGACGTTATGAATCTATCGAGCATACCATATTGTTCTGTTGCTTTGCCCGGGAAGTGTGGGAACTAGTTGAGGCTGAACATCATCTTCAGTTAGACCGTAAGAATTTTATCTCTACACGAGTTTGGATTCTAGACTTTTTGGAGAAATGTTCAGCCATGCAGGCCACGGTGATGATGGTTACTATGTGGCATATTTGGGATGCTAGAAACAGAGTGAGAGAAGGGGAAACTTTGATGCATCCAAGATCTATAGCTGAGAAGATTTTAGCTTACATTCAGATGATTGCTACACATATATATCAAGTTGCACCAATCAATAGGCGTGAGACCAGTTCTGTAGTCCGTAAATGGTCACCGCCGCCAGATGGTACAATGTTAATTAACGTTGATGCAGCAATCTTCAGTTCTACTCGTCAAATGGGGATGGGCGCTGTCATCAGAGACCACAATGGCATGTGCTTAGCTGCATACAGCGAGCGAGCTGAAGAGGTGGTGGCGCCGGAAGTTGCAGAAGCCCTAGCAATACGTCGAGCTATTATCTTTGCAAAGGACGAAGGCTTTTCTAAAATTATTGTCAGCTCTGATTGCCTCTCTGTGGTGAATCGAGTGACATCTGGGCACAATGATCGATCTTTATATGGTCCGGTGATCCATGATATCAGGAGTTTAGCGAGTTCCTTTGCTTCTTGCTCCTTCGTTCATGTGTATCGTCATTTAAATGTTGCTGCTCACAGACTAGCTAAACTTAGTCATTCTACGGTGTGTTTTGTGTGGCATGGGTTTGCTCCGGAGTGTATCCGTGAGATAATTTGTAATGACCTTTTGATTATGGGATCAATAAAGTCCATGTTTTCCTAAAAAAAAAAACTAGATCATGTAGACACGCTTGCCGCGCCCATCCATTAAAAAAATAAATTGTTTAGAACCATTCTATATAATTTAAATGTAGGCTGGCTAGTCATGAGCACTTAAAATCAGAGTTCAAGACCTCACCAAAAAATTCTTTACTCATTAGCAAATCAGAGATAATATAAATTGCAATAACATATAAAAGGAGCATGGACCAACGCAATAGAAAAGCATTCAAGATCTAACAGTTCAGTGTATAATGAATCTGTTGAATGCGCGATTTGGCTCAGAGGTCGTGCAGCAAAACCTCAACAAGGTGGTAGGTACGTTTTTTTATTTCCGATGTTACCCCTGTGAATCCAGGCATATTACACACGTTGCCACCAGCAAAGGAAAAGTCCAATCCAATCGTTCACACTCCCCCCGTTAAAATATTCCCAATCGCTTGGAGAGGATCCGCCGTGGTCAATTTCCGCCGGAGAGCTGGCAAGCGGCAGGATGTCGATCCCGATCTCGGGGACGAACACGAAAAGGAATAGGAGGAGAGATCGGAGCTCGAGGCACGGTGGCGCGAGCTGACGGAGGACGTCAGAGCCTTGTGGCGCGCGTGCAGGGTTAGGTCGGAGGACGCCGGGAATGATAGGAAGGAGGCGAGCTACGGGTTGGGGCAGGGCGCCTCGCATATCCTCCCGGCCCTCCCCACCGGCGCCGCCTCCTGCTCCACACCTCCGGCCGCCGCCCCGAGCGACGAGACACAAAACAACGAGCTCTTCAAGTCCCTCCATCCGGAGCTGCTGCTGCCGCTCGACTAAAGGTCGCTGCCGTCCTCCCCTGTTGAACTAGCCGTCGATTTGGCCCTCGCAACTACCGCCCGAGGCGCCACCCTGCTAGATCGACCGGCCTTCGCCCCCGAACCTCCGCCCACGCACACGCGGATGGACGCGTCGGCAGAACGCACTGTGCGCGACGGGGAGTTCCGCAGTCTCGCTGCTCGTCTCGACACGGCGGAGGTGGTCCCCGAGGCCCTGCTCCATGCGCATGGAGGGGCGGCTCGACCTCGTCCAGCAGCGTCTGCGTCTGCGCGTGTTCTCGTCGCGCTCTGACCTGCTTCCCGTGTTGCTCGTCGTCGTAGGCAGACACACGCGGAGAGATCAAAAAGTCCAGTTACAGGGCGTTAGCGCGCGTAGGCTTAATCCAGAGCGTCCATCCTCCGTTGGAGATGCGAGCGTTGTCCCCACAAGCTAGATGTGTTGACCCCTACGCGCTGCGTATTCCGAGCGCCTGCGAGCGATTCCCGGGCATACGCTCGTATAGGCTGCTGTATATCTGATATAGAGGGTCCCAGCTTATCTGAGTAGCTGCAGATACTCGAGCCAGGGCAAATCTGAATCAGCATAGCTCGCCAGGATTCTCTCCTCCCCTGCTCATCGTCTTCCCCGTTGCTCTGCATAGATCTGGCCCTGGTGACGCGATGTTCCTCAATGCCCGCGAGGCGGGCTTCACCCAGCTGCTACTGAGGTGATTTCTTGGTACTTTTTGCTGATATGCGGCTTAATTCCGTAGGACTAATTTTTGGTGATTTCCGAATCGGTCCGAAGCATGGAGTATTCTGGGGGCGATTCGTTTCTGGTCGCGGAGAATCTTAGAGCAATCTCCGGCATAGAGGGGAATAGTACATACCGCACGCGCTCGGCATCAAGCCCAGTTCGAATTTTATTCCGCCGTCGTCCCTAGAACAATCTCCTCCCCTGTCTCGGAGTGGCGGCCAGATATGGTCGGGATTCGTCATGCTTCTCCATGCATAGGCGCAAGGCTTCACCCAGCTGCTTCCCAGGTGAACTCCCTGTGCTGTATGCAGCTTTTTGTCATAATTTTACAGCCCAGATCTTTGATTTTGGTACCCTGCTGCAGCATGGACTACCCTGGGAAAGATGTCGTGACAATCTTCGGTTCGAATTTCAATCCGTCGGCCTCCTGTCGTCCCATCCCCGGCCTCCGTTGCGTCGACCAGATCCGCTCGAGTTTGGAGATGTCTCTCCATGGCGGAGGTTCTTAGGTTTACCAATTTGCTTTTATAAGATCCCAGCTCAAGTTTTATCTTCTATCCGATTCTAATTTTTATCGAATCTGAAATCAGAAAATTCTTTTCGACAGCATGGAGTTCTCACCGCAAGATATGGGGGAGAAGAAGCCAATCAGTTATACTGGGACCCCCTTCCGCTTGATTTCTGGAGTCAGCGTCCTTGGCGGATCTTCCGGAGACTGCAGATTCAGCGAGGAACGCGAATGCATGTCCGGCACAAGCTCCGACCTCAACCCGATCTCATCTCGAAGTGAAGGCCCCCATTCAAGACAATCAGTCGCATCCATCACTAAAATCATGGAAAAGGAGGTTTGATTTCTTCCTGCCAACTACAGATGCGTGGAGATGATCCTATTCGTTTGCATAATATAATTTAGTGTCTTAGCGTTCCAGACAAGCTTATACGCAGGGCTTATTTAAAAATCCGGACACTAAAATCATGTCCAAAATCTAATTGCTCGGTACATTACCCATATGCATTTGTTCCTAATCGTTTTGTTTGGTGTGATGTCCATACCATATAACAGGCGCATGTTCAGCAGGTTAAATTATCCACTGGGGCCAGCTTCTTATATCATATGGGGCCGTATTGAGGCTATCTTTTTATTAGGCAGCAATTCTGTTAAAGATCATTGGATGTATATCTTGCTGTCGGCATTAACCGTTTGTTCTTATGGATGGTTAAAGGAATTCTATTAAAGAAAATTTTAAAGTCTTCGCTTAAAAATGAATAGGAGACATTCATCTTGTTTGAATTGAAAAGTTCATATGGTGTTAATAAATAGTTCCTTGATCAGAAAAGATAAGTTCTTCCAAAGAGATTATACTTTTCTGTTAGCCGGCTAATATCTCCCATCAAGCATGCTGAAGTTTAAAATAGTCAAAAAATTAGCTATTTTTGTCTTTCTTTGATGCTTTTGATAGCAAAAATTAGGCTAGGGCCAACTTGTATCTAAAATTCTCTTGTCGGCAGGGTTTTCACACGGGCCTCTTTTCTTAAAAATATTTTCAGTGGAATGTTTTAAAGAAAAGAAGGCTAGGGCAAATTTGTATCTAAATAAGGAATATAATTTTGTTTAGTGAATGATACATCATGAATATCTCTGCAGAACTTTATATTTAAATATGGCTAGGGCAAATTTGTATCTAGAAAAGGAAGAACATTTTGTTTAGTGCATGATACATCATGAATATCTCTGGAGAATTTTATAGCTAAATAAGGCTAGGAACAATTTTTATCTAAATAAGGAAGAAAATTTTGTCTAGTTTCAAATAAGAAACTACATTTTAAGCCGGTGTCAAATAAAGAATTTTCTCAATGTTTTAGGGCTTAGCCGAAGATTTCTTGCTTTATGTCTTTACATTATTTGGATTGTGAAGTTATCTAGGGTAGATTCATATTGATGGTTTCTTTTATCGTTCAGCTGCGTGTTGGGCAAATTTTGGGCGTTAAGACTTCTAAGAATGGCAGGAAGAGTGCTTTGGAAGCAACTATCCTGAAAATTGAAGCTTCCAGGTTCGAGACCTCAAAGTACTAGAGGGCTACGCCGCCTGGATGGAGGGATGGTACCTCCAAGCATTATTTGGCTTCGCGGCGGTGGTCTTCAGTACCACTAGCCTGGCTCTCGCTTGGTTATTGATGCTGCGTCAAGTATGGGGCTGGGCGACGGCGACCCAAGGCTACTGGCACCAACATGAGGCTCTTATTTGATTCCGTTCAAGCATCCCTTTTGCAAGTTGGCCGTTCCGTGATTTTCCGCTTGATGCATCCGGTTATGGGCATTGTAATGTTATTTTTTTAGCGACACAAAGATTGCACGGAGATACTCTTTTGGCAGCCATCACTCTGCTCCTAGTTCATTTTCCAGAATGATCTTGGTAATTCATGTAATTTTTCCGTCACTCTCGTAAAGTTTTAAAATAAATTTCAAATTTGTTATATTGCGAGATATGTGGTTCTGAGCTAGGTGTTTTAGATAATATATGTTCATCTGAGATAACCTGCCAACAGAGGCGTATAAGTTGTTGCCCAACGCCACAATTCTGCTGACACATTATGCAATATATGTTTTCAGAATCGCAATTTATTGCAATGTTTCTGTGATATGAGTGATTGGTTTTTGATGTACAGGTCTGCTACATATAACTAAGAATTATGAGTTATTCAGAATGTAGTGGATGGGTGTTCTTGTCGGGCTAACACGGGTGTGTCTTTATATCATAGATCTGCCGAACTCTTCAATCACTCAGTAGAAAGCTGCACATAACTTTATAGATGTGGCATATGGACTTCATAAAAATTATAGAAGAACCTTACGATCAATCTGTACATAATTGTTTTAATTTATGAAAGAACACATAACTGTATGTATATGTTGACTTCAATCACTCTGTAGAAAGATGCACAGAACTCTATAGATATGGTATATGGACTTCATAAAAATCATGGAAGAACTTTACGATCACTCTGTACATTATTTTTTTAATTTATGAAAAAACATAAAACTATACACATATGTTACGCGGACTTCGATCACTCTGTAGAAAGGTGCACATAACTTTATAGATATGGTATATGAACTTTATAAAAAAACTTGGAAGAACTTGACGAGCACTCTGTACATAATTGTTTTAATTTATGAAAAAACACAAAAATTGTACACATATATGTTGCACGTACTTCAATCATTATGTAGAAAGGTGCACATAACTTTATAGATATGGTATATGGACTTCATAAACATCTTGGAAGAACTTTTCGATCACTTTGTACATAAAGGTTTCAATTTATAAAAAAACATAGAACTGTACACATATGTTACGCGGACTTCATACAAAAAAACTGAAGAACCTTTCAACCAATACATGATCAGTCTCAATTTGAACATATCATCCCATGGAGTTAAACATATATCGGTAATTAGAGACAATAATTTACACGAACAAAGTAGGGTGCAATACGCTGTGCAAAATTCACGTCCGTGCCAACATTATATTTTTATCTCGCCCAGCTGGCCGTGAAAATCCTTTATATGTTAGAGATTGGTCCATCATGAGTATCTTAAAAGAATTTTACAAAAATGGAGAATTGGTATGTCATGATTATTCTTGTCATCTGCAGAAATCATAAGTAGCAGCTCCATTTGAGTTTGTGGAAGAAAATTTCCATGATTTTAATATTTTTATATGTGCAAATTTATTGGTGATAAATATAAAGTTTCGATATGTTTCATTTTTTTGATAAAGAGTATATATAAATATCAAGATGAAAGCAATTGCACCCAACATCTTTCAATTATGTTTCATAAGAGGTATCATAGAAGTTGCGCACAATTTGTGATTTTTGTACCATTAATATGACATTCCTAAAATATATAATATGTTGTGCACGCATGTGTCTCACATATCAAACACATTGTCTTATATATGTGATTTGTAGCCTATTACACTAGTATAGAATAGCCTAGTAATGGTGTGGCAAAAGTGTCATTGCAGGCACGAGACCGGCACGCTACTACTAGGATGCCACTAATATATTGTGTTGGTGGGGTTGCGTGGCACACCACCAATATAGGCCGTGTCTGTAGCGTGGAACGATGCCACTCCAGACTTATCAGTGTTGTGGCGTGGTACGAGCAGGTCTCTTAATATCGTGGCAGATGGAGGCACGCACAATTAATATCATTTGTATTTAATTAAAAAGAAATGGCCAGTCAATTTCATATAATAAACGGAGCTGTAATTTTCATCCAAATTTTGATTCAGCAAATTCATACATTTGAATGAAAATAGATTAAACTAACTAAATCAAAGCAGCCGCTAATGGCCTTTGCCTTCTTGGTTGCTGATGTTGATGAAATTGGCTGTTCCATTGGGCCGCTGGTTCGTCGCTTCCATCCTTGTTGTGACCTTGGCAGACTTCCTTGCCGTCGTGGCCGCCTCCTCTATTCCCTGGCGTTAGTACGCTTTCTAGGCGGCCTTACTGGCATCTGCCGCCTCCTTGTGGATTAAACAAGTGGCATGACTGGTACACCATGCATATATCTAGAGAAATTTACATGAACAATAAACACACCTTATAAAAAGGTGTTCTACTTAGAGAACAAACCTATCAAAGTGAGCCCATCTATAAGACACTAAACAACAATATTTTCACATGAATCACATGCATGGGTTTGTAGGCCATATATCTAGGATGTCTTCAAACATATTGGTGAAATAATATGGTACTTTATCCGATGATATATTGCAAGTACTTCACAAGAGATAGTATGGTACTTTAAGCAAACGATCCATAGAACCTTTTGGTTTGATGACTGAATGGTTTTCCATGGTCATTTGTTACAAATATTTGCTTAAAAAATTATTTATATTGTTAGCCTGATGATATTACTCTTTTTACTTACATGTTATTTATGTAATCAAATTAATGATGGATCGGGTCGTTGAGCACTCCTGTAGTTTGGGCATTGCTTTATAGGTCATGCATCAAAGACAAATTTTATGTTATGGAAATCAGTGATGAAGGACTTCACAAATTCGGCTATGGTACCTTAAGCCCCGTCTCCATAGGACTCTTTGGCGTTGACAAAGGACTGATGCCCCATGGTCATTTGATTACGGGGTGCCTTCCATCATATTACCGTTATCATACAGTGAGTAAATTTGGTCTCCCAAGTGTTATCTTGGGCTATTGAAGAATTGTGGAAGAAAATATGTCTATCTGACTGCGAAATTCGGATGGGGCATTAATGGATGAATCGATGATACGTCTCAAACGTATCTATAATTTTTGATGCTCCATGCTTTGTTTTACACCATTTGCCTATTGTTTTGTTACACTTAGTGGTACTTTTATACATTTTCCGGAACTAACCTATTAACGAAGTGCCACAGTGCCAGTTTCCTGTTTTCTGCTGTTTTTGTGTTTCAGAAGTGATACACAGAAAATATTCTCGGAATTGGACGAAACAAGTTCCTGAAGTCAAATTTCACCGGGGAGCTCCCAAACATCCGAAGACCTGACGGAGGGGGGCCACGTGGCCCCCACACACAGGGGCGGCGCGGCCTGGCCCCTGGCCGCGCCACCCCCTTGTGAGGCCACGTGGCTCCACCTCTGACAGCCCCCTTTCGCCTACATATACCCCCTGACGAGAAAAACCTAACGTCCGATCAGTTTTCCAGAATACATCGCGATCCGCCGCCGCCGTCGACCCGAAGATCGGGAGGGTCCAGAAGCTCTTCCCGGCACCCTGCCGGAGAGGGGAATCGCCACCGGAGGTCTTCTTCATCGCCATGCTTGCCTCCGGAGCGATGAGTGAGTAGTCTACCTTGGACTATGGGTCCATAGCAGTAGCTAGATGGTTGTCTTCTCCACCATGTGCTTCATGTTTAGATCTCATGAGCTGCCCTACATGATTGAGATCACCGTTATGTAATACTATGATGTTGGTTTGTTGGGATCCGATGAATATTGGTGTTTATGATTAAGTTGCTGTACTGAATTATATCTTTTGTTATCTCTATGTTGTTTATGATCTTGCATGCTCTCCGTTGTTAGTAGCTATCTTGGCCGAGTAGTTGCTAGTGACTCCAAGAGGGGGTATTTATGCTCGATAGTGGGTTCATGTCTCTATTTCACCTGGGGGAGTGACAGAAACCTCTAAGGTGGTAGATGTGCTGTTGCTACTAGGGAGAAAACAACATTCATATGCTCAAGGGCATATGCTTTGTTTACATTACACACTTTGCTTAATGCAATTATCTGTTGTTCGCAACTTAATACTTCTAGGGTGTTCGGATGATATCCCCGGGGGTGGATTATTAGTCATAGATGCAGTTGGATGGCGGTCTATGTATTTTGTTGTAATGCCCAGAGTGAATCTCATAGTGATCTTCTTGACATATCACGTTATCTTTATTCTATCAATTGCCCAACTGTAATTTGTTTACCCAGCATGTTATTTATCTATGGAGAGACACCACTAGTGAACTGTGGACCCCGGTCCTATTTTAATCATATTGCAATCACCTGTTTACTTTTCCCGCACTGTTTACTTTACTAGCACATTATTACTGTTTTCCACTCGATACACTCATAACCTTTGTTTCAAGCAAACCGGTGAGATTGACAACCTCATCGCAAGTTGGGAGCAAAGTATTTGTCTGTGTGTGTGCAGGTTCCACAAACACCTTCAGTCGTCATCGTCTCCCTTCTCCTGTTCGATAAACCTTGGTTTCTTAACTGAGGGAAAACTTGCTGCTGCACTCATCATACCTTCCTCTTGGGGTTCCCAACGGGCTGGTCATTCACCAAGCACAAGGACTGTCTGTTGCCACTTTCACCGGGAGCATCAGCCTCTTTTCTGGCGCCGTTGCCGGGGAAGGAAGAGAAGACTTCTGCGAGGGGAGTTCTTCGCACACACATTCTTTACTTTGTTATTTGTTTTGCTTTACTTTACTTTATTTTACCTGCATTGCTTTTTATATCAAAAACCCCAAAAAATTAGAATCCTTGGTAGTTGTTATTTCTTTGTTTTTAGTTATCATGTCTAGTTTAGTTGCTACTACTATGTCCCCCGCGGACATGATCTTTACCTTTAAGCAGAAAGATGAGGAAAGCTTTAAAGAAGCTTGGTCTAGAATTTATGAATGGCATGGAAAAACTGAACCTAAAATGACTTTGAGTTTGCTTCTTAGTAGCTTTTACTTTGGACTTTCTCTTCGTTATAGATATGCTTTGGATGCTACTGCAGAAGGAGATTTCCTTCATTGTGATGGGGATCAAGCCTTCAATATTATAAGAAAGTTGATTACGATTTATAGCATGCCAACCTATTTTGATTCCTCTCTTGTGAGCATTTTTAATAGACTTAATACTCTTGAGACTCACACTGCTAGTTTGAATTCTTGCTATAATACTTTGCGTCAGCATTTTGATTATGTGCCTATAAATTCTGAGCCTTCGAGTTGGTATCCTACAATAAAAATCACCATTAGTGGTGAAACTTTTCATGCTCGTTGTGATATTATGTCTGAATTTTGTCTCATGCCAAAGGATGTTTATGAATCTTTGAGCCTTTGGAAGCTTTCTGAGGGAGGAGAAAAAAAATTTCTTACTAATAATGCCACCATATCTCCCCTTGGAATAGCTGAAGGAGTCTTTACAAAAATCCTAGGAAGAATGATATCTACTGATTATCTTGTTATTGAATGTGTAGGAAAAGGACAAATCACACTTGGAAGATCCATTCTGAAGCTCCTTGGCGCCGTTATCGATGTGGGAAAAGGCAATATAACATTTACTACTCCACCTTGCAATAACCATGTCTTTCCTAGAGTCAAGAGCAAAGGTAAGAAAGGGAGACGTAAGGCACGTGCTGACCCTAGCACTTCATCACTTGATATTACTTGATTCGCAATTTTCTGCGCCTAGCTCAAAGGCGTTAAAGAAAAGCACTCTTGGGAGATAACCCATTGTTTACTTTTCAGTACTTTTTCTTTTATTTGAGTCTTGGAAGTCATTACTACTGTAATGACCGCTCCTTATCTTGTTTATTTCGTTTTTGTGCCAAGAGAAGCCTCTAATTTGAGTAAGGTAAAGATTTGGGGTTATTGCTGTCCTGAAACTGTTTTCGGTGCTGCACCGTAAAAATTCGTGAAAATTCTCTGTTTATCTTTTGGACCTGAAATTTCTTGTGCTTATGCCCCAGGTTATATCCAAACTTTTCTTAGTTGAACACTTTTTGATTTGAGCAACGGAAAATCCCTAAAAAATTCGTCCATTGTCAGCTGTCCAGTTTTGACAGATTTCTGCCAATATTTGTTTTTGCCACTTTATCGCTTTCTTTTGAGTTCTTTTTTATCATGGAACTCTTGTGGAAGTTGCTACAGTAGTATATGCTTTATATGTGGTGGTTTTGGGTTGAAACCTGAAGCTAAAAGAGGTTGAATATATTTTATGCTTACACTAATGTTGCTAATAGAATTGTGTTTAGTTTTGTATGAAGGAAGTTTTCAAGTGTAGGGATTGGAGAATGATGAGATGAGTTGAAGAATGGACAAAAGCTCAAGCTTGGGGATGCCCATGCATCACCCCAAGAAATATCCAAGAAGTACAAGCGTCAAAGCTTGGGGATGCCCCCGAGGCACCCCTTCTTCATCGGCAAAAATCAGGTCACCTTTCAAGACACTATATTTTTATTGCTTCATGCACTATGTGTTTTTCTTGGAGCGTCAGTTGTTTTAGTTGTCTTAGTTTGTTTAGTTTGTTTGTTTGCTGCAATAAATGGTTGGACCCCAACAAATTTCCTTTGGAGGAGATGTACTCGTTTTCATTTGCAAAGAATGCTCTAGTTTTCACTCTTATTAATCGAGCATTCTAGTTTTTCTGCTACTGCTTTTGGTTTTCGTTTTCGCCTTGATATGCGTTCAGATCTTGCCATATCTTTTCATCAAGGTGTATTTTTGCCTCTGAACTTTATTGGTTTTCATCAAAAGAGGTGTCTTTAAAAGTTTCAAATGGTGTTGGAAAAGAGAAAAAGCTTTGTGCAAAATAGTGGTACAAGAAGGAGCTTGTGTAGACTGCGGCTTAGGCTTTTTCACGTCATGTTTGATGTCTTTTTGATAGTATGCTTAGTGGTTTTGCTGTAGCATGACTTGTCTCAAATAACTGAGATTGCTTAATGAGCCTTTGAAAAAATCATGCGTTGTTTTTATTGTATGGAAGCATTATTTTGGTTTTCTCCTTGATGCTTTATTTGGGTTGACTTGGCGCATGCTCACACATGTTAGACTCTTCCAAAGTCGCCATTAGCCTTCATGATAATTTAGTTTTTGACTTTTGATGCCATCGTATGCTTCTTTTAATGTCGCTTTGTCGCTTTGCATGATTATGGCCATTATTGCTCTCTTAGTTGGTCGCTCCCAGTCTTTTGCTAGCCCTCGCCTTGTACTGAGTATGAGCTCTACTCGTGCATCCAACTCCTAAAAGCCAAAGTTTTCCATTGTGTCCACTATAAATTCCTATGCATGGTATTTGTAAGCCATTCCAAAGTAAAATTTTCGTGTGCTACCTTTCAAAAACCTTCAAAATACTTCTCGTTTTGTGACACTGTTTTCAGCTCATGGGGACGTAGTGGTCGGATTTGCTATCTTCCATATTGTTTATTCCAAAAAGAAAAAAAAAGGAAAAAAAGAAAGAAAAAAAGGCACTCCTCCAATGAATGTGAATGTTGGTGGGCACCCGATGGAATCGGTTAGCCATGGTATGTGAAAGGAAAGGTGGGGAGGAGTGCCAAGTTTTATAAAAAGAGCACGAAGTGCCAATCTCTCTCAAAAACTTGCTTTATTTTTGTATGGAAGATAGTAAGAACCCCATTGCCAGTCGTTGACAAAGACAACCACCTCTCAAAATCAAGTTTTATCTCTGTTTTACAAATGAAAAGCTCTAGCACATGTTTAAATCACTGCTTCCCTCTGCGAAGGGCCTTTCTTCTACTTTTATGTTGAGTCACCACCTTCTTTCTTTATGCACCATTAAGAGAGCATAGTTGTCATTCTTAGTGTGATATGCATTGTCCCAAGGTTCATTGATTGACTCATATTGTTGGTTTCACTTGTTCTTAAATTATTTGTATCTAGTCGCCCTCTTAAACTTTGAGGTGTCCTATGCATTTATGTTTTGCTCTCTTTGAAGGACAAGCTGAAAACCACTTGTATGTTTTTCCTTATGATTAGAACACACGTTTGACTTTCATTGTTTCATTATCATGATCTTTTGTTTGTGTTCATTTGCATGTTTACAACATGGTTGCTAAGTTCTTATTGTCATGATTATATCTTTCATGCCCATGTTTTAAGTTCTATTGATCCCAGCTCATCAATGCTTACATATATGATCAAGATTGTGTAGGTGCATGTCACCTCAAAAATTATTCTTTGTTATCACTTACCTACTCGAGGACGAGCAGGAGTTAAGCTTGGGGATGCTTGATACGTCTCAAACGTATCTATAATTTTTGATGCTCCATGCTTTGTTTTACACCATTTGCCTATTGTTTCGTTACACTTAGTGGTACTTTTATACATTTTCCGGAACTAACCTATTAACGAAGTGCCACAGTGCCAGTTTCCTGTTTTCTGCTGTTTTTGTGTTTCAGAAGTGATACACAGGAAATATTCTCGGAATTGGACGAAACAAGTTCCTGAAGTCAAATTTCACCTGGGAGCTCCCAAACATCCGAAGACCTGACGGAGGGGGGCCACGTGGCCCCCACACACAGGGGCGGCGCGGCCTGGCCCCTGGCCGCGCCACCCCCTTGTGAGGCCGCGTGGCTCCACCTCTGACAGCCCCCTTTCGCCTACATATACCCCCTGACGAGAAAAACCTAACGCCCGATCAGTTTTCCAGAATACATCGCGATCCGCCGCCGCCGTCGACCCGAAGATCGGGAGGGTCCAGAAGCTCTTCCCGGCACCCTGCCGGAGAGGGGAATCGCCACCGGAGGTCTTCTTCATCGCCATGCTTGCCTCCGGAGCGATGAGTGAGTAGTCTACCTTGGACTATGGGTCCATAGCAGTAGCTAGATGGTTGTCTTCTCCACCATGTGCTTCATGTTTAGATCTCATGAGCTGCCCTACATGATTGAGATCACCGTTATGTAATACTATGATGTTGGTTTGTTGGGATCCGATGAATATTGGTGTTTATGATTAAGTTGCTGTACTGAATTATATCTTTTGTTATCTCTATGTTGTTTATGATCTTGCATGCTCTCCGTTGTTAGTAGCTATCTTGGCTGAGTAGTTGCTAGTGACTCCAAGAGGGGGTATTTATGCTCGATAGTGGGTTCATGTCTCTATTTCACCTGGGGGAGTGACAGAAACCTCTAAGGTGGTAGATGTGCTGTTGCTACTAGGGAGAAAACAACATTCATATGCTCAAGGGCATATGCTTTGTTTACATTACACACTTTGCTTAATGCAATTATCTGTTGTTCGCAACTTAATACTTCTAGGGTGTTCGGATGATATCCCCGGGGGTGGATTATTAGTCATAGATGCAGTTGGATGGCGGTCTATGTATTTTGTTGTAATGCCCAGAGTGAATCTCATAGTGATCTTCTTGACATATCACGTTATCTTTATTCTATCAATTGCCCAACTGTAATTTGTTTACCCAGCATGTTATTTATCTATGGAGAGACACCACTAGTGAACTGTGGACCCCGGTCCTATTTTAATCATATTGCAATCACCTGTTTACTTTTCCCGCACTGTTTACTTTACTAGCACATTATTACTGTTTTCCACTCGATACACTCATAACCTTTGTTTCAAGCAAACCGGTGAGATTGACAACCTCATCGCAAGTTGGGAGCAAAGTATTTGTCTGTGTGTGTGCAGGTTCCACAAACACCTTCAGTCGTCATCGTCTCCTTTCTCCTGTTCGATAAACCTTGGTTTCTTAACTGAGGGAAAACTTGCTGCTGCACTCATCATACCTTCCTCTTGGGGTTCCCAACGGGCTGGTCATTCACCAAGCACAAGGACTGTCTGTTGCCACTTTCACCGGGAGCATCAATCGATGCAACTAAATGTATTGCCTTCTAATAATATGAAGTTCACTATCATCATTTTATACAACTGTTTACTCTTGCATATTTCTATTATTAGCTAAATGAGTTTTCACCTTTCACCTGTGTGTTATTTTTTAAACAAAACAACGACAAATTGGAATTAACAATAAATTAGGTCACCGAGGACTCCGCCAAGTGTGGATACCGCTTTCTAGGTCACACATTGAAGAAGGCTTCAAAATTATCAGTACAATTTTCGAAGGCAAAGGCGAATAAGCTTGACTTATTTGGGTTTAGTTGTCGGGATTTTTACATAAAACTAGTTGATGCGCTCTGGATAACTCAATAGTAACACAATGTTATTTTTGTGCTGGTCGTGAGAAAACCAAGTGTAAACCTCCATGGCCATGTGTTAATATGTTTCACTAGAATTATCTAAACGGTTCCACTTTGGCACCACAATGGCGCCCCAAAGTTTGGTTCTACATAGGACCCTCAAAGTTCTCATCGATTAACCACTAGACAAAGCCCAAACTCTAAAAAACTAAACAACCATATTTTCATATGAATCGCATGCATTCAGAAACTTGTATGAATCATGTACTTTTATATGTTAGAGAATGGAGAGTTACAGAAAACCTCAAAAGCATCTTATCAAAACAATTGTTCTACTACGTGAAATAACCTATCAAATGGAGACGATCCATTAGAGCTTTATAAATTAGTGAATGGTACCCCATGAATATTTCTATAGAACTTTATATGAACAACTAATAAAACCACCTTATAAAAAACAAGTGTCCTACTCAATGGACTAACCTATAAAAGTGAGTTAAGTACACCTTATAAAGTAGTACATATGATTTGTTATGTTTTTCATTTTGGGTTTAATGTTCTATTGGCTTGTGCAGATAAGCTTGAATTATTCAAGTTTACTCATGGGCTTTCTACATGGAGAACTCTACAATAATACAATGTTGTCTTTTTTATGCTGGTCTTGGAAAAGCCAAGTGCAAAACTTTTACCTTTATGGCCACGTGTTAATATGTTTCACTAACATTATCTAAGTGGTTCCGCTTTGGCACCAGAAATGGAGCCCCAAAGTTCGGTTCGTTACAGTAGCCTCAAAGTTCTCATCGATTGACCTCTAGAATAAGTCCAAACTCTAAAACACTAAACAACAAAAATTTCCACATGAATCACATGCATGGGTTTGTAGGTCACATATCTATAGGATGTCTTCAAACATGTTGGTGAAAGAATATGGTACATTAGCCGATAATATATTGCAAGTACTTCACAAGAGATAGTATGGTACTTTAAGCAAAAGATCCATAGGACCTTTTGGTTTGATGACTGAATGGTTGTTCATGGTAATTTGTTATAAATATTTGCTTAAAAATTTATTTATATTGTTAGCCTGATGATACTACTCTGTTTACCTACATGTTATTTATGTAATCAAATTAATGATGGATCAGGGCGTTGAGCACTCTTGTAGTTTGGGCATTGCTTTATTTGGTCTCCCAAGTGCTATCTTTTGCGATTGAAGAATTGTGGAAGAAATATGTCTATTTGACTGCAAATATTGGGGAAGAACCTTTTAGAATGAATGCGCCAAAGGCAGCTCGGATATTGTGTGCGAGCGAGTCCAAACTCCAAATAACAGTCGATAGTCCTCCATTTTTTGTAATATATCGAGTTGATCTTATTTTCCCTGGTTATGTTTTAATTCTTACTTTTTGATTTGCTATGGTTCACACATGTTCATAAAATCCAGGATCGAGGTTGCCCGTGTTTTTTTGTTAGGCTTTCACCATCTGTTGATGAGTACATGCGCATGAGTGGGTCTACATCGGATGCAACAGGTAAACTTGGCTTCTCTTCCTATCAAAAAAAAAATACTCGGCGTCTATACGAATGCTTGATTATGGAGTAGCCGGGGATCTTGTTGATGAGTACATGTGCATGAGTGGGTCTACATGCATTGATTTTATGCATTAGAAGTGGAAGAACGACCCTTTTACATGGTAGGGGCAGTATTCAGGGCATGCTGATGGTTGCACGGTCATACTTGAGGCTGTTGCTACCCAAGATCGATGGATTTGGTATTCTTATTTTTTGGTATGGCAGGGGCTCATAAATGATATCAAGGTGCTCTAATGATCCCCTATATTTACTACATTTGTGGAAGGCAATGCCCCATCAGTGAGCTACGAGATTATGGGTCATACATACACCAAAGGATATTACTTAGATCATGGTATGTACTCGGAGTGGCCTGTTTTTGTGAAGACATGACTTATTTGACAGAGATGATGATTCATTAAGACCCTAAACCAAAATAAAGAACGGTACGTTATGGCATACCTGGGAAGCACCTTTCATAAATAAGTTATGCCCTGTGTAAAAAATGTTGTTATGAGGTGGAGATAACCTCTAAGACTTTATAAGTTGGAGTGTGTTCCATTATGAAATATGTATGAAACATGAACTTTATAAGTTTGAGAGTTGCAAGTTATAAACAACCTCAAAAGCACTTTTTAAAACACAAGTATTTCTACTCTATGAACCAACTTAGTAACGGGAGAAGATACATTGGAACTTTATATATTAGTGGTTGGTCCATCATGAATATCTTCAAAGAACTTTATAAATGATAGATTGGTCCATCGTGAATATTCATACCATCCACTAAAATCATAATAATTTGAGTTGTGCACTTTTTAGTAACATAAATATTTGTTGGACTGTGCATAATTCAAAACTATTGTGTAACTTGAAGTAGTCAACATGGAGGAAATCATCTTTAAATATGCTCCATGTTATTCATTTTTGATTAACACATCTAATTAATAGGTTAAGTCCCAACTTAACAATACTAGATATAATTATTTTCATAAGCATCTTATGCATTTTTGTAAAAATTGTGAAACATGTATTAAACATGAACTTTATGAAATTGAGAGTTGCAAGTTATGAATAACCTAAAAAACACCTTTTAAAACACAACTATTTCTACCCTATGAACCAACTATTTACGGGAGAAGATACGTTGGACTTTGTAAATTAGTGCTTGGTCCATCATGAATATCTCCAAATAACATTATAGATGATAGATTGGTTTGTCAAGCCTCATGTGCAACAAAGGTATGCCCGTGACTCTTAGGCTCTTTGCATACCCAAAATCCAAGCCAAGACAAATACCAACCGCCAAGCCTATACCAAGTTGTATTTACACGGGACTTTATAAGTTGGAGCATGGTACATTATGAACACCCATAAAAGTACCTTTTAAACATAAGGGTTGTACTATGTGAAATAATGTATTACGCGTAGACAACATAAGACCTTTGCAAGTTTGACCTATGCAATAATGAATTACATGGAGAATCATAAGACCTTTGCAAGTTTACACTACATACTAATGTCACACTACAATAATGTTAGGTGCTTTAATGTGATCAGACGGCCTAAAACGCCTAGGTCGTGAGGGAGCTCTCTTGTTCAGGTTATAATGTACCTAACATGTGTTTCCGATGTTTCACTAAAGTCTATAATTTATTTTACTTTGGTTTCACATAGGAAGCATAGAGTTTGGCCCGAGGAAACAATTCTCATCAATTGACGACTAGGTTAAGTACCAACTTGACAATTTTAGATAATAATTATTTTCACAAACATCTCATGCATTTTTGTAAAAATTGTGAAACATGGACTTCATAAATTTGAGAGTTGAAAGTTATGAACAAACTCAGAAGCACCTTTTAAAACACACCTATTTCTACTTTACGAACCACCTATTTATGAGAGAAGATACAACAGAACTTTATAATTTAGTGATTGGCCCATCATGAATATCTCCAAAGAACTTTATAATATTATATTGGTCCATCAAGCCTCATGTGCGACAACATATGACAGTGACTCTTAGGCTCCTTGCCTACCCAAAATCCGATCCAAGACAAATACCAACTGCTAAGCCTATATCAAGTTGTATTTACACGGGCCTTATAAGTTGGAGCGTGGGTACCTTTTAAACATAATGGGTGTACTATGTGAAATAACATATTACACGGAGACTCGTAAGATCTTTGCAAGTTTGACCTATGCAATGTTTATAATGAAACATGAGAGATTGGAAAGTAATGTGGGTCTCTTACCACTTTATAAGAACTTCTTCTCTATGTATTTTGTGATTCCATGTGCACTAAGTGCGGTAACTACAGATGCTATCCGTGAAGGTCCAGCTGAGCTTCTAAATCACTCGTACACCACGTTCGAGAAATGATACATGAGTGAAGGCAGTAAGATAGATGTGATTGACTACATATACAATGATAGATTTGTTGCTATGATTTCATTAAGTCCCCTCCAAATATGCACAATACGTGATGAAATTCCGTAATCGATATGTTGTCATCAAACACCAAAAAGGGGATGACTCAAAGGGCATTTTTCCTCCATGAATGCTTTTGTGTGTCTTCACCCCATCAACATTCGGGGCATACTTATCTTGGTTTTTTCTTTAATCAATCTTATATCTCTTTCACATTCGGGCCAAGGTCATCAACTCAAGACATACTGAGATCATCCAACTCTGGCATGGTTTTTGGGTTTTGATAAATGTTATTAATTTTTTGTTTTAATCCTTCGCCGGTGGGAAGGGAAATTCCTAGTGCTCTTTTCAAACCTTTGATAATCGACCGAGACCTAATCTTTGGATTTATATAAGCATATTGGCAGTACTCTTGCCGACAAGTTCTGATATGGTTCATTGAGGTTTCTCATGCTTTGTTTTTCTTTGCCGGTAAGTTTTTGAGTTGGAGAGTGGTAAGTTATGGACAACCCCAAAAGGACCAAGTAAAACATGTGTTCTGCTCCATGAAAAAACTTATTATGGGGAGGAAATCTAGGAGAACTTTATAAATCAGCGATTGGTTTTTCATGAATATCTCTAAAGAACTTTAAAAGTAAACCTCATAGATTTTCTAGTCTTAATAGAGATTTTTTAGTCTAGGGGAACATACACTCTACGCAATACACTATGGAACTCTATCGAGATAAAGTTAAGGACCATATGTTTTTAAGACATACTGAGATTATCCAACTCTGGCGTAGTTTTTGGGTTGGATATATTTTTAATAAATGTTATTAATTTCTCGGTTTCATCCTTCTTGATGCCGGTGGGAAGGGAAATTCGTAGTGCTTTTTCACACCATTGATGATCGACCGAGACTTAATCTTTGGATTTATCTATGCATACTAGTAGTACTCTTTGCATTGCACCAAGGCACCGCAAAGGATTAAAGTGAAGGACCAGATGCGACCAAGGCACACCGTGATCATTCGGTTGCAGGTTTATTCTTTGTTCAAACCATTGGAATTGATTTTCCATTGTGGTTTCGGTTTATTCCATGCTTGATTAGATAAATGTTATTAAATTCTTACCGTCATCCATATTTTGTGATTGTTTTGCCAAACAAATCTTTTGTTGAATCATTTTAGCTCAGGTCATTTGTCACCTCATACATTCAACGACCGTAAGCATGTTTGATTCAAGAAATGTTCTTTTACGTCTTGGTTCAAGAAATGTTCTTTTACGTCTCGGATTATTGGAATGTATTTTCCATTGCCGTCTCATTTTTATCCTATGTCGACGCATAATCGAAGTACTCTACGAAATACACCATGAATATCTATGGAGATGAAGTGGAGGACCATAGGTATTTAAGACACACTAAGAGCATCTGACTCCGGCATGGTTTTTGGGTTGTATTTTTTATAAATTTTTTTTCTTTAATCCTTCTCGATGCCGGTGGGAAGGTAAATTCGTAGTGCACCTTCGAGAATGTTCTTTTTACGACTCATATTAATCTTTCTTGAAATCATTGAAATAGATATCTCATTGCCGTCTCGTTTTTATCCTAAGCTGACGCATAATCAAAGTACGCTACGAATTATACTATGGAACTTTATCGAGACAAAGTGGAGGACCATATGTATCTAAGACACACTGAGAGCATCCGATGTTGGGGTAGTTTTTAGAGTGTATATTTTTTCAATAAATGTTATTAATTTATTGGTTTAATCGTTCTCTAGCATATTTGATGCGAGAATGATCTATTAAGTCTTGGTTTAATCTTTATTGAAACCATTGGAATGGTTATTTCATTGTCATATCGTTTTCTATCTATCGTATGTTACCACGTACTCGAAGTACTCTACAAAATACACTACGGAACTCCATCAGGACGAAGTGAAGGACCATGTTTATAGGACACTGAGCACGCCAGGAATTTATGGAGTGTATTATCTTTTCGAGAAATGTTATTAACTTCTTGATTTAATCGTTCTTTGGCATGTTTGACTCGAGAATGTTCTTTTATGTCTCGGTTTAATCTTTGTTGAAACCATTAGAATGGATTTTCATTGTCGTCTCTAAAGTAGTCTCTGTATTCATAGCTCTTTTTTCCCCGTGATGAGACAAATGGTACCACCGTCAATCCTTATTCAGTATCTAAAGTGTATGGTTTGAGTCCCGAACAAGTTCTCAAGTGCATTTTCAACCATGCGTATGCCAACAATATATAACAGGACGGCATACAATTAACCATCACCATAATATAGTATTGAATAATCAAGCTCAAGCCGATAGTACGCATGGTGACGTTTTTTTTCATCCAGTACCACATGCCTTCCTATGAAGTGCTGCAGAAAATATCGAAAGGTACCAGAACTGGGGAGACGAACAGATGCTGATAGAAAAATCTATAAACTGGGATGCGCAAAGTACTTACAGGCACAAACTGTGGTGAAATTCAACATAGTATCTTCCAAAATATTTGCATACATAGTGCATAACTTAGCTAATGTCCAGCTCACGATTTAAGCTAATGTCCAGCTCACGATTTAACTTATTGGTCCGACATATTTGCTACATAGACTCCAAAGACTAGACTAACAGTCTCTAGAATTGTAAGGTGGAACACATATTTTATCACTTCAAAATCAGGAATGATACTACATACAACAAACAAGATGAGAGCCACGCTTGCTGTAATCACAACTGCCAGAGCGTACAGGTTCATGTCCCTCAGATTCTTTACCTTGGCCTCTCAAATAAGCTCCTCAGATTCTTTACCTTGGCCTCTCAAATAAGCTCCTCAACCTCAATGCTAGATCGTTTGCAGGAACATCTCCTGGGGGCATGAAAACACGCATGGGTCGAGGTGAAGCGGCGCTCCCAAGTCCCGAGATGAAGTATAGCTCAGGTGAGAACCGGATTCCAGGTTCATCGACCCACAGTCCCACACCAAGAACGGACATTGGCCGGCATCTTTGAGAAGAAAATAATGTCAGATTCAAGATAAAAAATAATGTCAGATTCTTTATTTGCAAATATGATGCTGCTAATTGAAATGTACAAGATAAATAATAAATATGCACAGATAAACAAAAGTACTCGAGAGGAAACATGAATTGGGACCATATCGCAATTCTAAGCAGATCGTCAGATATTCCACAATTTGATTGCAAACAGTAGGCGAGCAGATGTACGCTCATTTATGCTGCTCTGAATCATGTTTTATGGAATCAGGCAAATGAAGAACGCGCATAAATTAGCTGTGTTTTCTTACGGGTAATTTCCATCATTAATTCGGATGTGAAACTGCGATCCAAATTACCTTGATAAAAAAGAAGATGATTCGAACGCAATAATAAACAAACCAAATTTGGTCCCAACATATCGAATAAGAGTGGGAAACAAAATTTGGGGGTGAAAAAATTGATTAGCACCGAATCGAAATTCTAAACAGGCGATGCCAGCGGCTCCCATCGATTTCAAACCATGCGAGGCACACGGTTCGATCTCCTCTGGTATATCTGAATCCTCATCAAAATCTCGCAAGAACTGTGAGATTGGGAAAGCAGAATCACAAAGGAGCTACAGAAATAATGGGACATACGCAAAGAAATCAAAGAGACCAAAAAAGAAAAAAAATCCAAAAGCGAGATTTACAGGATTCAAGTGCTGAGGAAAATACATGAGGTTCGGGATCTGAAATCTTAAAATAATCGAATATCTGAGCAGATAGATCTAGGCCGGCATCTTCTAAAGGGAATTCGCTCCACGGCGAGATGAAGAACCTTAAACTCCGACGGCAGAAAAAACAATGGGGCTTGGTGGCGCAGGGTGCCGGCGGTCTCCAACGGAATATGGGGATAGGATAACGCCTCGGCACACTAACGCTCTGTAATTTTGCGGGTTGCCCAGCGATGCTGGTTGTACCATGATTGATGGGCTCACAGCTGGTTTGGAGGATAAAGTGAGCGGGTTTCTTTTTTTCTATGCAACAAGGTGAGTACAGTAAATTGAATGTGTATTGCACTTTAATGCAAGCCCACCGGAACTGCTGTGGCTCATAGCTCTCTTGTTTTCCTGTGATGAGATAAATGGTACCGCTGTTAATCCTTATTTGGTACCTGATGTATATGGTTAGAGTCCCGAACAAGTTCTCAAGTGCATTTCGGTACCCTTTTTTATCCAGTCCCACATGCCTACCTATGAAGTGCTGCAGAAAATTTTGGAAGGTACCAAAGCTAGGGAGACGAACTGGTGCTAATTGAAAATCTATAATCTGGGATGTGCAAAGTACTTATAGGCATAAATTGTGCTGAAATTCAACCTAGAATCTCCCAAAAATTTACATACATAGCGTATAACTTAACTAATGCCGAGCTCATGATTCAACTTATTGGTCTGATATATTTGCTACATAACTCCAAAGATCAGACTGTCAGTCTCTAGAATTTTAAAGTGAAACACGTTAGTTTAGTTATGTCAGAGCGTGGCTGTTACCTTGCTTCACCTTAAAATTCAAGAATGATACTATCAGTCTCTAGAATTCCCCAGAGCAGCCATGCTCTATAATTTTAGAGTGATAACAACTAAGAATAATACTACAACAAACAAGGTTTTTTTTAACGGTAAAACAAACAAGGTAACAGCCACGCTTGTTGCAGACACAAATGCCAGAGCGTAGAGGTTTATGTCTTTCAGATTCTTCACCTTGGTATAGCCCAGGTAAGAACACGATTCCAGGGCTCGTCGACCCACACCAAGAACGGCCATCGGCCGGCGTCTTTGAGAAGAAAATAATGTCCGATTCAAGAGAAAAAACGATCCAATCGAAGAAAGCATCAGCCATACACGGCGCAGTATCACTCACTTTTGCAATTAAACAGAGGAATCTCCGGCCTGTACCAGACATGTGAAATTCTACTTTCCTTGAAGGCACCTCGCCGTGGTGGCCTTAGTTTAATGTCGAGCTATAGACCGAAGAAAACAGGTTCGAGGATCTCCTTTGGTATGTCCTAAATCGAAATCTAGCAAGAACTGCGAGAATGGGAGAGCAAAATCACAAACGAGCTACTGAAAATCGAAGAGACCAAAGAATGAAATAACAAATCCACAAAGCCAGATTTACAGGATTCAAGATCTGAGGAAATTACATGGCATTCGGGATCTGAATCTCAGAAAAGTCGAATGTTGGGCAGGTAGATCTCGACCGCCGTCTTATGCAAGGAATCCTCTTCACGGAGAGATGAAGAATCTTAAACTCCGGCGGCAGAGAAGAAACCACTAGGGCTTGGTGGCGCGGGGTGCCGGCGGCCTAACCTATCTAAGCTTGGCCTAGGAGGGCGGCGGGATTGGGGCGAGCTGCGTATGTGCTAGTGGGCAGAGGTGACCAAGTGGGGTGGGGATAGCCCCAACTACACGGAGGGAATCTTCGGTCCTGGCAATACTACTGATAGGAAAAATTAAAATACGTCTGTTGTCCTAGCATACGGTCCCAGGCTCCCAGTGCGGTCAACAGAGAGCTACCATCTCCAACCGAATCTAGTGGACGAGATAACGCATGCGCGCTGTAATTTTGCGGGTTGGAGAGAGATGGTTCGGCAGATCAGCCGGCCGAACTGAACGCGCGCATGCCAGCCTAATGATTTCACAACGATAGGGCTTCACACTCCGTGGAAATCTGAAAGTAACTGCAGTTATCCCTATGGTATGCGGATTTCTAGCACACAGGCCGAGCATTCAGTTAGAATAGATGGACTGGAACTGAGGATACTTTAGGACATGGTGAAGTGGTCTCAAACATCTACGCATCTAAATGGGGCCAGATTTTTTTTTTTTTTGCATATGCTCTAGAGAAAACCAACACAAAATCTTGCAATATTTGTATAATTGCTAAAGCATGCATGACGAGTCCATTAAGCTGGATGTTCCATTATCGAAAAAAATTAAGCTGGATGTTCACATCCGTGCTGCTTGATTCATGGCTGCATCACTGATTGGTGCTCATATGTCAGAGAACTCTCGCGGGCTGCAGTGACAGCCGCACAGAGGTGCGGGCCTGTCAACCCGAGTTCGAGTCCTCATCCCCTATAAGAATAAGGCAGAGGGGTGTCTCCCCCTCTATTCTCATTCTTTTTCTTTTTGGTGCTCATATGTCGGATCAGACATAGCTAGCAAGGTGTGGGCTTCTTTCTCTCGGTTCTTTCCTATGTCTTGTTAGTTGTTTTACTTACAGTTCAATGTACTCAAGCTATGAAGTGTGCTGAAATTAGGCTATCTTGGGTGATCAAAACGCAGATCCTAAATAGAATGCAACCATAGCATGTAGTTTGTCAGCTAAATACATATTTTGGTGTGAAATGAGTAAAGCTGCTATATTGTGGAAGTAATTTCGATGAACTGTGAAATCATGTTGCAACAGAGAAAGAACACAAATGAGCAAAAGGTAATGCAAATGTTTTCCTTTTGAGCAGTTTTTTTACTCTCTCTTATCAATATAATGGTATCTATTGTTTATTCCTTTGGGTGATTATGAAGACGGTGAATTGGTCGTGGGAGAGCTACAAACTCTGTTACTGGTTGGTGTTTCATAGGTTACTCCATTCTGGTGTGGCTTCAGATAATCTATAAACAAAGATCGAATTATCTGACTTGTCCTATTGTGAAATTAAAATCCATTTGTAACATGATCCCTGTAATACAATAGAGAGTAGTAAGAGATAGATATATCGATGCACAGAGCCATATATTTCTATCCCCTTTCCTTCATATTACTATGGGTAGGTTAACTGCATAGCAATGATTGGTGGCACATATAACAATTTATATTGAATCATAGGAAGCAAGTATTTTGTGTTAACTTTGGCTCAAACTAGAGAGGGGCCAACGAGAGGGGTAGGAATCAACAGAGAAAAGGGAATTTTGGACGAGTTATATCAAGCTGCAGTCCCTCATCTTCTAATCATGTATGCCACGAAGGCGGCGACAACGACAGTCGCGTGCAGCCCCTACATCACCCGTGGCGCGCCAGCGCTAGAGGCCTCCTTCCTGCGATGGGGCGATAGGAGACCGGGCCGGTCGTGGCCGGGCCTGGTAGTAGCTCGAGGACGGCAAGCCAAAGCAACAAATTTTGAGAAAGATGCAGATTTTTGCTGTCTATTTCGACACACGAGTTGATCAATTTTGGGTCATAATTTGGATCACATGATATTGTTTGAAGCGAGAGGAGACCTGTCTATCGTAATGTGTATAGAGATATGCTCGAGACATGCCTTGACAAAACATAATATAAAAAATGTCACAAATTTATTTTGTTGTCCCGTTACAACGCACGGGTATTTAACTAGTAGAACATATTCTTGTAAGACCCTAGCTATTTCGCCCTGAAGGCTAGCTTACTGGTTAATACCGCGCTAGTGCATTTCTCTGACACAGTTGATATGATTTTCTATATATAAAAGAGTTAATACAAAATGAGTTGTTTGAAATTTACGAACAACAAACTTGAGTTTATGGATTAGCAAAACAGAGCACTGATAATTACTGTTTGGAGAGTTATACGATGGAACATACAGCAGAGGATAATACAACGTGACATATAGATCGGTCACCAAAATCTGATTCTAATCGGCTAAGAGTTTTAGCCGCAACACCATACCGTGTGGTAGGAACAAAGCTCTAAAGGCACCGCGTGATCACCTTTCAGGATAAGCATAGACACACTGCTTGTGCAATCTTGGTTTCTCTCCTGAATTGGCAGGTTAGTTGTGATGGCAGCTCGTTTGTTCTTGCATATCGTAAAAAGAAAATTTATCTTGATTTTATTGTATCTGTATCCAATTGATAGGTTATCAACTGAGTGTTCTATAAGCCTTGATCCTTATTGATAAACTGATATTGTCCTTATTGATCCTTATTGAGGACGCATCCATAGCTATGCAATTAGTGGGCTTCGACTCAGTAAGTCCAACGCGTCAGAAGTCGAAGTTACGCCAGTCCACGCAGGTTCGAGTCAGAGGACTCGAATCTGAGTAAGCTAACCATTGTTTTTGCGACTATGCAATTAATTGGACGACTATGCAATTAACTGGACCCAGCGAGTGTTCTAGACAGGTTATGCCAATCCCCATAACTATAATCCGAGAAACTCTACTGGAATCAATAAATTATCACTAGTGGAAAAAAGCTTATTGGTGGCGCACCGTTTTGGCATATGCGTGGCGCATATGGGATGCGCCACCAATGCTACGCCACTAATAACAGATTATTGGTGGCGCATCTCAATATGCGCCACGCATATGTTGAATATTAGTGGCGCATATAGCATATGCGCCATTAGTGTCTTATGCGTGGCGCATATTCCTATATGCGCCACTAATACATAATGCGCCACTAAACACCTACAATATGCGCCACTGATATTTCGTACAGGTCCAAAAAAACTGATATTTTCTGCTATTTATACACAGCAATGCACAAGAATATATATATATAAGTATACAATATAACTGTAGAATACACAGCATGCAGTACAAAACAAATATATCATCATCACAAACAATTAGATCCATAATAGTGACAAAGTTCCCGAATATTAGAAGTGTTAGAGCATATATAGCCCAAGTCCATGCATTACACACATTACACATTACACATTACACACACTACACATCTCACCAAAAGACCGAGCAGACTACACCCGCAATGGTGAGCAAGACCGGGAGCCACCGGTGCGATCGGCTGCTCGGTGTTAGCGTCGGCGGGAGGTGGTGTCAGCAGAGCGACCTCCGGGTGCGCGTTCGTGTTGGCGGTGGCGGGAGGGGGCACCGGAGCGGCCGCCGGCTGCGCCTCCTGATACGTCTCCAACGTATCTATAATTTTTGATGCTCCATGCTTGTTTTTACACTATTTGCCTACTGTTTCGTTACACTTCGTGGCACTTTTATGCATTTTCCGGAACTAACCTATTAACGAGTTGCCACAGTGCCAGTTCCCTGTTTTCTGCTATTTTTGTGTTTCAGAAGTGATACACAGGAAATATTCTCGGAATTGGACGAAACAAGTTCCTGAAGTCTTATTTTACCCGGAAGCTTCCAGAGATCCGAAGGAGAGTAGGAGAGGGGCCACCAGGGGCCCACATACAGGAGTGGCGCAGCCAGCCCCTGGCCCGCGCCACCATGGTGTGAGGCCACCTGGCCCCTCCTCTGACATCGCCCCTTCACCTATAAAGACCCCCCGACGGAAAAAACCTAAGTACCCGATCAATTTTCCAGAACACATCGCGATCCACCGCCGTCGTCCCGAAGATCGGGAGGGTCCAGAAGCTCTTCCCGGCACCCTGCCGGAGAGGGGAATCGCCACCAGAGGTCTTCTTCATCGCCATGCTTGCCTCCGAAGCGATGAGTGAGTAGTCTACCTTGGACTATGGGTCCATAGCAGTAGCTAGATGGTTGTCTTCTCCACCATGTGCTTCATGTTTAGATCTCATGAGCTGCGCTACATGATTGAGATCACCATTATGTAATTCTACATGTTTGGTTTGTTGGGATCCGATGAATATTGGTGTTTATGATTGAGTTGTTGTACTGAATATTATCTTTTGTTATCTCTATGTTGTTTATGATCTTGCATGCTCTCCGTTGTTAGTAGCTATCTTGGCCGAGTAGTTGCTAGTGACTCTAAGAGGGGGTATTTATGCTTGATAGTGGGTTCATGCCTCTATTTAACCCGGGGGAGTGACAGAAACCTCTAAGGTTGTAGATGTGCTGTTGCTACTAGGGAGAAAACAACATTCATATGCTCAAGGGCATATGCTTTGTTTACATTACACACTTTGCTTAATGCAATTATCTGTTGTTCGCAACTTAATACTTGTGGAGTTCTCGGATTGATTCACCACAAGTGGATTATTAGTCATAGATGCAGTTGGATGGCGGTCTATGTATTTTGTTGTCATGCCCAGAGTAAATCTCATAGTGATCTTCTTGACATATCACGTTTATCTTTATTCTATCAATTGCCCAACTATAATTTGTTTACCCAGCACGTGTTATTTATCTTATGGAGAGACACCACTAGTGAACTGTGGATCCCGGTCCTATTTCCATCATATTGCTATCACCTGTTTACTTTACTCGCACTGTTTACTTTAATCGCATATTTTTACTGTTTTCCACTCGATACGCTCATAACCTTTGTTTCAAGCAAACCGGTGAGATTGACAACCTCATCGCAAGTTGGGAACGAAGTACTTGGTTGTGTTGTGTGCAGGTTCCGCATTGCAGCCAGCAAGCAAAGCTTGGACGAGGCGTCATATATAAGTTGTCCGAAGCTGTCGCAAGCTAACAAGCATCACCTTCAGTCATTTGTCTCTCCTCTCCAAGAACGATAAACCTTGGTTTCTTAACTGAGGGAAAACCAGCTGCTATACTCATCACACCTTCCTCTTGGGGTTCCCAACGGGCTGGTTATTCACCACGCACAAGGACTGCCAAGCTCCCACATCAACTAGGAGCATCAGCTGCTTTTCTGGCGCCGTTGCCGGGGAGGAAGTAGAAGACTTCTGCGAGGGGAGTTTTCGCACGCACATCCTTTACTTTGTTTTATTGTTTTGCTTTACTTTATTTATTTTACCTGCATCGTTTTATATCAAAAACTCAAAAAAATTAGAATCCTTGGTAGTTGTTTTTACTTGTTTACTTTCATTTTGCTGAAATGGCCAATCCTGAAAACACCAAGTTGTGTGACTTTACTAGCACAAACAATAGTGATTTTATCTGCACTCCTATTGCACCACCTGCTCCTGCTGCAAACTTTTATGAGATTAAGCCTGCTTTGTTGAACCTTGTTATGAAAGAGCAATTCTCTGGTGCTAGTACTGAAGATGCTGCAGCTCATCTCAACAATTTTGTTGAGCTATGTGAGATGCAGAAATATAAGGATGTTGATAGTGATATTATTAAGCTCAAGTTGTTTCCTTTTTCTTTGAGAGGAAAAGCTAAAGATTGGTTGCTGTCTTTGACTAAGAATAGTATTGATTCATGGGCTAAGTGTAAGGATGCTTTTATTGGTAGATACTATCCTCCTGCTAAGATTATATCTCTGCGTAGCAATATTATGAAATTTACTCAGTTTGATAATGAACATGTTGCTCAAGCTTGGGAAAGAATGAAATCTATGATAAAGAATTGCCCCACTCATGGACTGACTACTTGGATGATTATCCAAACTTTTTATGCAGGACTGAATTTTTCTTCGAGGAACCTACTTGATTCAGCTGCTGGAGGCACGTTTATGTCCCTTACCTTGGGCGCCGCAACAAAGCTACTCGACAACATGATGGTAAATTATTCTGAATGGCACACCGAGAGAGCTCCACAAGGTAAGAAGGTAAATTCTGTTGAGGAAACCTCTTCCTTGAATGATAAGATTGATACCATTATGGCCATGCTTGCTAATGATAGGACTCATTTTGATCCTAATAATGTTCCTTTGGCCTCTCTGGTTGCTCAAGAAGAGCATGTTGATGTGAATTTCATTAGAAACAATAATTTTAACAACAATGCTTATAGGAACAATTTTGCTAGTAACAATTATAGGCCGTATCCTTCTACCAATGGTAATGGTTATGGTAATTCCTACAACAACACTAGGGCCGCACCCTCCGAGCTTGAGGTAATGCTCAAGGACTTCATCGGTAAGCAAACCGCTTTTAACAAGTCTGTTGAGGAAAAGTTAGGCAAAATTGATATTCTTGCTTCTAAAGTTGATAGCCTTGCTCATGATGTTGAACTTCTGAAATTAAAAGTGTTGCCTAATGATGCGAAAGAGAACAATGTTTTTGCTACCGCTAATGCTATTCAAGTTAGAATTGATGAAAATATTAGATTGTTAGCGGAATTGCATACCAGGTGGGAAAGAGAAGATGAGATGGCTAGAGAGATGAAGGTATGTACCATTACTACCTCTAATGATGTTGCTCCTAATGCTAGCAATCCTCTTACTTTGATTGGGGTAGAGAAAACTCCCACTCCTTGTGTTAAAAAGCCTAAAACTGCCAAAACTTTTTCTCAAAAGAGTGCTGAAATTTTTCGGAGTGTAGGAGACGATAGCTCTATTTATTTTAATGATTTTGATGTTGATGGCTGCAATATATCTGAACTTATTTTGTTCTTGCAAAAGCTTTCTTTGACTCCCAATGCTAGTTCTCTAAATATTGCTTTTACTAAGCATAATACCAATGCTCTCATAAAAATTAGGGATGAAAAGTTGAAGCAAAAAGCTTCCGTTCCCAAGAAGTTAGAAGATGGTTGGGAACCCATCATTGATATGCATGTTAATGGTTATGATTGCCATGCTTTATGTGATCTAGGTGCTAGTATTTCTATCATGCCTAAAAAGATTTATGACATGCTTGATTTACCACCGTTTGGAAAATGTTATTTTGATGTTCCTATTGCTGATGTTGCTAAGAAGAAACCTTTGGGAAGGATTAATGATGTTCTTATTGTGGTTAACAATAACCTTGTTCCCGTCGATTTTCTTGTTATGGACGTTGAATGCCATGCTTCATGTCCTATTATTTTGGGAAGACCCTTTCTTCGAACTGTAGGTGCTATCATTGATATGAGGGAAGGCACTATCAAATATCAATTCCCACTAAAGAAAGGTATGGAACACTTCCCTAGGAAAAGAAAGAAATTACTTTTTGATCTCCGCCTGGGCTTCCGCCTCCAAGCGGTCGTTCTCTTCTTCGTCCTCCGGGTAGTCCACCTTGGGGACTTCTTCCTCCTCGACGTCGGACGCTGGAGGTGGCGGCATTGGAGGCGGCATCGGAGGGGGAGGGGGTGGTGGCGGGCGTCGGCTCATCATGGCATAGGTGGTGATCTTGCGGCGCACCATGGCGGCGGAGGCGTACCTAAAATCACAGAGAAAAATGTTTAGTACAACAAATAATCGATCAGAAAATTCGACAACACCTCCCCTATAAATGGCTACCTAGGAGTGCCTATTTCTCACCGAAACAGAAATCAATCAACATTTCGGGAGTAATAGGCACTCATTTTCAAAAACCTGTAAACAATTCACACAAAAAAAGCACAAAATGTGCCTTTCCAACACACAGTTGTCGACAACATGTCGACAACATACACATAAAAGACACAACATGTAATAAACAGAAGCTCACAGTAATAAACATAAGCTCATAGTAATAAACAAAAGCTCACAGTAATAAACTGAGTAAAAGAAGCTCACAGTAATAAAACTGTTATATTACACGGTAACTGTTATATTACACAGTAGCAGTAATAAACTACAGTACTAGGACATCATAAGAATACATGAGCTACCTGACAGTGCCATGACCTAAACCCTACCAACAACAACTCTTCTTATTAGATTGACTTGGGCGCAGTAAACAGTTGTGATTCAGCTAATTCAAGCTACTTAAAAACTTGAGGAAATAAATCCAAGCTCCCAAACTAAACAGTGTAGAATGATGCGGCAGCGGAGTAATAATTAAGTTGACAAGGGCAAAACTGGGATTCAACCATTAAACCAAATTACTGCTCATTAACAGATTACTTCTCCCAAATCTTTACCTTCCTCATCTATAGAAAAAACATGCCTGTAAGCAAGACACGCAGAAAAACAGATTTGTTGTAGGCTAATCAAGAATAGGAGCTTAGGTATATTCTCAGTTCAGAGGTGTGCATGTGTATATTCAGTTAGCAACCACTTATACATACTACAGGTAATGATGTTAGATGAGAAATTGATTTCTAGTGCTCTTGCGTGCACGCGTGTACTGATACTAGTACATCATACTTGTAATGGTTAATTGCAGCAATACAAATGAACACTTCTGCTTACCAGGTTATTAAACTACAAGGGAACGTGCATACACCGACTATACTGATACTAAAATGTGAGGGTCCAATTCATAAGTTTACATAAATTTCTGACCAAAACAAGCAATCGAATCAGCAGCTATTTATCATCCAAAGAATAAATATCCTGCTTCTCCTATTACTTACCTACATCAAGTGCAGCTTTTCATGCTAAAATCTGCTATGCTTATATACAGTGACGCAAACATTTACTTGTTTAGCTTCTTTCCAAGTTCGTAACCATCTCTGGACACACAATTCTGAAAAACTTGAACTAAAACTACCTATTTCCCCACACTTAGTTTTTCTTTTTGTACATGATACAGCAGCAATACATCTACAGGATACAGCAGCAATGATACCTTGCACTTGGCGAATGGCGACGGAGGAGTTGAGGCGGCCGGTGAGGAAGACCGCCGTTGCCGTGGCGGCCGGCGAGCAAGACCTTGGTTGCCGGAGCCCCGGTCGTTGCTGCAGCGGCCAAGTGGGGAGATGCGGCGGCGGTAGGCGAGGAAGACGGCGCCGCAGATGTCAGGAAGAAGAGGGAGCGGACGTCGAGGAAGAAGGTGCGGTGGCGCTTAGCCGTCGGATCGGAGTAGAGGAGGAGGGCGGCGGCTCCTCACCTTGCTGGGTCGAGTCGTCGAATCGGCGCCTGCTCCCGGAACCCTAGCTCCGCCTCATCTCCGGGGTAGGGAAGGAGGCCGCCGGGGGGTGGGGAAGGAGGCCGCCGGGGGGTGGGGAAGGAGGCTGCCAGGTGGTGGGGAAGGAGGCCGCCGGCGCGGGGGGCTTGTGCTCTGGAACGGTTCGCTGTGCGATTGGGCGCGTTAGGGTAAATGGGGAAGAAAGCTAGGCCCGCTCGATATTTGGCTAAGTGTAAACTATGCATGGCGCATTATGCGCATAATGCGCCACGCATAGTTTACACTTAGCCAAATACCGTTCCGCTCTGCTCTGTGACAACAGCACGTAGTTGGCTCAGTGGTAGCTACCCTCTGCATTGGAGGCTGGATCCAGGTTCGAATCCTGGATGCCTCACCCAGTTTTTTCTTTTTTTAATTATTTTCTAACTAAGCTTTTTTCTTTTTGCAATTATTTTCTCACTTTCTAACAAATACTAACTTTAACATTTAATAGTAACTAACAAAAATACTAAAAACCACGAATACTCCGAAACCTTTTTCTCACTTCATTTGCAAGTATCATAATAGTTTATTCAAAAACCAGGAATATCGTCACACGAACATCGATATCCATACACACACGAATATATTACGATAGTCTATAAATTCAAGTAAATGCATGCATGCATCACAAAAAATGCATGTCATGATCTCGATTCCGCGCTAGCTAGCTAGCTAGAGCTAGCGTCTCTTTGCAATCTTCTTGCCCTTCTTCCTTGCGGTTGAATACTTTAGGCCGGGAATGTTGAGGTTTCTTCTCGTGAACGGACAACCTTTAGTAGGTAGGGTGGTCTTCCTTCTTCCTGCAGCAGTCGGCTTGTCGAAGTACTTGTCGAATTCCTCTTCAATCTTTGGATCGCCGTTCTTTTCTAAGTCTTGCTCGTTGGCGGGTCCTTCCATTCCGATGATGCCCCTCTTGCCCCTCCTCACGACAACACGGCTTGGCTTTGACGGGTCGGTGATGAAGAAGCATTGGTCAACTTGGCTCGCGAGTACCCATGACTCGTTTTTTGCGGAGGCGTTTTTTGCGGAGGCATCGGGTATAACCATGGTGGTGAAATACCGTCCCTCTTTCTGGACGCTCTTGGCCCATCTGACACGGAACATCGGCACCTTCTCTCCGGCGTAGTCGAGCTCCCAGATCTCCTCGATCCTTCCGAAGAATCTTTCCTTGACGGTGGCTTCATCATTGGCATAGGATACCGGCAAAGGGCACTCTTCCCAGTTTTCTAGCATGTCATCGATTACTTCACCGCTCCTCGGATGTGGGGCTTTTTCAAGCTCTTCTTTACCGTTGAACAGGTCTCCGCGCTTTCTCCACGGGTGATCCATTCGAAGCCACATCCGAGTCCGTTGGAACACGGTCTTCGAGGAACCGGGATCCCTTGGTAGCTGGAGATGCGGGGTCTTATCCATGCACATGACACATGCGTTGTGTCCGTGGTTCACCTGGCCAGAGACGTAACTGTAACCTGGATAGTCCTGCACCGTCGTGAACAACGCGACTCTCAAAGGGAAATAATCTTCTGAGTATGCATCCCACGTACGAGGAGGCGTCTCCCACAGCGTGGCTAGCTCTTCTTTCAACAGCCCGAGATACAAATGCATGTCGACACCTGGCTGTTTTGGGCCCTGAATCAGAATACACATGTGTACGTATCTCTGCTTGGTGCACAACCATGGAGGGAGGTTGTACGGCCATACAAAAACGGGCCAGGTACTCTGCGTGCTACTCTGGTTGCCAAACGGATTGAGTCCATCGGTGCTCATACCAAGCCTGATGTTCCTTGGATCGGTCCCGAACTCATGGAAGTCGATGTCAAGTACGTTCCACTGGCTAGCGTCCAAAGGGTGTGTCAGGATCTTGCCCTTATGCGGATCATCTTCGGTCTTCTTCCTATCCGCGTGCCATCGCATGAGCTTTGCTTCCTTAGGGTCTATGAAATACCGCTGCAGACGGGGAGTGATAGGGAAGTACCATACCACTTTCTGAGGTACTTTCTTGTTCCCTATCTTGTATCGTCCTTGGCCGCACACCGGACATGTGGTTCTCTCCGCGTACTCATCCCGATAAAGTGCGCAATCACTGATGCAGGTGTGGTACTTAACGTACGGCAGGTCCAGAGGGCACACAATTTTCTTGGCCTCCTCGATATTAGTTGGACACGTGTTTCCCTTAGGAAGACGTTTTTGCCAGAATCTCATGTTTTTATTGAAGCTTACGTCGGTCTATTTGCTTTCCGCCTTCATCTCCAGAGCCTTGAGCGTGACGCTCAAGCGTGTATCCTCGGGTCGGCACCCAGGAAACAACAAAGTTTTCCCGTCAATCTCCATCTGCTCCAGCTTGGCTTACTCTCTGGCAGCAGCTTTCGCATTGCTCGTCTCCTTGAGGAGCAGTTCCTGAACATGTGGGTCCTGCAAGGCTGAGGTTAGTCGTGTCTGTGTGCCCATCGACGCCGCGTCTTCTCCATCATCATCATGTCCGTCGCCGCCATCTCCTTCGTGATGATCATCATCATGTCCGCCGCCGCCATCTCCTTCGTGATGATCATCATGTACACCCTCGTCTTCAGAAACACCATTGTTGACGTCCTCGTCATCTTCAGAATCATAGCCGGGCATGAAACCACGCGTGAGCAGGTGACTCTCCAGGTCTGCGGAATCAGGGTCGAGTAAGCTCCCGAGTTTGCATGTTCGACACGGACATCTTATGTGGGTCCTCTTGTTCATCCTCATGTCGACCACCGCGCGTTCCTTGTATCTAGCCACTTGACCTTCGCTCATGTGTCTGACCATGGTTGCCTGCGCGATATAGAGAAAAGAGAGTACCTTAGAATCACACATCATCATGCACTCACACACACACACATGCATGCATGCATGGTCGCCGGAAAAATTCGGCATGACCTCTCCTAAAAATAGGACGTATGGGTAGTGCAAAAATTTGCCGAAACGGAAGTTAATCAACATTTCAGCAAGCATCCATGCACCACGCCATAGCAAGCAACATGCTCTTGCTTCTTCGTCACCTGTAAACATTCATGCACCACACACAAGCATGCATGCATGCGTGTACACCGCACGCGAGACGTCCACCGGCCACACAAAACTGCGTGTACACCGCACGCGAGACGTCCACCGGCCACACAAAACATCCACATGCATGTCCTCCAATAACTCACCTAGTTGGTTTAGTAGATCTACAACTTAGAGAGGCTTCCCCTCTCAAAACTATGGAGCAAAGTAGGTTTAAAAACCAAGAATGGAGGCAAGAATGGAGAAATTGAGGTGGTGGGGAGGAGAACGACGACCTAGATCTAGTTTGGTGTTGAATGGAGAAGAATGAAATGGTGGTGGTGGGGCTGCCAACTTATAGATCTGGCCGACCTTATCAGTGGCGCATATTGAACAAAATGCGCCACTGATAAGTCTGCCACCTTTTCAGAGGTGTGGGCCCCACTAGTTATGCGTGGCGCATATAGCAATATTCGCCATTGATATTTTATTTATCAGTGGCGCATATTGCTATATGCGCCACGCATAACACTGGCAGGGGTCAGGCCAGTGGGGCCCAGGTGGGTCCCACATACTTATCAGTGGCGCATTACGCATAATATGCGCCACTAAAGGGTCAAATATGCGTGGCGCATATTGCAAATGCGCCATTGATAAGTCAAGATATTTTGTCGACGACCCTTCTGGTGGGTCCCACAGACTTATTGGTGGCGCATTTGGAGCAGAATGCGCCACTAGTAAAAACATTATCAGTGGTGCATATTTGATAATGCGCCACTAGTAAATACTAGTGGAGCATATTGATTAATGTGCTCCACTAGTAAAACATCTATCTATAAGCCTTTTCCCACTAGTGTATTACTTGAACGCTTGCTAGCAAGATTGACTAACCATATAAAATGCCTGTCAGCGGCCATGAGATTTTGCAGATAATCAATAAGTGCTTGGCAATAGCATAGGAGGATTCGACACGAAGGAATTAGAGTCCCTGTCCTAGTCTTCGACTATCCCAAGCACTCGGGGGCTACTGACAAAGGAATGACCCAGCGGGTCCTCATCTTTGGCCTACATGGTTTTCGGCCCAGAAGCAAGCCCGTCGAATGGATGATGGAAGCCCACAGGAGTGCATAGATGACGCAGTCCATAAAGCCAAAGCTTGGCATGTACTGCAAGGATTCAAAGGAGAGACCTAGTCATACTCCTCTTGATCTAGGTTTTCTACCTACCATCAATCTGTAACCGACTTGAAGAAGAATCCCGAGACCTAATCTTCGCATATAAAGGTTAGGAGGGAACTCTAAGATCGGCCCTAGACACTTTTTTGCCTCCACCTGAGCGTTCGTAATCTCGAGAGCTCTCCACCCTTGGCTAGATCCAATCTACGCCGCTATTGTAACACCTCACTGTAAAGAGTAAATGACACCACAGGACACATAACTTGTTCCGTATGTGCACTTAAATCACACATCTTGCAAACTCGATTAACCGGTCACACAACTTGCGAAACGTGTGCACCTAAGGTCATAAACCGGTCTGTTGTCCGGTTTTTGGTAAAAAAAAACGCCATGTGCTGGGCTCGTCAGGTCATTTGGACTCGGTTTTTACTGTTAACCCCCCGCTAAAAATTTGAGGTCAAAAAGTAGGTCATTTGCTGAGTGTAGGCCCCACATATCAGCCCAATTTTTTTTAAAAAGAAATATCTAAAGAAAAAGACATATTTTCCCCTACTGCCCCCGCTGGCAAGTCCCCAGTACGCGCTGTCGGCGCCGGCTTGGCTTTGGCCGCCAGCCTGGCTCCGGCCGCCGACCGCCGATCCGCGGGTCCGCCGCCTGCTAGGAACGTCCGCCACCGTGGGCTTGCGCGTCAGCCACCGTCGGCCTGCCCGCGCCGCCAGGACCCCCGGCCGTTGGCCTGTCTCTGGCCGCCTCCCTACGCATCCGCTGCCTGCCAGGAACCGCGGCCACCGCCCGAACTGATCTCGACCGTGGTTCCCCAACCTCGAGCTCGACCTCCTCTTCCCGAGATCGGGCCGTCGTCGTCGATCTCCGGGTCACAACGAGCTCGACGAGAGCTCCAGCAGGCTCGCTCGCGCACGCGTGTGTGTGATGCGCGCAGTCCTGGCGGCGCTGTTGAACCCTGCCTTTCACCTTCCTCACGCTGCTCCTGGACAACCGCCTCGTGTCGGGCGGCGGCGTGGTCGTAGGGTGACGGTAGGCGACGTCTTCGCGGGCGCCAAGGCGGATGCGTTCCATAGAGGTGGCGGGCCTGATCCAGATGCTGGGGAGAGGCGGCGGACTACAAGGCTACAGAGCTCCGGTGAGCGGTGGCGGCCTGCTAGGCTGCAGAGCTCCGGTGAGCCTGTGAGTAAGAACAATGATTTTTATTTTTTATTTTTTAGTTGTAATTGCACATGTGGGGTCATCTCCACCTCACCAAAAAAAATCTCATTTTATGCCAACATGACTCTCGATCTGAAATTCTGGATAGAAAAAGTGCCGATTCACTCTTATGTCTCCTTCTAATTTTTAGCTCGAGATTATAAAAAAATGGATAGCGGACCAGTTTATGACCTTGTCTGTATACGTTTGTGTAACCGATTAGTCGAGTTTGCAAGATATGTGACTTAAGTGCACATACAAAATAAGTTGTATGCTCCATGGTGCCATTTACTCCCTTGTAAACACCACCTTAATACAAAGTCAGACAAGCAGGATGTAGGTCTTTACCCTCCGGGGGGTCGAACCTAGGTAAACTCTTGTGTGCCCTTGTCCTTATTTGACCGCCATCGAGTCCACCGAATCCCACACTCTCTCCATAAATCGAAAGTCCTCAAGCATAGGCATTACCGAGGTAGAACCTTGTCACTGGTGGCTCTCTACCTCTCTCTCAGAAAATTAAAATTTCAGAGGAAATAGCTGGCCGCCATTGCCATTGTTGGGATGCGCAGAATCTGGCTAGAATGAACTACCAGAATCTTTGAGCAACGTAACATGAACATCAACCAGCTGGTTACCTTGCTGATTAGAGTTGTTGCAATGAAAGCTCAACTTAGAGTGGGAGGACGAGTCGCTTTAGAGGAGTAGGCTAGCTGTGGTGTGTGGACTGCTTTTTCGGCTGTAACTGCTCTAATAAGATCTCCCCTGCCTAATCTTAATGGAAATGGCGACCAACTATTGGTAATCGTTCTATAAAAAACTATTTCTGACGATCCAAATTAATTGGGGCAGGGCAGTCCCCAATTAATTTGGGCTGGAGGAAGTAGTACTAGTACTAGTAGTTTTCATCCACCCTAACAAATTCAGGTCAACGTGGGTCACGTTGGAAACCTACATCTCGGTGATTCTTTTTTTTTTGCGAATAGGACTCAACATCTCAAGAAAAATAAAAATTACAACGAGATCCTTGAGAGGTCCTTCATCTTCAACCTCTAGACCGTGTCGACGGTGCGCCGCCACTGCCGTCGCTGCCGCTCCTCCCTGAGTCGGCTTGACGTTGTTGGTTGCGGACAGGAAGTCACCGAACGGGTCATGAAGACCACATCCGTCCCGAAGACGAAGAAGAAGGAATAACTACCGATGAAGCTCCTTGACGATCTAAAGATCCCCACAGGCAGACAAAATCCTCGAAGAACACACCACTTCCATAAGCCTCTCGACGTTGCCGCCGAGATGGGGTTGAAACCGGGAAGACCTTTTTGTACGAGGCGTCGCCACCACCATCCGAGCGCCGCCCCTACAAACCTTGACTCTAAAAGCAAAGAACGAAGCTCTTAAAACAAGAGATGGAGCCCTCCCACCGACGAGGGCCAAGATCCATCGCGCCTCCATGGCCTAAAGGCCACAGAGGCGAGGCAGTCTACGGCAGCGCCGGCGGGAGGCGAGATCCAATCGCCTCTGGTGTCCGCCTGTGTCTCTCGTAACGTTTCGGGTGAGGGTTAAGTTGATTCCGGAGTACATCTCGGTGATTCCAATCCAGTGTGTCCTGCAATTTCTCTGTTTCTTGAATTCATCCAGAAATAGCAGGGAAGGTGTTCGACGTACTGTCGAAGCCGAGTCTGGCGTGAGATCGAGTCTTGTAGGTGTCTACCATATTGTGAGATTCAGAGTGCTAACACATTGTAGCCGACAATGTGGAACTCGTGCTTGGCACAGACGAAGGACGACGGCCTGCGTGCTGTGTCGTCTCCGCTAGCGGCGGTTTGGCGGCCTGCCGTTGCTTCTTCCATGGGATGGGCAACGGCGACTCATCGGTCCTGGAGACCTGGTAGGCTGGTACTCGTAGAACTCTTCCAAGAAAATTATAGCACGTACGAGCAAGATCTGATCTGGTAGTTTGTTCGTCTGAAACTTTGCACGATCAGAATCCTGCATGCAAGAGGTCATTGTATTATTTGAATATACGTGTTCCATATACGTACGGGTTGTGCTCGACTGCTCGTGTCAATGCAGATTTCCTTCTCCGATCAGATTTCTGCTGATGAGAGAGATACATATATAGTCAGGCGTGTCCGCGCGTGGACGTGTGGTGTTAGCTAGGTTGCCAATCAAAAGCGACTACCATACCATACAGAACTTAGATGGAACACGGCGACCTGGCGGCGCTCCTGCCGGAGGACGTGCTCGCCGATGTACTCCGCCGTGTGGCGGCACCGCGCCCGCTCGCCGTCTCTCGCTGTGTATGCAAGGCATGGCGAGACATCATCGACAGAGAGGGCCTTCTGTGCACAGAGCTCCCGTTCGTCGGCATGTTCATCTGCTTCGACGTGCTCCCGTTTCCAGAGTTCTTCTCCCGCCCTCCGTCGCCAGGGCGGCCAGCGATCAGCGGAAAGCTCGACTTCTTGCCTCCAGCTAGCGTCGACCATTACATCCAAGATCACTGCAATGGGCTCCTCTCTTGTCCGAGATCCACGTGGTCAACCCTACCAAGAAAAAATACGACGTGGTGGTTAACCCTGCCACGCGACCACTGGTGGAAAAAAGGCCTTCAATTCCGGTTTGTAAAGCCTATTAATCCCGGTTGTCGCAACTGAGACTAACAAAGCAGCCTTTAGTCCCGGTTGCTTATGAACCGGGACCAATGGTCCTCCACGTGGCCCGGGACATGTGCTGCGGCTGGAGGACGTTTGGTCCCGGTTCGTAACACGGACCGGGACTATAGGTCCATTCAGAATAAAATTGTATTTTCTGTTTCAGAATTTCTGTATTTTTTTTATTTTTCTTTATTTCTCTATTATCTAATCATCTCTATTCTCATATCAAATTAGATACTTATGACTCTCACTCCCTATCTCATATCAAATTACAAGTACTTGTGGTCCTCACTTCTCGGTCGGTCACCCATCCTCACACTGCTCCACCCTTAGCACGCTTAACTTCTCTATTCCTTCCCTACTAGCTTCCAAGACTACGCTCGCGACTTTTTGATAATGGTATGGTACCAATTCTATTAACCTATACACTTCGGTAATATATAATATTACTTTTTTAAATTCCAAATTAATTCACAAAATAAGAAACAATGATTAAGAATAATAAGCACCAATGAATTTCAAATAATCTTATGTATAATTTAATTATTAATTTTTAATAATTAAAATATTCAAAAAAGCCAAAATACTTGAAAAATCACAAATTCGAAAATTAATAGACTTTGTTAACCGAAACAAAGGGAGTACATTTTTCCAAACATACTCATCCAACATGGCTCAAATGAAGTACATTTTTCAAGCAAGCTCATCCAACATTTTTCCATATATAATCATCCACCTAATTATTATGGTTAAGACAATTAACATGGCTATTGTAGCCCTTTAGCTTCCAGAATCTCCTAGCTATCTCAAAGCCTAGGCGAGCATCTAAAGCGGCATATAATAGTTGGTTGAAGCTCAATGAAACTTTTTCCCAACCAAAAATTAGTTCTTCTTCTTCTTCTCCCTTCTTCTTGTACTTCTTCTCCTTCTTCTTCTTGTCCTTCTTCTTCTTGTTGTCCCTCTTCTTCTTCTTCTTCTCAAGATGTGTCCCAATAGTAGCATTGGCCAAATCATAGAGACTCGGCGTTAGCTTGCTAGTGGGGTTTGGGACAACTTGTTGAAGATCATACGCGGACGGAATAACAATTCCATATGGCCTTAGCATGCGCAGATCGTTGTTGATAGCCGCACCACAAAACTTGATGGTGGTGTCCTTCAAGAAGTCCTTGAGTAGTTGCGGCACGCCATTGGCCTTACAAATTTGAAAGACCAATATCTCGGACGCCACCGAGAGTTGAAGGACGACGGCACGCTGCGTGAGCTCGTGAGTGGTGAACTCACAATCCAAGCCCACGCACTTGACCGGTGCGTCGTCGAGGAACCGGCGCTTGACCAAGCGGATCCACTTCTCCACCCTCGAAGCACGGAGAGTCTCCGTGATGGTGAAGTTCATCTCTTCGATGACCACATAGTAGATCCGAGACCGGGGCCAAAATTGCTCCTCCATTATTGAGGGAGAGAGAGCTCGCGGGCGCCGGAGGTATGGTGATGTGTGGGAGATGTTTTGGGAAGAAGAGGCTAGAGATGGTGTGCTTAGATGATCAAATATGAGTGCTTTATATAGTGAGAGAGGGAAGATGAGCATGCCGGCGATGTGAATGCAGGCGAGTTTCCAAGGTGCGCCGGCGCCGGTTCCCGATCAGCGCGCGCGACTACGAAGCGTCGTCGTAATGTCGATCGATATCGAAGCGTCGTCGATCGATAACTGGCGCGAAGTGGGCAGTTCGTTTGAACGGGTCATTGGTCCCGGCTCGTGGCACGAACCAGGACTAAAGGGTGACCTTTAGTCCCGGTTTGTGCCACGAGCCGGGACTAAAGGGCCATGGGGCATTAGTCCCGGCTGTTAGATGAAACCAGGACTGAAGGTCCCTTTTGAACCGGGACTAATACCCCCTGGCCCACATTTTCAAATGAACCGGGACTGATGGACCCTTTAGCCGCAGATCAAATTTGGTTCGGGACAAATGGGATGAATGGAAGCCCATTTTTCCACTAGTGGACAATGGGATACTCTGCCAGCATGCCCGTCCTACCATGCCATAGGCACCGTCTGTGATGCTTATTTTGATGATTTCTATCTAGCCTTTGATCCCAAAGTGTCATCCTACTACCATGTATTTCAGATTCCATGGTTGCCTTCAAAATCGGAAATTGGAGATGAGTTTGACCCCTTAGTCGAGGCATCCGAATGGCCGCCATCTCCATATATCTTACACGTATATTCGTCAAGGACACGTTGTTGGGAGGAGAGATCTTTTGTTCGAGAGGGTGATGCCGCTGGAACCCTTGCAAAGATGCGTGTGTATTGCACCTACACACGACTCTTTTCCGTTTACTGGCGAGGATACTTTACGTGCATTGCCAAACTAATTTTGTTATGAGGTACACAAGACTATCCACTAATATTTTTATTTTAGTGATCATAGTTTTCTAATAAACGATCGTTCTCAATCCTATGAATTTTCAAGCTCATCATGTCCACAATTTATTTTTGCAGAATATCTTTGTATGAAGACAAGTACAACATGATTATGCCGCCATCAAGTATTGGAACAGATCCTTATCTAGGAAGGTCGGAAAAGGGGGTGTACCTTGCATCATTTATCAAGGGCCACATTCGAGTTTTTATCCTAAATGAAGTGTGTGGTCAGGCAGAGTGGATCTTGAAGCATGACTATGACCTTAAACCCGTGAGAGAGTTTGCTCACAAAGTTCATGGACCGTGGATCTTAGAAGACATTAACTGCCAAATCTTTCATCCTAGTCGTCTAGAAATCGAGAAGAAGGAAGTAGTTGAAGAGACATTTGAATGGAACTCTGACAACGACGATTTTGGTGACAACAAAGACCTGGTTGAAGCGTGCCCTCGTGGATATATCGACATTGACATACTTGGATTCCACCCATACAAAGAGATTCTCTTCTTGTGTAGCTCGGGGACAATGAAGTCAAATGCGAGGGGGTTCGCATATCATTTGAATAGCTTAAAGGTTGAAAGCTTAGGTAGCATGTACCCGATGAGTTATGGGTACTTCGATTCCAGACTACATAATGAAATGCGGCACATCGAATCATTTTCATACACACCATGTTGTTGGATAGAAGAGATCCCATCAATAGTGAACACATGATCACATATGCTATTTTATTTTATTTTTGGTTATTGTCTATTGCAATAGCCACAGATATGCTTTAGTTGTATTACTAATAATCATGTTTTTTTCTAAATAGGAGCATGGTCATTGTTATCAAGTACCTTATTAGTAATTAATAGATGAATATGGCTAGCCAGCAACTGTGGGGCTGGTTAGTCTAACTTAGCCCTCCTAAAAATGGAAGTCTGAGGCATCTTCTCTATTCATTTTCATGTAGAAGAAAAATCAAAAAGCTGTAACTTCTAAATTGTGTCTCTGAATAACAGTCATTTTATATTGTCTGACCTGTTGCGATGAGCTCTTTAAAACTACATCGCACTTATACATGTTTTGATATTTTAAAAGTAACTCTAGTGTTAGAAAAAAAGCAACTGCGGTGTTGAAGAAAAGCAAGTTGTGCTTACTCTATTTTTTTTATTTATAGGCAACTTGGTTTTTGAGATACTCAACTTAGCAATAGCAGTTGCCAACTTCATAGTACTGAGACCGACAAACTTTGTGCCACTAATTCGTTAGCTAACTTGTTTGTAAGGTAGGCAGGCACTAAACGTAATACTGAATCTTAGAGACATGTGTGGTACGTGTAGCCATGCAAATGCACAAGGCTCCTTGCTATAGCAAGATTGTAGTTCTAAAGTATAACAAATCCGGCAGACCTGACAAGAGATTCGTGAACCAGGTGAAAACTTTAGGCTTCGGCCTATGGCCGGAGTCGGTGATGGCGACGTCTTACGTTTTGAAGGCATCATTGAGGTGATTCTCCCCGCTTCTTTTGCTGTCCTCCGAGGGAAACCCCAGATCCATGGATCGGATGATGGCGGCACTCCTGCGTTGTTTCCCCCTTGGGGATATCAATCTAGGAGGTGTGCATCATCGCGAGGGACCTGTGATTGGTTTCTTAGAGGAGGCGTGCTTATCTCTGGCACATCGACAACATCGAGTCTTGGTGGCATGGTGCAGTGGGGTCTCGACGGCGGAGGTGCCATGATGGGCTTGTGTAGGGTGGTGGCATCGTTTGACACCGTGGTGGCGTCGATGGCAGACCTTGTGAGAGGCTTCATCTCAGTCTATCACTCCGGAGATGGGCTGGCGGAAACAGGTGATGGTGACCTTTGGAGTTTGTGCACAAGACGCTTTCTTTGGATTGTACTCCCTCTATCCCAAGGAATAGGGTGTAATTTTTTTTTCCAAAATTTACTCAAGGCATAAGGCGTGGGTGGATCTGGATTGGTAACCTCCCAAATTTGCCCCTCCTTTCCCGTTCCCTCGTCTCCTAAACAAAAACAGTTCGCATTAATCTTGCTTTGACTCCTGCACAAAATTTATAGCCAGCGCTGCTGCCTCCAAAATTTCCTCCCAGCATGCGAGGAGATTACCAAAGAATTAGGAGAGATTTTATGGGGAGCAGTTATTGCCAATCAACCATTGGTTGTGCATGGGGCAGAGGTAAAAGAAAATTGTAATGTGGAGGTAGTTAATGGAGATAATTAAGGGGACGACAGCGTGCATGCAAGGGTATGGAGGGAAAGATACTGATTTTTTCTCTTGACTCATGGCTGCCTAAATAACTGCTCTGAGATTTTTACGCCTTAAGCCTTGGGATGGAGGGAGTACCAGGGAGTCGGCGATGTCGGTAGATAAGGCACAAGGCCTTGTCCGACCCTCGAGCGTTTTGTACTAGTTTGGTGGTGTCTTGACTCTTTTTTTGATGGCATCGACTTGTATGATCGTTGTAAGGCCTCTGACCATTCTTTGTTGAATAATGAAAAAAGCAGGCTGTATATATCTCTTCATATAGAGACTGGGCTGCCCTTTAAAAAAAAAAAGCTTGACATGCAGGAAGATGGAAGAGCAGGAAAATAAGAGGAAAGATCAATGTTTCCAGCTGACAAGGGAATAGATAATAGAGCCCGACAGTTTGTATCCCTAAGGCCCGTTAAGCTAGGCCCAGTTGTAACACTAGTCGAAATACGAGTTCATGTCGTATATCGATATTGTAATCTGTATCGGATCCCTCCCGATCCTTGAGACCTGGTCACCTATATATAGGGGCCAGGAGAGGACGGTGAGGGACAGATTGAAAGCAAGCGAGGTTTACACCCCACGTTTACTTTCGATACACACCTTGTTTGACTGATTTTACCTTCGAGTTCATCTGATGCCCTATCTCCCCGATCCTAAGTCCTTCATCTAGGACATTTGTCGAGTTAACCCTCGTCAATTGGCGCCGACCGTGGGGACTCTGGGCGTTGGAATCATGAATTCGACGGCTTTTTCGCTTTTAGCCAACAGCAGTCCGGAAGTCGACGAAAATCAAAAGATGGAGTTGACAATCGGAAGTCTGAGCTTCTATGTTGGACCTTCGGGTTCAACTTGTCTTTCGGATCCGGCGAAATCGGGTCGGTCGACAAATAAAACCGAAATAATCGCCAAATCTGGATCATCTGTGGGCTCTTCTAGCGAGGCAAACTCGCCGGTCAGCCCAGCAGCAGCATAAAATCTGCAAGAGAAACTCGAGGAATTCGACGAAACTCGGGGAGAGCCCGACGCGGAAGTAACAATGGATAAGTCACACGACAGTTCAAGGGATTTCGCCAGCAGGAGCAGCGGCGTCTCCAGAAGCATACACCAGTTATGCGTCATTATCACTGAAGCAACAGAAGAAAATAATCATGCAGACAACGAAGAGGTCGACATGCAAGTCGACAAATTAAGGAGCAACGGCAAGAAGGAGAAGGAGAAATTCTACGTCTCCGCCGGAGAGTGGAGAATAATCATGTCAGCCATTAACCACGGGACAGATGTACCCACAGATTCGAGAAGAGAAGTTCTAATGAGATATCAATACGCGCTACACTAGTGCAGAAAGAAGTTAAGGGAGGAAAGAGACAAGTTTATGAGAAGCCAAGATTACAACAACACATCAAGTGGAGGATATTGGGATGAGTACAGCGATTCATCAGAGTCCAACATGGAGAGGCACAGAGACTCGAAGCACAACAGGAGGATAACATCACGAACAATAGAAGAAAGCTACACGAAAAGCCTAAGCGTGAACCCACCAGAGGAGGAAGAAGAATTTGTGCAAGAAACACTAGAAGCAGCATTGGTAGCAGCACAGGCATACCTACTAACCACACAACCAAAGCCTGGAGACCCACGGGAGCACATGCATCAAGCCGCGATACGAAGCCTCGGGTTGGTAGAAGATAAGCTAAGGGGAAATCTTCCAGAGAAAAAGGCGACACATCGTAGGGAAAGGCGAAAAGAAGAGGTCAAGCGCAAATCCTCGTGGAACGAAACTAGCGAGTCTTCAGGAGACGAGAAATGCCAAAACGGAAGGAGGATGCTAGGAACATAATAGCACAAGCAAGAGTAAACAACTCACGTTATGCGTGGAGATAAGAAAATTACGAAGACAACGAAAAAGAGATGGGCGTGTTATGCTTTACCCGCAGAGTTCGCAAAATGAGGGTACCCAAAGGATTCAAGTTGCCGCACGATCAAGAAAAGTATGATGGGTCGCAAGAACCCACTCTATGGTTATCAGACTACCTACAAGCAGTACAAATACTCGGAGGAACAAGAGCAACGGCAATGCAAAGTTTGCAGTTACACCTCACCGGCACAGCATGGTCTTGGTTGAATACTCTACCCAACGATTCCATCGGAAGTTGGGGAGAACTAGAGAACCAATTCGCAAGAAATTTTCGCTCAACATACAAATGACCAGCATCACTGGAAGAAGTTAAGTCGTGCGTGCAGAGGAGAGGCAAAACTCTGCGCTCTTACATACAACGCTGGAGTGTCATCAAAAATTCTGCAGAAGACGTCTCCGACGAAAGAGCAATAGACGCCTTTTCGGCCGGACTTCGTCGTTCAGACCTCGTGGAAGAGGTAGGAAAATAAAGCCAAGGACAGTGTCAAAACTAATGGAAGTAGCCAACCGATTTGCCGATGGAGAAGATGCGTATAACAACAAAAGGGGACGTTCACCAGAAGTCGACAAAACAAGCAGGCAAAGGCGAAGATACCGCAATACCGACAACCACGGAAGGCAAAATCAGATAGCCGCGGGATATGACAGAAGGAACGAGGAAGGCTATGAAAACAAAGAGTTTCAAACAAGAGATAGTCGGGGAACAGAAAAACCAAAGTACTCGGGCCCCTCGGCAGAAGACATGCTATATGGACCTTGTCATATCCATTATGCGTACCTAGATGGGAAAAGAGTTTCCAACCACCAGATGAAGGATTGCAGAACCTTCCTAAGGTTGCAAAATGCCATGGATTCAAGCCAAGAAGCACGACAGGGCGGAAAAAGCATGAGTCAGGGATACCAAATGCAACGACTCGCAAAACAGCTGGAGTCAAAAGTATACATATCAACAATGATCCAACCAGTACCAAAGTCAAAGAAAGAGCGGAAGAGCATATCCAGACAGGTCAACTTGGCGATATCATCACCACCAGCTACTACAGAGTACTTGCAATGGTCCGATCAACCTGTCAGATTTAGCAGAGCGGACCACCCGAGGAAAGTTCCCAGGCTAGGGCATGCACCGATGGTACTAAAGGCGCAAATAGGGGGATACGATATCGGGCGAGTATTCATGGATGCAGGAAGTGGCATAAACTTAATATACGCAAGAAATCTGAAGGCAATGTGCATCTCACTTGAAAGTCTAAAGCCAACATATTGTTCTTTCCACGGAATAGTACCAGGAAGCGCAAATTACCCTCTTGGGAAAATAGAACTTGACGTTTGCTTCGGCAACAACAACAATTATCGCAGAGAGAAGCTGGAGTTCGAATTCATGGACTGGCCTTCACAGTATCATGCAATCCTGGGGCGCCCAGCATTTGCAAAATTCATGGCAGTACCCCACTACGCATATCTTATGCTAAAGATCCCAGGACCCAGAGGAACAATCACAGTTCAAGGCAGTTTCGAAGTATCCAACACTTGTGACAAAGAATTCAACAGGTTGGCACAAACTTTCGGCATGACAGCAGAATACGCAAGGTTGAAAGGTGAAACCGACCACAACGTGTTACCTGATGTTGGACAGTCCCTGCCAGATCAAGCTTTCGATGCAACTCAGGACTCGAAGAAGATCCAAGTCCACCCCACAGACCCGAACAAGACCACCTCCATAGCAGTGAACTTGGATCCCACATAGGAAAGCGCGCTCGTTGAGTTCCTCCGTGAGCGCTGGGAAATCTTCGCCTGGTGTCCTTCGGACATGCCAGGGGTTCCCAGGGAACTCGTCGAGCACACACTAAACGTCGATCCTAAAGCAAAGCCAGTCAAACAACCATTGAGAAGATTTGATGAACCCAAAAGGAAAGCAATAGCGTCCGAACTACACAGGCTAGAAAACGCAGGGTTCATCCAAGAAATCAAAACGTCGACTTGGGTATCTAATTCAGTTATAGTCCCCAAGAAAAATACAAACGTACAAAGAGTATGTGTCGACTACACGTCTCTCAACAAGCACTGTCCAAAGGATCCCTTTCCCCTACCTCGCACTGATCAAATAATAGATTCAACAGCGGGGTGCGCAAGGCTTTCCTTCCTGGACGCATATTCTGGCTACAACCAGATCAAATTGAAGAAAGAAGATGAGGAAAAACAGCTTTTATAACACCATACGACGTGTTCTGTTACCAAGTCATGCCTTTTGGTTTAAAAAATGCAGGAGCAACCTACCAAAGGATAATGCAGAATTGCCTTGGAAGTCAAATAGGACGAAACATTCAAGTCTACATCGACGATGTGGTCATCACCACAAGAAAAGAAGAGTCACTAATTAGTGATCTAGCAGAAACCTTCGACAACTTAAACAGGTACAAGCTCAAGCTTAACCCGACAAAATGCTCTTTTGGGGTATCTGCAGGGCAACTCCTGGGATTTTTGGTATCCGCAAGAGGAATAGAGGCAAATCCAGAGAAGATCCAAGCAATACTAACGATGTGGAAACCAACAAAGCTGCACGATGTACAGAAGCTCGCAGGACGCGTCGCGGCACTGAGTCGATTTGTGGCGCGGCTAGGAGAGAAAGCACTTCCTTTCTATGCATTGATGAAAAAATCAGACGACAAATTTGAGAGGACAGAAGAAGCGGACACAGCCTTCGCACAATTGAAAAAAGTGCTTTCCACACCACCTGTGTTGGTCGCACCAAAGGAAAAGGAGCCATTACTACAATATATTGCAGCAACACATCAAGTGGTGAGCACAGTATTAGTAGTCGAAAGAAGTGAAGAAGGAAAAGCTCATGGAGTCCAGCGGCCAGTATATTTCGTCAACGAGGTACTATCTCCAACAAAGCAAAGGTACCCGCACTACCAGAAACTTGCATACAGCATATTCACAATAGCACGAAAACTACGGCAATATTTCGCGGTGCACCCAATTATAGTGGTTAACGAGGCACCACTATCCAATATATTGAACAACCCTTCAGCAACAGGACATGTCTTCTTATGGGGAATTGAGTTATCACCCCTCAACATCACGTATGAAAAGCGAAAGGCGATCAAATCACAAGTTTTACCAGATTTCACAGCAGAGTGGCTGGAGTTACAAAGCACGGGACCGCCAGATCTATCAAGTGTATGGACAATGTACTTCGACAGTTCAAAAAGAATCCAAGGCACAGGAGCAGGAGTGGTCCTGGTATCACCACAAGGCGACAAACTGAAATATGTGTTAAGGATGAGTTTTCCCCAAGCTTCCAATAATGAAGCCGAATACGAGGCACTACTCCATGAGATGAAAATGGCCAAAGCATGCGGAGAAACTCGACTGAAAATATTTGGAGACTCGAATCTCGTCGTCCAACAAGTGATGAACAAGTGTGATGCCATCAGCGACAATATGACAGCGTACAGAAACTTATATTATTATCTTGAGGGAACATTCGATGGATGCGAAGTTTCGCACGTCAGTAGAGCCAGTAACGAGGAAGCCGACATTCTGGCAAACATCGGGTCCCAGTGTTTACCCGTACCGCAAGGAGTCTTTTGGGAAGGAATCATAGAAAGATCAATAAAGATCAACAAAGCTTTGACTGCAGAGGAACAAGGCCAGCACCAAGCAACAGGTTCGGGGGCTGGAAAAGCAAGCACAACAGAACCAGAAGAAATCATGATGATCGAAGAAACCTGGATGCAGCCATATCTGGCATACATGATAAACAAAACACTACCCAAAGATATAGTACATGCAAAAAGGATAATACGACGATCCAAGGCTTTCGTCGTGTTACAAGGGAAATTATACAAGAGAAGTATAATAGGCGTCTTCCAACAGTGCGTCACTCCTCAAGAAGGGCAAGAAATCTTAAAGGACATCCACACAGGGATATGTGGACATCACGCTAGCAGCAGAGCCATTGCAGCCAAAGCCTTTCGTGCAGGATTTTACTGGCTAACAGCCATTGAGGACGTGAAAGACATAGTGAGGAAGTGTGAGGCTTGTCAACATTTCGCATCTCGACCACACGCGCCAGCAGCGGAGTTGCAACCAATACCATTATCCTGGCCCTTCGCGCAATGGGGTCTTGACATGGTAGGAAAACTGCATAAATCTTGGCCAGGAGGGCATGTTTATATGCTGGTAGCAGTCGACAAATTCAGCAAATGGGTAGAGGCAGCCCCCGTGACAACCCAAGATTCTACAGCCGCAATCAATTTCATCAAGTCCATAGTTTTTTGCTTCGGAGTACCACACATTATCATCACAGATAATGGGATAAACTTCACATCAAAGGAGTTCAAAAATTACTGTGAAAGTTTGGGAATTAAATTGAAATTTGCATCTGTGGCGCATCCAAAGACAAATGGGCAAGTCGAGAAAGCGAATGGTTTAATATGCAACGGGATAAAGAAAAGGCTGTTAGCACCCCACGAGAAAGCCAAGCACGCTTGGGTAGATGAGCTACCCTCTGTACTCTGGAGTCTCCGAACTACACCTAATGCAGCTACTCAAGAAACGCCCTTCTTCCTGGTCCATGGCGCAGAAGCCGTGCTTCCAGTCGAGATCACTCATGAAGCTCCAAGAATCGCGGAGTATGATGAGACAACTTCCACAGAAGCGCTTCAGGATGATGTCGATGCACTCAACGAGGCAAGAGACGTAGCACTAGCCAGAGCTACTCAATATCTGCAAAATCTACGAAACTACCACAGTAGTCGAGTTCGTCCACAATCTTTCGTGGTGGGAGATCTAGTTCTACGACTTAAGCAAGATGGTCATGGAAAATTGGAGTCCCCATGGGTAGGACCCAACATCGTGACGGAAGTAATACCAGGAGGAGCTTATCGACTACAAGACAAGAAAATGGGGAAAGACGAGAGTAACCCGTGGAATGCAGAGCAACTACGGCGGTTCTACGCATAGAAGACATAAGGCGATAAAAATCTTTCGGGTTATGACCCCCTAAACCCAGAACATGAGGCCACAGGTCGGGTTCTTTGGGTCAACTCGGGGGCTCAGCCCCTCGAGTCGTACAAAATAATATTAACAAGTTATTGAGCTTTGTGAGTATCTGAGATATACTACTAGGTTGTTCGCAACCCGATATTCGACAAAAACAAGCACGGTTCAAAGGAACCCGATAATACATTAAGGGCATACCTCGGAACGACGATTCGTTCCCATGGTTTATTAATAAAGCATGCATAAAATATAATCCAACACGACTACTTATTACAGATAGCACGAGAAAGGACAACTAAGAAAAGAGATTACATAAAGGGAGAATCTAATGAAAGTGCACTTCAGCTTCGTATTCGTTCTGACACTAGGTGCAGTCGTAGATCCTCACGTCGAACTTCGACGTACCGATGTGGTAGTCGAAAGTCATGAAGAAGCCTTGATGGAGATCATGGTCTTCTGCAAACTGCGACCAGCCGCCCTTGAAGTACTGTTCACCGGCACCATCGTACCAGACCTCCACTTCATAGGGAGTTCCTCCCCCAAAGTATTCATGAAGAACCGCTTCCCGCAGTTCTCGCCTGTCCATAAACTTGGTGAATTTCAGCAGTAACCGCTGAATCTCACGGCACTGCGCGCCGGCAATGCAGAAGAAGGAGTAGACTCTGGGTGGAGGAGGAGAAGCATTATGAGAAGGAGCGCTCGGACCTTGCGCAGCAGATGAAACTTTGGGCTTATTCTTGCTTCCCACTGGGCGGCCAGGGCGCCGCTTCGTTGGAGCAGACGACGAGGCCGCCACGGGGGCGGCCGCGACCTCGTTTCTCCACCAGGGCGCCGATATTCAGACGTGGTGCTCCTGCATCGGCCATGGAGATAGGTGTTGGGAAGGACAAACCCTAGATGCGATGAGGCAGAGGAAGATGATGAGGCAAAGGAGGAAACTAATGAATGAATTAGGGTTTTTGCCCTCGCCAAATGTGCTTTATTTATAAGCACACACTAATGGGTCTCTGGAGAGGCAAGGTCCAAAGTATATTTATGGGCTTTTATATTTTGCCCAGAGCAGATGGTAAAGAAGAATCAACGTATCAAGAAAAAAGATACATACAAAAAGAAGATAAGAGAAAAGAAACAAAAAACAATGGGAAAATAATTATCAAGAAGCACAGCATACCTTGTCTTGGACTCGGGGGCTTACGTCATCAAAGAAGAGAAGAATCATTACGTGCGAATCATATTGAAAAATATCACAAGATATAATATATGAAACAGGTATGTTTATAATTTTTAGCCTATACCCGAAAAATTCGGCTATAGCCTCGGGGGCTACTCCCATCGGGAGCGCTGTCGCACACCCGATAGAAAGAAGTCGAGAGAAGAAAGGAGAGAAGTTGAGGCCCTAATAAAGAACCAGCTGGTGGACAAGTGGTTTAGGCGCAATCGGTTGCATTTCGTCAGCAATGAACTTCGACTACATTGTCGATAAAATGAACATCGATTACTCCCATCGGGAGCTATTTATGAGAGTTAAAAAGGATAACTCAAAAATTTTGTATATTGATTCAGTCAAACAAGGCTGCGAAATATGATTCTCGAGTTGCGTCATCGCGACAAAACTTGAATGCCGTGGTTGAAATATATCATGACGGTAAGACCCTAGGATCCATCCTGTGTTGCCCGGTATACGCACATAGATGCGCTCTGCTGGTACTTATCCGTGTCTACGACGCGAAAAAAATCCTGATGGACGCACTAGGTACCCTGAGAACCACTGGGATCCATTCTTTGTAAGTCCTAAATGCTGCAAAAGAATGGGTTTGATCGGTTTCCCGAATTCAAGTCCAAGGAGATTGAATTTGAAGTAGGTGACAAGTATCTGTTCCAGCAGTCCGTCAGAGTTGTCAGGCTTATTCATCAAAACCCCTTGCGAGACATTATAATAAAAAGATAAGTCAAAAGATCAAGTCGAAGATTTGAAGATATGAAGAAGAAGTATTGATCAAGTCGAAGATTTGAAGATCTGAGATTCAACCCGAATCTGCAATTCTGGTAGAATCTCGGGGGCTGCTGACAAGGGAATAGATAATAGAGCCCGACATTTTGTACCCCTGAGGCCCGTTAAGCTAGGCCCAGTTGTAACACTAGTCGAAATACGAGTTCATATCGTATATCGATATTGTAATCTATATCGGATCCCTCCCGATCCTTGAGACCTGGCCACCTATATATAGGGGTCAGGAGAGGACGGTGAGAGACAGATTGAAAGCAAGCGAGGTTTACACCCCACGTTTACTTTCGATACATACCTTGTTTGACTGATTTTACCTTCGAGTTCATCCGACGCCATATCTCCCCGATCCTAAGTCATTTATCTAAGACATTTATCGAGTTAACCCTCGTCACCAGCCAAGAATTAAAAACACGCTGCACAAGATAAGCTAATGAGGCGGAGGAGGAAAGCGGCCGGCAGAGCAATCTAGCAAAACATCGAGACCAACAAAGAGACACCTCCACTGATCTGCACGCGGTAGATGGTCCCTGCCGAAAGCTTTGTCCGAGTCAACCTAGGAAAAGCAAGAAATACAAGTAGAAATGCACGCACGATTGCACACAGCTTCTGGATGTCTAGAACCTTCGCGAATTCCAAAATCGTAGTATTTCCACAGGCGTCCTTCTCGGCAATAGCTGGCCCGGCGGTAACAGCTTCGTTGCATAGCGTTCCACGGTTCAGCCGTGTCCACAGGTCTCGTCGGTCGGCCGGGCTCCGCGGTGCGGTCGAGCATGCGTCGACCGACGGCGGCTGACACGTGGTTAGGAGCCTACGCGCGCTCTGGAAGTCAAGTCTCTCTACAGACCACACAGTGCACTTGTGTAATCTCCTGCTCGCCGCCCGCCCAGCTGGCGCGTCCGAGTTGTCAAACAGACGAGCCAGCCAGCCAGCACGGAGAACCTTCTCCACGAGTAAACCGGCCGGTGGTGATGGCGTGTCTGCCTGAGCCTGGAGCGTGTTGCCAATTGGCAGCTAGCGAGCTGACTAATTTTCGTGGACAGCAAAATGGAGCTGCATTGGAGACTGTCGACCAGCAAATATCTCTTTTTTCAATTCAATTTTATTCTGTCCCATCTAGTCAGGCCGGTGTGAGAATTTGGTGACACTCTTTTAATATCTGATGATCGAGGTGAAGGCCTTTTTAATTCAAAGATCTTTCTCAAAACTTCTCGTTCCATCTATGTGACTTGGCAAGTGATATGCTCCCAAGTTAGCGTAAGGAAATGAGGAATTTTTCCTGTGTGAAATATTTGAACTTGTAAAATGACATGTACTTCACCAAATTGTTTTTTTAATGACTTTGAACTGTGTTGGGAATCGGCGAGGTCCTTCTTCTCATTGGCGTCCGTGGACGACAGAGACCAGGTGGTCAAAGCTTCTCAAATATGCTCATTTAACAACGTAGATTTTGTGTCCAAGCCGGGGTGTCTGGGATCGCTCTCCAAGCACATCGAGGTGACAAGAAAGAAAGAGATCTCGTTGCTCCGGTGGTTTGGAGGTTGGATCTGCAACCAGAGAGCTCGAGAGCTGCTACTGGGAGTTCATCCACGGCTGCTCATCATAGGTAGCCACTCAAGTTGGTCGTTAGGCGATCGCTCCCACCCTTCTCATCGGCTTCGGTCACTTCCGAAGACGATTGAAGAACCATGAACCTTATATGTGAGAATGTGCACCAAATATCAAATAGCATGGATGCGAAGACAAGTAAAATTAATTAATGATGGTAAGTTGGAAAGGATAATGAACCATTAAAAAATATTATGCACCCCACAAGGTCTATGATTCATTGCTTTTCCTTTGCGATTTTTCATGGATTGATTTTAGCATCCTGAATATTTTTTAATGTTTCTTGCTCTTTGTAGCACACTGTCAAGTCATTGAGCATCTCGATTTATGCCGATTTCTTTTGGGCTTATGCTTATGCATAAGTCGGCTTATAGGAAACTACGGGGAGAAACTGTGATGGGATAAAGCTCACATAAACCGGTCTTCTTATTCTTTTTGTCTTCTAGAAATTTGGCTTATTTGATATGTTGAGTTATCAAAAAATATCTATAGCGTCCCCAAATTATAATAAACTACTAGACCAGCAGAGCATAATAGTTCACCCTAGGTATTGGGGACAAGAGCGATTCGAGTCTGGTGCGAGGGAGGTCGCATGGGTCGGGGACATGATATAATATTCTTTTTTCTCGGCTTCCAAACGTTCTCCCTGTGTGATGGCATTGTTGTGTAAATATAGCTGAAAATGGGTGCAAACAAATATACCGATTCAAGATTCTTGACAAAAAAACCTAAAAAACTGGTCGGGAGCAGTTTCTCCAAATCGCACTACAACTGGCTTTTGGTGGGCTTCGCAAATAAGCCGAACAGTTCTTTTGAGCTTCACCTTTGGGCATTGTAGCTCTCACATAGACATCTTGAGCCAATATTGAGCTACACGTCTTGCAGCAATAAATCCCAGCGTGTGCCCCTACCGGTAGCTCTCGCTTTGTTTTTGAATGTTCGACGAGAAATAAAAATCATAGCTTAGTAACACCGGAAACCTCCACGGTAAATCGACATTTGGCCAATATTTTCTTCCTGTCGCTATTCAAATAGAATTTAAACAGAAAGCAAACTCTCATCATGATGTTCCACCAGTAGGACAGTGTCGTCTGCATATTGCAGATGAGAAACCCCACCTAGCACCAGTAGGTGCCCATTAGGTTTAGCAGAGTTCAGCAAGCTTTGTAAAGCTTCAACTACCTAGTTAAGCAAAATAGGGGACATGGGGTCACCTTGACTCAGCCCTTTATAAGTTCTGAAGTAATCTCCATTCGCCACATTAATATTATACACACTTGGCAAGTTTGGTGATAAGGATCAACGTGATCCAGTAGGGTTTTTGGCCTAATCTTTCATGGCGATCGATAGAAATAGCAAGATAGCAAATAAGAGAACTAAATCTGAAAGAGATCAAACGGATTCCTCTCAGTTTCCCATGTTAGAACTGACCAAAATCAATCCCCACGTATGATACATCATCAGATCTCGAAGATCAGCAAGCAAACACAACAATATGCGCCTCCAAATATTGGGACATTTCTTGTGTCTCTTTTAGCTCGAAAATAACAAGTCTAACGATACCGTGACAGCTATCATAACCCTATATAGGGTGACTCCAAATGCTACTTTGGCTGGAACAGGTCCCATGCCAAATTAAAAGTCCAAATGGCCAAAACACACTTGATTTTGGACAAACACAAAACCACCACACACAAATAAAATCAAACTGAAATGTAATAAAAAATGACCTGAACTTAATAAAATTAGAAGACCTAAATATATTTGGTCGTAGCTCCTTGACCAACATGCAATATCATTGGAGGTGTCTGAACGTTGGGTTCCACCTCATCTTTAGGAGATACTTCACTGCAGAACTGTCCAAACTTTGGAATATATGGAGATGGTGAAACAGCATGAGTAGTAGCTATCATCCCTCATTATTTGGACAACTTGTTTAATATAGTTCACCCACACTAGACAGAAACATTTATTCACAAACACTTCCTACAAGAAAATCCATTGAATTTTATCATAAGCCTTCTTAAAATCAGCTTAACGATAATCTTTATGAAGAATTTCATGCAGCATAACCACACCATCATTAATATTTCTCCCCGGGATAAAGGCAATATGGTAGGCTTCTATGTATTTTGAAATAATCTAAGATGACCTAACTGTTAAAAAAATTATGATAATATAAAAAATCGCATTGATCAAACAGATGTCTGAAATTGTTTAATTTTTTTGCCCTAGGTACCTTATGCAGCAAAACCATGACCCCATAATTGATTCTGCTAATAATACTTAATCTTACAGACATGTGTGATAAGTATAGCCATGCAAATGCACGAGCCTGCTTGGTATAGAAAAACTATAGTTCTGAAGTGTAATAAATCACATCATTTGTAAGAGTTACAAGCCTTCAATCAACATTAGAAAATAAGGAACATGGAGTAGAGTAGGAAGAAAGATTGATGTTTCCAGCCACTGCTTCTTTTGTATGAAGCAATGTGTTAGACTATGTATAGCTTTTGTATACATGTACGTGTATTGTACCAATTGTAACACACCTCTTATATATATGTGATAGGCTACCTCTAGAGGGTCGTGCCGGTTCTCCCAAATCATTGTCTTATATGGTATCAGACTTGGTTACGACCACCACTTCCCCCGCCTAACCCTAGCCGCCGCCACCAAACCCTAGCCGCGCCGCCACCATGTCGAGCGCCGCCGCCTCCGGCTCCTCCAATGTTGGCTACCTCCCGGCCTCGCTCGCGGCTCTTCTCTCATGACCGATCGACTTGGCCGCTATGCAGTCGCCTCCGATTGGGACGAGAAGCGTCGGCTCCTTCTTCTCCAACCAGCCCTCGGCCTCTTCGTCGCTGAGGCATGCATTGACGTCCAGCGCCTCCTCGCCCGCCTCCTCGGCCGCCGTCATCTCACCCCTGGCTTTCGCACCCGCAACAGCCTCATTGGCCGGTACGACACGGTTCTCTGCATTGCACCTTGCACTGATGCACCCTTCCCTCATGTCGTCCGCACCTCCGGCAGGGTCTACCCCCGCCACGGATGTTCCCGCCTATGGGTCGTACGTGTCGCCCATGGAGTTTACCGCGGCGCCCTCGCCCGCACCACCCGTCTCTGCCCCTATGGCGTACGCGCCTCCGGTAGTCTTCACGACGGGCTCGCTGCCGCCACCGTTCCACTTCGGCAATCTCATCACCGTCAAGCTCTCGCCGGACAACTACATCTTCTGGCGCGCGTAGGTCCTTCCGCTCCTTGGGAGTCACTACCTGCTCGGCTACATCGACGGTTCTCTTCCTTTCCCCCCCTCCCCCGCGCTGGTGGACAGCGTGAACGGCCCGGTCTATAACCCGACGCTCCGTGTCTGGATGGGGCAGGACCAGGCGAACCTCTCCTCCATCCAGGGGTCGCTCACTCCGGCTATTGCCGGACTCATCGTCTTTGCCAAGACGTCTCATGAAGCATGGACAATCCTCGAGCGCTCCTTCGCGTTGCAGTCGCAGGCCCGTGTCAGTGCCCTCCGTCGTGAGCTCAGCGATTGTGAGAAGCTCGACTCCACGGCCACGGAGTTCTATAACAAGGTCAAGGCCCTTGCTGACACGCTGGCGTCCATTGGACAACCGCTCACCAACTCCGAGTTCAACTCCTTCATCGTCAATGGCCTCGACGAGGAGTACGATGGTCTGGTCGAGATCATTAATGAGAGGGACAACTCGACTCCTATGATGGGGCACGAGGTCAACTCTCGCCTTCTTCTCACTGAGCAGCTGATACGTCTCAAACGTATCTATAATTTTTGATGCTCCATGCTTGTTTTTACACCATTTGCTTAGTGTTTTGTAACACTTTGTGGCATTTTATGCATTTTCCGGAACTAACCTATTAACAAGATGCCACAGTGCCAGTTCCCTATTTTCTGCTGTTTTTGTGTTTCAGAAAAGTTACATAGGAAATATTCTCGGAATTGGACAAAACAAAAGCCGAACATCCAGATATTAAACGAAGCTTCCAGAAGACCGAAGAGGAGACGGAATCGAGCCATAGGGTGGTCTCACCACTAGGGGGCGCGGCCCAGGCCTGGCCACGCCGCCCTATGGTGAGCCCCACTTGGTCCACTTCTGACGTTGCCCCTTCACCTATAAAGACCCCCCGACAGGAAAAACCTAAACACCCGATCAATTTTCTAGAAACACATCGCGATCCGCCACCGTCGTCGACCCAAGATCGGGAGGGTCCAGAAGCTCTTCCCGGCACCCTGCCGGAGAGGGGAATTGCCACCGGAGGTCTTCTTCATCGCCATGCTTGCCTCTGGCACGATGAGTGAGTAGTCTACCTTGGACTATGGGTCCATAGAAGTAGCTAGATGGTTGTCTTCTCCAACATGTGCTTCATGTTTAGATCTCATGAGCTGCCTTACATGATCGAGATCACCGTTATGTAATTCTACATGTTGTGTTTGTTGGGATCCGATGAATATTGGTGTTATGATTAAGTTGATGTGCTGAATATTATCTTATGTTATCTCTATGTTGTTTATGATCTTGCATGCTCTCCATTGTTAGTAGCTATCTTGGTCGAGTAGATACTAGTGACTCCAAGAGGGGGTATTTATGCTCGATAGTTGGGTTCATGCCTCTATTTAATCTAGGGGAGTGACAGAAACCTCTAAGGTTGTAGATGTGCTGTTGCCACTAGGGAGAAAACAACATTCTTATGTCCAAGGGCATATGATTTGTTTACATTACGCACTTTGCTTAATGCAATTATCTGTTGTTCGCAACTTAATACTTAAGGGGTCCTCGGATGATTCCCCGCGAGTGGATTATTAGTCATAGATGCAGTTGGATGGCGGTCTATGTATCTTGTTGTAATGCCCAGAGTAAATCTCATAGTGATCCTCTCGACATATGCACATTGTCTTTATTCTATCAATTGCCCAACTGTAATTTGTTTACCCAGCATGTCATTATTTATCTTATGGAGAGACACCACTAATGAACTATGGACCCCGGTCCAATTTCCTTTACATTGCTATCACCTGTTTACTTTACTCGCACTGTTTACTTTCTTGCATACTACTATTGCTTTCCACTCGATACGCTCATTCCTTTGTTTATAGCAAATCGGTGAGATTGACAACCTCATCATAAGTTGGGAGCAAAGTTATTGGTTGTGTTGTGTGCAGGTTCCACGTTACTACTAGTTAAAGACGCGCTAATAAGTAATCGTTAACAGCGCCGTTGTTGGAGTGTCACTAAGCTAGCAAGCATCACCTTCTGGAGTTTGGCGTTTTCCTACTGGACTGATAAACCTTCCTCTTGGGGTTCCCAACTGGACAGTGATTTACATCAACACCGTGCCGCATCAAGCTAATTTTATGGTGCCGTTGCCGGGGATTGAAGAAGAAGAAGCTCCCACGTCAACTACATTTTCCCACGTCAACTACATTTTTCCATGTCAACTACGCGCCAGCAGCTAATTTTCTGGCGCCGTTGCCGGGGAAAAAGAAGACTTTTGCAAGGGGAGTATCACAATCACATCCTTTACTTTGTTTTAAGTTTTGCTTTACTTTATTTTTACTTACATCATTTTATCAAAAACACACACAAAATTAGTTTCCTATTAGTTGTTATTTTTACTTGTCTGTTTTTAGCTTTGCTAGAATGGCTAATCCTAAAAACACCAAGTTGTGTGATTTTACTAGCACGAATAATAGTGATTTTATCTACACTCCTATTGCGCCACCTGATCCTGCTGCAAATTTTTATGAGATTAAGCCTGCTTTATTGAATCTTGTTATGAAAGAGCAATTTTCTGGTGCTAGTACTGATGATGTTGCAGCTCATCTCAATAATTTTGTTGAGCTATGTGAAATGTAGAAATATAAGGATATAGAGAGTGATATTATTAAGCTTAAGTTGTTTCCTTTTTCTTTGAGAGGAAAAGCTAAGGATTGGTTGCTATCTTTGCCTAAAAATAGTATTGATTCATGGGCTAAGTGTAATGATGCTTTTGTTGGAAGATACTATCCTCCTGCTAAAATTATAGCTTTGCGTAGCAATATTATGAAGTTTAGCCAGTTTGATAATGAACATGTTGCTCAGGCTTGGGAAAGAATGAAATCTATGATAAAGAATTGTCCCACTCATGGACTGACTACTTGGATGATTGTCCAAACTTTTTATGCAGGACTGAATTTTTCTTCAAGGAACCTATTGGATTTAGCTGCTGGAGGCACTTTTATATCCCTTACCTTGGGCGCCGCAACAAAGCTTCTCGACAATATGATGGTAAATTATTCTGAATGGCACACCGAGAGAGCTCCACAAGGTAAGAAGGTAAATTCTGTTGAGGAAACCTCTTCCTTGAGTGATAATATTGATGCTATAATGCTTATGCTTTCTAATGATAGAACTCATGTTGATCCTAATAATGTTCCTTTGGCCTCTTTGGTTGCTCAAGAAGAGCATGTTGATGTAAACTTCATTAGAAATAATAATTTTAACAACAATGCTTATAGGAACAATTTTGCTAGTAACAATTATAGGCCGTATCCTTCTACCAATGGTAATGGTTATGGTAAGTCTTATGGTAATTCCTCCAACAATGCTAGGGCTGCGCCCTCTGAGCTTGAGGTCATGCTCAAGGACTTCATCGGTAAGCAAACTGCTTTTAACAAGTCTGTTGAGGAAAAGTTAGGCAAAATTGATATTCTTGCTTCTAAAGTTGATAGCCTTGCTCATGATGTTGAACTTCTGAAATTAAAAGTGTTGCCTAATGATGTGAAAGAGAACAATACTTTTGCCACTGCTAATGCTATCCAAGTTAGAATTGATGAAAATGTTAGGATGCTAGCAGAATTGCATGCCAGGTGGGAAAGAGAAGATGAGATGGCTAGAAAGATAAAGGTATGTACCATTACTATCTCTAATGATGTTGTTCCAAATGCTAGCAATCCTCTTACTTTGATTGGTGTAGAGAAAACCCCCACTCCTTGTGTTAAAAAGCCTAAAACTGCCAAAACTTTTTCTCCAAAAAGTGCTGAAATTTTTCAGAGTGTAGGAGATGATAGCTCTATTTCCTTTAATGATTTTGATGTTGATGGCTGCAATATATCTGAAGTTATTTTTTTCTTGCAAAATCTTGCTTTGAGTCCCAATGCTAGTTCTATAAATGTTGCTTTTACAAATCATATTACCAATGCTCTCATGAAAATTAGGGATGAAAAGTTGAAGCAAAAAGCTTCTATTCCCAAGAAGTTAGAAGATTGTTGGGAACCCATCATTGATATGTATGTTAATGGTTTTGATTGCCATGCTTTATGTGATCTAGGTGCTAGTATTTCTATTATGCCTAGAAAAATTTATGACATGCTTGATTTACCACCGCTTGAAAAGTGTTATTATGATGTTCCTATTGCTGATGTTGCTAAGAAGAACCTTTGGGAAGGATTAATGATGTTCTTATTATGGTTAACAATAACCTTATTCCCGTTGATTTTCTTGTCATGGATGTTGAATGCAATGCTTCATGTCCTATTATTTTGGGAAGACCCTTTCTTCGAACTATAGGTGCCATCATTGATATGAGGGAAGGCACCATCAAATACCAATTCCCACTCAAGAAAGGTATGGAACACTTCCCTAGAAAGAAGAAGAAATTACTTTTTGACTCTATTCTTAGAGCAAATTATGAGCTTGATGCTTCATCGCTTGATATTACTTGATTCGCACTTTCTGCGCCTAGCTCAAAGGCGTTAAAGAAAAGCACTCTTGGGAGATAACCCAATGTTTTACTTTCAGTTCTTTTTCTTTTATTTGAGTCTTGGAAGTTATTACTACTGTAATGACCTCTCCTTATCATTTTTATTTCGTTTTTGTGCCAAGAGAAGCCTCTAATTTGAGTGAGGTGAGATTTGGGGATGTTGCTGTCCAGAAATAGATTTCGGTGCTGCACCGTAAAAATTCGTGAACATTCTCAGAATATCTTTTGGACCTGCGATTTCTTGTGCATATGCCCCAGGTTATATCCAAACTTTCATTAGTTTAACACTTTTTGATTTGAGCAACAGAAAATCCGCTAAAAATTCGACCTTTATCAGCTGTTCTGTTTTGACAGATTTCTGCCACTAATTGTGTTTACCTCTCGATCGCTTTCTTTTTTAGTTCTTTTGATCACGGAACTTTTGGGGAAGTTGCTACAGTAGTATATGCTTTATATGTGGTGGTTTTGAGTTGAAACCTGAAGCAAAAATGTGTTGATTCATTATTATGCTTACACAAATGTTGCTAATAGAATTGTGTTGAGTTTTGTACGAAGGAAGTTTTCAAGTGTAGGGACTGAAGAATGCTGAGATGAGTTGAAGAATGGACAAAAGCTCAAACTTGGAGATGCCCACGCACCCCAAGAAATATCCAAGAGGTACAAGCATCAAAGCTTGGGGATGCCCCCGAGGCACCCCTTCTTCATCGGCAAAAATCAGGTCACCTTTCAACACACTATATTTTTATTGCTTCATGCACTATGCATTTTTCTTGGAGCGTCAGTTGTTTTAGTTTTCAGTTTTGTTTAGTTTTGTTTGCTGCAATAAAAGGTTGGACCCCAACAAATTTCTTTTGGAGAAGTTGCCTTGCTTTTCATTTGCTAAGAACACTCCGTTTTTCACTCTTATCGTTCCAATGAGTGTTCTCTTTTTCTGCTACTGCGTTTAGTTTTCATTTTTTCCTTAATTTTTGTTCAGATATTGTTATATCTTTGCATCAAGGTGTATTTTGACCTCTGGTCCATGTTGGTATTCATCAAAAGAGTTGTTTTAAAAAAGGTTCAAATGGTGTTGGAAAAGAGAAAAAGTTTCATGCAAAAAGTGGTACAAAAAGGAGCTTGTGTAGACTGCGGCCTAGGCTTTTGCATGTCGTGCTTGATGCCTTTTTGATAGTATGCTTAGTGGTTTTGCTATAGCATGACTTGTCTCAAATGACTGAGATTGCTTAATGAGCCTTTGAAAAAATCATGCGTTGTTTTTATTATTTGGAAGCATTAATTTGGTTTTCTCCTTGATGCTTTATTTGGGTTGACTTGGCGCATGCTCACACATGTTAGACTCATACAAAGTCACCATAGCCTCCATAATCATTTAGTTTTTGACTTTTGATACCATCTTATGCTTCTTTTAATGTTGCTTTGTCGCTTTGCATGATTATGGCCGTTATTGCTCTCTTAGTTGGTCGCTCTCAGTCTTTTGCTGGCCCTCATTTTGTACTGAGTATGAGCTCTACTCGTGCATCCAACTCCTAAAAACCAAGTTGTTCCAATGTGTCCACCATACATACCTATTAACAATTTGCTATTCCAAAGTACATTTGACTTGCTTTTATCTATCCTTCAAATTAAACTCTTTTTGGTGTTATGCGAAAATTGGTCAGTAAAGCTCTCACGAACCTGATGGCACACTTTACTTTTCTCGTTCTTAAAATTTTGACATTGTGGCTCTCTTATGTTGAGTTGTTATGCTTGCAAGTTGTAAGTTGGAAATTAGCCCAGCCATGTTGTCATGGGGCAAGCTTTCAACATTGCACTTTCTTTCATTTGAGCTGATATCGTGATCTTTTGTTTATGGATACTCGCGATGTGAAATAAGTTGGGAATCTTGCAGGATCATGGAGTTCTTATATGTGTTAGGGAAACGCCTGGGCCGCTAATCTAAGCCATGCATAATTCATGGTGGAAATTTACAGCATGCCCATAGTGGACATTCGACGACGCATCTCAAAATAAAAAGCTATACAAATGGTAAATAAAAGAGATGTCAAGGTGTTTATTGTCTGTTTGTCTTGTCATTTTGATGTTGGCTTGTTCCATGTCATCGGGCAGGAGGTACCCCGTTGGCGGTTCTCGATGATACACATATATTTACAATGACAAGAGCTTGCTTGGGACTCTAAGTCGAGTAGCATGAGGTTTGGGTATTCGTACTTGACGGGACACGAGGTTTTCAACTTATGATTTATCAAGCATATGCTTCATAATTGTACTCGCATTAACTCTAACCATTCAAGATGCTTATGATGGGGCAATGAGAGCTCAAAGCTAGTAAGTACCATAATTTGTGAAGGTTTATAAAACTTGCAATCACTGCTTCCCTCTGCGAAGGGCCTTTCTTTTACTTTTATGTTGAGTCACCACCTTCTATCTTTATGCACCGTCTAAGAGAGCATAGTTGTCATTCTTAGTATAATATGCATTGTCCCAAAGTTATCATTGATTGATTCATGATTTTGGTTTCACTTGTTCTTAAATTATTTGTATCTAGTCGCCCTCTTAAACTTGAAGGTGTCCTATGCATTTATGTTTTGCTATTCTATGAAGGACAAGCTGAAAACCATTTGCTATGTTTTTCCATATGATTTAAACACACGTTTGACTTTCATTGTTTCATTTTCATGATCTTTCGTTTGTGTTCTTTTTCATGTTATAACATGGTTGCTAAGTTTCTTCTATCAAGATTATATCTTTCATGCCCATGTTTAAAGTTCTTTTGATCCCAGCACGCAATGCTTACATAAATGATCAAGATTGTGTAGGTGCATGTCACCTCAAAAATTATTTCTTTGTTATCACTTACCTACTCGAGGACGAGCAGGAGTTAAGCTTGGGGATGCTTGATACGTCTCAAACGTATCTATAATTTTTGATGCTCCATGCTTGTTTTTACACCATTTGCTTAGTGTTTCGTTACACTTCATGACATTTTTATGCATTTTCCACAACTAACTTATTAACAAGATGCCACAGTGCCAGTACCCTATTTTTTGTTGTTTTTGTGTTTTAGAAAAGTTACACAGGAAATATTCTCGGAATTGGACAAAACAAAAGCCGAACATCTAGATATTAAACGAAGCTTCCAGAAGACCAGAGAGGAGACGGAACCGAGCCAGAAGGTGGTATCACCACCAGGGGCACGGTCCAGGGCCTGGCCGCGCCGCCCTATGGTGAGCCCCACCTGGTCCACTTATGACGCTGCCCCTTCGCCTATAAAGACCCCCCACCGGGAAAAACCTAAACACCCGATCAATTTTCCAGAAACACATCGCGATCCGCCGCTGTCGTCGACCCGAGATCGGGAGGGTCCAGAAGCTCTTCCCGGCACCCTGCCGGAGAGGGGAATCGCCACCGGAGGTCTTCTTCATCGCCATGCTTGCCTCCGGTGCGATGAGTGAGTAGTCTACCTTGGACTATGGGTCCATAGCAGTAGCTAGATGGTTGTCTTCTCCACCATGTGCTTCATGTTTAGATCTCGTGAGCTGCCTTACATGATCGAGATCACCGTTATGTAATTCTACATGTTGTGTTTGTTGGGATCCGATGAATATTGGTGTTCTGATTGAGTTGGTGCTGAATATTATCTTATGTTATCTCTATGTTGTTTATGATCTTGCATTCTCTCCGTTGTTAGAAGCTATCTTGGCCGAGTAGAAACTAGTGACTCCAAGAGTGGGTATTTATGCTCGATAGTTGGGTTCATGCCTCTATTTAATCTGGGGGAGTGACAGAAACCTCTAAGGTTTTAGATGTGCTGTTGCCACTAGGGAGAAAACAACATTCTTATGTCCAAGGGCATATGCTTTGTTTACATTACACACTTTGCTTAATGTAATTATCTGTTGTTCGCAACTTAATACTCCAGGGGTCCTCAGATGATTCCCCGCGAGCGGATTATTAGTCATAGATGCAGTTGGATGGCGGTCTTTATTCTATCAATTGCCCAACTGTAATTTGTTAACCCTGCATGTTATTATTTATCTTATGGAGAGACACCACTAGTGAACTGTGGACCCCGGTCCAATTTCCTTTACATTGCTATCACATGTTTACTTTACTCGCACTGTTTACTTTCTTGCATACTACTATTGCTTTCCACTCGATACGCTCATTCTTTTGTTTACAGCAAACCGGTGAGATTGACAACCTCATCGTAAGTTGGGAGCAAAGTTATTGGTTGTGTTGTATGCAGGTTCCACGTTGCTACTAGTTAAAGACGCGCTAACAAGTAATCGTTAACGGCGCCCTTGTTGGAGTGTCACTAAGCTAGCAAGCATCACCTTCTGGAGTTTGGCTTTTTCCTACTGGACTGATCAACCTTGGTTTCTTACTGAGGGAAAATTTGCTACTGTGCTCATCATACCTTCCTCTTAGGGTTCCCAACTGGACAGTGATTTACATCAACACCGTGCCGCATCAAGCTAATTTTCTGGCGCCGTTGCTGGGGATTGAAGAAGAAGAAGCTCCCACGTCAACTACATTTTCCCATGTCAACTACGCGCCAGCAGCAGCGCGTCGAGGCATGCCGTGCGAACCGTAGTCGCAGGTCGCACTCCGCGAATGCTGCATACAAGGGCGGTCGCCCTTCCTCTGGAGCCCCATCGTCCTCCTCGGGCAAGGCGCCCACCGCACCACCGTCATCCTCATCCACCCCCCTTCGACACTGCCTTCAGGTGGGGGTCGGCGTGTGTGCCAGCTATGTGGACTGGAGGGACACTGGGCCTCCAAGTGCCACCGCCGCTTCTAGAAGATCTTCCTCGGCCTCGGCAATGATGGCAAGGATGCACGCAATAATGTGCGTCAGGCTGCCATGGCTGACCACCCTGCGTCGCAGAAGCCCTAGGGACATAATCAGTCCTACCCTGTTGACCCATACTGGTAAGTTGATACCACCGCCACGGATCATCTGACCAGCGAGCTCGGCAAGCTTCACTCTCGGGAGACCTATCACGGGTTCGACAAGGTCAACACTGCTAATGGAGCAGGTATGCCATCTATCATATTGGTCAAGCATCTCTTCTCACTAGTCATGCTAATAGGAGTCTTCAGCTTTGCAATATTCTTCGAGTTTCGACTGTGACACGTAGTCTTCTTTCAGTTCCTAAACTCACTCATGATAATAATATGTTCTGTGAATGTCACCCTTTTGATCTTTTTATTAAGGATCGGGCCACGAGGGACGTACTTCTTAGCGGGCGCCTTTGCCATGGCCTTTATCTCTTGGAGGATCCTGGCGTCTCTTAGATTTTCAGTGGAGTTCGTGTTTCATCGTCACAGTAGCATGCTCGTCTTGGTCATCCAGCCACTCGTATCGTCCGCCATGTTTTGCATCGTCATGAGCTTCCTAGCATGCCTAGTAATAAAGATGTAGCAGCGTGTGATGCTTGTCAGCAGGGGAAGAGTCATCAACTTCCTTTCTCAGAGTCTAGTCGTGAAGTTAAACATCCTCTTGAACTTGTGTTTTCAGATGTCTGGGGTCCTGCTCAGACCACTGTTAGTGGTCATAATTACTATGTCAGTTTTATTGATGCTTACAGTCATTTTACATGGCTTTATCTCATTAAGCACAAATCTGATATGTTTGATATATTTGTTTAGTTCCAAGACATGTTGAACGCCTTCTCAAGCATAAAATTGTTCATGTTCAGTCGGATTGGGGTGGTGAGTATCGCAACCTCAACTCATTTTTCCAGTCGCTTGGGATCGCACATCGTTTAGCATGTCCACACACACATCAGCAGAATGGTTCCGTTGAACGTAAGCATCGTCATATTGTTGATATCTGTTCCTTTTCGTTTTTGGAGTGATGCCTTCACGACTACCTGTTTTCTCATCAACCGTACTCCCACTCGTGTTCTCAATATGAAGACTCCTATTGAACTTCTTCTCAATGAACAACCTGACTATACCTTCTTTAAGGTGTTTGGGTGTGTGTGTTGGCCTCATACACGCCCATACAACAAACGGAAATTGGATTTTAGGTCCAAAAAGTGTGTCTTTCTTGGCTATAGTTCCTTTCATAAAGGTTATCGTTGTCTTCATATTCCCACTAATCGTCTATATATATCTCGGGATGTCGTGTTTGATGAGCATGTTTTTCCTTTTTCTCAACTACTTGTGTCCAACACTGAGTCTCCACATATGCATTCATCCTCCATTGCCGCTGACCAATTTGAAGATGTTGCATATTCTCCTGTGTTGTTACCTAACCATGGCGCATGGATTGGACGTGGTGCACGTTTAGAGCTGCTCGACGCAGCTCCTCCTTCATTACCGCCCTCCGAGCATGTCGATCATGGTGCTCCTCTGCATGACCTTGGTTTGCGTGTTGATCACGCAGCCTCGGCCTCGCCTGTGCTGGCCTTGCCGACGTCTAGTGCGCGGCCTTCCACGCCTGCCTCACCAACATCGCCTGCCTCTCCTGGGCTGTCTCCCTCGCCAAGCAGCCCAATGCCTGCGACACCCTTGGCGGGCTCTGGCTCTGTCTCGCCGACGCCCAGCGCGTCGCCCAGCCCCTCATCGGCTAGGTTGTCGCCATCGCCCACCCCCTCGCCAGCTGGGCCCTCTCCGTCGCCATTGCCCAGCCCCTCGCCGGCTGGGCCCTCACCGTCTCCATCGTCTAGCCCCTCGCCGACTGCACCTTCGACCTCGATGGCTCCTATTCTGCGTCCACATACGCGCAGTCGCAGTGGCATTTTTCACCCAAAGGAGCGCACCGACGGTACTGTTGCTTGGTATGCTATGAGCATCCCTCATTGGAGAGAGGCTACGGAACAGGAGTATCACACTCTTCTTCGCAATGAGACGTGGACCCTTGTTCCTCCACCACCGCGAGTCAACGTTATTGATTCTAAATGGGTATTCAAAGTGAAGAAGCATTCTGATGGGTCTATTGAGCGCTACAAAGCGCATATTGTTGCCAGCGGATTTCGGCAGCTGACAAGGGTATAGCTAATAGAGCCCGTTAGTTGAGTACCCCTGAGGCCCATTAAGCTAGGCCCAATTGTAATGATAGTCGAGATACGAGTTCTTACCGTATGTCGATATTGTAATCTGTATCGGACCCTACCCGGTCCTCGAGACCTGGCCACCTATATATAGGGGCCAGGAGGGGATGGTGTAGGCCAGATTGAAAGCAAGCCAGGTTGAACACCCAAGTATACTCTCGATACACACTTATTTCGACTAACCTCACATTCGAGTTCATCCGACGCCCTCTTCCCCTGATCCTAAGTCCTTCATCTAGGACATTTGTCGAGTTAACCCTCGTCAATTGGCGCCGACCGTGGGGACTCTGGGCATTGGAATCATGAATTCGGCGGCTTTTTCGTTTTTAGCCAACAGCAGTACAGAACTCGACGGAAGTCAGGAGATGGAGTTAACAATTGGAAGTTTGAGCATCTTCATCGGGCCATCGGGTTCATCCCGCCTCTCGGATTCGCCGAAACCAGATCCGTCAGCGAGCAAGCCCGAAACAGAAGTAATGTTGGAATCATCAGAAGGCTCTTCCAGCGAGGTAAACTCGCAGGTCAGCTTGGGAAAAGCACCAATCGCAGAAGGCGACAAAATTCGGGAAAATTTCAACTTGGAAGAAAGAGCGTGTCAAACGCACAACAGCGCAAGGGACTTCGCCGCTAGAAGTAGTAGCGTCTCCAAAAAAAGTGCACCAGCTATGCGTCATCATCCCTGAGGCAGAAGAAGAAAACAACAACGAAGGAAGCAAAAGGGTCGACAGGCAAGTCGATAAAGTAAAAGAACACAACTAAAAAGAGAAGGAGAAAGTTCACGTTCCAGCTGGAGAATGGAGGATGATCACGTCAGCTATCAATCATGGTACAGAAGTACCCAAAGGATCAAGGAGAGAAGTTCTGATGGGGTATCAGTATGCATTGTATCAACATGGGAAGAAACTAAGGGAGGAAAGAGACATGCTTTTCCAGGACAATAACAGTATGTCGAAAGAAGAGTATTGGGATGATTATAGCGAAGAATCAGAATATAGCATAGAAAGGCGCGGAGACCCAAAGCACAACAGAGGGACAACAGCACGCACCAGAGAAGAAAGGTGCTCAAGGAGCCTTACTCCACAGCCAGAAAAGGAGGAAGAAGACTTCGTACAAGAAACACCAGAAGCAGCACTGATAGCAGCACAGGCATACTTATTAACAACGAGGCCAGAACCTGGAGATCCGTGAGAAGATATGCACCAAGCCGCAATACGAAGCCTCGGGATAATGGAGAACAAGATCAGAGGAAAAGGACCAGAGATGAAGTCGACAAGCTACAAGGAAAAGCAAAAGGGGAAATACAAGTACAATTCCACGCAAAACGAGTATAGCGAGTCATCAGAAGAAGAAAGGCGACAAAAGAGGAAGGAGGACGCAAGAAATATAATAGCGCAGGCTCGAGTAAATAAATCGCGCCACGCTTGGAGGGAAGAAAATTATGAGGACGACGATAAAGAGATGGGCGCGTTATGCTTTACCTGCAGGGTTCGCAAAACGCGGGTACCCAAAGGATTCAAATTACCACACGACCAGCATAAATATGACGGGTCACAAGAACCTACCCTATGGTTATCAGACTATTTGCAGGCAGTACATATATTAGGGGGAAGAAAAGCGACTGCAATGCAAAGTTTGCAGCTACACCTCACCGGCGCAGCACGGTCCTGGTTGAATACCCTACCCAACGAATCCATTGGAAGTTGGGGAGAACTCGAAAGCCAATTCGCAAGAAATTTCCGTTCAACATACAAGTGCCCAGCATCGCTGGAGGAAGTTAAGGTGTGTGTGCAAAGGAAAGGCGAAACTCTACGTTCTTATATACAACGATGGAGTGTAATAAAAAACTCAGCAGAGGACGTCTCCGACGAACGAGCAATAGACGCTTTTTCGGTCGGACTTCGTCGCTCAGATCTCGTGGAAGAAATAGGAAGAACAAGACCAACGACAATAGCCGAGCTAATGGAAGAAGCCAACAAATTCGCTGATGGAGAGGATGCATATTGTAACACCCCCGAATTTACAACAAATTCGAAGTGCCCGTTATGCATTCCACCACAATCCCAGAATCATTGTTGTGATACACATAACGTAGTTGGTAACCAGTTCCATAGATATTACAATACGATAGTTCAAATACAATGGTCATAGTGACCAAGTTCATATTACAACATAATATAGCAGCGGAAATAACGTCTTCGGGTCCATGCCTTCACCCTACAGGCAATGGCGACTCAGGAGACGATCTTATTTCTGATATTCTTCTTCATAACCTTCCTCCGGATACTCTTCCCCATAGTCTGGCCAAGTTGATAGCCAGGGACACAGCCATGAGTACATTGGATGCACTCGCAAACCATCTTATAAATGAAAGGATGAAGTAGACATGCAAGGTTGATATGGTGGACTATGCACTAAGTTTAGTTGCAAAAGCTAGTTTTGTTTCCCAAGAATGTTCATTGGTAGAAAAGAGGTTTAGTTCTCTAAGTTCAATCTAAAGAGGAACTTCAAGTGTGTCAACATCAACGTCAAGTCAAGTCATTCACCCAGTTAACCATAAGTTATTATCATTCTTGACAAAAGTCAAGTACAGCTTGCCAACTGTCCATGACCGTGGACGCGGCTATTCGAATAGTTTTGAAACCTCCGTAGAGGGGTACACTTTACCCACAAGATTCGATACATCTGCCGGGAGAAATCCACGGATCGTCATACACAAAGTATGCGAGGTTCAGATAATCAAACAAACTCTTTCACTTGCTCACTCTAGTATAGGATCCTTTCCTAGAGCCCGAGACACGGACATCTCCGTTCCGGCGTCTCTAGTTTTGCCCGCTACAGGATGCTGTATGAATGGAAATTCCACTCGGTTTGGAAGTACCCGCGCACGGTGCACTTCTATAAAGGATGATACGAGGCCTCCCATACTAGGGTGAACAAGCTACGGACTAAGCCCTTCCCATTTAGGGGTAGTGTGGTCGTACGGTAATGGTTGGCTCACATGGTACATCACTTATTATCATTTAGCAAATATATTCCATAGTCCTTAGTCAAGATTATTTTCCTTCATAAAACCATCATGTCGGAGAAATCTCCAATTCAAGTTTTCAAGTTCAAGTTACCAATTTCAAATAGGGTTCAACTTAGAGATGGCCTCAATTTTATTAGCGACTAAGCAACTACCTTGAGTGATGATACCACTAAATAGGGTTGGGTAAACTCAGCTTGATACTCTTGCTAAGCAAGATATCACTACACATCTATCATTCTACTCTAGCAATTCAATCATGCAATTTACTTAAAACAAGGAGAATGCAATAGTAAGACTAGGCATTTGGAGTATGATTCAAAAGATGGCTTGCCTTGGTTGGCAAAGTGTCCGGGGTATTCTTCTTCTTCTTGATAAAATTCCCCTTCAATATCCTCCTCAGCAACACTAGCGTCTAATAACGAATAAACACAAGGCACACAATCACTACACAATGCTAACAACACACCAAGCACACATACTTGTTTTCACACAATAGCATTCATGTTGGATTTTATTGAGTTGGGTTGCAAGGTTTCTTCCAAGTGTTCATCAGGTGTGTAAGTTAGATTTTTCTACCATGTGCCATAAGTTGTTTACTTTCTAAGCATTGGTATTAAACTAAGGGTATTAGAACTAGTTCAAGTGGGGAGGGTTTAATTAAGTGAATTGGTATTGAGGGAAAAGCTAAGCTAAGTGTATATTAGGGATCTATTATTTTATGCTACAAACTAGGATTGGATTAGGGTCTAAGTGATACCACTAACAAGGTTTTAATTGATCAAGGTTGGGCTAAGCAGTAGACAAGTTGACTAGTGAGTTCACAAACCAAGTTTTAATTTTTTTGGAGGTTTAAACAATTTCCTAGAATTTTCCTAAGATTAAAGGGGCTATGGTCAAAGTATTCTTATTAAATTAAATCCCTAACTCAAATTGGATTCTAACTAGTTTCAGAGTCTAGATCATTTCCTAAGCTTTCCAACGCATATTTATTTGCTAAAAATGGATTTCTAAATCTCTTGGAATTAAAGTTTGAAAATCATATCTGAAACATATTTAAAATAGGCGGGAAAACAAATAAAAACGATTCGGACCGAAACTCACTGAACCGGGCCGATTTCCGAAGAAACCCCAACGGGCCGGCCTAGTACCTCTTTGCACGGGGCGGGAAACGTCCAAAATCGAACTGACAGGCGGGGCCTACACGTCAGGTGACTTAAGTCACCCGAACCGGTACGCTACCGTTGGATTCTAATCCAACGGCGCGTCTGCGTCGTGCTCGACGGCGAGGGAGGGAGCTCACCTGCGTGCAGAGAGGAAGACGACGGCGACGCGCGTAGAGGAAGCAGGGCTTGATGGCGAGGGGCAGAAAAGACTCCGGCGGCACTCCTCCTCCACTTCCCGGCGTCCGCTTGCCCAACGGAGGCCGAACGCGGCGGCGCCTCCCGCGTCCAGTAGCTCGCCGGCGTCGATGGCTGTTGCGAACGAGAGCGAACGGGAGGAAGGGAAGGTGTCTGGGAGCTTGCTGGGAGTGGTGCGAGTTCCTTCGTGTGCTCGGAGGGGGTTTTTATAGGCCAGGAGGCCGAGGGCGAGGGTGTCCAGTAGGTGGCCGGCGCAGGGGGTCCGGTCGACGTGCGTCGGCGATGCCGGGCGCGGCGGCCTTGGGGGCGTGCTGGAGGGGTTTGGTCGCGGCGACGGGGTACTGTGGGTATGCGGTGGCGAGGCCACGACGGTCGGCGTCGTGCAGAGGGAAGAGGGACAGAGAAGGGGGGTCCGGGCGGCTTCTGCCTTCTCCTCCCATGTCGCATGGCCTAGGTCGGGGCAGAGGGGGCTGGGCTCGACAGCGGAGGACTCCACGAGCATGGCTACAGGATCAAGACGAACGGGAACAGGGTTGGTCACAGTAGCTCTGATTTTCTGGATTTTTGCCCACCAGGTGCTCGACATAATGCCCGCAAGAAATTTGAATTCAAATTTTTGAAAACGGCCACTGTGGTTTGTCAAGATATTGGACAAGGGTTCTAGGGATATTTTTGTTACAAAGAAAAATGATGTTTCGCAGATTTGTTATTTCAAATTTGAAGTTTGGTCACTGTTTCTGATTCAAACTTTGGCTGATGTTTGGGTTAGGTTACAATTTGAATTTTGGTTTGAAACTTCTTGGTCAAGTTAGTATGCAGCCTGGTCAAGCTCAACTAACTAACCACACCCTTACTTGAGTTACAGATTTCTTATTCTAGGTGTCCAAAGTAGGGTAGTCAATAATATTTCCTAGATCAAACTTTTCTTCTCTTTTTCTTTATTCCTTTTATTTCTGGTTTCTTTGGCTCTTATAATTCTTCTCTAATGCTTCTGTTGGTTAAGTTAGAATTAACTAACTATTGCACAACAATTTATCACACACATGAAATCATAAAAGACATATAATAGAAAATATATGCATACATGCAATATGAATGAAAAAGTTTTAATTGGTCCAAAATTTGGCACTTTAATTCATAGGAAATGGATTACAATTCTTTGGGTTGTTACAATCTTCCTCCCTTAAAAAGAATCTCGTCCCCGAGATTCACTAACTAAGAACTGAAAAGATTGGGAAATTCTTTCTGAAGGTAATCTTCTCGTTCCCAAGTAGCTTCCTCTTCTGTGTGATTGCTCCACTGAACTTTCAGAAACTTGATGCTTCGGGTTCGAGTGGTTCGATATGCTTCCTCGAGGATACGGGTAGGTACTTCACGATAGGTCAAATCCTTGTTGATGTCCACAGAACGGTGATCAATATTCTTGAAGATTTCTGGCCTCTCCGGAACTTCAAGACATTTCCGAAGTAAAGACACGTGAAGAACATCGTGCACTTCAGACAATTCAGGGGGCATTTCCAACTGATAAGACACTTCTCCTCTGCGGCCTAGTATCTTGAAGGGTCCAATATACCTTGGTGCAAGCTTTCCTTTTACTTGGAATCTCTGCATTCCCTTGAGAGGTGATACTCTGAGATAAACAAAATCTCCAATTTTGAAGGTCAGTTCTCTACGTCTCTTGTCGGCATAACTCTTCTGTCTAGACTGGGCTACTTTGAGGTAATCACGAATCATGCGAACCTTCTCTTCAGCCTCTTGCAGAATGTCCGGTCCAAATATCTGACTGTCTCCTATTTCAGACCAATTCAAAGGGGTACGACACTTTCTTCCATATAAAGCTTCAAATGGGGCCATTTGCAAACTGGCTTGATAACTGTTGTTGTAGGAAAACTCCGCGAAAGGCAGACAATCTTCCCACTTAGCTCCATAGGCTAGAACACAGGCTCTCAACATATCTTCAAGTATCTGGTTTACTCTTTCGGTCTGTCCATCAGTCTGAGGGTGGTAAGCTGTGCTAAAGGCTAATTTGGTTCCCAAGGCTTGATGCAAACTTCTCCAAAATATTGAGGTGAATTGGGTTCCGCGATCGGAAACTATGGTTTTAGGGACTCCATGCAAACTAACGATTCTGGATAGATAAAGATCTGCCAGCTGTCCTGAGGTATAAGTGGTCTTGACAGGAATAAAGTGGGCCACTTTGGTCAGTCTATCCACAATGACCCAGATAGAGTCATTTCCACGGTGAGACCTTGGAAATCCAGTGATGAAATCCATTCCAACAGATTCCCACTTCCATTCTGGAACTTGCAAAGGTTGCAGCAATCCCGCAGGACGTTGATGTTCAGCCTTAACTCTTTGACAAATATCACACTTAGATATGAACGATGCAATCTCACGCTTCATTCCATGCCACCAAAATTGTTCCTTTAAATCTTGATACATCTTGGTTCCACCAGGGTGGATGGAGTAAGGTGTCTCATGGGCTTCCTTCATAATAACTTCCTTCAATTCTGAGTCCGCAGGCACACAAATACGTCCTTTATACCAAAGAACTCCTTGATCATCTTCTTCAAATCCTGGCACCTTGCCGGAACTAATTCTGCGCTTAATTCCGTCAATACTCTCATTTCCCTTCTGGGCTTCTTTGATTTGGCTCATCAAGGTGGGTTGAAACTCAAGGTTGGCTAACAATCCTTGACTGACTAGTTCCAAACCAAATTTTTCAAACTCCTGGTGCAACATGGGTTGCTCCTCTTTGATTATCATATTCAAGGTGCATGGCTTCCTACTCAATGCATCGGCCACTACATTGGCCTTACCGGGGTGATAATGAATTTCCAGATCATAATCCTTGATCAACTCTATCCATCTTCTTTGCCTCATGTTCAACTCCTTCTGGGTAAAAATATACTTCAAACTCTTGTGATCAGTGTAGATCTCGCAACGGTTGCCCATAAGATAATGCCTCCAAGTCTTCAAAGCTAGAACTACGGCTGCTAACTCCAGATCATGGGTTGGATAGTTTTCTTCATGAGGTCGAAGCTGCCGGGAGAGGTAAGCTATGACCTTGCCTTCTTGCATTAACACACAACCAAGTTCAAGTTTGGAAGCGTCGCAATAGACATCAAAGTTCTTGGTGATATCAGGCATGGTTAGGACGGGGGCGGTCACCAATCGCTTCTTGAGCTCTTGAAAACTCTCTTCACACTTAGGGGTCCATTCAAACTTCTTGTCCTTTTTCAACAATTGGGTCATGGGTCTGGCAATGCTTGAAAACCCTTCAACAAATTTGCGGTAATATCCTGCTAATCCGAGAAAACCTCTAACTTCAGTTTGAGTGGTAGGGGCTTCCCATTCCATGACCGATTTGATCTTCTTTGGGTCTACCGATATTCCTCCAGCTGATAATACATGGCCTAAGAATCCAACTTCCTTCAACCAAAACTCACACTAACTAAACTTGGAATATAGCTGATGTTCTCTCAGGGTCTCTAAGATTAATCTCAGATGGGTTGCATGCTCTTCTTCAGACTTGGAGTAGATAAGAATGTCATCAATGAAGACAACAACAAACTTATCCAAGAACTCCATGAAAACCTTATTCATGAGATTCATGAAATAAGCAGGGGCATTGGTTAATCCAAAGGACATTACGGTGTACTCATACAATCCGTATCGGGTAGTGAAGGCTGTTTTGGGTATATCAGTTGCACGGATCTTCAGTTGATGGTACCCAGTTCTAAGGTCTATCTTTGAGAAGACTTGAGCTCCGGTCAATTGGTCAAACAGATCATCAATCTTGGGAAGAGGATACTTATTCTTGATGGTCACATCATTTAGCTTGCGGTAATCAGTGCACAGTCGGCTGGAACCGTCACTTTTATCCACAAACAAGATGGGTGATCTCCAAGCGGAAGAACTTAGCTGAATCAATCCCTTACTCAAAAGGTCATCCAATTGCTTCTTTAACTCCACTAGTTCAGCTGGGTTCATATGATAGGGTCGTTGGGCTATGGATCCAGTTCCAGGAATAAGCTCAATGATAAACTCAATATCCCGATCCGGTGGCATTCCCGGTAGCTCATCGGGAAAAACATTCGGGTATTCACAGACGATGGGGACTTGCTCCAGCGTTGGTCCTGAGATACTCTTATGACATCTGGTGATTTGGGGTGGTTTAACTGACACATGCTTTACTACAATTCCATTGCTACTCCTCATAGTGATGGTCTTTTTGGCACAATCTATAATTCCTTGATGTTGAGACATCCAATCCATACCTAAGACTACTTCCAATCCCTTGGTTCCTAACACAATCAAACTGGCTAAGAATGATATCCCATGGATTTCTATGGGCACTGCCAAGCAGGTCCAACTAGCCTTTGTTATTGACCCAGGTATTTGCACAGACATGGTATTTTTCAGGGGTGTTTGTTGAAGTCCACTTTTATCAACGAATAACTGAGTAACAAACGAATGTGAAGCTCCAGAATCAAACATAACTCTTGCAGGAACTGAATTAACAGGGAACATACCAAGCACAACGTCGGTTGCTTCCTGAGCTTCTTCAACAGACATGTGATTCAGACGGCCTCGAGGGTGAGGCTGGTTCCTTGGTGGATAATTCTTGCCATTTCCAACACGGCGCTGTTGCTGAGCAGGAGCGGTGGTCTTGGATGCATCATTCAGCTTCTTACGGCATTCATTGGAGTAGTGCCCCTTGATTCCACACTCATAACAGGTAACACCAGACTTGTCACCAGACTTGGGCAGCGCAATTGCGCCATTTGGCCTAGGAGTATTGGGGTTGAAGTTGTTGCCATTAGGTCTTGGAGGTGCACGGTTGAAGTTGTTGCCGGCCGGACGGCTAGGAAAGTTGGGACGTGGGGCAGGTGCAGATGGCCTCATAGGTCTAGGGGCGAAACCCATAGGTGGATTTCCCCTTGGCTTCTGCGAGTTGCTTGAGTTGCCTTGATACATCATATGGCGCTTGCGGTTCTCTGCAGCTTGCTTGAGTTTGCCTTCCATCTGAATGGCAGAGTCAACCAATGACTCCAGGTCTGCAAAGGGAATGCTGACCAAGACACATTGCATCTCATCATGAAGTCCATTCAGAAACCTTTCTTGCTTCTTCTCATTGGTGTTGGTGTCATCTGGGGCATACCTCGACAAGGTAAGGAACTTGTCACGGTAGTCAACCACAGATAGGGAACCTTGCTTCAGATTTCTGAACTCATCTCTCATCCTTTTAACTAATCCGAAAGGAACGTGGGCTTTGCTGAACTTGCTCTTGAACTCCTCCCAAGGCATCACATACCCTTGGGCTTGCATTGCACGGGTGCTATCCCACCAAGCTCTTGCGGCTCCAGCAAGATAGTGGGTGGTGTACAGGACCTTCTCATTTTCGCCAACTTCGGCGACTGCCAAATTATTCTCCATAGTGCAAAGCCAGTCATCAGCATCTAAGGATTCTTCAGACTTAGTGAACATAGGTGGGTTGGTGTTTTGGAAACTCCTTAACTTGGATCGGTGATCACCATGGCCATTGTTTTCTCCTTCACCATGGCCATTTCCATTGCCATTGTTGTGGTTCATTGCCATCTGGGTTAGCTGCTGAAGAGTGGCCAAGTTAGCTTGGCACTCAGCTCGGGTTGCTTCCCGGTCTTCCATGATCAACCTTAGAAGTTCTGCCACTTCCGGGTTCGGAGGTGGGGGTACTCGCGGCATCTGAAGATAACGTGAAGACAAGAGGGAAAAACTAATTGCTAAGATTTAAATATAACATAGATGATGCAATTTTTGTCTTACTAAGGCCTTAAGGGCCAAATCCATATTTCATTCAACAAGCATTAAACATACCATACATACGAGTTCACACATTACAAATGGTTTACATCAAACCATTGCGACTCGTCTACTAGAGAGGGGGATACAACTCACACCTACACGAAGTGACTTAAAGTAAACTCATAACTAAATAACACGGGGATCTCCCATCTAAACACCGGGCTCCTCAGGGTCTTCCTCCTCATCATCCTCAATGAATCCAGCATCCTCATCATTCTCCTGATCATCAAGGTCCTCCATGAAGTCATCCTCGTCACTAATGAGGGCATTATCCTCCTTGCGGAGATCAACGCCTTCCTCCTCACCAAGGTGGCTCTCTAGATCCTCAATGTACTCTGTCAGCTCAGCCACATTGGCCTTCAACTCCTCAATGGTCTGATCCCTCTCATCGCGCTGGCGGCGAAGACTCTTGCGATCCCTAGCAAGGATCCTGATAGTGCTTCTCGCCTCCACAAGTGCGAAGTGCTCAAGGTTGGCCTTGGTACGGGCACGATCTGCCTCCTGCTGAGTGGAGTACAGCAAGAAGTCCATGTGATCGATATAGGTACTTGGCTCATTTTGCCCTGGCATGTTTGCGGGACGCCCATCCGCATCACGCCGAGCAAAGTTCCTAAAGCGCTCCCCTTGGATCTCCTCCACATGCAGTCCGCACAAGCGGGCGTGCATCTCCTGCATACCTCGGACCAAACCATCGGCCCAAGTGTTCTCCACAAGCTCAAACTTGATCCTTGGAGAACTTAGATCTCCCTTCTTGCCACGGCAACTCGCCCTGATAAGCCACCGTAGCTCTCCATCCGGGTGCTCATTGAGCACGGCTCCCTTGAACTCCGGATACAGACGATCCAGGAACAAGGTCAGGTGATGTCTACACACTTCTATTCTTGTAGACACTTGTTGGGCCTCCAAGTGCAGAGGTTTGTAGAACAGCAGCAAGTTTCCCTTAAGTGGATCACCCAAGGTTTATCGAACTCAGGGAGGTTAGAGGTCAAAGCTATCCCTCTCAAGCAACCCTGCAATTACGATACAAAAAGTCTCTTGGGTCCCCAACACACCCAATACACTTGTCAGATGTATAGGTGCACTAGTTCGGCGAAGAGATAGTGAAATACAAGTAGTAGTGATGATTATAAGTAGCAAACGTGATGTGAATTAAATATCGCTGCGAGCAAACATGTAACAAAATAGCAAGTAAACGGTGTGCAATGCTTGGAAATAAGGCCTAGGGATCATACTTTCACTAGTGGACACACTCCCAACAATATAACATGATTGAACAAATAAACAACTTCTCTTTGCTAAGGCACTCTGAATTACTCTCCTATTGAATAACACTATGTCGATGGATTTCGTGTCGCAAGAACACGGGGTACCACGCGACGGACCCGAAGATTCGAACGCAGGGGGCTGAACGTGTGAGATCTTGGATCGCAACGAAACACGGTGACGGAAGCCTCGATTGTCGGACGCGCAACGCACTGCAGAGAGGGAGACCGAGCTTTACCCAGGTTCAGGGCCCTCGTGGTGAGGTAAAACCCCTACTTCCTGCCTTCTTGTATTACGACGCGACACCTCGCGAGGAGTACAAGGCCTTGGTTACAAAGCTCTAGTTGGCCAGAGGTTGAAGAACCTGCGTGCCCAACTAGCAGCTCGAAGAAGATGAAGATCAGATCAGCCCGGATCGGATCCCCCTAAGGGGTGGCCTCCCCCTCCTTTTATAGCGCCAAGGTCCTCCTTCCCCTTATCTTCTTGGGGAAGGGGTTGCCACACACGGCCAAGGAGGGAGGACAGCTGTAGACTAGGTTCTTCTGTAGACTTGGTCTTCGTAGGGTAGCGGCGCCGGTCCACAGGAGTGGGTGGAGGAGGCTGACGTCCTCCTCTGGCGCCCTGCACCGTCCATGCTATATTTAGGGGGGGTGGCCAACTGCCACTGTGCCGCTTTGGGCAGGCACAGAGAAAGTTGGTCTCCTCCCTGTCGGGGGTAGCGTGGGCGGTACGCGGTCTTCTGCCCGTTGCCCTTCTTGCTCCGCACGAAAACGTGCTGAGTCGGCGTGGGCGTGCGTCATCTCCTCACCAGCAGAGGCTCGTGAGGAGGTCTTCTGGTCCTTAGCGGTTTCTGTCGTCGTTCTCCTCACGAGGCGCCTCCTCGTGAGGGTCTTCTCCGCACCGAAGATCTCTCGCGACAGCTGTTTGAAGTGCCGATTTGACAGAGGAGCCTGAGCTCCACCCAGGAGGCAAGCGACAAAGTCTCGCGGCTCTTGATAGCCCCCCTGGTTCTCTTCCCGACGATCGTTTGCTGGTGGGGGCAGCGGCAGCGGCTCGGGATCGTCTCGAGACAGACCCCCACGGCGGCGACCTTCCTCGCGGTCGTCGTCGCGGCGATCGCCCCGGGATCCACTCTTGCCGTTGCTGCGGCCACCCTCACGACGCTTGGAGACGCCGTTCTCCTCGTGAAACTTCCGGACAATCCAACAATCCTCAGTATTGTGGGTGTCCTTCTTGTGGATGAGGCAGTAGCGGCGACGGCGACCTTTATCGCGATCGGAGCGGTCCCCGCGGCGTTGCTTATGATCTGGCTCCGCCGCGAGGGCAGCAACCTCCTTTCGCTTGGGGTCCTTGGACTTCGGCTTTGGGGGAGGCGCCTCCGGCAGATTGTGCACGAAGAGCCTCCCCTCCTCAGCCTTGGCGCAGCGGTCGGCGATCTCGAAGAGCCTGACGACGGGAGTCAGCTCATCATTCACGGACAGCTTCTGCCGCATCTTGACGTCGGAGACGCCCGTGGAGAATGCGGAGATGACCTCCTCGTTGGAGATCCTGGGGATTTTGTTCCTCATCTGACTGAAGCGCTGGATGTACTGACGCAGCGTCTCGCCCTTGTACTGACGCACCGCCTTAAGATCGTTCTTAGTCGCGGGGCGCTCGTACGTGGGCATGAAGTTGGCAACGAACTGACGACATAAATCCTTCCACGAAGTCACGGATTCGTGAGGAAGATTCATGAGCCAAGTCCGCGGAGCGTCCTTGAGGGCCATGGGGAACCAATTGGCCATGGCGCGCTGATCTCCACGCGCAGCCTGGACGGCAACGACGTAGAGTTGGAGGAATTCGACAGGGTTTGTGGTCCCGTCGTAGCGCGTGGCGATGTCCGGCTTGAACTTATCAGGCCAGACAACATAGCGCTGCTGGCGAGTGAGGGCAAGACACCCGGGGTTGTAGATCGGGACGCCGGGGGTCCTGACGTTCTTGCCAGCCTCGCCGATGTCATCGATGGCGCGATCATGATTTTCGCGGCGGCGCTCGAGGGAGACGCATGCGTCTTCCGGAGCGCGCTGGACGATTTGGCAGCTGGGCTCCCCGCGCGGCGAAGATGCGGCGCGGGAAACCACCTTTTTGGCCTTGTTGGCCACCCCATCTCCGGCGCCCGGGGCATGATGCCCCGCCGCCGGATCTGGATGCTCCGCGCCCTGGGCTCCTCCCAAGGCCGGGTCTTCGTTGGCGATGGCGATGAGCTCGGCGATTCGAGCGCGCCACCCCTCACGCCCGTCGTCGGTGGGTTGATAGCGCAACAGCTCCTGCGCCATGGCGAGCGCCTGCGCAGGAGACAGTTGACTCCCAGAACAAGCACGAGAAGTGGCGGTGGCGGTGAAGGAGAGCGAAGGCTCTGTCCGCTCAGACGGGAGGTAGGAGGACTCCAGATCTTCCTCCTCTTCCTCCTCTGCCGAAGCTTCACGACGACGGAAGATGGGCTCGGTTTGCCCCCGAGCAGCGTTGCGACGGCGAAGACGCTCGAGCCTTGCGTTGGCGTCGGCCATGTCGAAACAGATCTAAAAGAAAAAACACCACAGCCCCCTACCTGGCGCGCCAAATGTCGATGGATTTCGAGTCGCAAGAACACGGGGTACCACGCGACGGACCCAAAGATTCGAACGCAGGGGGCTGAACGTGTGAGATCTTGGATCGCAACGAAACACGGTGACGGAAGCCTCGATTGTCGGACGCGCAACGCACTGCAGAGAGGGAGACCGAGCTTTACCCAGGTTCAGGGCCCTCGTGGTGAGGTAAAACCCCTACTTCCTGCCTTCTTGTATTACGACGCGACACCTCGCGAGGAGTACAAGGCCTTGGTTACAAAGCTCTAGTTGGCCAGAGGTTGAAGAACCTGCGTGCCCAACTAGCAGCTCGAAGAAGATGAAGATCAGATCAGCCCGGATCGGATCCCCCTAAGGGGTGGCCTCCCCCTCCTTTTATAGCGCCAAGGTCCTCCTTCCCCTTATCTTCTTGGGGAAGGGGTTGCCACACACGGCCAAGGAGGGAGGACAGCTGTAGACTAGGTTCTTCTGTAGACTTGGTCTTCGTAGGGTAGCGGCGCCGGTCCACAGGAGTGGGTGGAGGAGGCTGACGTCCTCCTCTGGCGCCCTGCACCGTCCATGCTATATTTAGGGGGGGTGGCCAACTGCCACTGTGCCGCTTTGGGCAGGCACAGAGAAAGTTGGTCTCCTCCCTGTCGGGGGTAGCGTGGGCGGTACGCGGTCTTCTGCCCGTTGCCCTTCTTGCTCTGCACGAAAACGTGCTGAGTCGGCATGGGCGTGCGTCATCTCCTCACCAGCAGAGGCTCGTGAGGAGGTCTTCTGGTCCTTAGCGGTTTCTGTCGTCGTTCTCCTCACGAGGCGCCTCCTCGTGAGGGTCTTCTCCGCACCGAAGATTGTTGATTATCTCCTGGGCTGAAGATGGGCCGATGACGGGGCCCAGGAGCAGGTGGACCGGGATACCCCGGTATCCATTACACCGACACACTAATCATTGTGTAGTGGCTACAGAAGCACCCCTTAAAGTTCATCAAGTACTTGACAAACACCACTCATAGAGATATCCAAATCAAATCACAATTCAAGATAGAAATCATTGCAACTTAGACCAAGTACTAACATGGTGCACACACTCTCACCATTACACCATGAAAGGAGGAATAGATCACTCAAACTATCATAGCAATAATTATTCTCATAATCCACAAGAGATCACAATCATAGCCTAAACCAAGTACCACCATGATGCACGCACTGTCACCGTTACACCATAGCAGGAGGAATAGATTACTTTAATAACATCACTAGAGTACACAAAATATCTGAATAATAACATGTACTTGTTCAACATGATACAAAGCTCACGATCACATAAAGATCACATCATGGGAGAGAGAGGTGAACCACATAGCTACCGGAAGAGCCCTTAGCCCCGAGGATGAACTACTCCCTCCTCATCATAGGAGACAGCAAGGTTGATGGAGATGGCGGTGAGGTCGATGGAGACGGCGAAGACGGCAATGGAGACCGATGGAGATGGCTCCGGGGGCACTTCCCCGTCCCGGCAGGGTGCCGGAACAGAGACTTCTGTCCCCTGAAATTCGTCGGCGGTGGCGGCGGAGCTGCGGAACTCTTTTTGGAAATTTGCCGAATCCTTTAGGGTTTTCCGTCCCGAGGCTTCTTATAGGCGAAGGGGCGTCGCGAGAGGGCAGCCAGGGGCTCCTCACACATGGGTGGCGCGGCCAGGGCCTGGGCCGCGCCACCCCTGTGTGAGGGCAGGCCCTGGCCCCTCTCCTTCATCTCTTCGGATGTCTGGATGCTCCCGGGAAAAATAAGACTTCTGGCTTTTGTTTCGTCCAATTCTGAGAATATTTCCTGTGTATCACTCTGAAACACAAAAACAGCAGAAAACAGGGAACTGGCACTGTGGCAACTCGTTAATAAGTTAGTTCCGGAAAATGCATAAAAATGCCACTAAGTGTAACGAAACAAATAGGCAAATGGTGTAAAACAAGCATGGAGCATCAAAAATTATAGATACGTTTGAGACGTATCAAGCATCCCCAAGCTTAACTCCTGCTCGTCCTCGAGTAGGTAAGTGATAACAAAGAATAATTTTTGAGGTGACATGCACCTACACAATCTTGATCATATATGTAAGCATTGGTGAGCTGGGATCAATAGAACTTAAAACATGGGCATGAAAGATATAATCATGACAATAAGAAACTTAGCAACCATGTTGTAAACATGTAAATGAACACAAACAAAAGATCATGAAAATAAAACAATGAAAGTCAAACGTGTGTTCAAATCATAAGGAAAAACATACAAATGGTTTTCAGCTTGTCCTTCAAAGAGAGCAAAACATAAATGCATAGGACACCTCAAAGTTTAAGAGGGCGACTAGATACAAATAATTTAAGAACAAGTGAAACCAACAATATGAGTCAATCAATGAACTTTGGGACAATGAATATCACACTAAGAATGACAACTATGCTCTCTTAATGGTGCATAAAGAAGGAAGGTGGTGACTCAACATAAAAGTAAAAGAAAGGCCCTTCGCAGAGGGAAGCAGTGATTGCAAGTTTTATAACCTTCAAAAATTATGTTACTTACCGGCTTTGAGCTCTCATTGCCCCCATCATAAGCATCTTGAATGGTTAAAGTTAATGCGAGAACAATTATCATGCATATGCTTGACAAATCATAAGTTGGAAACCTCGTGTCCCGTGAATACGAGTACCCAAACCATGCTACTTTACTTAGAGTTCCAAGTAAGGCTCTTGTCATTGTAAGTGTATGCATATCATTGAGAACCGCCAATGGGGTACCTCCGTGCCCGATGACATGGAACAAGCCCACACCAAAATGACAGGACAAGCAGACAATGAACACCTCGACATCTCTTTTATTTGCTATATCGTTTAGCTTTTTATTATGAGATGCGTCGTCGAATGTTCACCATGGGTATGCTATAAATTTCCACCATGAATTATGCATGGCTTAGATTGGCGGCCCAGCGTTTCCCTAACACATATACAAACTCCATGATCCCTACAACATTCCCAATTCATTTCACACAGCGGGCATCCATAAACAAAAGATCACGATATCAACTTCAAATAGAAGTGCAATGTTGAAAGCTTGCCCCATGACAGCATGGCTGGGCTAGAATCCAACTTACAACTTGCAAGCATAACAACTCAACATAAAAGACCACAATGTCAAATTTTTAAGAACAGGAAAAAGTAAAGTGTGCCTTCCGGTTCGTGAGAGCTTTACTGACCGAGTTTCGCATAACACTGGTAAGAGTTTAATTTGAAGAGAAAATAAAAGCAAGTCAAATTTACTTGGAATAGCAAATTGCTAGTAGGTATGTATGGTGGACACTTTGGAAAACTTTGGCTTTTAGGAGGTTTCAATGCACGAGTAGAGCTCATACTCAGTACAAGGCGAGGGCTAGCAAAAGACTGGGAGCGACCAACTAAGAGAGCAATAATGGCCATAATCATGCAAAGCGACAAAGCGACATTAAAAGATGCATACGATGGCATCAAAAGTCAAAAACTAAATGATCATGAAGGCTATGGCGACTTTGTAAGAGTCTAACATGTGTGAGCATGCACCAAGTCAACCCAAATAAAGCATCAAGGAGAAAACCAAAATAATGCTTCCATACAATAAAAACAACGCATGATTTTTTCAAAGGCTCATTAAGCAATCTCAGTTATTTGAGACAAGTCATGCTACAGCAAAACCATTAAGCATACTATCAAAAAGACATCAAGCATGACATGAAAAAGCCTAAGCCGCAGTCTACACAAGCTCCTTCTTGTACCACTATTTTGCACAAAGCTTTTTCTCTTTTCCAACACCATTTGAAATTTTTATAAACACCTCTTTTGATGAAAACCAATAAAGATCAGAGGCAAAAATACACCTTGAAGAAAAGATATGAAAATATCTGAACGCAAATCAAGGCGAAAACGAAAACCAAAAGTAGGAGCGGAAAAAGAGAACACTCATTGAAACGATAAGAGTGAAAAACAGAGTGTTCTTGGCAAATGAAAAACGGAGTTCATCTCCCTCCAAAACAACATGATGTGATCAAACCATTTATTGCAGCAAACAAAACTAAACTAACTAAGAAAACTAAAACAACTGACGCTCCAAGAAAAACGCATAGTGCATGAAGCAATAAAAATATAGTGTCTCGAAAGGTGACCTGATTTTTGCCGATGAAGAAGGGGTGCCTCGGGGGCATCCCCAAGCTTTGACGCTTGTACTTCTTGGATATTTCTTGGGGTGATGCATGGGCATCCCCAAGCTTGAGCTTTTGTCCATTCTTCAACTCATCTCATCATTCTCCAATCCCTACACTTGAAAACTTCCTTCATACAAAACTAAACACAAATCTATTAGCAACATTAGTGCAAGCATAATAATGAATCGACCCTTTTCAGTTCAGATTTCAGAACAAAACACCACATATAAAGTATATACTACTGTAGCAACTTCCCCAAAAGTTCCATAATCAAAAGAACTCAAAAAGAAAGCGATCGAGCGGCAAACACAAATATTGGCAGAAATCTGTCAAAACAGAACAGCTGACAAAGGTCGAATTTTTGAGGGGTTTTCTGTTGCTCAAATCAAAAAGTGTTCAACTAACGAAAGTTTGGATAAAACCTGGGGCATATGCTCAAGAAATCGCAGATCCAAAAGATATACAAAGAATTTTCACGAATTTTGACGGTGCAGCACTGAAAACAGTTTCAGGACAGCAACATCCCCAAATCTTTACCTCACTCAAATCAGAGGCTTCTCTTGGCACAAAAATGAAATAAACAAGATAAGGAGCGGTCATTACAGTAGTAATGACTTCCAAGACTCAAATAAAAGAAAAAGTACTGAAAATAAAACAATGGGTTATCTCCCAAGAGTGCTTTTCTTTAACGCCTTTGAGCTAGGCGCAGTAATTTGCAAAGATGCTCTTGTGGGCGCCATATAAGAGCTTGAGGCAAAGGCGCCATATAGGAACTTAAAGCAATAGAGAGCATCAAAAAGTAAATGTGAAAGACATTTATATCTAAACCACTTCCTATTCATAGGAATCTTGTAAGAAAATAAATCAACGAGGCACATAGTAGCAAGCATGGATAAATAAAACAAGTGCCACTTCAAGATTTGCAACATAAAGAGGGGAAACTTAATATTGTTGAGATCCATCAAACCATGTTTCCCTCTCTCATAATAACTTTGAGTAGCATCATGAATTGAACTAACAATATAACTATCACATAAAACATTCCTATCATGAGCCACATGCATAAAAGAATTAATACTCACCACAGGAACAATAGTAGTAGGAGCAGATTCAACAGAATAATTATTCTCATCACCATAATCATCATAAATAGGAGGCATATTGTAATCATAACTAATTTTATCCTCAATAGTAGGTGAACTGAAAATATTATACTCATCATCATAGCCATGATAAACTAGAGGTTTAGTATCATCAAAAGCTAGAGAGCAACTATTTTGCAAAGCATATTCTTCAAACATATCATCATAAGAAGGAACATCACATATGGGAGATAAAATATCATCAGAGCAAACTTTCTCCACTAAAGCTGGGGAGCTAAAAATATCATGCTTAACAAAACCAGCTTCCCCAAGCTTAGACTTTTTTATAGCATTAGCAACAACGGTGTTCAAAGCATTCATACTAACAACACTATTAGCATGCAAATTAAGCTCCAAAGGTTTTTTAATTTTCTCTTCAAACACATCATATCTAAACTCGGGAAAAAGACTACAGAACTCTTTGTTTTCCATTAAGCCTAACTAGTGAAAATAAAAACAAGAAACAAAAAGATGTAATTGCAGAATCTAAAGGAAATAACTCCGAGCACTCACACAGGAGGATGCGAGTACCTTTTACCTTACCTCCCCGGCAATGGCGCCAGAAAAGAGCTTGATGTCTACACACTTCTATTCTTGTAGACACTTGTTGGGCCTCCAAGTGCAGAGGTTTGTAGAACAGCAGCAAGTTTCCCTTAAGTGGATCACCCAAGGTTTATCGAACTCAGGGAGGTTAGAGGTCAAAGCTATCCCTCTCAAGCAACCCCGCAATTACGATACAGAAAGTCTCTTGTGTCCCCAACACACCCAATACACTTGTCAGATGTATAGGTGCACTAGTTCGGCGAAGAGATAGTGAAATACAAGTAGTAGTGATGATTATAAGTATCAAACGTGATGTGAAATAAATATCGCTGTGAGCAAACATGTAACAAAATAGCAAGTAAACGGTGTGCAATGCTTGGAAACAAGGCCTAGGGATCATACTTTCACTAGTGGACACACTCCCAACAATATAACATGATTGAACAAATAAACAACTTCTCTTTGCTAAGGCACTCTGAATTACTCTCCTATTGAATAACAATAATCATTGTGTAGTGGCTACAGAAGCACCCCTTAAAGTTCATCAAGTACTTGACAAACACCACTCATAGAGATATCCAAATCAAATCACAATTCAAGATAGAAATCATTGCAACTTAGACCAAGTACTAACACGGTGCACACACTCTCACCATTACACCATGAAAGGAGGAATAGATCACTCAAACTATCATAGCAATAATTATTCTCATAATCCACAAGAGATCACAATCATAGCCTAAACCAAGTACCACCATGATGCATGCACTGTCACCGTTACACCATAGCAGGAGGAATAGATTACTTTAATAACATCACTAGAGTACACAAAATATCTGAATAATAACATGTACTTGTTCAACATGATACAAAGCTCACGATCACATAAAGATCACATCATGGGAGAGAGAGGTGAACCACATAGCTACCGGTAGAGCCCTTAGCCCCGAGGATGAACTACTCCCTCCTCATCATAGGAGACAGCAAGGTTGATGGAGATGGCGGTGAGGTCGATGGAGACGGCGGAGACGGCGATGGAGACCGATGGAGATGGCTCCGGGGGCACTTCCCCGTCCCGGCAGGGTGCCAGAACAGAGACTTCTGTCCCCCAAAATTCGTCGGCGGTGGCGGTGGAGCTGCGGAACTCTTTCTGGAAATTTGCCGAATCCTTTAGGGTTTTCCGTCCCGAGGCTTCTTATAGGCGAAGGGGCGTCGCGAGAGGGCAGCCAGGGGCTCCTCACACATGGGTGGCGCGGCTAGGGCCTGGGCCGTGCCACCCCTGTGTGAGGGCAGGCCCAGGCCCCTCTCCTTCCTCTCTTCGGATGTCTGGATGCTCCCGGGAAAAATAAGACTTCTGGCTTTTGTTTTGTCCAATTCCGAGAATATTTCCTGTGTATCACTCTGAAACACAAAAACAGCAGAAAACAGGGAACTGGCACTGTGGCAACTCGTTAATAGGTTAGTTCCGGAAAATGCATAAAAATGCCACTAAGTGTAACGAAACAAATAGGCAAATGGTGTAAAACAAGCATGGAGCATCAAAAATTATAGATACGTTTGAGACGTATCATCAGGGTGGTGAGGTCGCGCTCGAAACAAAGGCTGCCACCATGGCCCAACTGGTACTGCTCTGTGAATACCGGGGCCATCTACAAAATTTTAGATTAGATTAAGTTAGTGATCAACTCAAGTGTGCAAAATTTTAAGTAGGCAAAAACTGAATCATGTACAAAGCTTTGTAAATAGAGAGGAAAAGTCTAAGCAATTTTAAACCATTACTTATCTCTTTGCTTTTATAAAGGTCTCATTTAACGCCCATTCTAACTAAGGTCTCCTATGGTCAGCCTAGGCTCTGGTACCAACTTGTAACACCCCCAAATTTACAACAAATTCGAAGTGCCCGTTATGCATTCCACCACAATCCCAGAATCATTGTTGTGATACACATAACGTAGTTGGTAACCAGTTCCATAGACATTACAATACGATAGTTCAAATACAATGGTCATAGTGACCAAGTTCATATTACAACACAATATAGCAGCGGAAATAACGTCTTCGGGTCCATGCCTTCACCCTACAGGCAATGGTGACTCAGGAGACGATCTTAGTTCTGATATTCTTCTTCATAACCTTCCTCCGGATACTCTTCCCCATAGTCTGGCCAAGTTGATAGCTAGGGACACAGCCATCAGTACATTGGATGCACTCGCAAACCATCTTATAAATGAAAGGATGAAGTAGACATGCAAGGTTGATATGGTGGACTATGCACTAAGTTTAGTTGCAAAAGCTAGTTTTGTTTCCCAAGAATGTTCATTGGTAGAAAAGAGGTTTAGTTCTCTAAGTTCAATCTAAAGAGGAACTTCAAGTGTGTCAACATCAACGTCAAGTCAAGTCATTCACCCAGTTCACCATAAGTTATTATCATTCTTGACAAAAGTCAAGTACAGCTTGCCAACTGTCCATGATCGCGGACGCGGCTATTCGAATAGTTTTGAAACCTCTGCAGAGGGGTACATTTTACCCACAAGATTCGATACATCTGCCGGGAGAAATCCACGGATCGTCATACACAAAGTATGCGAGGTTCAGATAATCAAACAAACTCTTTCACTTGCTCACTCTAGTATAGGATCCTTTCCTAGAGCCCGAGACACGGACATCTCCGTTCCGGCGTCTCTAGTTTTGCCCGCTACAGGATGCTGTATGAATGGAAATTCCACTCGGTTCGGAAGTACCCGCGCATGGTGCACTTCTATAAAGGATGATACGAGGCCTCCCATACTAGGGTGAACAAGCTACGGACTAAGCCCCTTCCCATTTAGGGGTAGTGTGGTCGTACGGTAATGGTTGGCTCACATGGTACATCACTTATTATCATTTAGCAAATATATTCCATAGTCCTTAGTCAAGATTATTTTCCTTCATAAAACCATCATGTCGGAGAAATCTCCAATTCAAGTTTTCAAGTTCAAGTTACCAATTTCAAATAGGGTTCAACTTAGAGATGGCCTCAATTTTATTAGCGACTAAGCAACTACCTTGAGTGATGATACCACTAAATAGGGTTGGGTAAACTCAGCTTGATACTCTTGCTAAGCAAGATATCACTACACATCTATCATTCTACTCTAGCAATTCAATCATGCAATTTACTTAAAACAAGGAGAATGCAATAGTAAGACTAGGCATTTGGAGTATGATTCAAAAGATGGCTTGCCTTGGTTGGCAAAGTGTCCGGGGTATTCTTCTTCTTCTTGATAAAATTCCCCTTCAATATCCTCCTCAGCAACACTAGCGTCTAATAATGAATAAACACAAGGCACACAATCACTACACAATGCTGACAACACACCAAGCACACATACTTGTTTTCACACAATAGCATTCATGTTGGATTTTATTGAGTTGGGTTGCAAGGTTTCTTCCAAGTGTTCATCAGTGTGTAAGTTAGATTTTTTTACCATGTGCCATAAGTTGTTTACTTTCTAAGCATTGGTATTAAACTAAGGGTATTAGAACTAGTTCAAGTGGGGAGGGTTTAATTAAGTGAATTGGTATTGAGGGAAAAGCTAAGCTAAGTGTATATTAGGGATCAATTATTTTATGCTACAAACTAGGATTGGATTAGGGTCTAAGTGATACCACTAACAAGGTTTTAATTGATCAAGTTTGGGCTAAACAGTAGACAAGTTGACTAGTGAGTTCACAAACCAAGTTTTAAATTTTTTGGAGGTTTAAACAATTTCCTAGAATTTTCCTAAGATTAAAGGGGCTATGGTCAAAGTATTCTTATTAAATTAAATCCCTAACTCAAATTGGATTCTAACTAGTTTCAGAGGCTAGATCATTTCCTAAGCTTTCCAACGCATATTTATTTGCTAAAAATGGATTTCTAAATCTCTTGGAATTAAAGTTTGAAAATCATATCTGAAACATATTTAAAATAGGCGAGAAAACAAATAAAAACGATTCGGACCGAAACTCACTGAACCGGGCCGATTTCCGAAGAAACCCCAACGGGCCGGCCCAGTACCTCTTCGCACGGGGCGGGAAACGTCCGAAATCGAACTGACAGGCGGGGCCTACACGTCAGGTGACTTAAGTCACCCGAACTGGTACGCTGCCGTTGGATTCTAATCCAACGGCGCGTCTGCGTCGTGCTCGACAGCGAGGGAGGGAGCTCACCTACGCGCAGAGAGGAAGACGACGGTGACGGTGACGCGCGTAGAGGAAGCAGGGCTTGACGGCGAGGGGCGGAAAAGACTCCGGCGTCACTCCTCCTCCACTTCCCGGCGTCCGCTTGCCCAACGGAGGCCGAACGCGGTGGCACCTCCCAGGTCCAGTAGCTCGCCGGCGTCGACGGCTGCTGCGAACGAGAGCGAACGGGAGGAAGGGAAGGTGTCTGGGAGCTTGCTGGGAGTGGTGCGAGTTCCTTCGTGTGCTCGGAGGGGGTTTTTATAGGCTAGGAGGCCGAGGGCGAGGGTGTCCAGTAGGTGGCCGGTGCAGGGGGTCCGGTCGACGTGCGTCGGCGATGCCGGGCGCGGCGGCCTTGGGGGCGTGCTGGAGGGGTTTGGTCGCGGCGACGGGGTACTGTGGGTATGCGGTGGCGAGGCCACGATGGTCGGCGTCGTGCAGAGGGAAGAGGGACAGAGAAGGGGGGTCCGGGCGGCTTCTGCCTTCTCCTCCCATGTTGCACGGACTGGGTCGGGGCAGAAGGGGCTGGGCTCGACAGCGGAGGACTCCACGAGCAAGGCTACAGGATCAAGACGAACGGGAATAGGGTTGGTCACAGTAGCTCCGATTTTCTAGATTTTTGCCCACCAGGTGCTCGACATAATGCCCGCAAGAAATTTGAATTCGAATTTTTGAAAACGGCCACTGTGGTTTGTCAAGATATTGGACAAGGTTTCCAGGGATATTTTTGTTACAAAGAAAAATGATGTTTTGCAGATTTGTTATTTCAAATTTGAAGTTTGGTCACTGTTTCAGATTCAAACTTTGGCTGATGTTTGGGTTAGGTTACAATTTGAATTTTGGTTTGAAACTTCTTGGTCAAGTTAGTATGCAGCCTGGTCAAGCTCAACTAACTGACCACACCCTTACTTGAGTTACAGATTTCTTATTCTAGGTGTCCAAAGTAGGGTAGTCAATAATATTTCCTAGATCAAACTTTTCTTCTCTTTTTCTTTATTCCTTTTATTTCTGGTTTCTTTGGCTCTTATAATTCTTCTCTAATGCTTCTGTTGGTTAAGTTAGAATTAACTAACTATTGCACAACAATTTATCACACACATTAAATCATAAAAGACATATAATAGAAAATATATGCATACATGCAATATGAATGAAAAAGTTTTAATTGGTCCAAAATTTGGCACTTTAATTCATAGGAAATGGATTACAATTCTTTGGGTTGTTACACATATAATAACAAAAGAGGACGTTCACCAGAAGTCAACAGAACAAGTAGACAGAGGAGACGACACCGCAGCAGGGATAACTAAGGAAGGCGGAATCAGGTAGCCGCGGGCTACGGAGCAGAAGAAGAGGAAGGATATGAAAACAGGAGGTTTCAGGCAAAAGGAGTAGAAAAACCAAGATACTCCGGCCCTTCGGCTGAGGATATGCTATACGGACCTTGTCGAATCCACTACGCATATCTTGATGGAAAAGGAGTCTCAAATTACCAGATGAAGGATTGTAGAACGTTCCTAAGGCTACAAAGCGCCATGGGCTCAAGCCAAGGGGGATGGCAAGGAGGAAACACAAGTCAAGGATATCAGGTACAAAGGCTTGCAAGGCACTTAGAGTCAAAAGTTTACATATCAGCAATGATTCAACCGGTGCCTAAGTCAAAGAAAGAGCGAAAGAGCATATCCAGACAAGTAAACCTAGCAATAACAATGCCACCAGCCACCACTGAATACCTGCGGTGGTCAGACCAACCAGTTAAGTTCAGCAGAGCAGACCACCCAAGGAAAGTTCCCAGGCCGGGCCACTCGCCAATGGTGTTAAAGGCGTAAATAGGAGGATACGATATCGGGAAGTGTTTATGGATGCAGGAAGTGGCATAAACCTAATATATGCTAGAACCCTGAAGGCAATGTTTATATCACTGACAAGCCTGAAGCCAACAGATTGTTCTTTCCATGGAATAGTACCAGGAGCTGCAAATTACCCCTGGGGAAAATAGAACTCGATGTATTCTTCGGCAGTAGCAGCAACTACTGAAGAGAGAAGTTGGAATTCGAAGTCATGGACTGGCCATCACAGTACCACGCAATCCTAGGGCGCCCAGCATTTGCAAAGTTTATGGCGGTACCTCACTACGCGTATCTTACGCTAAAAATTCCAGGACCCAAAGGAACGATCACAGTACAAGGGAGCTTTAAAGTAGCCAACACTTGCGACAGAGAATTCAATAGAATGGGGCAAACCTTCGGCATGACAGCAGAATACGAAAGGCTGAAAGGAGAAACTGATCATAATGTGCTACCCGACGTTGGACGATCCCTGCCAGATCAGGCTTTCGACACAACTCAGGACTCGAAGAAAATTCAGGTACACCCCACGGACCCAAGCAAGACGACATCGATCGCGGTAAACCTGGATCCCGCATAGGAAAGCGCGCTTGTCGAGTTCCTCCGTGAGAGCTGGGAAATCTTCGCCTGGTGTCCTTCAGACATGCCAGTGGTTCCCAGGGAACTCGTCGAGCACACACTAAATGTGGATCCTAAGGCAAAGCCAGTCAAGCAACCATTGCGAAGATTCGATGAACCCAAAAGGAAGGCGATAGCATCAGAATTGCACAGGCTAGAAAACGCCGGATTTATCAGAGAAATAAAAACCTCGAGTTGGGTATCCAATCCAGTCATCGTACCCAAGAAGAACACAGACGTACAAAGAGTATGTGTCGACTACACATCTCTGAATAAGCATTGTCCAAAGGATCCCTTCCCTCTACCCCGCATCGATCAGATAATTTATTCGACAGCGGGATGCACAAGGCTTTCCTTTTTGGACGCATATTCTGGTTAAAACCAGATCAAATTGAAGAAAGAAGACAAAGAAAAGACGGCCTTCATTACACCGTACGGAGTATTTTGCTACCAAGTAATGCCGTTCGGCCTAAAAATGCAGGAGCAACTTATCAACGAATGATGCAAAATTGCCTCGGGAGCCAAATAGGACGCAACATCCAAGTCTACATTGACGATGTAGTCATCACCACAAAAGAGGAGGAATCTTTAATCAGCGACTTGGCAGAAACCTTTGACAACTTGAGCAGGTACAAGCTTAAGCTTAACCCGACAAAGTGTTCCTTCGGCGTATCGGCAGGACAACTTTTAGGGTTCCTGGTATCAGCACGAGGAATAGAGCGAACCCAGAGAAGATTCAAGCAATTTTAACAATGGGCAAACCCACGAAACTACACGACGTACAGAAACTCGTAGGATGAGTCGCGGCTCTAAGTCGCTTTGTTGCTCGATTGGGAGAAAAGGCGCTTCCTTTCTATGCACTTATGAAGAAGTCAGATGATAAATTTGAATGGACAGCAGAAGCAGACGCAGCTTTTGCGCAGTTGAAAAAAGTGCTCTCCATGCCACCAGTGATGGTCGCATCAAAAGAAAAAGAGCCACTACTACTCTACATCGCTGCAACCCATCAGGTGGTGAGTACAGTACTAGTAGTCGAAAGAAGTGAAGAAGGAAAAGCCCACGACGTCCAGAGGCCGGTATATTTCATCAGTGAAGTATTATCTCCGACGAAACAGAGGTACCCGCATTATCAAAAGCTAGCATATAGTGTCTTCACAACAGCACGGAAATTGTGATAGTACTTTGCGGTGCACCCAATCATAGTGGTCAATGAAGCGCCACTATCGAATATATTGAACAATCCTTCGGCAACAGGACGTGTCTCTTTGTGGGGAATCGAATTATCTCCCATGGACATCACGTACGAAAAAAGGAAGGTGATCAAATCGCAAGTCTTGCCAGATTTTACAGCAGAGTGGCTGGAGCTGCAGAGCACGGGACCGCCCGACTTATCAAGTGTTTGGACAATGTACTTCGACGGTTCTAAGAGAGTCCAAGGCGCAGGCGCAGGAGTAGTCTTGATATCGCCGCATGGCGACAAATTGAAGTATGTTTTAAGGATGAGTTTTTCACGGGCTTCTAACAATGAAGCAGAATACGAGGCTTTGTTCCATGGAATGAAGATGGCTAAAGCCTGTGGAGCAACTCGCCTAAAAATATTTGGAGATTCGAACCTTGTTGTTCAGCAAGTTATGAACAGGTGCGACACAATCAGTGACACCATGATGGCCTACAAGAACTTATATCACTATCTCGAAGGAACATTTGATGGATGCGAAGTCTCGCACATCAGCAGAAACAGCAATGAAGAAGCGGACAACTTAGCAAATATCGGGTCCCAGTGTTTACCCGTGCCATCTGGAGTATTCTGGGAGGAAATAGTGGAAAGGTCAATAAAAAGTGTCAAAAGGTCGACTACTGCAGCAGGCTCGGGGGCTACACCAGTACCCGAGGAAGTCATGATGATAGAAGAAACCTGGATGCAGCCATATCTTGCATACATGATAAATAAACAATTACCAGAAGATGCAGTGGAAGCCAAGAGGATAACTCGATGATCGAAAGCGTTTGTCATGTTGCAGGGGAAATTATACAAGAAGAGCATTACCGGCGTTTTGCAGCGTTGTGTAACGCCTCGGGAAGGACAAGTAATACTAAAATATATACACGGCGGAGTGTGCGACCATCATGCTAGCAGCAGGGCAATAGAGGCAAAAGCGTTCCGAGCAGGATTTTATTGGCTAACAGCCATCGAAGACGCGAAAGATATAGTCCGGAAGTGTGAAGCATGTCAAAGATTCGCATCTCGACCGCATGCACCAGCAGCAGAGTTACAGCCATTACCATTGTCCTGGCCCTTTGTACAATGGGGCCTCGATATGGTGGGAAAGTTGCACAAATCTTGGCCAGGAGGACATGTTTACATGCTAGTGGCAGTCGATAAATTTACCAAGTGGGTGGAAGCGGCTCCGGTAACAACTCAAGATTCGACAACAGCAATCAACTTCATCAAGTCAATAGTGTTCCGTTTCGGTGTACCATATAGCATCATCACGGACAATGGGACAAACTTCACTTCGAAGGAATTCAAGAGTTACTGCGAAGGACTAGGAATCAAACTCAAATTTGCATCTGTGGCACACCCAAAGACAAATGGGCAAGTCAAAAAAGCCAATGGCCTGATATGCAGTGGGATAAAAAAGAGGCTCTTAGCACCTCTCGAGAAAGCCAAGAGCGCTTGGGTAGATGAATTGCCCTCCATTCTTTGGAGCCTAAGAACCACGCCTAACGCAGCAACTCAAGAAACTCCTTTCTTCCTGGTCCATGGCGCAGAAGCCGTGCTTCCAGTCGAAGTTACACACGAAGCTCCAAGAGTGACGACATACGATGAAACAACATTAACAGAAGCATTGCAAGATGATGTCGATGCACTAGATGAAGCAAGAGATAAAGCATTAGAAAGAGCCACGCAGTATCAACAGAGCCTGCGAAACTATCATAGTAGTCGAGTTCGTCCATGATCCTTTGTGGTGGGAGATCTAGTTTTGCGACTCAGGCAAGACAGCCACGGCAAATTGGAGTCCCCTTGGGTGGGACCTTACATCGTCACAGAAGTGATACCAGGAGGAGCTTATCGACTACAAGACAAGAAGACAGGAAAAGATGAGAGCAACCCGTGGAATGCGGAGCAGCTACGATGTTTTTACGCGTAGAATAAATCTAGTGGTATCAGTAAACTTGAGTTAACCTTCTGAACCCAGAACAGGAGGCCATAGGTTGGGTTCCTTGGGTTGAACTTGACAGAATTGTACAAATATTTCTACTTCTCCGCTCGGGGGCTTCAACCCTCGGATCGTACGAAAGAAACTTTTATCACGACATGGAGATCTTTTACACTACTAGGTTGTGCAGACAACCCGATATTCTTCAAAATAATTGGTTCACAAAGAATCCGATATATATAAAGCATACCTCAGAACAATGATTTGTTCTCATGGTACTATTAAAAGCATCAAAGCAAGGTACGAGTATTCATTACAGATAGTACGACAGCAAGGACACTATAAAAAGAGATTACATAAAAGCAGATCCTAATGAAAGTGGACTTCCGCTTCATATTCCTTCTGGCACTGGGTGCCGTCATAGATCTTCACATCGAACTTTGACGTGCCGATGTGGTAGTCGAAGGTCATGAAGAAGCCTTAGTGGAGGTCGTGGTCTTCTACAAACTGCGACCAGCCACCCTTGAAGTATTGCTTGCCGTCACCATCGTATCAAACCTCCACTTGGTATGGAGTCCCTCCACCAGATTGTTCACGAAGAACCGCTTCTCGCAGTTCTCGCCCACCCATGAACTTGGTGAAATTTAGCGGCAGACGCTGAATCTCGCGGCACTGCGCCATGGCAATGCAGAAGAAAGAAAATATTCTTGCAGAAGCAGAAGGAGCAGCAGGAGGAGGAGCGCTTGGACCTGGGGCGGCTCCAATCACCTTGGGTTTGTTCTTGCTACCAGGTGGGCGGCCAGGACGACGTTTCACCGGAGCGGCCAATGACGATCCTGCGGCGGCCAGAGTTGTTTTGTTTTTGCTTCCATGAGGGCGGCCACGACCCCGCGGCGCCACCGGAGAGCCAAGGTTCAGACGAGAACCATCTGCCTGAGCCATGTGGAAAAGTGGGAAGACTAGAAACCCTAGATGAAAAGAGGAGACGATGCGGCGGAGGAGGAATCTGATTAGGGTTTTTACCCTTGCCAAAGATGCTTTATTTATAAGCACATATTATCGGGCCCCCGTGATAGCACGGCCCATAAACATATTCACAAAGAAGTTAAATTCTGCACATAGCAGACGATAATAACAAAAGGGGAAAAAAAGGGAGAGTGTGGTCGAAAGATATGAAAAACCTCGCCTTGGGCTCGGGGGCTTACAAACAGGAGAAACTAGAAGAAATAAGAAGAAGTGAATTTTGAGCCTATGATTGACTACAAGTATCCAACCATAGCCTCGGGGGCTACTCCCATCGGGAGCGCTGAGCGCGCACCCGATAAAGGATGAGACAATCAATAATGAAGATGAAGAGAGTTTACCATGCAAACTTCGACTACGTAGTCGACAAAATATAGAGCGACTACTCCCATCGGGAGGCACTTGGAAGAAGTTAATATAAATTCAAAATTCTTTGATTTTATCAGTCAAAAGAGACTACGACATGAGATTCTCGAGTTGCGTTATCGCAACGAAACTCGAATGCCGTGATTTATCACGAAGGTAAGACCCCGGGATCCGTCCTGTGTGGCCTGGTATACGCACATGGATGCGCTCTGCTGGTATGTATCCGTGTCTACGACGCGAAGAAAATCCTGGTGGACGCACTGGGTACCCTGAGAATCACTGGGATTCATTCTTTGTAAGTCCTAAATGCGGTAAAAGAGTGGGTTTGACCGGTATCCCGAATTCAAATCCAAGAGGATTGAATTTGAAGTAGGTGGCAAGTATCTGTTCTGGCAGTTAACTGACCTCTTGATCTGTCAGAGTTGTCAGGCTTGTTCATCAAAACCCCTTGCGAATATTATCATGAAAATAAGTCGAAAGACCAAGTCAAAGATTTAAAGATATGAAGAAGTCGAAGATATGAAGAAGTCGAAGAATTAATCAAGTCGAAGATTTAGAGATTAGAGATTCAACATGAATCTGCAATTCTAGCAGAATCTCAGGGGCTACTGACAAGGGTATAGCTAATAGAGCCCGTTAGTTGAGTACCCCTGAGGCCCGTTAAGCTAGGCCCAATTGTAATGATAGTTGAGATACGAGTTCTTACCGTATGTCGATATTGTAATCTGTATCGGACCCTACCCGGTCCTCGAGACCTGGCCACCTATATATAGGGGCCAGGAGGGGACGGTGTAGGCCAGATTGAAAGCAAGCCAGGTTGAACACCCAAGTATACTCTCGATACACACTTATTTCGACTAACCTCACCTTCGAGTTCATCCGACGCCCTCTTCCCCCGATCCTAAGTCCTTCATCTAGGACATTTGTTGAGTTAACCCTCGTCAGCAGCACTATGGTCTTGACTATGAAGACACCTTCAGTCCAGTGGTCAAGCCTACCACCATCAGGCTTCTTCTCTCCATTGCAGTCACTCGAGGTTGGTCTCTTCGTCAGCTTGATGTGCAGAATGCTTTCCTTCATGGCCTACTGGATGAGGAGGTTTATATGCGACAGCCACCTGGTTTTTCTGATCCTGACCGCCCTGATCATATATGTCGTCTTACCAAAGCACTCTATGGTTTGAAGCAAGCTCCTCGCACTAGTAGGAAAAGGCTTATAGATAGATGTTTTATTAGTGGAGCATATTATTCAATATGCTCCACTAGTATTTACTAGTGGCGCATTTGGGAATATGCTCCACTGATAATTTCACTACTAATGCCGCATGTTGGTCAGAATGCACCACCAAAATCCATGTGGGACCCACGTCGACAAAATATCATATCTTATCCGTGGCGTATTTATTATATGCGCCACTGATATTTTCTCTATCAGTGGCGAATATCAGAAAATATGCGCCGTTGATAATATGTGGGCCCCACCTGGGCCCTACTGGCCTGACCACTGTCAGGGATATGCGTGGCGCATATATGATATGCGCCACTAATAACCCCCATATTAGTGGCGCATAATGGATATGCGCCACTCATAACGTGGGCGGGAATTTTTTTACAAAATAAAATTCGAATAGGCGGGAAAATTTTCAAACATTTTGAATCGGCGGGAAAATTTTCAAAATTTGAAAATTTATCCGTAGCGCATGGGCTATTCAAAAAAAAAATCACCCGCCCCCCCCCCCCTAGTGGGTCGCCTTTTTAGTCTTCTAAAAAATAAAAGAAAATGATAAAAGGTTTGAAAAAAATTCAAAAAATCAGATTTAGTTATGTTATGTGATCTAGTAAGTAAGAAAAATAATAAACATGGATTTTGATGTTTTTTACAAAAAAACTTTATGTCTCGATAAAACGGCCATAACTTTTGCATACGAAATCAGATTAAAAAGTTTTTTATATGAAAAAGTATATACACGAAAAGTTACATCCGAATTCAACCACCCACGGTTGTTTCGACAAATTTTAGAATCTCAAAACTCAAAAGGGAAAATAGACTTTTTCGCACTTTTATATTTTCAAATTTTTATTTTTATTTTTAGATCAAAATTTATATTGGATTAAACTTTTGGATTAGTTATATACACACATATAGCACACATGCAGATATATACACATATATACACACACATATACACACACATACACACACACATATACACACATACAGACACATATACACACACATATACACACACATATACATATACATATATGAACATATACACACACATATACACATATATACGCATACATACACACACATATACGCACATATACGTACTTATACGCACTTATATATGCACACATGCATATATATACACACATATACGCACACATACACACATATATACATACATATACACACATATACATAATACATATACACATACACACACATATACACACATATACGCACATACACACATATACACACAAGCACACATAGGCCTTAAGAGGATTGATATGATAGTAATATCAATAAGAATTTAGGTAGGTTAGGAATAGCTCATGCAAATAGAATGAAGAAGTTAAGCGTGCTCAGCCCGGAGTAGTCTAAGGATGGGTGACCTAGCGGGAAGTCAAGAAATTCGGTGTGATTTGAAAATGTTCCTCATGTGATAAAATCCTCAAAAAATTGAAATGCAATAGTTTTTTCACATTATTTCGATTTTTATGATTTTCAAAAAAAAAAATTGGTTTTTTTTCGATTTTTAATTTTTTTTGAATTTTCAAAGACTACTAGTGGCGCTTATAGCAATATGCGCCACGCATAGGTAAATTATGCATGACACATATTGAGATGCGCCACTGATAAATTGTTACTAGTGGCGTGGCAATGGTGGCGCATCCCATATGCGCCACGCATAGTCCAAATTGGTGCGTCACTAATAGCCTTTTTTCCACTAGTGTCGTGCCTGGCATGCTCGTCTTGCAACAGCCCTTCGTGCTCATGGTTTTGCGCCGTCCACTGCTGACTCATCATTATTTCTTCTACAGAAGCCCGAGGTCACTATATACCTGTTGGTCTATGTGGATGATATTATTCTATTCAGCTCCTCCCTGTCAGCTGCTAATGCTCTTGTTCGGTCTCTTGGTGCTGATTTTGCTGTCAAAGATCTTGGGAAGCTTCACTACTTTCTTGGTGTGGAGGTTGCTTCCCGTTCTAATGGACTTGTTATGACGCAGAAGAAGTATTCCTTGGATTTGTTGCAGCGGGCTGGGATGCTTAAGTGCGCGATGACCACTACACCTATGTCGACCACTGACAAGATCACTGTTGTTGATGGCGAGCTTTTGTCTTCTGCGGATGCGACGGAGTACATGAGTATTGTTGGTGGTCTCCAGTACTTAACGATCACGAGACCAGATATTTCCTATGCTGTCAACCGAGTTTGTCAGTATCTACACGCGCCTCGTGACACTCATTGGTCTGCTGTTAAGCGTATATTGCGCTATATATGACTCACAGTGTCTTATGGGCTGCATATTCGGCCGAACCCCTCTGGGGTCCTCTCGGCGTATTCTAATGCGGACTGGGCTGGCACTCCGGATGACAGGCGATCCGCGGGGGGCTATGATGTGTTCTTTGGCTCTAACTTAATCGCCTCAAGTGCTCAAAAACAGGCTACTGTATCACGTAGCAGTACTGAAGATGAGTATAAGGCTGTTGGTGATGCTACTGCAGAGATTATCTGGATACAGTCTTTGCTTCAGGAATTGGGTATATCCCAACCGCAACCTTCTATTCTTTGGTGTGATAATATCGGTGCTACATACCTTTCTGCAAATCCGGTATTCCATGCCCGAACGTAATACATTGAAGTTGACTATCACTTTTCCGGGAACGTGTGTCACAGAAGCGACTAGAGATCAAGTTCATCTCCTCTAAGGATCAACTTGCAGACATCTTCATCAAGCCTTTGTCTCTACCACAGTTTGAGTTATAGGCGCAATCTTACCCTTCTAGATTCTTTAAAAAGTGGCTAAGATTGAGGAAGGGTGTTAGACTATGTATAACTTCTGTATACATGTATGTGTATTATACCAATTATAACACACATATTATATATGTGATAGACCACCTCTAAAGGGTTGTGCTGATTCCACCAAATCATTGTCTTACACAATGGAACGATGATTCTAGCTAGCCAAGAACTGAACACACGCAAGCTATGGAAAGGGAAGGAAAGCGGCATAGCAAACGGCAGAATGTCGAGACCGACAGAGAGATACCTCCAATAAGCTGCACGCGCTAGATGGTCCCTGCTGAGAAAGCTCTTACCGCGTCCATCTAGGAAGAAGGAAGAAGGAAGGAAAACAAGTAGGAACGCACGCACGATGGCACGCTACTTCCGGACGTCTAGAACCTTCGCGAGATCTGAACCACGCGCGTCCTTCTCGAAACAGTTTCGTTGCGTAGCTAGCGTTCCGCGGTTCAGGTGCGCGTCCACAGGTCTCGACGTCTCGTCGGTCGGCCGGCCGTAGCTGGCCGCTGACACGTGGTAAAACAGCGTAAGGAGCCTACGCGCTCTGGAACTCACGTCGTGTACACTAGTACTCGCCGCCCGGCCAGCTGGCACGTCCGAGTTGTCAAACAGTCGAGAGAGCAGCCAGGGCTGATGAGCAGAACCATCGGCACGAGTAAACGGCTGGTGGTGATGGCGTGTCTGCCTGAGCGCTGGGCGGCTGGGAGCGTGTTGCTAATTGGCAGCTAGCTAGCTAGCTGACTGATTTGCGTGGACAGCAGAAATGAGCTGCATTGGAGACTGTCGACCAGTAAATATCTTTTGTTTTTCAATTCAAATATATTTTATGCCGTCTAGTCAGGCCAGTGTGAGAATTTGGTGACACTCACGATTGAGATGGAGGCCTTTAGTAAGTCGGGAAGCCGGGAATTAAATTTAATCAATTTAGACTTAAATCATACTCCATTCCTGGATATAAGCCATATAAATTTTTGTACAGATATTAATGTACAATCTAGGAAGTTCATTGGTTTCGAACGTGAAAGTACATAAAAATAAGAAAACTCCTAATTCCCTCTCTCTCCATCAGATATCTTTGTTGAGTATCTCAGCAAATGTCACAAATTTAGAAGTTGCATGCGCGGCAAATTTGCCTAGAATCCTATATTTAGAATATGGCTTATATCAAAAAACGGGTACAAAGCTTGGCTGCGCCCAACTCATGCGCACATCCGTGCGCCCGCTACCCGGCCCGTCGTGCCTTTTTTCCTTGCCAAAAAAACTAATCAGTTATATAGAGTATAGAGCACAATACGAATCGACTTCGTAACTCTATGAGCAGCCCTTCTCCTCTGCAAAGTACGATCTCGAAGGCCGGAGGCTCGAAATTGGGGCAGAACATGGACGCCAGAACTTAGGGGCTGTTTGGTTCAGTGGCAGTGGATATTCACTTTTTTTATGGCTATCTATTGTTTGGTTTGGAAGATAGAAAGGATAGGAATAACCACTTTTACCTCAAAATGGTGGTTGAGCATATCCCACCAAATGAGCTGGATGAGCCCAACCACTTGTGGATAGCTCACACCTGAAGCGTTTTCTTCCCATCCTCCCAAAAAAATAACCACCTTTTCTTCCCCCATCGTTCCAGATCGAGCTCAGGAGGCGGGCATGCTCTTGCGGCAGTCGGAGGAGGCCATGGAGATGGAGCTCAGGAGCTGGCCATGGCGGTCAAATTTGTCTTGGCGAGGGGCGCCGCAGCTTGTGCGTGGGAGTGGCCATGGGGGCTGCCAGGGAGCGGCCATGGGAGCGGCAAGGGGCTCGATGGGGAGCGATGTGAAGGGCGGCCGTGGAGGTGATGTGGAGGGCGGCCATGGAGGGCTTGACCGGGAGCGCCATGGAGGGCGTCCATGGCGGATCGATAGGGAGCGCCAGCGTGGTGGCCAGGGATGGCTCGATGGGGAGAAGCCATCGAGGGATCGATGGGCTCGATGGGGAGCAGCCATGGAGGGATCAAGGGGATCAATGGGGGGGGGGCAGGAAGGGCTCGACGGGGAGCATCTAGGGAAGGCGACCAGGGAGTAGCCATGGATGGCCGAGAAAGAGGACCTGGGACGGGTGGAGAAGGATGCCCTAATGCCAACCATATCTTGTCATCCTTTGAACCAAACAAAACAGTGGCTCATCCCTCACACTGAACCAAACAACAAAAATGGCTATCCCTAACCAGGTGGTTGAGGGTGCCCTCATCCCCTAAATGAGACCCCCGGAACCAAACAGCCCCTTAGACTAGCACGTCCTCGTTCCAGATGGACAGTGGCGGCGGCGGCCATGTCAAGGCGTTAGCCTGATGTTGTGGAGCTGGGCAGGTGGATGAGCATTGCTAAGAGCATCTCCAGCCGTTTGAGGTCTTCGGGCTAAAATTTGGACGAAACAAACGGCGGATTGGATGTAAATAGGGCGTGGGTGGCAACATTTTTCCAGTCGCTACCCCAGCATTCGCCCATCGGCGCGGATAGTTTCAAAAAAATCATCTTCCCGCTACACAAAAGCATCGCCCAATAGTTCGGCGATCGGATCAGCCACAATCCGGCGATCGAAACAGAAACTAGACTACAACAGGCTCATCGGCGGTCCCTTCCTGCGCCTCGGGCGGCGATGCATCGTTGGCCACCGGAGTGGATGTCGTCGAAGGGGAGGACGAAGCAGTCGACAGAGGCCGGAGGATGTCTTGGCGATGGACGTCGTACCAAGCCCTCGTCTCCTTGTCCATCGCAGCGTTGTTGCCGCCGATCAGGAACGCAAGGTCGGTGTTCCTCTTCTTCGCCATGGAGGTTGCCTTCAGCAAGGCGATCCGGACGCCCAGGTTCGCGAGCATCTCCTTCCACCGCGCGTCGTACTTGTTATCCCTCCCGGCGGCATGCGCCCTTGCGTCGGCCCAGCACTTGTCGAAGGACGCCTGCAACCTTTCGGCTGGATGGCTCGCCTTCTTCAGTTCTTGTAGCTTCTTCTGGCCGAGCTCGGGACAGCCCACCGACGCGGCAGGGGCTGGAGCGTCGGGTTGTACTGCTCGTCGTTGTTCTTGGCGAGGTTCCGGCATACGTCCGCCCACTTCTCGCAATTCTCGATGCGGGCAAAGACGTTGAGGTACTTGAACGTCTGGCCATCGGTGTCGTCGCTGTACATGTCGAACGCCCGCCGCATCTGCAAAGACAGGCCGGCTAATCAAAATGCAAACTCGGCGATCCAGGGTCGACGGACGGCACGGCGAGTGAGCATACCTTGGCCTTGAAGTCGGCGCCGCTCACCGCGCGAGCTTCGATCTCCTCTTGTATGCCGTGACACCTGCTGTACGCCGCTTGCATGATCCCCCAATGCGTGCCCATGGCCTTCTCGCCGCGGATCATCACCGTCTTGTTGAAGTAGGGATCGACGATCTTGCGCTCGCGAACGCCAACTTGACCCGCTGCCAATATGTGTCATAGTTTTGATTGGCGCCGGTAATGTTGTTCATGGAAACGGTCTTCCAAGCTTCGGCGAGGCACTCCTCTTCTTTGCCCGTCCATTTGATCCACGGCTCTGTCGGCGGCGAGTTCTTTTTCCTTTTCTTCCCCCCCCCCCCCCCGTCGACGTCGGCGTGGCTCAGGCGCGTCCTCCTCCTCGGCGAGGTCGGCCTGCTCCTCTTCTTCTTTGTTGATGTCTTGGGTGCCGTCTCCGAACCCGTCGTTCTGATCGTCGATGGCACCCCGCGCCGCGACGCCTTCTGTCGCCCTTGCCTCCTCTTGTGTGAAGAAACCCAGGCTCGACACGGCGTGATAATGTCGTGCATCACGCCGTCATTCGGCGGCGGCATCCCGTTGGAGAAGGAGAGCGGCCCTCGGAGCAGGGCAGGCGAGATGCCCTCGTGCATCACATCATCGTACTTTGGCGGCGACGGCGTAAACCTCGACATGCCGAGGACGTAGCTATCGTGGAACATGGCCGGTGACGCCGGCAAGTAGGTGGAAGGAGAGCCGATCGTACCTTGGGTTGGCCATGGACCGGGGAATTGGCCGACGCACGGCTGGCCCATGGACATGGAGACCAGCCTCGCATGTTCGTCCGCCGCCGCCTCCACCGCCCTCTTTGCAGCGAGCTTCTTCTCCCTCTCCGCCCTGCCGCGCGTTTCGGTCAGCCGGCGCTCGACATCCGCCGCCCACGCCGCGTTTGTCCAACCCGGCGGCCTCTCTTTTGGCGCCCGCGGCTTCCTCGCCTTTGGTGCGCCGTCGTCGGCGATCTTCTTCGGCAGCATGGTGGTGGAAGAGAAGAGGAGGAGCTGCAACTGTGGGGGAATTCGGCTAAGAAAATGGGTATATGCGGTGCATTTTGGAGGGAAACGAAATAAATGGCGGGGAACTATCCTTTTTGTGGCCGACACCGCGGGCCCGCTCGATGTTTCGCGCGTTTTTATTTCGTCCGGAGTCCCCGGGCGCGCCTCGGAAAGCCGGGGATGGCCTGGGGTCTGCGGATGGATGAAAGCCCAAATCCGGGCGAAAACGAGGAACCGGGGGCGTGGCTAGGCCGAATAACGCCATTCGGATGAAAAAAGGGCTGTCGGGAGCCTCGTCGGGGAGACGGCTGGAGATTCTCTAACCTCCGTGTTGTCATCATGGGCCTCACTTCATCCTGACGATCTTGTAAGGATTAGACACTCGCCGTCGCCGCTGGCCCCAACGACCGCCACACTAACCTTGACATCATGGCGCAAAATTTATTTGATGTACATCAGTTTCCAGATAGGGAAGTATCTGATTGATGCAAAAACTGAGTCATACGATATTGATGTACTGCAAGTATTAAGGAAAAGGATATACGGGGTTTTTTCTTTATCTCGGGGAGGAAAATTGTCTAAGCTGTAGGATGGGAACTGGTGTCTACCAGGATGGCAGCAGCCCACGGTCTTATGCGCGCTCCCGCGAGGTCTCATGTTCGAGCCCCCAGCTCCGTGACTTTGTGCCTAGAGCTCCTCCTTCTTAATATAATACCGCAGGGTTTCCTCCCCCAGCTGGTCTCGTTTTTTTTAAGCCGTAGGATGGCAAATTAACAGAAAGGGTGCATGAATGGGTACACAAGTGCGGGCTCAGGCAAGCTGCACCCAAGAATAGAGGGAGTATGTTTTTTAAGAAGAAAAGTTAGAGTTAGAGGAGCCTGTTCCCTCCACCTTTCCACACACTCACACACAAATAAACTAAACCCCTCGTTTATGGAGACGATATCCATGTGGTGTGATGGATCTTGATGGTCGCACGAAACAAAAGTAGGCACTCCATGACTTAGGGGAAGAGGGCAAGGAAGGTGGCGCCTTTTCCATTATCGCAATTGGGACCTAGGACAATGGAGCTAGAAAACTGACGCAACTCGCTAACGGGATTTTTGGTAAATTTTTGTTGTACTGGTGAATAAAGATTGTGAAGGTGGAACAATAATAATGAGAACTTAAAAGTAAACAATTCTAGCATACACGTGTGCAATTATTTTACGGGTGCTGTAAAAAAAGTTTTTATGCCTAGATGTTTTGTTGTGTTGTCCTAGAACTTTGGCCTATCCAGTGGCAAAATTAGAACAACAATACAGGGCCAGATCAAAATCAATAATCTACCTATTTGGGGTAAAACCTAAGTTGACTTTGAGAAAGTAATGATTGTGTCTTGCAATTCAGATATATTATGTATCAACTATAATAGTATATAAGCAAATCAAAATAGTAAAAAATATTGCACCTTGCTTAGTTGCTAATGTGAAGAACAATGAACCCCAAAGTACCAAGTAACATCGATGCAAAGACAAGTAAAATTACTAAATGGTAGGAAGTTGGAAAGAATAATGAACATTTGAAAGAATTATGCAATACCACTAAGGTCTTGCGATTCATGCTTTGGAAAATGTCCTTTGTAATTTTCCGTGGCTTGATTTTAGCATCTTGAATACTTTTGAATGTGTCTTGCTCTGTGTAGCACACCATCAAGTCATTGAGCATGTCGATTCAGCTTGGTATTGTAGATCTCACATAACAATCTTGGACCAATATTGAGCTACACTTGTTGCACCAATAAATCCCAGCGTCGATTTCCATATGGTTAGTTCGCTTTGTTTATGAAAAAAGATTCGCAGTGCAATAACTCTGGCATGTATATCTAATATTTGTGTTTGAAAAATGAAGGGTAAACTCAAACCTTACAAAAGCTACACGATAAATTGGCCTTGGGCCAATACTTTGTTTGTATGTCGTTATTCCAAGAGATTCTAGAACTTAGCGGTGTCCTTGAGTGATTTAGTTTTAAGTTAGGATGTTGATAGCTCGATAGTGAGGGCTAAGAAGAGACCATCCCATACACTAGCATCCCATGGTTTTTTTATATATCAAAAAAAGACTCCATGTGATACCAAATATTCAGTCCCCGTAAATTTTGATTCGCAGAGCAACACTCGCTCCCATGCCACTAGGCTACTGCCTGGTTCTCAGAGTGAGGGCTAAGATGAGAATGCATTGTTTTGGTAGGTGGCCATCACACCACTGAAAACTAAGAGAAACTAAAATCTAGACATCTTGGAGTCATTTGGTGAATTTATCAAAGCTCCAGGCGCAGTGTAATGAAATTGTTTGCTTTAGTTGTCTAGTCAAGCTATAAGTAGGCATGAAGAACCCGGATAGCCATTTTGGTAACTTCCCCGTGCAACCCTTTTCCTCTATCATCAATTCTTCATTTCTTCGATATCTATACAATTATGAAATAATTTAAGTAATATGCATACACAAAAATGTATAACAAAATATGATTATTCTGACCTTAACCAAAAAGAAAAATTTATATCATGTACATTCTATTTACTCCAGCACTATTCATGTGATTGTATTTTCATGTCCAGGTTACTAGTGGTCATAATTTGGATGAATTTGGCAAGTGCACATGTGCATTACTAGTAGTTTCTATGTTTTTTGAAAAAGAAAAAAAAAGAGAGAAGGGTAGCATGAAACTTTGTTGGATTCTTAGTGCGTGGGATAGTGGAACCCGGCCCAAAAAAGGTCCCAAGGATAAAAGTAATTAGAGAACCTTAGTGGAGTGTACAATTGACTATTGATTTGATTGGAAACCAAAATTAGTCAACTTAATGTAAGTTTAGATAGAAACAAAGATGAAAAAATTCGAGCACCACGCGGGGTTGCCGCTTGGCAGCGAGCTGTGAAGGGGAAAAAAACACGGTTTACCGAAGCAACATCCGCACTGCGTCCATACGTCACCTTATTTCGTCTTCGTTGACTCCAGCCAAGTTTCAACATTCCCACGGCTTATAATACAGGTCTGCTCCCTGCGCTTCCTTTTCAAGTCCATTCCCCCGCCTCCACTTCTAAGTTCTTGCCCCAACGGCCAGCGCCATTGCAAACATACCAGCCAAAGCACCAAGAAAGCTCCCGCATCCACCCATGGGATTGGGAAGGAAGGATATGAGCAGCAGGCTCGCTGCGGAGTACCAGGGCCTGGAGGTCAAAGTTCCCATCTTCTTCCGGTGCCCCATCTCGCTGGACGTCATGCGGTCGCCGGTGAGCCTCTGCACCGGCGTCACCTACGACCGTGCCTCCATCCAGCGGTGGATCGATTCCGGGAACAACACCTGCCCGGCCACCATGCTCCCGCTCCCGTCCACCGACCTCGTCCCGAACCTCACGCTGCGCCGTCTCATTGCCCTCTGGGCGTCCACCGCTGCGACCTCCTCCTCCTCCCCTACCCCATCCGCCGTCGGCCCCACGCCGGCAGCTGCCGCCTCCGAGCTCCTCCGCCAGATCGCAGACCCCAGCCAGGACCCCTGCCCCGCGCTCCACAAGCTCGCGGCCTTTCTCTCAGACGACGATGTCGACGAGTTCGACAAGAACGCGATTGCGAGGGCAGCCGGCGCCGCGGAGACCTTGGTATCCGTGCTCCGGCGAAGGCGGTCGGATGCCAGCGCTGAGGCGGCCGCGCGGGTGCTCGCGGTGATCGCCGCGTCCGACTGCATCGAAGAGGAGAACAGGAAGCGCGTCGCCACAGCCCTTGCCGCGGACGCCGCGTCCTCGGTCGCGTCCCTCGCGCGCGTGCTCAGAAGCGGGAGCTCCCTGGAGGCACGGATCGACGCGGCGAGGCTCGTCGAGTCGTTGCTCCGTAATGCGAGGCCAGACGTCACGGCGACGGTGGCTGAGTCGGAGGAGATGGTTTCCGAGCTCATCCGGCTCATCGGCCCCGTCGACGAGAAGGGCGGCCTGGACAAGCAAGCGGTGGGGGTCGGCCTGTCCTGCCTCGCGGCCATCGCCGGCACGCGGCGCGCGCGCTCCGAGATGGTCCGTCTGGGCGCCGTTCCGGCGGCCGTGCTTGTGCTTGCCACGGACGCCGGCTCCCCTTCACAGGCCCTCCGCGTCCTGGAGGCCGCCGTAGGGTGCGCTGAAGGGCGCGCCGCGATTTGCGAGACGGCGGATGCGGCCATCCCGGCCGTGCTGTCCAAGATGATGAAGGGCGGAATGGGCGGCGCGGAGGCCGGGGTGTCCGTGCTCTGGGCGGTGTGCCACAAGTACAGGGACAGGCGCGCCGTGGACGCGGCGGCGTCGTCCAAGGGCGGGCTGACGAGGTTGCTGCTGCTGATGCAGAGCGGGTGCTCGCCGGCGGCGAGGCAGATGGCGTCGGAGCTTCTCAAGATGTTCAAGGTGAACGCCAAGAGCTGCCTTGCCGGATACGACTCCAAGAACACCCACATCATGCCGTTCTAATGAAGAAGCGTCATTGAGCAGGCAGCAGGGAGTTCTGCTTTCATTGAGTGAGGAAAAAAAGGATCAATTGCTGAGATTGTTTCGAGGAGAGCTGATAAAATTCGTTATTTCTTGGGAGAAGAAAAACATGTACATTGTCAGAGATTTTTGATACTGTAGAAGAAATTGGTGACAGATTTTTAGCTTATGAACCTACACGGTTCTTGCTTTCTTGGCCACCATACCGGCATTGCTTTCCTATGATACCAACAATGCCGGTTGGGATTGGCAAGGATGGCATGACCTATGTACTGCATCAATCACGTCACATATCAATCTAATATATACTAAAAGCACAATATGTGTGTCTAAAATAGAGACACCATATTAATCCACATCATTAAATAATGGGGATTGTTAGATCTAAAATTCACGGTAGAGATTAAAAGTCAAAAAGTGTTACGTTATATCGGTTATGTACCAAAACAGTATTGACACGTATAAGTAAAAAAAGGCAAATAAAACAGACTGGCACGTTCCCTCAAATAAAATAGGCTTGCACGTACCAGCAAACATTAAAAGCGTGCATACCAATTAATCGGAAAAAAATTACCGATAGGTGCAAGCGGTGAATACAGAACCAGCTGGCCTAAACGGTGCAGATTGGGATATGGACTGTTGGGTGTTTTTTTTATGAAGACTATTGAGATTTGATGCATATGGACACCAGTAATCTCGCTTTTAAAAAAATTAAAAAACATATTTGTAGTTTTATAAAATTGTAGAAAAAATATTTGGATGTAGGAAACTATTTATCCTACAACGTTTAAAAATTCATATTCAAAATACTTTGTATTTTTGGCTACATAAAAATAACAAACGTGTAGATCTAGCTATTATGTATGTTTTCAAATCTATAAATGTTACCATAATTTGTCATTTTTGTGTAGCCCATAATATAACAAATTTTGTATTGAAATTTTACATGCTTGTAGGTTACATTATTGACTATGTTCAGATTTATTTTCATAATTTTTTGAGATTTTAAAATATGGTTTTAATTTTTTTTAAATGAATTTACTTACTTTACAACAATATATGTCTAATATCCTGCAAGATATTCACCTATATGGTCACCTAGGTATCAACTACCAAGCACGCTCATAAGATATGGAGATTCTTTGTAAAAGCAACACATTTATAAACTAATTCTCTTAAATACTAAAATTAGATCTCTTATTATATCAAAAGAGAGTATGCCTCGATTTATATGTGAAGTTCAAGATGGTAATAAACTTTACATTGGCTAATTAAAGAAAGCACATGGAGCAATAAAAATACACCAAGTTTGGGCAGGATTAAAATTTCCTAATTGACGAGAGAAAATAGAGGAATTTTCAAGAGATAAGGAAACGTAACAAAAAAACTAAAAAATTGTCCATACAAGTATTGCAACATGATACACCCTATTTATGGACTTTTTAGCCAGAAAAATACACTCTATATATAGGATTAAATTTAACCCGTAATAATAAACATAAAATAAACGGTGGCTCTTGCAAATACGACTAATGTAAGGGAAACATCTAAGAGTATTAGGAAAAGACATTTGTGGTTCCATATATTTATAATCGATTATTACAAATATTATAACATTACAATCACCGTAAATGATAATCTAAATAAAATACTATATCACATGTCCGGATTTTTTTAATAATCTTTAGTTTGTGGTTGCAAGATTACTTTACCATTTGAAAAAAAAGATACATGCATAGAATCTAGGATATTACAAAACCATATCACTTCTTAATGACATAATACAAATATACATCATTATAAATACTTAAAGAGAAATAAGACTAAAAAGTTAATGATATAGGGCGTTAACTTCGCATTTGCGAGGGCCGCCATGCTAGTTGTTCGAAAGCAACAAAACACGATTGCCGGTCAAACAAGAAAAACAATGCATCAGGGCCTATATTCATTTGGATAAGAAAACGAAGATGATCCACCAATCAACATGGCACATGCTGGGAGAAGGAGCTGGCATCAGTATCTTACTCCTAATGGCCCTGCTCATGCTTCGCAAAATCCAATCAAAAGAAATTTTCTTTGTTGGTGTTGCCATGTCCATGCAAGAAAAACAACAACCCTCCTTTCTAGCATAAACCGTGATAAACATAGCACAACTTGGTACTCCATAAGGCCTCGTTCGGCAGGCCGGATTTCAAAGGTTTCATGGTGTAATCTTTTGGCCCAACACTACGAAACACCCTTAAACACTGCACGAATCATTCGGTACACTGGTTTTGGACGGGCCGAGCCCAGCAATCCACTCTGATTACGCTCGCATACTCGTCGGGTCGACCGGGATGAGAAACGCGCCACCTACCTCGCGTTTTTTTTTGTCGCTCCACTTCATATTCTGCAGCGCGATCGTGGACAACTTTTTCAGCTGGGCTCGTTTCAGAAACACCGGACCAGGGACCACGTGCCGTGGAGCTGAATACGACAACCTACGTCAGCACGTGGAGCTAACGCCACATACGGATGGTATCGTCATAAGGGCATGTACAATGGTATGCCCCAGAGGTGCTGCCTCACAACTTTAGCTAGGTTCGGGTGGTCCAACTTAGATTTGGATGATTACTTTTAGAGAGACGGTCTCTTCTGCAGGAGGCTGCCTCTTCAACACTAAAAGTGAAGAGGAAGGGAAAAAGGTGAGAGAGAAGGAGAGAAACTAAAGCTGCTATTGAGGGGAGGGAAAGTGTCATGGGTTGGACCAATATTTTTCACACCTATTGCTCCATTTACTTTTTAGGTTCGTGCTTACGTGGGGCAGTAGCATATCACTGCCCCCATTGCTCATGCCCTAATCCCCTAGGTTCACCCAAAACACCTCTGTTAATACTGGCTGATACACGCCAGCCGAACAAGGCCTAAGAGGTACTTTGCCCATTGCAAGTGCCTTTTGACTTATCAAGTCGTACTAGTGTGGAGCCATGATTGATCTAAAAAAGAGTAGAAAGTAACCAGCTGCCGAGCACCTAACAAAAGGAATGAGCAAATAGGCCAAGCGCACAGATCAAACTGGTGTTGCGAGGCAGGTCGCCGACCACATGCAATGCAATCACGCGGCAAGTGCGCCTGCTTTCCCCGGTTACCCCATACATTTTACAATCCAATGCGACATTTCTGACTCACCAACACTTTTTCTCGATCACAGGGAGTACAAATATTTGTCAAAATTCTCAATCTTAGTTGGGACATAATCTCCACTACTTACAAAAAAATAAATTTGGCAGGAAAATATAATCTAGACCGTATATGGCGATCCATCAAACGGCCGAGATTAGTTTGTTCTCCACACCTCTTTCTAAAAGTCGCACTAATACCACATTAATTGATCCTTTAACCGTTCATAAAATTACCTCCGCTAATCTCCATCTCCATCTTCACTACATATAAAAGAGCAAATTTTGTTGGAAAATAAAATCTGGACCGTATATGTCGATCCATCTAATGGTCGAGATTAGTTTGTTCTCCCCACCCGACAAAGGTATGACTATCAAGGCCCGTTATATTAGCACCACTGAGGTCTGTTCAAGTAGAAACCTATAGAAACATAGACCCAAGATAGAAGTCGAAGTATAATCGTAGTTGTAACATCCCAGGATGTGAGGCTAGAAATAGAGCGAAAACAGATGTGTGCATTGCATTCATGCATAAAAAATCTAGGGAATTTTCGTGCTTTTAAATAAAACTTATCAAAGTAATTGAAGTTTCTCTTGAGTTGATGGAATTGAAGTAGCTCATCGACTGAAGCGCGATAAACTTCAACATGACCTTTGTTAGCAACCGTGTTTTGGGTAGAGATAATTTTAACAACTAAAAGAGATAAATGCGAGGTAGAATTAAAATATTAGCACATCACTTTAGGACTTTATATCCAATCCTACCATGATTATCATGGAAGTTCATAAACCTAAATCATTAGAGCCATACCTAACATAAAGGAAGATAACACAAGTCTCACTAGTGGGAAAAGGCTTATAGATAGATGTTTTACTAGTGGAGCACATTAATCAATATGCTCCACTAGTATTTACTAGTGGCGCATTATCAAATATGCTCCACTGATAATTTTGTTACTAGTGGCGCATTCTGCTCGAAATGCGCCACCAATACGTCTGTGGGACCCACCAGAAGGGTGATCGACAAAATATCTTGGATTATCAATGGCGCATTTACAATATGCGCCACGCATATTTTACCCTTTAGTGGCGCATATTATGAATAATGCGCCACTGATAAGTCTGTGGGACCCACCAGGGCCCCACTGGCCTGACCCCTGCCAGTGTTATGCGTGGCGCATATAGAAATATGTGCCACGCATAGCTAGTGGGGCCCACACCTCTGAAAAGGTGGCAGACTTATCAGTGGCGCATATTGTTCAATATGCGCCACTGATAATGTCGGCCAGATCTATAAGTTGGCAGCCCCACCACTACCATTTCATTCTTCTCCATCCAACATCAAACTAGATCTAGGTCGTCCTCCTCCTCCCCACCACCTCAATTTCTCCATTCTTGCCTCCATTCTTGGTGTTTAAACCTACTTTGCTCCATAGTTTTGAGAGGGGAAGCCTCTCTAAGTTGTAGATCTACTAAACCAAGTAGGTGAGTTATTGGAGGACATGCATATGGATGTTTTATGTGGCCGGTGGACGTCTCGCGTGCGTTATGCACACATGCATGCTTGTGTGTGGTGCATGAATGTTTACAGGTGACGAAGAAGCAAGAGCATGTTGCTTGCTACGGCGTGGTGCATGGATGTTTACCGAAATGTTGATTAGCTTCCGTTTCGGCAAATTTTTGCACTACCCATACGTCCTATTTTTAGGAGAGGTCATGCCGAATTTTTCCGGCGACCATGTATGCATGCATGTGTGTATGTGTGTGTGTGAGCACATGATGATGTGTGATTCTAAGGTACTCTCTTTTCTCTATACCGCGCAGGCAACCATGGTCAGACACATGAGCGAATGTCAAGTGGCTAGATACAAGGAACGCGCGGTGGCCGACATGAGGATGAACAAGAGGACCCACATAAGATGTCCGTGTCGAACATGCAAACTCGGGAGCTTACTCGACCCTGATTCCGCAGACCTGGAGAGTCACCTGCTCACGCGTGGTTTCATGCCCGGCTATGATTCTGAAGATGACGAGGACGTCAACAATGGTATTTCTGAAGACGAGGACGTACAAGATGATCATCATGAAGGAGATGGCGGCGGCGGACATGATGATGATCATCACGAAGGAGATGGCGGCGGCGGACATGATGATGATCATCACGAAGGAGATGGCGGCGACGGACATGATGATGATGGAGAAGACGCGGCGTCGACGGGCACACAGTCACGACTAACCTCAGCCTTGCAGGACCCACATGTTCAGGAACTGCTCCTCAAGGAGACGAGCAATGCGAAAGCTGCTGCCAGAGAGAAAGCCAAGCTGGAGCAGATGGAGATTGACGGAAAAACTCCGTTGTTTCCTGGGTGCCGACCCGAGGATACACGCTTGAGCGTCACGCTCAAGGCTCTGGAGATGAAGGCGGAAAGCAAATGGACCGACGTAAGCTTCAATAAAAACATGAGATTCTGGCAAAAACGTCTTCCCAAAGGAAACACGTGTCCAACTAATATCGAGGAGGCCAAGAAAATCGTGTGCCCTCTAGACATGCGATACGTTAAGTACCACGCCTGCATCAATGATTGCGCACTTTATCGGGATGAGTACGCGGAGAGAACCACATGTCCGGTGTGCGGCCAAGGACGATTCAAGATTGGGAACAAGAAAGTACCTCGGAAAGTGGTATGGTACTTTCCTATCATTCCCCGTCTGCAGCGGTATTTCGTAGACCCTAAGGAAGCAAAGCTCATGCGATGGCACGCGGATAGGAAGAAGACCGAAGATGATCCGCATAAGGGCAAGATCCTGACACACCCTTTGGACGCTAGCCAGTGGAACGCACTTGACATTGACTTCCATGAGTTCGGGGCCGATCCAAGGAACATCAGGCTTGGTATGAGCACCGATGGACTCAATCCATTTGGCAACCAGAGTAGCACGCACAGTACCTGGCCCGTGTTTGTATGGCCGTACAACCTCCCTCCATGGTTGTGCACCAAGCAGAGATATGTACACATGTGTATTCTGATTCAGGGGCCAAAACAGCCAGGTGTCGACATGCATTTGTATCTCGGGCTGTTGAAACAAGAGCTAGCCACACTGTGGGAGACACCTCCTCGTACGTGGGATGCATACTCAGAAGATTATTTCCCTTTGAGAGTTGCGTTGTTCACAACGGTGCAGGACTATCCAGGTTACAGTTACGTCTCTGGCCAGGTGAACCACGGACACAACGCATGTGTCAGGTGCATGGATAAGACCCCGCATCTCCAGCTACCAAGGGATCCAGGTTCCTCGAAGACCGTGTTCCAACGGACTCGGATGTGGCTTCGAATGGATCACCCGTGGAGAAAGCGCGGAGACCTGTTCAACGGTAAAGAAGAGCTTGAAAAAGCCCCACGTCCGAGGAGCGGTGAAGTAATCGACGACATGCTGGAAAACTGGGAAGAGTGCCCTTTGCCGGGAAAGAAGCGTCCGAGGACAAAGCCGCTGCATGGTGTGTGGAAAGCGAGGTCTGTTTTATGGGACCTGCCGTACTGGAAATACCTCCACACGCCCCATAGCCTTGATGTCATGCACATCACGAAGAACGTATGTGAGAGTCTGCTGGCCACTATCGTCAACATGCCGGATAGGACCAAGGATGGGCCGAAGGCAAGACACGACCTGGAATTCCTTGGCATCAAGAAAGAACTTCATGGTCCGCCCGATAACAATGATGATGATGATGAGACGATGAACGAAGATACTCAGGGTCCCCGCAAGAGGGCTAAGAGGAGGGATGTGGTGTTTCCCGCTGCCTGCTTCACTCTAAGTGAGAAGGAGCTCGAGCAGTTTTTTAAGTGCCTCCTAGGAGTTAAAGTTTCTCACGGTTACTCCGGGAACATAGGCAGATATCTGGATGAAGCAAAGAAGAGGTTCAGCGGGATGAAGTCTCACGACTGTCACGTGTTGATGACACAGATACTTCCCGTTGCGATCCGAGGGATAATGGATGAGCACGTCCGTGAGACGTTGTTTGGCCTCTGCAACTTCTTCGACGTCATCTCGAGGAAATCTATCGGCTTGAAGCAGCTCGACGCGCTGCAAGAAGAGATCGTCGTGATACTGTGCGAGCTTGAGATTTACTTCCCGCCCGCGTTCTTTGATATCATGGTGCATCTGCTCGTCCATCTCGTGGATGACATCATTCATCTCGGTCCGACATTCCTGCACAACATGATGCCATTCGAAAGGCTGAATGGTGTTATCAAAGGATTCGTTCGCAATAGGTCCCGTCCAGATGGAAGCATCGCCAAGGGCTTTCTGACCTACGAGTGTGTCTCGTTTTGCCAGAATTATCTACGCACCGAGGAGGACGACACGGATGACCCTGTTGGTCTGCCCAAAAGGACGCACCTCGGTAGGCTTGCCGGATATGGTCACCGCAAGGGTTTTCGCGCCTTGCATGTCGGCGCGAAGGGTCGACGCCCCGACTTTGTCCGGGCACACCTCGTCACGCTACAGCACATCGAATTGGTTGACCCTTGGGTGGAGAAGCACAAAAGCTTTGTAGAGCAGAAGTTCAGTGACCTAGGTCGGCCGAGGAAGAAGGGAGACGTAACAAGAGAGCACAACTCCAGCTTCACGGCTTGGTTCAAGGAAAAGCTTCACGGCCTGCAGTCGACGCCTTCTACGGAGGATGAAAAACTAATTTTTGCATTATCACAGGGCCCCGGGCACAACATGAGGACATATCAGGCCTACGACATCAACGGATACAGATTCTACACCGAGGAAAGGGACAGGAGTAGCGAATATCAGAACTCAGGAGTAACGATGCTATCCTATGCCGATGACGAAGCCACCGTCAAGGAAAGATTCTTCGGAAGGATCGAGGAGATCTGGGAGCTCGACTATGCCGGAGAGAAGGTGCCGATGTTCCGTGTCAGATGGGCCAAGAGCGTCCAGAAAGAGGGCCGGTATTTCACCACCATGGTTATGCCCGATGCCTCCGCGAAGAACGCCTCCGCAAAAAACGAGCCATGGGTACTCGCGAGCCAAGTTGACCAATGCTTCTTCATCACCGACCCATCAAAGCCAAGCCGTGTTGTCGTGAGGAGGGGCAAGAGGAGCATCATCGGAATGGAAGGACCCGCCAACGACCAAGACTTAGAAAAGAACGGCGATCCAAAGATCGAAGAGGAATTTCGACAAGTACTTCGACAAGCCGACTACCGCAGGAAGAAGGAAGACCACCCTACCTACTAAAGGTTGTTCGTTCACGAGAAGAAACCTCAACATTCCCGGCCTAAAGTATTCAACAAACGCGAGGAAGAAGGGCAAGAAGATTGCAAAGAGACGCTAGCTAGCACAGAGATTGCAAACAAACGCGTGGAATCGAGATCATGACATTTTTTGTGTGATGTACATGACAATATATATTCGTGGAATCGTAAATAAAGTGAACAAAAAGTTTCTAAGTATTCGTGTATATTAATTAGTGTTTCTTTAGTGTTTTTATTAGTTACTAATAAATTTTGAAGTAGTTAGTATTTGTTACTATTAAAAAAATGTAAAAAAAATTGTGAGGCAACCAGGAGTCGAGCCCTGGATGCCCCAGACGTAGCACAGAGAGCTGTACCACTGAGTCAAACTAGTATTGTTGTCATATGGGTGAGCGTCGCGATATTTGACTAAGTGTGACACTTAGCCAAATATCGGTTCGGGCCGCAACGATCGATTTCTTCCCCACCACATTTCCCCCCACGTGCCTCCTCTTCCCTAGTAACCCTAGCCGCCGCCGGTCAAAGCCGCCGCTGCCGCTCAAAGCCCCCACTCGAAGCCCCCGGTCAAAGCCGTCGTCGCCGCTCGAAGCCGCCGGTCGAAGCCCCCACTCGAAGCCCCCGGTCAAAGCCGCCGTCGCCGCTCGAAGCCGCCGGTCGAAGCCCCCACTTGAAGCCCCCGGTCAAAGCCGCCGTCGCCGCTCGAAGCCCCATCCTCGCCTAGTCGAAGCTGTCGTCGCCGCTCGAAGCCCCATCCTCGCCCGCTCGAAGACGTTTCCGTCGCCGTCGCCGTCGCATCTCCTCCGTCTCCTTCCCCGCGGTGGCAGGCTTCCCCACGGCGGCGCAGGTATCGCCCACCTCTTCCCTAGCTCCGTCCTCGTCTGCCCTCCTTCCTGTCCACAGATCGTTCGCGTAGCCAGGCCCCAGGCAACAACGGCCATGGCCTGGGGCGTGGAAGATGATTCCTTTGTTCACTGTAGCTACAATGTTCACTATCGGTAGACTGCGAGATGCAAGAAAATAGTTTCCTAGAAGGTCATTAGGTCACCCTTGAGTTGCTGCTCTTCGTGGTTAATCGAATCAGAGTCGCTGCAGAGCTGCTTGTAGGCTTGAGTTAATTGAACACGTTTTTTTGCCTAGAAAGGCGTAGCAAGAACATAGTCTACAAACTGATTGCTAGCCATCCTCAAGCAAGAACAGAGCCTAGAATACATGCTGCAAGTACGCAAGCACAATAGACATGACTATGTTTTCATGTGTATGCTCTATCAGTAATTACAATCCACCATAGTAGCATCAAACTTGTCTTCTACATTAAGATTCTTTCACAATTTTGAAGATGCACAAGTCCTAAGCTCAAAAATCAAACCACGGTAGATGGTAATCACCGGACAAAACTAAGGCACATACTTCTACCTGGGCAAATTGTCGAGCACTTGGCGTTCAACTCAAAATTAAAAACACAATCAAAGGGCTAATCACATGCATGGCTGCGTCGCCGCAGCAACCGTTCCGGCCTCGCGGGGTTAGCAGTGAGAAGCGCGTGGTCGTCAGCCACGATGGTCCATGTTGTTGGCCATCGTTGTGGCTGGTGGGAACACCAAGTGTCGTGGCAGCAACCGCGCATCACCTGAACCACCAGCTGAGATAAACAGAAAGTTGTTGAAAGGTACTATGCGTAGGCGGTTTTATACTTCTGATTCCGTGTCGCCACTAACTGAATCTTAACAGAAACTAGCTAACTAACTGAAGCCTATTACTGGAATTAATAGTCTGTCTGTTTCAGAATTGTGATATTTTTCTTCTGGGAGCATAATTAACTTGTATATGCTTTTGTAGGTTCCGCCATGGTGCGCCGCAAGATCACCACCTACGCCATGATGAGCCGACGCCCACCACCACCCGCTCCCCCTCCGACGCCGCCTCCAATGCCGCCACCTCCAGCGTCCGACGGCGAGGAGGAAGAAGTCCCCGAGGTGGACTACCCGGAGGACAAAGAAGAGAACGACCGCCTGGAGGCGGAAGCCCAGGCGGAGATCGACGACATGGAGTGGGCCATCTCGGACCCCGAGAATGAAGAACAGGCGGCCATCCACGCCTTGTGGCATTCTCTGCGGATGGAGAACAAGGAGGCGGCGCGCGACGACGAGTTGGACGGCCTACTTCTTGAGTCGGGGCTCAAGGAGTCGCGCGACCGCCACGCGACGGAGGAGGGAGCGCGCGGCTTCATGGACTTGGAGCGGCGGCGCCTCTTGGCGCTGCTCGCGGAGGACTCCGGTCGCCTCCACAAGATTGTGGAGGATGACTTCCTCCCCGCCCCCGCCGCCGCACGAGATGCTCGATCGGGCCTACCGGCGACGAAGAAGGGGGCCAACGATGACGAGGCGGGGCCCTCTAGGCGCTAGAACTTTTTTGTCATATTATGAACTTCTTATATATGATCGATCGTCATCCATGCTATGTTTTATTCTAGGCTTATGAATCCTTGACATAGTATTTGTGATCATGCAAGCATGTTTTTGAACTTTGTCATTTCTTTCGTTGCATAACATATATACTCCATTCTAGGCTTATATATGATCGATCGTCATCCATGCTATGTTTTATTCTAGGCTTATGAATCCTTGCCATAGTATTTGTGATCATGCAAGCATGTTTTTGAACTTTGTCATTCCTTTCGTTGCATAACATATATACTCCATTCTAGGCTTATATATGATCGATCGTCATCCATGCTATGTTTTATTCTAGGCTTATGAATCCTTGCCATAGTATTTGTGATCATGCAAGCATGTTTTTGAACTTTGTCATTCCTTTCGTTGCATAACATATATACTCCATTCTAGGCTTATATATGATCGATCGTCATCCATGCTATGTTTTATTCTAGGCTTATGAATCCTTGCCATAGTATTTATGATCATGCAAGCATGTTTTTGAACTTTATCATTCCTTTCGTTGCATAACATATATACTTCATGTCTGTAGAGAGATGGCGAAGTGGTACGTGGTGTACAGTGGTCGGGTTCTAGGAGTCTACGAGGAGTGGGAGGACTGCCAGGCACAGGTGACCAACTTCAGCGGCAACCGCTACAAAGGGTACAAGACAAGAGAGCTCGCGGTCTCCAAGTGGAGGAGACACGTGTGGAAGAAGAATCGGATGAAGTTCTTGATCATGGTCTCGATCTTGCTCATCGTCGTCGCCGGTGTGATCTATTCGAACTTTTTTTTCGATGTTGGACTTGCTTATATATGATCGATCGTCATCCATGCTATGTTTTATTCTAGGCTTATGAATCCTTGCCATAGTATTTGTGATCATGCAAGCATGTTTTTGCACTTTGTCATTCCTTTCGTTGCATAACATATATACTACATGTCTATAGAGAGATGGCGAAGTGGTACGTGGTGTATAGTGGTCGGGTTCCAGGAGTCTACGAGGAGTGGGAGGACTGCCAGGCACAGGCCGGTGACCAACTTCAGCGGCAACTGCTACAAAGGGTACAAGACAAGAGAGCTCGCGGTCTCCAAGTGGAGGAGACACGAACCGGTCTTGCTCACCATTGCGGGTGTAGTCTACTCGGTCTTTTGGTGAGATGTGTAGTGTGCGTAATGTGTAACGTGTGTAATTCATGGACTTGGGCTATATATGTTCTAACACTTCTAATATTCAGGAACTTTGTCACTATTATGGATCTAATTGTTTGTGATGATGATATATTTGTTTTATACTGCATGCTGTGTATTCTGCAGTTATATTGTATACCTATATATATTCTTGTGCATTGCTGTGTATAAATACCAGAAAATATTAGTTTTTTTGGACCTGTACGAAATATCAGTGGCGCATATTATAGGTGTTTAGTGGCGCATTATGTATTGGTGGCGCATATAGCAATATGCGCCACTCATAAGACACTAATGGCGCATATGCTATATGCGCCACCAATATTCAACATATGCGTGGCGCATATTGACATGCGCCACCAATAAACTGTTATTAGTGGTGTGGCAGTGGTGGCGCATCCCATATGCGCCACGCATATGCCAAAATGGTGCGCCACCAATAGGCTTTTTTCCACTAGTGTCTTACCCTTGACTCTTGATCTATTCTATTCCTTTATATCTAAATCTATTTATCTCCAGAACAAGAAGAGAGTCTATATCAATTCCATTATCTTTCTCATCTCTTGAGATGGAACTTTAGGATCTAATCCACAAACCCAGGAGTAGTAGATATTAACATAATACCAAGTTGATGAGAAGATATCCCAACTATAGGAGTGGTGTATATCACAAAAAGATTAGAACCATTACTAGGAAGATATAAAATGTGTAGTATCCTAGAGTTATGAAGTGATATGGAGTTCTCTTAGTTAAATGGGTGTTCTAAGAGAATAATTTAGCACCAGTGAATTATGGACCTTGATTAGCCAAATGGAACGCATGCCATATGATCAAAGGATTGTAATGATCATCTTGATATCACATTGAGTGTGGAATACATGATTAACCAAGTAGAAACCTAAGCTATATGATCAATGGATCAAAATGTTCATTCCCATGTCACATGAAGTGAGAGAGTGACATATGTGAAGTCAATGGATCAAGGGTAGCCAAGTTAGGATCCATATATGTAAAGATGAATGCAAGAGGAGTAGTATTCATGTGGTGGGAGATGGACCCTATATGGGGATACCGCAATGGTGGAGATTATATTCTTAATCTCTGAGGAAGATGCAATCAAGACTTGACACCTAGAGAAAAGAGTAGGTTTAAATCAAGGATTAACCACAAGGTGGAATATGGATTATGAGTAGTATAGTATCCAAGCACTAGAAGTCAACATCTAGGATAATGCATGGATTGAATTAAATAGATCTCAAGGGCAAGTATTGATGATGATCTTAACCATAATACCTTGAGAAGGAGTAAGAAGTATGTTTAGTTAAGCACTCAAAGGGAGTGAGTTGAATAACCTTAGGATTAGAAATAATATAAAGGTTATCCCTAATAAGATTATGTAAGAGCTTTAGTGACGAGGTTTAACTCGACAAATGTACTAGACGAAGGACTTAGGATCGGGGGAGTAGGGCATCAGATGAACTCAAAGGTAAAATCAGTCAAACAAGGTGTGTATCAAAAGTAAACGTGGTGGTGAACTGATGTCTACGCACGCGTCTGTTCTTGTAGACAGTGTTGGGCCTCCAAGTGCAGAGGTTTGTAGAACAGCAGCAAGTTTCCCTTAAGTGGATCACCCAAGGTTTATCAAACTCAGGGAGGAAGAGGTCAAAGCTATCCCTCTCAAGCAACCCTGCAATTATGATACAGAAAGTCTCTTGTGTCCCCAACACACCCAATACACTTGTCAGATGTATAGGTGCACTAGTTCGGCGAAGAGATAGTGAAATACAAGTAGTAGTGATGATTATAAGTAGCAAATGTGATCTGAAATAAATATCGCTGCGAGCAAACATGTAACAAAACAGTAAGTAAACGGTGTGCAATGCTTGGAAACAAGGCCTAGGGATCATACTTTCACTAGTGGACACACTCTCAACAAATATAACATAATTGAACCAATAGATACTATCATCCATATGCAACTCAAAACAATTCTCCAATGGAAAACGAACACTAATCATGCGTAGGGCTACGAAGTACTCCTTAAAGTCCGTATGTACCCAAAGATTGTCCCACACTATCTCCGTGAACGCACTAGATGGTTCCAACAAACACCAACAATTCATAGAGACATTAACCAAAAAGATACACATGATGCACACACTAGTCACCTTTACACCATGATACGAGGTATCTCCGGAGAGTATAATAATTAAGCATAGGAGTAGCATAATATCTGAATAATAACATCTACCAATTCAACTAGATACAAAGCTCACGATCATATAAAGATCACATCATGGGAGAGAGAGGTGAACCACATAGCTACCGGTAGAGCTCTCAGCCCCGGGGGAGAACTACTCCCTCCTCATCATAGGAGATAGCAAGGTTGATGGAGATGGCGGTGAGGTCGATGGAGACGGTGGAGATGGCGATGGAGACCGATGGAGATGGCGATGGAGACCGATGGAGATGGCTCCGGGGGCACTTCCCCGTCCCAGCAGGGTGCCGGAACAGAGACTTCTGTCCCCCGAAATTCATCGGCGGCGGCGGCGGAGCTGCGGAACTGTTCTGGGAAAAACGCTGACTCTCCTAGGGTTTTCCGTCCTGAGGCTTTATATAGGCGAAGGGGCGTCGTCAGGGGGCTGCCAGGGCACCCTCACACATAGGGGGCATGGCCAGGGCCTGGGCCGCGCCGCCCTAGTGTGTGGGCCCTCATGGCCCCACTCCATCTCCTCTTCGGTTCTCTGGAAGCTTCGGTGAATTTCTGGACGTTCGGCTTTTGTTTCGTCCAATTCCGAGAATATTTCCTTTGTAACTTTTCTGAAACACAAAAACAGCAGAAAATAGGGAACTGGCACTGTGGCGACTTGTTAATAGGTTAGTTCTGGAAATCGCATAAAAACGCCACGAAGTGTAACGAAACACAAGGCAAATGGTGTAAAAACAAGCATGGAGCATCAAAAATTATGGATACGTTTGAGATGTATCAGCATCCCCAAGCTTAACTCCTGCTCGTCCTCGAGTAGGTAAGTGATAACAAAAGAAATAATTTTTGAGGTGACATGCACCTACACAATCTTGATCATATATGTAAGCATTGTGAGCTGGGATCAAAAAACTTAAAACATGGGCATGAAAGACATAATCTTGATAGAAAAAAATTAGCAACCATGTTATAAACATGCAAATGAACACAAACAAAAGATCATGAAAATGAAACAATAAAAGTCAAACGTGTGTTCAAATCATAAGGAAAAATATACAAATGGTTTTCAGCTTGTCCTTCATGGAGAGCAAAATATAAATACATAGGACACCTTCAAGTTTAAGAGGGCGACTAGATACAAATAATTTAAGAACAAGTGAAACCAACAATATGAATCAATCAATGAAAACTTTGGGACAATGCACATTATACTAAGAATGACAACTATGCTCTCTTAATGGTGCATAAAGATAGAATGTGGTGACTCAACATAAAAGTAAAAGAAAGGCCCTTCGCGGAGGGAAGCAGTGATTGCATGTTTTATAACCTTCAAAAAATTATGGTACTTACCGGCTTGGAGCTCTCATTGCCCCCATCATAAGCATCTTGAATGGTTAAAGTTAATGTGAGAACACTTACGCTGCATATGCTTGACAAATCATAAGTTGAAAACCTCGTGTCCCGTGAATACGAGTACCCAAACCTCATGCTACTTTACTTAGAGTCCCAAGCAAGGCTTTTGTCATTGTAAGTACATATGTATCATCGAGAACCGCCAACGGGGTACCTCCGTGCCCGATGACATGGAACAAGCCCACATCAAAATGATAGGACAAGCAGACAATGAACACCTCGACATCTCTTTTATTTACCATTTATTTAGCTTTTTATTTTGAGATGCGTCGTCGAATGTCCACTATGGGTATGCTGCAAATTTCCACCATGAATTATGCATGGCTTAGATTGGAGGCCCAGGCGTTTCCCTAACACATATACAAACTCCATGATCCCCGCAAGATTCCCAATTCATTTCACACCGCGGGCATCCATAAACAAAAGATCACGATATCAACTGAAATAAGAAGTGCAATATTGAAAGCTTGCCCCATGACGGCATGGCTGGGCTAGTCTCCAACTTACAACTTGCAAGCATAACAACTCAACATAAGAGACCACAATGTCTAATTTTTAAGAACAAGAAAAAGTAAAGTGTGCCTTCCGGTTCGTGAGAGCTTTACTGACCAATTTTCGCATAACACTGGTGAGAGTTTAATTTGAAGAGTAAATAAAACCAAGTCAAATTTACTTGGAATAGAAAATTGCTAATAGGTATGTATGGTGGACACTTTGGCAAACTTGGTTTTTAGGAGTTGGATGCATGAGTAGAGCTCATACTCAGTACAAGGCGAGGGCTAGCAAAAGACTGGGAGCGACCAACTAAGAGAGCAATAACGGCCATAATCATGCAAAGCGACATTAAAAGAAGCATAAGATGGCATCAAAAGTCAAAAAATAAATGATCATAGAGGCTATTGGCGACTTTGTAAGAGTCTAACATGTGTGAGCATGCGCCAAGTCAACCCAAATAAAGCATCAAGGAGAAAACCAAAATAATGCTTCCAAATAATTAAAACAACGCATGATTTTTTCAAAGGCTCATTAAGCAATCTCAGTTATTTCAGACAAGTCATGCTACAGAAAAACCACTAAGCATACTATCAAAAAGACATCAAGCACGACATGCAAAAGCCTAGGCCGCAGTCTACACAAGCTCCTTTTTGTACCACTTTTTTGCATAAAGCTTTTTCTCATTTCCAACACCATTCGAACTTTTTTAAACAGCTCTTTTTGATGAAAACCAACATAGACCAGAGGTCAAAATACACCTTGATGCAAAGATATAACAAGATCTGAACAAAAATCAAGGCAAAAAACGAAAGCTAAACGCAGTAGCAGAAAAAGAGAACACTCATTGAAACGATAAGAGTAAAAACGGAGTGTTCTTGGAAATGAAAAGCGAGTTCATCTCCTCCAAAAGAAACATGATGTGATCTAACCATTTATTGCAGCAAACAAAGCAAAAGAAAACTGAAAACAAAAACAACTTACGCTCCAAGAAAAACGCATAATGCATGAAGCAATAAAAATATAGTGTTTTGAAAGGTGACCTGATTTTTGCCGATGAAGAAGGGGTGCCTCGGGGGGCATCCCCAAGATTTGATGCTTGTACTTCTTGGATATTTCTTGGGGTGATGCATGGGAATCCCCAAGCTTGAGCTTTTGTCCATTCTTCAACTCATCTCATCACTCTACGATCCCTACACTTGAAAACTTCCTTCATACATAACTAAACACAAATCTATTAGCAACATTAGTGTAAGCATAGCATTGAATCAACCTTTTTTGCTTCTGGTTTCAACTCAAAACCACCACATATAAAGTATATACTAATGTAGCAACTTCCCTAAAAGTTCTGTGATCAAAAGAACTCAAAAAGAAAGCGATCGAGTGGCAAACACAAATATTGTCAGAAATCTGTCAAAACAGAACAGCTGATAAATGTCGAATTTTTAGAGGGTTTTCTGTTGCTAAAATAAAAAAGTGTTCAACTAATGAAAGTTTGGATATAACCTGGGGCGTATGCACAAGAAATAGCAGGTCCAAAAGATATACAGAGAATTTTCAATAATTTGTACGGTGCAGCACCGAAAACTGTTTTAGGACAGCAACATCCCCAAATCTTACCTCACTCAAATAAGAGGCTTCTCTTGGCACAACAACGAAATAAAAATGATAAGGAGCGGTTATTACAGTAGTAATAACTTCCAAGACTCAAATAAAAGAAAAATTACTGAAAATAAGATAATGGGTTATCTCCCAAGAGTGCTTTTGTTTAACGCCTTTGAGCTAGGCGCAGTAATTTGCAAAGATGCTCATGTGGGCGCCATATAAGAGCTTGAGGCAAAGGCGCCATATAGGAACTTAAAGCAATAGATAGCATCAACAAGCAAATGTGAAAGACATTTAAATCTGAACCACTTCCTATGAAAAATAGTCTTGTAAAGAGACAAGTCATGAAAGCGCAAAGCAAAAAGCATAGGAAGGCAAAACAAGTACAACTTCAAGAATTGCAACATAAAGAGGGGAAACTCAATATTGTTGAGATCCATCAAACCATGTTTCCCTCTCTCATAATAACTTTCAGTAGCATCATGAATAGAATTAACAATAGAACTATCACATAAAACATCCCTATCATGAGCCACATGCATAAAAGAATTAATACTCCCCACATGAACAATTGTAGTAGGAGCAGATTCAATAGAATAATTATTGTCATCACCATAATCATCAAAAACAGGAGGTATATTGTAATCATAACTAATTTTCTCCTCAAAAGTAGGTGAACTGAAAATATTATACCCATCATCATAACCATCATAAACTAGAGGTTTAGTATCATCACAAGCTAGAGAACAACTATTTCTCAAAGCATACTCATCAAACATATCATCATAAGAAGGAACATGGATAGTACTAATGGTACAACAATTATTAACCTTAGAATTGGTACCAAAAAGATTTTCAATATCAAAAGTAGAGTACTTTTCCCAATCATGATCACTAACATAGGTAATAGGCATAGGAACATCATCCCAATCAGAATTATCATAATCTATAGCAGGATCATAACGCTTAGGGGAAGGTACCATGTCCTCTCGCCTTTTACTCCTCTTCTTCTTCTTCTTTTTCTTCTTCTTCATACTCTTCTTACTCTCTCCTTTAGGAGGGAGAGACTTGAAGGGCATCTTCTCCACATAATCTGGTTTGCTGACAGAAACAACAGAAGAAACTTTGGAGGATTCCTCCTCTCTATTAATAAGATAAAAACATCTATCAGTCCTGTCATAGCTTGGCAAAATATCAAGTTTTATAAGATTTTGTATGTAAGTATTTGCAAGGCAATCTTTAGCACAATAGAGATGACAACCACGAAGGGTGCTATTAATATCAACATCATTCATATCTATCAAAGCAATCTTTCTAGATATCTCTTCACACGCCAAGAACAAAGTGAGCTCATCATGCTGATTGAGAGTAATCTTGTCATCACAATACAAACTTAAGGTACTCGAAGAGTAACTATTAGGGCTTGAGCATTGGAAATTAAGATGACCTATGTCATCGCAATATTTACAAAGAAAAGGATAAAGCTTACAAACATTTTTACCGATCTCGCCTATATCCTTGTACCACATTCGGGTTTCTTCATTTGCATGGTGGACACAATAATCTTCCTTGTTGTAACTCTATTCACAAGGTCTATGTACTCCACAAAAATTAACATGCTTATAAGAAATAGGACTTTTAGAAGTTTGAGCATGTTTATTGGAATCATTAATAACAATATCACTTTCTATGCAAGTGTCCTTAAAAGGTTCATGATACACGTCCCCATTTCCTTTAGGAACATTCATATGGGAAGCAAAGGCTTTAAAGCAATCAACCATAATTTGAGGATCAAGACCATATTTAGCACTAAGCTCTTGAAAATTAGCAGTTTCAGCGAAAGACTTAATGCAATCAAACTCGTAATTCATACCTGATCCTTTACCTTTGTCGCTATCCCAACCTTCAATATTGTTTTGAATTGTTTCAAGCAGATCCCACTTGGTGTCAATATCCTTGCTTGTGAAAGACCCATCAAAGCATGCATCTAGATAGTCCTTGTAATATCCTGAAAGCCTTGCATAAAAATTATTAATAACAATATTACGGGGAAGATCATGAACAGGACATTTATGCATTAGTAACTTCAATCTTTCCCAAGCTTGGGCAATGCTTTCTTCATCATGAGGCCAAAAGTTATATATCCGGTTACGATCTTTATGAATTTCACTTGGAGGATAAAACTTGGAATAAAAGAGAGGTACAATTTCCTCTCATGTAATAGATGGACCATCTTTAAGCAGCTGATACCACTCCTCAGCTCTGCCTTTCAGTGAAAAAGAGAATAGCTTCTTCTTAACTTGGTTCATTGAAATACCTGCACACTGGAACAACTCGCATAATTCATGTATAAAAAGCAAATGATCACCAGGATGGACAGTTCCATCTCCTAAATAGCAGTTATTCATAGCACGTTCAACAATCTTCATAGGTATTTTAAAAGGATGAGGAGCACAAGCATCATTAGAAATATCACATATGGGAGATAAAATATTATCAGAACAAACTTTCTCCACTAAAGCTGGGGAACTAAAAATATCATGCTTAACAAAACCAGCTTCCCCAAGCTTAGACTTTTCCATAGCATTAGCAATAACGGGATTCAAAGCATTCATACTAATAACATTGCTATGCAAAATAAGCTCCAAAGGTTTTTCAATTTTCTCTTCAAATCTAAACTCAGAAAAAAGACTAAAGAACTCTTTGTTTTCCATTAAGCCTAACTAGTGAAAATAAAAACAAGAAACAAAAAGATATAATTGTAGAATCTAAAGGAAATAACTCCGAGCACTCACACAGGAGGATGTGAGTACCTTTTACCTTACCTCCCCGGCAACGGCGCCAGAAAAGAGCTTGATGTCTACGCACGCGTCTGTTCTTGTAGACAGTGTTGGGCCTCAAAGTGCAGAGGTTTGTAGAACAGCAGCAAGTTTCCCTTAAGTGGATCACCCAAGGTTTATCGAACTCAGGGAGGAAGAGGTCAAAGATATCCCTCTCAAGCAACCCTGCAATTACGATACAGAAAGTCTCTTGTGTCCCCAACACACCCAATACACTTGTCAGATATATAGGTGCACTAGTTCGGCGAAGAGATAGTGAAATACAAGTAGTAGTGATGATTATAAGTAGCAAATGTGATCTGAAATAAATATCGCTGCGAGCAAACATGTAACAAAATAGTAAGTAAACGGTGTGCAATGCTTGGAAACAAGGCCTAGGGATCATACTTTCACTAGTGGACACACTCTCAACAAATATAACATAATTGAACCAATAGATAATATCATCCATATGCAACTCAAAACAATTCTCCAATGGAAATCGAACACTAATCATGCGTAGGACTATGAAGCACTCCTCAAAGTCCGTATGTACCCAAACTAGATTGTCCCACACTATCACCGTGAACGCACAAGATGGTTCCAACAAACACCAACAATTCATAGAGACATTAACCAAAAAGATACACATGATGCACACACTAGTCACCTTTACACCATGATACGAGGTATCTCCGGAGAGTATAATAATTAAGCATAGGAGTAGCATAATATCTGAATAATAACATCTACCAATTCAACTAGATACAAAGCTCACGATCACATAAAGATCACATCATGGGAGAGAGAGGTGAACCACATAGCTACCGGTAGAGCCCTCAGCCCCGGGGGAGAACTACTCCCTCCTCATTATAGGAGATAGCAAGGTTGATGGAGATGGCGGTGAGGTCGATGGAGACGGCAGAGACGGTGATGGAGACCGATGGAGATGGCTCTAGGGGCACTTCCCCGTCCCGGCAGGGTGCCGAAACAGAGACTTTTGTCCCCCAAAATTCGTCGGCGGCGGCGGCGGAGCTGCGGAACTGTTCTGGGAAAAACGCCGACTCTCCTAGGGTTTTCCATCCCGAGGCTTTATATAGGCGAAGGGGCGTCGTCAGGGGGCTGCCAGGGCACCCTCACACATAGGGGGCACGGCCAGGGCCTGGGCCACGCTGCCCTAGTGTGTGGGGCCCTCGTGGCCCCACTCTGTCTCCTCTTCGGTTCTCTGGAAGCTTCGGTGAATTTCTGGATGTTCGGCTTTTGTTTCGTCCAATTCTGAGAATATTTCCTGTGTAACTTTTCTAAAACACAAAAGCAGCAGAAAATAGGGAACTGGCACTGTGGCGACTTGTTATTAGGTTAGTTCCAAAAATCGCATAAAAACGCCACGAAGTGTAACGAAACACAAGGCAAATGGTGTAAAAACAAGCATGGAGCATCAAAAATTATGGATACGTTTGAGATGTATCATGAACTTGGCTTGCTTTCAATCTATCCCTCACCATCCTCTCCTGGCCCCTATATATAGGTGGCCAGGTCTCAAGGAACGGGAGGGGTCCGATACATATTACAACATCGGTATATGATATGAACTCGTATTTTGACTAGGATTACATTTGGGCCTAGCTTAACGGGTCTCAGGGGTACTCAAGTAATGGGCTCTATTATCTATACCCTTGTCATTAGCCCCCAAGATTCTACCAGAATTGTAGATCTGGGTTGAATCTCAAATCTTCATATCTTCGACTTGATCAATCATCCGACTTCTTTTTCTTCCTGCACTCAAAAATAAACATCTTTCATTATATTATCTCAGAAGGGGTTTTGATGAACAAGCCTAACAACTTTGACGGATCAAGAGGTCAGTTAACTACCGGAGCAGATACTTGTCACCTACTTCAAATTCAATCCCCTTGGACTTGAATTCGGGAAACTGGTCAAACCCATTATTTTGCCGCATTTAGGACTTACAAAGAACGAGTTCCAGTGGTTCTCAAGGTACCCAGTGCATCCACCAGGATTTTCTTCGCATTGTAGACACGGATAATTACTAGCAGAGCGCATCCATGTGCGTATATCAGGCCACACAGGACGGATCCTGGGGTCTTACCTTCACGATATGTTTCAATCATGGCATTCGAGTTCTGTCGCGATGACGCAACTCGAGAATCATATGTTGAAGCCTTATTTGACTATTGAAATGTACAAAATATTCGAGTTGTTCTTTAGATAACTCATAAATAACTCCCGATGGGAGTAATCAATCTTTATTTTGTCGACAATGAAGTCGAAGTTTGTTGTTGACGAAAGGTAGTCGATTGCGTCTTTTTTATTTTTCTTCAAATTTATCCATTATCATCGGGTGCACGACCAGTGCTCCCGATAGGAGTAGCCCCCGAGGTTATAGCCAAAAAAAATTGGGTATAGGCTCAAAATATACATACTGTCGCCAGTAAATTTTCTCCAGCGATAGTCTTGGCACGATTGTGCTTAAATACTCTTCCCGCTCTTCTGGTGATAGGAGCCCCCGAGTCCATGACGAGGTGCGTTGTGCTCTTTGACACACTTCTACACTGTTCATCCACATTGTGCTTTTTCTCCTTATAACTATACACGTGTCTTTTCCTTGTCCTTGATATGTTGTTGCTGTCTTATTTTCTGCTCAGGGCAAAATATAAAAGCCCGTAGATTTATTTGGACCTTTAACTTGCTGAGGCCCTTGAAAATTTACTTATAAATAAAGCACGTTGGCTAGGGAAAAACCCTAACTCCTTCATTACCAACTTCCTTCGCCGCATCGTCTTCATCTTCCGCATTTCATCTAGGGTTTTCTCACCAAGCACTTATCTTCCATGGCGGATGCTGGTGGTGCGCACCTGAACACCGGTGCGCAGATGGAGAAACGGGGTCGCGACCGCCCTCGCGGCAGTAAGAACAAATCAAAAGACCCCTCTACGGTGGCCTCATCGTCCGTATCCATGAAACGGTGCCCTGGCCGCCCTGTGGGGAGTAAGAACAAGCCCAAGGTATCATCTGCTGCTCCAGGTCCTAGCGTTGTTCCGCATAATTCTTCTCCTCCTCCTCCCAAGATTTACTCCTTCTTCTGCATCGCCGGTGCTCAATGCCATGAGATTCAGCGGGTGCCGCTGAAATTTATCAAGTTCATGGATGGGCGGGAGCTTCGTGAAGCAATTCTTCATGAACATTCTGGAGGAGGAACTCCCTATGAAGTGGAGGTATGGTATGATGGATGCGGCGAGATGTACTTTAGGGGTGGCTGGTCCCAGTTTGCGGAAGATCATGACCTCCACCAAGGGTTTTTCATGATCTTCGACTACCACTGCGGTACATCGAAGTTTGATGTGAAGATCTATGATGGTACTCAGTGCCAGAAGGAGTACGAGGCTGAAGTACACTTTCAGTAGATGCTCCTTTGATGTAATCTTTTGTTCTAGTTCTCTCTTTACGTGTTTCATGTAATAAGTACTCGTGATAAACTTTATTTTGTGCGACCTTGTTTATCTATTAATGGACCATGGGAACTAATAAGTGTTCTGAGGTATGTTTTAATTTACCAGCGAGTTGCCTTGAACTGTGCTTGCTTTTTGTCAAATATCGGGTTGTGAATCAACCTTGTAAGAATTTGCGAATAATCATGAATACGGGATCTCGATAATTTCTTACTTTCTTTCATACGACTCGAGGGTCAGAGCCCCCGAGTGGAAAATAGAAACATATTATTCATATTGTCGAGTTGGCCCAAAGAACCCGACCTGTGGCCTTATGTTCTCGGTTCAGAGGGTCATAACTCGAAAGTTCCTGTCACCATACTCCTTCTACGCATAGAACCGTCGTAGTTGCTCTGTGTTCCACGGGTTGCTCTCGTCTTTCCCTATTTTCTTGTCTTGTAGTCGATAAGCTCCTCCTGGTATTACTTCTGTCATGATGTAGGGTCCCACCCATGGGGACTCTAATTTGCCATGACCGTCCTGTTTGAGTCGTAAGATTAAATCTCCTACCACGAAAGAACGTGGGCAAACTCGACTACTATGGTAGTTTCGTAAACTTTGCTGGTATTGCGTGGCTCTGGCGAGTGCTATGTCTCTTTCTTCGTTGAGAGCATCAACATCGTCTTGAAGTGCTTCTGTAGAAGTTGTTTTGTCGTAAGCCGCACTTCTTGGGGCTTCATGGGTGATTTCGACTGGAAGTACGACCTCTGCAACATGGACCGGGAAAAAAGGGATTTCTTGGGTAGCCGCATTAGGCGTAGTTCTAAGACTCCAAAGTATGGAGGGTAGCTCGTCTACCCAGGCGTGTTTGGCTTTTTCTAGGGGCTCTAATAGCCTCTTTTTTATCCCGTTACATATTAAGCCATTGGCTTTCTCGACTTGTCCATTTGTCTTTGGATGTGCTACAGACGTGAATTTCAGTTTGATTCCCATACTCTCGCAGTAGCTTTTGAACTCTTTCGATGTGAAGTTTGTCCCATTATCTGTGATGATGTTGTGCGGTACTCCAAAACAAAATACTATAGACTTGATGAAGTTGATTGCTGCTGTGGAATCTTGGGTTGTTACCGGGGCTGCTTCTACCCATTTAGTGAACTTGTCTACTGCCACCAACATGTAGACATGACCTCCTGGCCAGGATTTGTGTAATTTTCCTACCATGTCAAGACCCCATTGTGCAAAGGGCCAGGATAATGGTATCGGTTGTAGCTCTGCTGCTGGTGCGTGTGGTCGGGATGCATATCGTTGACATGCTTCACACCTTCTGACTATCTCTTTTGCGTCTTCAATGGTCGTTAACCAGTAGAATCCTGCACGAAAAGCTTTAGCTGCAATAGCTCTGCTGCTAGCGTGATGCCCACACACTCCTGTGTGGATATCTCTTAATATGTCTTGCCCTTCTTGAGGGGTGACGCATCGCTGTAGAACGCCAGTTATGCTTTTCTTGTATAGTTTCCCTTGCAACACGACGAAAGCCTTGGATCATCGTATTATCCTTTTTGCCTCCACTGTGTCTTCGGGTAGTGCTTTGTTTATCATGTATGCCAAGTATGGCTGCATGCAGGTTTCTTCGATCATCATAAATTCCTCTGGTACTGCTGCGCTTCCTGTGCCAGGCTTGGCAGCCCCCGAGCCTGTTGTTGGGTGCTGGCCTGGTTCTCCTGTAGTCGAAGTTTTGTTATGCTTTATTGATCTCTCTATGATTTCTTCCCAAAAGACTCCTGGCGGTATAGGCAGGCATTGGGACCCGATATTTGCTAAATTGTTGGCTTCCTCATTGTTGGCCTTGCTAATGTGCGAAACTTTGCATCCATCGAATGTTCTCTCTAGATAGTAGTATAAGTTTCTGTATGCTGTCATGTTGTCACTTATGGCGTCACACCGGTTCATCACTTGTTGGACGACGAGATTCGAGTCTCTGAATATTTTCAGTCGAGTTGCTCCGCATGCTTTGGCCATTTTCATTCCGTGGAGCAGAGCCTCGTATTTGGCTTCATTATTAGAAGCTTGCAGAAAACTCATCCTTAACACATACTTTAATTTGTCACCTTGCGGTGATATCAGGACTACTCCTGCTCCTACGCCTTGGACTCTTTTTGATCCGTCAAAGTACATTGTCTATACACTTGATAGATCTGGTGGTCCTGTGTTTTGTAGCTCTAGCCACTCTGCTGTGAAATCCGGTAACACTTGGGATTTGATTGCCTTTCATTTTTCGTATGTGATGTCCAGGGGTGATAATTCGATTCCCCATAGGGAGACATGTCCTGTTGTTGCAGGGTTATTCAATATATTGGATAGTGGGGCTTCGTTAACCACTATGATTGGATGCACCACGAAATATTGCTGTAGCTTTCATGCTATTGCGAATACGCTGTATGCAAGCTTTCGATAGTGCGGGTACCTCTGCTTTGTTGGAGATAGTACTTCGCTGAGGAAATATACTGGCCTCTAGACTCCATGGGCTTTTCCCTCTTCGCTTCTTTCGACTACTAATACTGTGCTTACCACTTGATGTGTGGATGCAATATACAGTAGTAGCGGCTCTTTTTCATTTGGTGTGACCAACACCGGCGGTGTGGAGAGCACTTTTTTCAGTTGTGCAAAAGCTGTATCTGCTTCTTCTGTCCACTCGAATTTGTCGTCTGATTTTTTCATGAGTGCATAGAAAGGAAGAACTTTTTCTCCCAATCGTGCGACGAATCGACTTAGTGCCACAATGCGCCCTGCGAGTTTCTGTACGTCGTGCAGTTTTGCTGGTTTCCCCATTGTTAATATTGCTTGGATCTTCTCTGGGTCTGCTTCTATACTTGTTGCTGACACCAGGAATCCCAGAAGTTGCCCTGCTGACACGCCAAAAGAACATTTTGTCGGGTTAAGCTTGAGCTTGTACCTGTTTAGATTGTCGAAGGTTTCTGCCAAATCACTGATTAAGGACTCTTCTTTTCTTGTGGTGATGACCACGTCGTCGATATGGACTTGAATGTTGCGTCCTATTTGACTTCCGAGGCAGTTTTGCATCATCCGCTGGTAGGTTGCTCCCGCATTTTTTAGGCCAAAAGGCATGACTTGATAGCAGAACACGCCGTATGGTGTGATAAAAGCTGTTTTTTCCTCGTCCTCTTTCTTCAATTTGATCTGGTTGTAACCAAAATATGCATCCAGGAAGGAAAGCCTTGCGCACCCCGCTGTTGAGTCTATTATCTGATCAATGCGAGGTAGAGGAATGGGATCCTTTGGACAGTGTTTGTTGAGAGATGTGTAGTCGACACACACTCTTTGTACGTCTGTATTTTTCTTGGGGACGATGACTGGATTGGATACCCGGGTTGATGCTTTGATTTCTCGGATGAATCCTGCATTTTCTAGCCTGTGTAGTCGGATGCTATTGCTTTCCTTTTGGGTTCATCAAATCATCGCAGCGGTTGCTTGACTGGCCTTGCTTTAGGATCCACATTTAGTGCGTGCCCGACGAGTTCCCTGCGAACCCCTGGCATGTCTGAAGGACACCAGTCGAAGATTTCTCAGCGCTTATGGAGGAACTCGATGAGCGCGCTTTCCTATGCGGGGTCCAGGTTTACCACTATGGAGGTGGTTTTGTTCGGGTCCGTAGGGTGGACCTGGATTTTCTTCGAGTCTTGGGTTGCGTCGAAAGCCTGATCTGGTAGGGATCGTCCGACGTCGGGTAGCACATTGTGGTCAGTTTCGCCCTTCAGTCTTGCGTATTCAGCTATCATGCCGAAAGTTTGCGCCATCCTATTTAATTCTTTGTCACAAGTGTTGGATACTTCAAAGCTACCTTGTACCGTGATTGTCCCTTTAGGACCTAGAATTTTGAGTGTTAGATATGTGTAATGAGGAACTGTCATGAATTTTGCAAATGCTGGGCGCCCCAGGATTGCATGATACTGTGAGGGCCAGTCCATGACTTTGAACTCTAACTTTTCTCTGCGATAATTGCTGCTATTGCCAAAGCAAACGTCGATTTCTATTCACCCGAGGGGGTAGTTTGCGCCTCCTGGTACTATTCCGTGGAAAGAGCAATCTGATGGCTTTAGACTTTCCAACAAGATGCATATTGCCTTCAGGGTTCTTGCGTATATTAAATTTATGCCACTTCCTGCATCCATGAATACTCTCCCAACATCATATCCCCCTATTTGTGCCTTCAACACCATTGGCACGTGCCCTGGCCTTGGTACTTTCCTTGGGTGGTCTGCTCTGCTGAACCTGACTGGTTGATCGGACCATTTCAAGTACTCTGTTGTGGCTGGTGGTGATGATATTGCTAGATTTACTTGGCTGGATATGCTCTTCTATTCTTTCTTGGATTTTGGCACCGGTTGGATCATTGCAGATATATATACTTTTGATTCCAGATGTTTTGCTAGACGTTGTATTTGGTATCCTTGACTTGTACTCTTTCCTCCCTGACGTGCTCCTTGGTTTGGGTCCAGAGCACTTTGCAACCGTAAGAATGTTCGGCAATCCTTCATCTGGTGATTAGAAACTCTCTTCCCATCTAAGTACGCATAGTGGATGCGACAGGGGCCATGGAGCATGTCCTCCGCCAACGGGCCGGAGTACTTTGGCTTTTCTACTCCGTGATTGCCTCTTCCTTGAAACTCCCTGCTTTCATAGCTTTCCTCGTCCCTTCTTTCATATCCTGCGGCTATCTGATTTCGCCTTGTGTGGCTATCTTCATTGCGGTACCTTCGCCTTTGCCTGCTTGCTCTATCGATTTCTGGTGATCATCCCCTTTTATTGTTATATGCATCCTCTCCATTGGCGAATCTATTGGCTACTTCCATTAATTCCGATATTGTCCTAAGCTTTGTTCTCCCTAACTCTTCCACGAGGTCCGAACGGCGAAGGTCGGCCGAAAAAGCATCTACTGCCCGCTCGTCCAAGACGTCTTTTGCAGAGTTTTTGATTATACTCCACCGCTATATGTAGGAGCGCAGAGTTTCATCTTTCCTTTGTACGCATGACTTGATTTCTTCTAGAGATGCTGGGCGTTTATATGTTGAACGAAAATTTCTTGTGAATTGGCTCTCTAATTCTCCCCAACTCCCGATGGAATCGTTGGGTAGAGCATTTAACCAGGACCACGCTGCACCGGTGAGGTGTAACTGCAGACTTTGCATCGCTGTTGCTCTCGTTGCTCTGAGTATTTGTACTGCTTGCAGGTAGTCTGATAACCATAGTGTGGGTTCTTGTGATCCATCATACTTTAGCTGATCGTGTGGCAGCTTGAATCCTTTGGGTACCCGCGTTCTGCGAACCCTTCGGGTAAAGCATTGCGCGCCCATCTCTTTTTCATCGTCTTCATAATTTTCTTATTTCCATGCATAGTGCGCATTAATTACTCTTGCTTGCGCTATGATATTCCTTGCGTCCTCCTTCTGTGCCTTACGTTTTTCGTCGCCTGATGACTCGCTTGTTTGGCTTTGCGAGGGTTGGCGCTTAAAACTTTCCTTTCGCTTTTCCTTGTGATATGTTGCCTTTTTCTCTGGAGGATGTTTCCTTAGCCTCTCCTCTACCAACTTGATGCTTCTTATTGCGGCTTGATGCATGTGCTCCCGTGGATCTCCAGGCTCTGGTTGCGTAGTTAGTAGATACGCCTGTGCTGCTACTAATGCTGCCTCGGGCGTTTCTTGCACAAAATCCTCCTCATCATCTGATGGATGTGCACTTATGCTTTTTATGTGGCTTTCTTCCCTTGTCCATGTTGTTGTCCTCCTGATGTGCTTCGGGTCTCTGTGCCTTTCTCTGCTGGACTCTGATGCGTCACTGTATTCGTCCCAATATGCTCCACTTGACACGCTGTTGTTTTCTTGACTTCTCCTGAACTCGTCTTTTTCCTCCCTCAATTTCTTTTTGTGTTGATGCAGTGCGTATTGATACCCCATCAGAACTTCTCTTCTTGAATTGGCGGGTACTTCCGTGTCGTGATTGATAGCTGACATGATGATTCTCCACTCCCCGGTGGAGACGTGAATTTTTTCCTTCTCCTTCTTACCATTGCTCCTTGGTTTGTCGACTTGCGTGTCGACTTCTGCATTATTTGCGTGATCGTTCTCTTCTGATACTTCAGTGATAATGACGCATAACTGATGTATGCTTCTAGAGATGCCACTGCTTCTGGTGGCGAAGTCTCTTTGACTATCGTATGATTTGTCCACTGTTCCTTCCATGTCGGGTTCTTCCCGAGTGCCATTGAATTCTTCGATTTTCTTTTGAGTATTTTCTATTGCTGCGAAGCTGACCGGCGAGTTTACCTCGCTGGAAGAACCCACAGATGATCCAAACATTGTGATTGTCTTGATTTTGCTTGCCGACGGACCCGATTTCGCTGGATTTGAAAGGTGAGTCAAACTCGAAGGTCCGATGTAGAAGCTCAGACTTCCGATCGTCAACTCCATCTTCTGATTTTCGTCGACTTCTGGACTCTGTTGGCTAAAAATGAAAAAGCCGTCGAATTCATGATTTCGACGCCCCTGGTCCCCACGGTCGGCGCCAATTGACGAGGGTTAACTCGACAAATGTCCTAGACGAAGGACTTAGGATCGGGGGAGTAGGGCGTCGGATGAACTCGAAGGTAAAATCATGTGGTGACCCAACATACCACTGCATCTGTAGTATGGAAGTCATTGACATAACACTAATGAAACACCGTCTCACTAGTATTACATCCATCAGAGTGGTACAACAGAAACATCGCAGGTCCATGGTATGTCTATAGGATTACAATTTTCAGCATACAGAAGATCTTCAGAACCTCCTCCGCAGGTAGAGGTTTAGTCCTAGCGACTACAAACGAGAAAGAAAAAAGGAAGACTAAACTAAACTACAACTAATGCAGTTGGCTTACTACTCAACTACAGAATAATCTAACTACTAGGTTCTAGGATTAGGAAACTGGTTCCCTTTTACTCCTAATCTAGTTTTCCACCAAGCTTCGCAAAACTGTCGATTCCGCTGATCATCCTGACGTTGGTAGAATGCTTCATCTTTAATGTCTTGAGGTTGCCTCCTTGACTTGCCTTCCATCTAAGCAAGGGTTACGAGGGAGTGGGGTGAGTAACGAGCGTTACCCAGCAAGTTCATATAGAGTATAAGGTGTTTGATGCACTAACTACAGCCTTAGACCCAAGAGTCATTTGGCAATGCAAGTTTTTGTAAACATTTCTTCTGGAGGTTGTTTTTATTCTGAAAACTATGCCCGATAGCCAACATAGGGTATTAGTGCCTTGAGAGCACCTTTCCTGCCACATTCGTAGCTCCTTCCCGGAACAAGGGGTAACATGTCAAATCCTTTTACACTCTGCAGAGGTGTGTCCTTCCAAAAGAGATCAAAGCCTTGCTGCTCAACCGGGTGATCTTTCCCGTCCACACTTCCTTGGTGTGGGGCCTAGTCATTGATCCAAGCCATTCACTGCCTTCTCCGCACAACGCATGCCCACCCAATTCACGCAAGCAGGTTATGCCCCTGATATTCACCCCCAACGATGAAGTACCTAGGCGCCCCTTGCGGACCATCATAGACACCAGTGGCCGTGGGCACTAAGGGGTCCCACCCATGTGCACGTATTCCCGCAAGACATACGGCGAACGGTAGCTGAGTGTCCGTTGACATGCGAACGAGAGAAGATACAGATGACTTTCCCGTCCCATTCCAAGTCTCTTGGATGACACGGTTTTTACGGCACAAGAATAACTGTGGCATTGGTTATTACTTCTAGGGTTTACTTTCCCATGCAAGTGGAACCTCCACCACCACAATCTTACCGTGGTTCCACCTGCCAGCCATCCTAGGTTATCACTACTCGGGTCGATAACCACTAGTCATATTAATTATGAAAGGAGAACCTTGTGCTTTTTGATGCAACAGTAATACCACCGGTATATTTGCAAGTAATTTGATAAATATAATCAAGAGATATGAGCATGAGTGAACTTGCCTTTTTGACTGCAAGATTATGCAAGTCAAGGTCTTCGATACGTAAGAAATCCAAATACTAAAATAGCACCATCATCTGGTAAAGATGATGTTAAAAGAACTACAGCATGATATGCATCATATATGCTATGCATCGTTCTAAGCGTAACCTAACCTCGATGGTTTATTATACAAGGTTGTGATGATTTCTTTATAATGAGTTACACTTTTAGATTCACTCCACAACAAGGTTGTTAAGGATTTTAGATTGACTGACAAACTTTTAAAGTAAAAGAATAAAGCTTAATACAAGAGGTATTGCAAAAGACTAGTATAGCAATAAGTGAAAACTTGAAAGTAACACTTTTAAGTGGTATCATATTATTAGCAATCAAGTAGTTGGGTATTGACAAGCAAAGCTGAAGTAGTTATTATTTGATAAGAATACCCAGTTAGTCTTAGGGTTGACAACAATCTTAAGACCCAAATAGAGTTATATATGTTCAAGCTTAATGGAATAGTTGGTTACTTACTTTCAATGTATTTTGGAAGAATAACATTTAAAGAACATGTTTATTATTGATTAGAAGCACTACACCTAAGGTTTAGTGTTCTAGGGTTTTATCGTGATTCTATCATAATCAGAGAGTAGTTATTAAGTGGAACATAGCAAGGAAGCAAACTAAGGTTCATTCAAACTTGGAAGATTTTTTAATGAAGCATGTAGTGATTAGCACCCAATTAGTTAGTCATGAGTAAGTAGTGCTAAAGTAAATAGTTTATGGTTGATTCTAGAGTTGTTAATACTCTTAATATGCAAAGGTCATTACTTGAATCTAGGCAAGAATGAGTGTGATGCTTATTTGTTATGTTCTTGAAAAGAATTACTTTTAAAGAACACAAGCCTTAATGGACATATTTTTACTACTTAAAGGAATGGTGATTAGGTGATGTCAGGAAGTTAACAGTTTTTAAGTTGCAACAAAGGCGTTGCAAATAGTTAGTTGACTAAGGTATACCATGTTGAAATAGAATAACAAACTAGCCACCCATGGTTGAATTAGGAAGTATGGCTAGACTAGCTCACTAAGATGGTTATTAGTTTTTGTACTAAGGAGTAATGGTAGAACTTAAGTTATATGTACTTCAAAAGAATTACTTTTGAAGAACATATCACTTAAGGTGTTATTGCATTGGAAGTTCATTGTAGGGTTTGCTACTCGTGTGGTGATGTGGGAGCAGTGAGTCCTTGTGCGTGGTGATGACCAGCCCGTTGGGAACCCCAAGAGGAAGGTATGATGAGTGTAGCGGCAAGTTTTCCCTCAGTTAAGAAACCAAGGTTTATCGAACAGGAGAGGAGAGACGGTGACGACTGAAGGTGTTGTGGAACCTGCACACACACAAACAAATACTTTGTTCCCAACTTGCGATGAGGTTGTCAATCTCACCGGTTTGCTTGAAACAAAGGTTATGAGCGTATCGAGTGGAAAACAGTAGTAATGTGCGAGTAAAGTAAACAGTGCGGGAAAAGTAAACAGGTGATTGCAATATGATTAAAATAGGACCGGGGTCCACAGTTCACTAGTGGTGTCTCTCCATAGATAAAATAACATGCTGGGTAAACAAATTACAGTTGGGCAATTGATAGAATAAAGATAACGTGATATGTCAAGAAGATCACTATGAGATTTACTCTGGGCATTACAACAAAATACATAGACCGCCATCCAACTGCATCTATGACTAATAATCCACCCCCTGGGATATCAATCTGAACACCCTGGAAGTATTAAGTTGCGAACAACAGATAATTGCATTAAGCAAAGTGTGTAATGTAAACAAAGCATATGCCCTTGAGCATATGAATGTTGTTTTCTCCCTAGTAGCAACAGCACATCTACCACCTTAGAGGTTTCTGTCACTCCCCCAGGTGAAATAGAGACATGAACCCACTATCGAGCATAAATACCCCCTCTTGGAGTCACTAGCAACTACTCGGCCAAGATAGCTACTAACAACGGAGAGCATGCAAGATCATAAACAACATAGAGATAACAAAAGATATAATTCAGTACAACAACTTAATCATAAACACCAATATTCATCGGATCCCAACAAACCAACATCATAGAATTACATAACGGTGATCTCAATCATGTATGGCAGCTCATGAGATCTAAACATGAAGCACATGGTGGAGAAGACAACCATCTAGCTACTGCTATGGACCCATAGTCCAAGGTAGACTACTCACTCATCGCTCCGGAGGCAAGCATGGCGATGAAGAAGACCTCCGGTGGCGATTCCCCTCTCCGGCAGGGTGCCGGGAAGAGCTTCTGGACCCTCCCGATCTTCGGGTCGACGGCGGCGGCGGATCGCGATGTATTCTGGAAAACTGATCGGGCCCTTAGATTTTTCTCGTCGGGGGGTCTTTATAGGCGAAGGGGCGATGTCAGAGGTGGAGCCAGGGGCTCTCACACAGGGGTGGCACGGCCAGGGGCCAGGCCGCGCCGCCCCCTTGTGTGGGGCCCTGGTGGCCCCCCTCCGACACTTCTTCGGATCTCTGGAAGCTTCCGGGTAAAATATGACTTCAGGAACTTGTTTCGTCCAATTCCGAGAATATTTCCTGTGTATCACTTCTGAAACACAAAAACAGCAGAAAATAGGAAACTGGCACTGTGGCACTTCGTTAATAGGTTAGTTCCGGAAAATGCATAAAAATGCCACTAAGTGTAACGAAACAATAGGCAAATGGTGTAAAACAAGCATGGAGCATCAAAAATTATAGATACGTTTGGGACGTATCAAGCATCCCCAAGCTTAACTCCTGCTCGTCCTCGAGTAGGTAAGTGATAACAAAGAATAATTTTTGAGGTGACATGCACCTACACAATCTTGATCATATATGTAAGCATTGGTGAGCTGGGATCAATAGAACTTAAAACATGGGCATGAAAGATATAATCATGACAATAAGAACTTAGCAACCATGTTGTAAACATGCAAATGAACACAAACAAAAGATCATGAAAATGAAACAATGAAAGTCAAACGTGTGTTCAAATCATAAGGAAAAACATACAAATGGTTTTCAGCTTGTCCTTCAAAGAGAGCTAAACATAAATGCATAGGACACCTCAAAGTTTAAGAGGGCGACTAGATACAAATAATTTAAGAACAAGTGAAACCAACAATATGAATCAATCAATGAACTTTGGGACAATGCATATCACACTAAGAATGACAACTATGCTCTCTTAATGGTGCATAAAGAAAGAAGGTGGTGACTCAACATAAAAGTAAAAGAAAGGCCCTTCGCAGAGGGAAGCAGTGATTGCAAGTTTTATAACCTTCAAAAATTATGGTACTTACCGGCTTTGAGCTCTCATTGCCCCCATCATAAGCATCTTGAATGGTTAAAGTTAATGCGAGAACAATTATGATGCATATGCTTGACAAATCATAAGTTGAAAACCTTGTGTCCCATGAATACGAGTACCCAAACCATGCTACTTTACTTAGAGTCCCAAGCAAGGCTCTTGTCATTGTAGGTATATGCATATCATTGAGAACCGCCAATGGGGTACCTCCGTGCCCGATGACATGGAACAAGCCCACACCAAAATGACAGGACAAGCAGACAATGAACACCTCGACATCTCTTTTATTTGCTATATTGTTTAGCTTTTTATTGTGAGATGCTTCGTCGAATGTTCACCATGGGTATGCTGCAAATTTCCACCATGAATTATGCATGGCTTAGATTGGCGGCCCGACGTTTCCCTAACACATATACAAACTCCATGATCCCCACAAGATTCCCAATTCATTTCACACAGCGGGCATCCATAAACAAAAGATCACGATATCAACTCAAAAAGAAGTGCAATGTTGAAAGCTTGCCCCATGACAGCATGGATGGGCTAGAATCCAACTTACAACTTGCAAGCATAACAACTCAACATAAGAGACCACAATGTCAAATTTTTAAGAACAGGAAAAAGTAAAGTGTGCCTTCCGGTTCGTGAGAGCTTTACTGACCGAATTTCGCATAACACTGGTAAGAGTTTAATTTGAAGAGAATATAAAAGCAAGTCAAATTTACTTGGGATAGCAAATTGCTAGTAGGTATGTATGGTGGACACTTTGAAAAACTTTGGCTTTTAGGAGTTGGATGCACGAGTAGAGCTCATACTCAGTACAAGGCGAGGGCTAGCAAAAGACTGGGAGCAACCAACTAAGAGAGCAATAATGGCCAAAATCATGCAAAGCGACAAAGCGACATTAAAAGAAGCATACGATGGCATCAAAAGTCAAAAACTAAATGATCATGAAGGCTATTGGCGACTTTGTAAGAGTCTAACATGTGTGAGCATGCGCCAAGTCAACCCAAATAAAGCATCAAGGAGAAAACCAAAATAATGCTTCCATACAATAAAAACAACGCATGATTTTTTCAAAGGCTCATTAAGCAATCTCAGTTATTTGAGACAAGTCATGCTACAGCAAAACCACTAAGCATACTATCAAAAAGACATCAAGCATGACATGAAAAAGCCTAAGCCGCAGTCTACACAAGCTCCTTGTTGTACCACTATTTTGCACAAAGCTTTTTCTCTTTTCCAACACCATTTGAAATTTTTATAAACACCTCTTTTGATGAAAACCAAAGAAGATCAGAGGAAAAAATACACCTTGATGAAAAGATATGACAAGATCTGAACGCAAATCAAGGCAAAAACGAAAACCAAAAGCAGTAGCAGAAAAAGATGAACGCTCGATTTTTAATAAGAGTGAAAACTAGAGCGTTCTTTGCAAATGAAAACGAGTAACTTCTCCTCCAAAGGAAATTTGTTGGGGTCCAACCATTTATTGCAGCAAACAAAAAAACTAAACCAACTAAGAAAACTAAAACAACTGACGCTCCAAGAAAAACACATAGTGCATGAAGCAATAAAAATATAGTGTTTTGAAAGGTGACCTGATTTTTGCCGATGAAGAAGGGGTGCCTCGGGGGCATCCCCAAGCTTTGACGCTTGTACTTCTTGGATATTTCTTGGTGTGATGCATGGGCATCCCCAAGCTTGAGCTTTTGTCCATTCTTCAACTCATCTCATCATTCTCCAATCCCTACACTTGAAAACTTCCTTCATACAAAACTAAACACAATTCTATTAGCAACATTAGTGTAAGCATAAAATATATTCAACTTCTTTTAGCTTCAGGTTTCAACCCAAAACCACCACATATAAAGTATATACTACTGTAGCAACTTCCACAAGAGTTCCATGATAAAAAAGAACTCAAAAGAAAGCGATAAAGTGGCAAAAACAAATATTGGCAGAAATCTGTCAAAACTGAACAGCTGACAAAGGACGAATTTTTGAGGGATTTTCCGTTCCTCAAATCAAAAAGTGTTCAACTAAGAAAAGTTTGGATATAACCTGGGGCATATGCACAAGAAATCGCAGGTCCAAAAGATAAACAGAGAATTTTCACGAATTTTTACGGTGCAGCACCGAAAACAGTTTCAGGACAGCAACATCCCCAAATCTTTACCTCACTCGAATTAGAGGCTTCTCTTGGCACAAAAACGAAATAAACAAGATAAGGAGCGGTCATTACAGTAGTAATGACTTCCAAGACTCAAATAAAAGAAAAAGGACTGAAAAGTAAACAATGGGTTATCTCCCAAGAGTGCTTTTCTTTAACGCCTTTGAGCTAGGCGCAGAAAATTGCGAATCAAGTAATATCAATAGATGAAGCATCAAGCTCATAATTTGCTCTAAGAATAGAGTCAAAAAGCAATTTCTTTCTTTTCCTAGGGAAGTGTTCCATACCTTTCTTAAGTGGAAATTGATATTTGATAGTGCCTTCCCTCATATCAATGATAGCACCTACAGTTCGAAGAAAAGGTCTTCCCAAAATAATAGGACATGAAGCATGGCATTCAACGTCCATAACAAGAAAATCAACGGGAACAAGGTTATTGTTAACCACAATAAGAACATCATTAATCCTTCCCAAAGGTTTCTTCTTAGCAACATCAGCAATAGGAACATCAAAATAACATTTTTCAAGCGGTGGTAAATCAAGCATGTCATAAATCTTTCTAGGCATAATAGAAATACTAGCACCTAGATCACATAAAGCATGGCAATCATAACCATTAACATGCATATCAATGATGGGTTCCCAACCATCTTCTAATTTCTTGGGAACAGAAGCTTTTTGCTTCAACTTTTCATCCCTAATCTTTATGAGAGCATTGGTAATATGCTTAGTAAAAGCAATATTTAAAGAACTAGCATTGGGAGTCAAAGCAAGCTTTTGCAAGAACAAAATTACTTCAGATATATTGCAGCCATCAACATCAAAATCATTAAAAGAAATAGAGCTATCATCTCCCACACTCCGAAAAATTTCAGCACTCTTTTGAGAAAAAGTTTTGGCAGTTTTAGGCTTTTTAACACAAGGAGTGGGAGTTTTCTCTACACCAATCAAAGTAAGAGGATTGTTCTCAGTAGGAGCAACATCATTAGAGGTAGTAATAGTACATACCTTCATCTCCCTAGCCATCTCATCTTCTCTTTCCCACCTGGCATGCAATTCCGCTAACAATCTAATATTTTTATCAATTCCAACTTGGGTAGCATTAGCGGCAGCAACAACATTGCTCACGTTCACATCATTAGGAAACACTTTTAATTTCAGAAGTTCAACATCATGAGCAAGGCTATCAACTTTAGAAGCAAGAATATCAATTTTGCCTAACTTTTCCTCAACAGACTTGTTAAAAGCAGTTTGTTTACCGATGAAGTCCTTGAGCATTACCTCAAGCTCGGAGGGCGCGGCCCTAGTGTTGTTGTAGGAATTACCATAAGAGTTACCATAACCATTACCATTGGTAGAAGGATACGGCCTATAATTGTTACTAGCAAAATTGTTCCTATAAGCATTGTTGTTAAAATTGTTGTTTCTAATGAAATTCACATCAACTTGCTCTTCTTGAGCAACCAAAGAGGCCAAAGGAACATTATTAGGATCAACATGAGTCCTATCATTAGCAAGCATAGCCATAATGCTATCAATCTTATCACTTAAGGAAAAGGTTTCCTCAACAGAATTTACCTTCTTACCTTGTGGAGCTCTCTCGGTGTGCCATTCGGAATAATTTACCATCATGTTGTCGAGTAGCTTTGATGCGGCGCCCAATGTAAGGGACATAAAAGTGCCTCCAGCAGCTGAATCAAGTAAGTTCCTTGAAGAAAAATTCAGTCCTGCATAAAAAGTTTGGATAATCATCCAAGTAGTCAGTCCATGAGTGGGGCAATTCTTTACCATAGATTTCATTCTTTCCCAAGCTTGAGCAACATGTTCATTATCAAACTGAGTAAACTTCATAATATTGCTACGCAAAGCTATAATCTTAGCAGGAGGATAATATCTACCAATAAAAGCATCCTTACACTTAGCCCATGAATCAATACTATTCTTAGTCAAAGACAGCAACCAATCTTTAGCCTTTCCTCTCAAAGAAAAAGGAAACAACTTGAGCTTAATAATATCACTATCAACATCCTTATATTTCTGCATCTCACATAGCTCAACAAAATTGTTGAGATGAGCTGCAGCATCTTCAGTACTAGCACCAGAAAATTGCTCTTTCATAACAAGGTTCAATAAAGCAAGCTTAATCTCATAAAAGGTGGTAGCAGGAACAGGTGGTGCAATAGGAGTGCAGATAAAATCACTATTGTTCGTGCTAGCAAAGTCACACAACTTGGTGTTTTCAGGAGTACCCATTTCAGCAAAACGAAAGTAAACAAGTAAAAACAGCTACCAAGGATTCTAATTTTTTTTTTTGGGTTTTTGATGTAAAGCAATGCAGGTAAAATAAATTAAGTAAAGCAAAACAAATAACAAAGTAAAGAATGTGTGTGCGAAGAACTCCCCTCGCAGAAGTCTTCTCTTCCTCCCCGGCAACGGCGCCAGAAAAATAGTTGCTACTCGTGTGGTGATGTGGGAGCAGTGAGTCCTTGTGCGTGGTGATGACCAGCCCGTTGGGAACCCCAAGAGGAAGGTATGATGAGTGTAGCGGCAAGTTTTCCCTTAGTTAAGAAACCAAGGTTTATCAAACAGGAGAGGAGAGACGGTGACGACTGAAGGTGTTGTGGAACCTGCACACACACAAACAAATACTTTGTTCCCAACTTGCGATGAGGTTGTCAATCTCACCGGTTTGCTTGAAACAAAGGTTATGAGCGTATCGAGTGGAAAACAGTAGTAATGTGCGAGTAAAGTAAACAGTGCGGGAAAAGTAAACAGGTGATTGCAATATGATTAAAATAGGACCGGGGTCCACAGTTCACTAGTGGTGTCTCTCCATAGATAAAATAACATGCTGGGTAAACAAATTACAGTTGGGCAATTGATAGAATAAAGATAACGTGACATGTCAAGAAGATCACTATGAGATTTACTCTGGGCATTACAACAAAATACATAGACCGCCATCCAACTGCATCTATGACTAATAATCCACCCCCTAGGATATCAATCCGAACACCCTGGAAGTATTAAGTTGCGAACAACAGATAATTGCATTAAGCAAAGTGTGTAATGTAAACAAAGCATATGCCCTTGAGCATATGAATGTTGTTTTCTCCCTAGTAGCAACAGCACATCTACCACCTTAGAGGTTTCTGTCACTCCCCCAGGTGAAATAGAGACATGAACCCACTATCGAGCATAAATACCCCCTCTTGGAGTCACTAGCAACTACTCGGCCAAGATAGCTACTAACAACGGAGAGCATGCAAGATCATAAACAACATAGAGATAACAAAAGATATAATTCAGTACAACAACTTAATCATAAACACCAATATTCATCAGATCCCAACAAACCAACATCATAGAATTACATAACGGTGATCTCAATCATGTATGGCAGCTCATGAGATCTAAACATGAAGCACATGGTGGAGAAGACAACCATCTAGCTACTGCTATGGACCCATAGTCCAAGGTAGACTACTCACTCATCGCTCCGGAGGCAAGCATGGCGATGAAGAAGACCTCCGGTGGCGATTCCCCTCTCCGGCAGGGTGCCGGGAAGAGCTTCTGGACCCTCCCGATCTTCGGGTCAACGGCGGCGGCGGATCGCGATGTATTCTGGAAAATTGATCGGGCCCTTAGGGTTTTCTCGTCGGGGGGTCTTTATAGGCGAAGGGGCGATGTCAGAGGTGGAGCCAGGGGCTCTCACACAGGGGTGGCGCGGCCAGGGGCCAGGCCGCGCCTCCCCCTTGTGTGGGGCCCTAGTGGCCCCCCTCCGACACTTCTTCGGATCTCTAGAAGCTTCCGGGTAAAATATGACTTCAGGAACTTGTTTCGTCCAATTCCGAGAATATTTCCTGTGTATCACTTCTGAAACACAAAAACAGCAGAAAACAGGAAACTGGCACTGTGGCACTTTGTTAATAGGTCAGTTCCGGAAAATGCATAAAAATGCCACTAAGTGTAACGAAACAATAGGCAAATGGTGTAAAACAAGCATGGAGCATCAAAAATTATATATACGTTTGGGACGTATCAGGGTTCTATTAGTATCCAAAAAGAATTTAGAAAGCCTAGTATTTATGTTCCTAGATTTTCAGGGTTGGAATCCAAATTTTAAGTGATTAAAGATTTTAAAATGGGTTTTAGATTTTCTCTTAATGAAACAATTGTTGAAATAGCAATATTAGAGTTAGGAAATAATTCTTATACAATTTTATGGTTTTCCCAAATTTACAATTTTAAATTTGTTTTCAGGAAAAGTCATTTTATGGTTTGAAATCCTAATGGTAAAGTATATGGTTTACATTCTTGAAGTAATGGAATATTAATTGAAATAAATTTGTTGAAGTTGTCAAAGTTTTATTTGGTATTTGAAAATTTTGTTTAAATTATTTTAGTTGGATTTAAATTCAAAGTTCAAATACTACTTAATCAAGTTTTCAAATTTAGTTCAAAATTATTTCACATAATTATACCAGATTATAGTATAAATAGATAGGTTATGTTTTTCCGAACATTTTGATATATTATTTGTATTTTTCTAATTTTATTTGAATTAGTTATGAATTTTCTAAGTTCTAAACATTTTCTGGAATTTCTAAATAACAGAGGATAACTTGCTAACCTACACTACTTCTAGACGATCCACTGACCAGTGGGGTCAAAGACACATCACATGCCACATGGGCATTGACTAGTCAACATGCTGACTGAGCTTTGACTCGGTCCTAGCGGTTGCCTGGGGAGCTGCTCATCGCCGGCGATCGCCGGAGACGGCGATTCAAGATGTGTGGAGCGTTGCGTGCGAACCGGAAGACGATGGGGAGTCTTCTTGTGCATGTGCCGCCAAGAAATGGTCACCAGAGCTACCTCCGGCGAGCACCTTCGCGGCGGCCAACTCCAGCCAACACATGAAAATTTGCTACGATATACGATATGATGCGATAACATGCCCCCGAGGTTCGTAAACTTACCCTGATGCTTATAGGATGGTCAAAGAGGGCAGAGGTGACCAGAGTTGGATGAAATCGAGCGAATTCCGACAATCTCCAACGAAAGGGAACGGAGAAATTCCACCGGTGTGGTCCTCCCCTTGATTCCCTGCTCCTCCTAGATGATAAACAAGGCGAGGCGCTCTCCCCAGACTACATATTGGAGCTCGGGGTGGTCTCAGGTGACGAACTCCGGCGAACTCCTCCAGTTCACTGCGAGCTATAGAGAGAACCAGAGAGATATTGGGGTGGTGTAGGGTTCCTAGGGTTGCTCAAAGGTTCTCCAGGAGAACTTATGGAGCAAGGGGTGGTCGGCATCAACATCTTGACGACGGCAATGGTCGGGATCCGGCGGACATCAACGTACATGTTCAGGGCACGAATCTTGCAGAAAACGACTGGCAGAGGACAAGGAGTGGATGAGGATTACAGCGTGTCGTTCAACGGATTTTTAGCGGTGGTCTCCGAAGGCGTCGGCGCCGTGGCTTCACCGTTGCGGTGTCGGCCTCCAGCGAGAGGAAGAAGATGACCGTCTTCTCTCATGGTGGGTCCCGCCAAAGTGGTACGCTGGCTTGGTGGGCCGGCTATGGTGGCCTGTTGTTGGGCTGGTTAGGTGGGCTGCGGCCCCCTGGCCGGTATCTCTCTTTTTTTCTGTTTCTTTCTTTTTCTATTTTCTATTTTCTATGTTAGGATTCTAATTTGATTTTAAAATCATTTGTGCAGGGATTTGATTTCAGGTTACACCTAAAATGAAGTTAGGTGCTCAGTAACATCATACACTGTAATAAGATATATTTTATAAGTATTATCACCTCAAGCATTTTAAGTATAATTAAGGTTTGAGTAGAAATTTGGAGTAGAGATGAATTTGGGTGTCATTATCTTCATGTTTGAAATATTTTACTAGGATTTGTCTATCCCATAAATGTTTGTACAAAACTATAATTATATTACTGTATTAAAATAAACTAGTTATCTTAGTATCTTTATTTGATTGCACTGCCACTGGAGTGAGTGACCTAATGAACAAGCATGGTTCGATGTTCATCTTACTTTTTGGCTTTTAATGACTTAGGTATGTCCCATGGACTACCCCAAGGTTACTAGTGGTTTAATATTTTAGATAATTCAGGAATGCTTCATAATCCCCATAAGAAAGATTGACTTGGTATTAAGAGCAAAACACCTATTGATATGATAATTGATCAGTAGGTAAAAGACTTTGTTATTTGAGTTATAGGAATTGTGCTTGGAACATAATACCTAAATTTAAGGTTAGGGCATGGAATAGATATATCTTATGACCACATAGTGATGCACAAGTTGGAATGATGCTTAGGAATGAATCCCTAACTAAATGAATAAGAGGTTATGGATTTGGATAGAATGCTATTACACTCATCAAGGAAATAGTGTTCCCTCTGAAATGTGCTCAATGCAACAAAGGATCTATAGACTAACTAAGTTTCTAGGTCAAGGCTTAGGATCTTCTCAACCTATATCCAGATGATTACTCAATGGAATCTTATACACAGATCAAATTTTCTCGTCTAACTATAACAAGATGGTTATCTCCTAATTGAGATGTGCTTAAGTTGGACTTCTACTCCACACTTGGTTTTAGGATGATATCTGCTTATCAGACTAGGTTTTATAGCTAACCTAATTATCTTCATCAACAAGCATAATCATGTACTTGCCATGGTCATACTATTTCCTTCATCAACTCCCATAATAAATCCATTTTATTTCCTAAGGATGGTTCTAGTCTAGACCAGAATTAGGGTTTATGATGTGATCACCCCTATATCAAATGACTTGTCCTAATTAGAATTTGAGTAATGTCTAAAGTCTCCTAGTTGGCCTTTATAGGAATGGATCTAATGTTCTTAAGTTATCTCACCTAGAGTTAAGGTAAATCATATAATCAAACTGGCATTGAGTTAACCTTTCCACTTCTCATATTTGGTCTCACTAGATTAGGACATAAGAATATATACTAGATCATGATTTAAGAATAAGACTTGTGTTGGCTTCTTTAGCATGAAAGAAGTAGGTTTAAAGAGTACCATGATAATCTTGGTGTGAATAAATATTTGGTTCTAAAATGGTGTGTCAAGCATTTTAGTTTTACCTCACTTCTCTCTTTTAGTTGCTGTGACTATCACTACCCAAAACAAGGTTTTAGCAAGGTCATGTTGAAGTTTATCGCGCTTCAATTGATGAGCTACTTCAATTCCATCAACTCAAGTGAAACTCCAATCAGTTTGGTATGTTTTATTTAAATGCACGAAAATTACCCAGATTTTCTATGCATGAAATGCAATGTACACATCTGTTGCCTCTATTTTATAACCTCTAATCCTAGGATATTATAGTCTCCCCCCTTAAACTAGACTTCGTCCCGAAGTTTTCACTCTCGTATGTTGTTGGACGAACTTTTTGTTGGTATCATATGTCTTGAAGTTCCTTTACCAACTAATTGGGATATAGATGGTATCCTTTGTCCGGAGTGTTCCTGATCCTTTGCTGTCTAACTCCGAACAATAGTTACACTTGAATTCCATTCATCTTGGTCATTCTCTTGGATTATCCATGTTTGCAACACTTTCTATGGCTTATAGGGTCCTACTAATTGTTCCTATGAATCTTCCTAATTGGTTCTTGGTTTTACCACCTAAGATGGATTAAACACATTTAGGGTGTCCAATCAAGATTTCTGATCCATCTCTATAGTCCTAATAGGTCTTCTAGGTTAAAGATCATGGTTAACTCTAATATCAATCTTCTCTAGCTGCGGTTCATGATACCAGCTACGGTTCATACTTGGTGTGATTAAGGTCAAAATAATCTCACTCCTTTGCCGAACTCCATAAGGTTACGACAAATCTTGGAAATAATTTACTTCCAACATACTTCATCTGACTTTCAACACTTTTAAGTTTCCTGGACTCTCCCCTTATACTTTTGTAATGGCCTTAGAACATATTATCTTCTAACCATTAGAAGTCCATGGTTAAACTATAAATCTTGGTCGGTCTTTCTACTACGTCTTTCTAATGGTTTCTCAAAGAAGTCTACGGTATTCCCACACAATTGTGGATATCCAGTACAAATTCTTCAATTGTGTATTTAGGTAGGTCTTCTGTTCCACTTTTGGATGCATGTACTTACCCAAAAGTTCTCAAGGTTGATGAGAATTGGGTTTTCCCATCGATATCTACCCTAATTCAGAGGGTAGGTTAGATACAAAGCCACAGGAGAAATCCGGCAGAGTTTCTCTTGTACCGGAGGACATCCACGACAGGCATTTGTATAAGTTGAACAAAATATGAAGTAACAAGGCTATAAATGATCCAATGGTCTCAACGGATCATTGTTGACATGAATCCTCACAAGTCTTAGTCCGTAGACAAAGACTACATCTCTAAGATAAGGAAAGGTATTGCTAAAGTCTTAACCACCAATCAACAATTCAAGATTTTGGGACTAGGTATCAATGTTATACAGAAATGTTATGTGTCTTAGTCACGCTATCAACGAGGGTTACTGGGGTTACCACTCCCAGGCTAAATAAAGCAGCAGGCAATACCGGAATGGATCATCGGTATTACAACACCTCAATCAACCCGTGATGTACTAAGCATAACCAAGGCTGCATAACAACGAGCTCAAATACCTTAAACTCAATTGCGGTTACCTAATTAGTGGTCCTATTCAATAATCTAGGTTACCTCTAGTTTTTTAAGAACTGGAGTGTTGCTAAATTCCAACTTTTTTGTTGTTTTACTAAACTAGCTGTGGATCCTTCTAATCTTCCTTCAAAGTATCACTGAAGCTTTCCTTCTTTTGGCTTCCTTTATCTGGTGATCCTTCATCTTTTGGCTTGATTGCCTTAAGAATTCGTCTCTCCCTCACATGAATCCCTTAACCATCTAGAACTATAACATCAAGTAAGGACTTGATAATGCAACATGCACTTGCACATCAAAGTCATACTTCATGCATAGATCTAGTCACATAATAAAATCCAAGAAAATCCAAAATTGTGCTGGCAACATACATCATCATAAGCCCGTGAGTAAAACATCTCTAGAATTCAGGCTTAGATGTCTACCTTATAGCACCAAATAATATAAGTTTATATTGCGCTATATTGCACGTAGTGGTGGACTACTACTCTTTGTCTCAATACTTACCTCAATTGCCCAATTGCAATCGAATAAATTCGAGCAAAGGGTTTGGAAACCATTCTAATGGATCCAGATTCCTTTTAAGACTACTACTTCTAGCTTACCTTCCGTCCTATTGAAGACGAATCTCACATGATCTCTCAAAACTTCTGGCATTATTATACCTCATACATACTTCACTAAGCATGGTTCAACCAACTCATGTCTTTCATAAAGCTTCTCCGACTAAAGACTATGGTCCTGTCATACTTGGCCTAGTTACCATGATTTGGAACACTTCATTCACCATTCTACTTGAGCATCTTCCTCCTCAGCTTGAAATTGCTGGTTATTATAGAGTTCTACTCCATCATGCAAAGATTCTCAGGTGAATCTAACATGATTAAAGTGTTTAAACTGTTGGTACATCGTACTTGTATACGGCATTCTCAAGTATCCATATACAGGACTAAAACCTAAGGTCCTAGTACCTCATACAGACTCACTTCACCACTTAACATTACCCTACTATAGTTTTAGATGACTTAAGTTTAACAAATTGCCCTTGGTATACTTCTTCCAATAGAATAGTTTTCATTCCGGTTGTATCCTCTCTTTGGACTACCATGTATTGTAGACCAAATGTGATCTACTTCCAACCTTTATGTAAGGCTCTAATTATGTCATTCTACTAGGTATGGAACAAGATATCTAACTTCACTTAAGAAAAACAGGTAAGAAATTTGACTCGCGTGTGTCAGGATTATTCTTTTGTTGAATATCCATCTCAAGTCTTAAGAAGAATTGGTTTAGATAATATGGCTTCCTATAGTCACTACCAAACCTACAGGTCTCCTATTAAAGGGTTTTAATCTTAGGGTCAAAGCGTTTGCTCTGATACCAGCTGTGGTGACCCAGCATACCACTGCATGTGTAGTATGCAAGTCGTTGACATAACACTAATGAAACACCATCTCACTAGTATTACATCCATCAGAGTGGTACAACAGAAACATCGCAAGTCCACGGTATGTCTATAGGATTACAATTTTCAGCATACAAAAGATCTTCAGAACCTCCTCCGTAGGTAGAGGTTTAGTCCTGGCGACTACAAACGAGAAAGAAACAAGGAAGACTAAACTAAACTACCACTAATGCAGTTGGCTTACTACTCAACTACAGAATACTCTAACTACTAGGTTCTAGGATTAGGAAACTGGTTCCCTTTTACTCCTAATCTAGTTTTCCACCAAGCTTCACAAAACTGTCGATTCCGCTGATAATCCTGACATTGGTAGAATGCTTCATCTTCATCTTTAATATCTTGAGGTTGCCTCCTTGAGTTGCCTTCCATCTAAGCAAGGGTTATGAGGGAGTGGGGTGAGTAACGAGCGTTACCCAGCAAGTTCATATAGAGTATAAGGTGTTTGATGCACTAACTACAGCCTTAGACCCAAGAGTCATTTGGCAATGCAAGTTTTTGTAAACATTTCTTCAGGAGGTTGTTTTTATTCTGAAAACTATGCCCGACAGCCAACACAGGGTATTAGTGCCTTGAGAGCACCTTTCCTGCCGCGTTCGCAGCTCCTTCTCGGAATAAGGGGTAACATGTCACATCCTTTTACACTCTGCAGAGGTGTGTCCTTCCAAAAGAGATCAAAGCCTTGTTGCACAGCCGGGTGATCTTTACCGTCCACACTTCCTTGGTGTGGGGCCCAGTCATTGATCCAAGCCATTCACTACCTTCTCCGCACAATGCATGCCCACCCAATTCACGCAAGCAGGTTATGCCCCTGATATTCACCCCCAACGATGAAGTACCTAGGCGCCCCTTGCGGACCATCATAGACACCAGTGGCCGTGGGCACTAAGGGGTCCCACCCATGTGCACGTATTCCCTCAAGACATACGGCAAACGATAGCTGAGTGTCCATTGACATGCGAACGAGAGAAGATATAGATAACTTTCCCGTCCTATTCCAAGTCTCTTGGATGACACGGTTTTTACGGCACAAGAATAACTGCGGCATTGGTTATTACTCCTAGGGTTTACTTTCCCGTGCAATTGGAACCTCCACCACCACAATCTTACCGTGGTTCCACCTTCCAGCCATCCTAGGTTATCACTACTCGGGTCGATAACCACTAGTCATATTAATTATGAAAAGAGAACCTTTTGCTTTTTGATGCAATAGTAATACCACTGGTATATTTGCAAGTAATTTGATAAATATTATCAAGAGATATGAGCAAGAGTGAACTTGCCTTTTTGACTGCAAGATTATGCAAGTCAAGGTCTTCGATACGTAAGAAATCCAAATACTGAAATAGCACCATCATCTGGTAAAGGTGATGTTAAAAGAACTACAGCATGATATGCATCATATATGCTTTGCATTGTTCTAAGCGTAACCTAACCCCGATGGTTTATTATACAAGGTTGTGATGATTTCTTTATAATGAGTTGCACTTTTAGATTCACTCCACAACAAGGTTGTTAAGGATTTTAGATTGACTAACAAACTTTTAAAGTAAAAGAATAAAGCTTAATACAAGTGGTATTGCAAAAGACTAGTATAGCAATAAGTGAAAACTTGAAAGTAACACTTTTAAGTGGTATCATATTATTAGCAATCAAGTAGTTGGGTATTGACAAGCAAAGCTGAAGTAATTCTTATTTGATAAGAATACCCAGTTAGTCTTAGGGTTGACAACAATCTTAAGACCCAAATAGAGTTATATATGTTCAAGCTTAATGGAATAGTTGGTTACTTACTTTCAATGTATTTTGGAAGAATAACATTTGAAGAACATGTTTCTTATTGATTAGAAGCACTACACCTAAGGTTTAGTGTTCTAGGGTTTTATCGTGATTCTATCATAATCAGAGAGTAGTTATTAAGTGGAACATAGCAAGGAAGCAAACTAAGGTTCATTCAAACTTGGAAGATTTTTTAATGAAGCATGTAGTGATTAGCACCCAATTAGTTAGTCATGAGTAAGTAGTGCTAAAGTAAATAGTTTATGGTTGATTCTAGAGTTGTTAATACTCTTAATATGCAAAGGTCATTACTTGAATCTAGGCAAGAATGAGTGTGATGCTTATTTGGTATGTTCTTGAAAAGAATTACTTTTGAAGAACACAAGCCTTAATGGACATATTTTTACTACTTAAAGGAATGGTGATTAGGTGATGTCAGGAAGTTAACAGTTTTTAAGTTGCAACAAAGGCGTTGCAAATAGTTAGTTGACTAAGGTATACCATGTTGAAATAGAATAACAAACTAGCCACCCATGGTTGAATTAGGAAGTATGGCTAGACTAGCTCACTAAGATGGTTATTAGTTTTTGTACTAAGGAGTAATGGTAGAACTTAAGTTATATGTACTTCAAAAGAATTACTTTTGAAGAACATATCACTTAAGGTGTTATTGCATTGGAAGTTCATTGTAGGGTTCTATTAGTATGCAAAAAGAATTTAGAAAGCCTAGTATTTATGTTCCTAGATTTTCAGGGTTGGAATCCAAATTTTAAGTGATTAAAGATTTTAAAATGGGTTTTAGATTTTCTCTTAATGAAACAATTGTTGAAATAGCAATATAAGAGTTAGGAAATAATTCTTATTCAATTTTATGGTTTTTCCCAAATTTACAATTTTAAATTTGTTTTTAGGAAAAGTCATTTTATGGTTTGAAATCCTAATGGTAAAGTATATGGTTTACATTCTTGAAGTAATGGAATATTAATTGAAATAAATTTGTTGAAGTTGTCAAAGTTTTATTTGGTATTTGAAAATTTTGTTTAAATTATTTTAGTTGGATTTAAATTCAAAGTTCAAATACTACTTAATCAAGTTTTCAAATTTAGTTCAAAATTATTTCAAATAATTATACTAGATTATAGTATAAATAGATAGGTTATGTTTTTCCAAACATTTTGATATATTATTTGTATTTTTTGATTTTATTTGAATTAGTTATGAATTTTCTAAGTTCTATTTTTTTTGGTATTTCTAAATAACAGAGGATAACTTTCTAACCTACACTACTGCTAGCCGATGCCACTGACCAGTGGGGTGAAAGACACGTCATATGCCACATGGGCATTGACTGGTCAACATGCTGACTGAGCTTTGACTCGGTCCTAGCGGTTGCCTGGGGAGCTGCTCATCATCGGCGATCGCCGGAGAAGGCGATTCAAGATGTGTGGAGCGTTGCGTGCGAACTGGAAGACGATGGGGAGTCTTCTTGTGCACGCGCCGCCAAGAAATGGTCACCGGAGCTACCTCCGGCGAGCACCTCCGCGGCAGCCAACTCCGGCCAACATATGAAAATTTGCTACGATATACGATATGATGCGATAACATGCCCCCGAGGTTCGTAAACTTACCCTGATGCTTATAGGATGGTCGAAGAGGGCGGAGGTGACTGGAGTTGGATGAAATCGAGCGAATTCCGATGATCTCCAACAAAAGGAATGGAGAAATTCCACCGGTGTGGTCCTCCCCTTGATTCCCTGCTCCTCCTAGATGATAAACAAGGCGAGGCGCTCTCCCCAGACTACATATTGGAGCTCGGGGTGGTCTCAGGTGACGGCGCGGTGACGAACTCCGGCGAACTCCTCCGGTTTACTGCGAGCTATAGAGAGAACCAGAGAGATATTGGGATGGTGTAGGGTCCCTAGGGTTGCTGGAAGGTTCTCCAGGAGAACTTATGGAGCAAGGGGTGGTCGGCATCGACATCTTGACAACGGCAATGGTCGGGATCCGGCGGACATCAAGGTACACGTTCAGGGCACGAATCTTGCAGAAAACGACTGGCAGAGGACAAGGAGTGGATGAGGATTATAGCGTGTCGGTCAACGGATTTTTAGCGGTGGTCTCCGAAGGCGTCGGCGACGTGGCTTCACCGTCGTGGTGTCGGCCTCCAGCGAGAGGAAGAAGATGACCGTCTTCTCTCGCGGTGGGTCCCACCCGAAGCGGTACGCTGGCTTGGTGGGCTGGCTATGGTGGCCTGTTGTTGGGCTGGTTAGGTGGGCTGCGGCCCCCTGGCCGGTATCTCTTTTTTTCTTCTGTTTCTTTCTTTTTCTATTTTCTATGTTAGGATTCTAATTTGATTTTAAAATCTTTTGTGCAGGGATTTGATTTCAGGTTACACCTAAAATGAAGTTAGGTGCTCAGTAACATCATACACTGTAATAAGGTATATTTTATAAGTATTATCACCTAAAGCATTTTAAGTATAATTATGGTTTGAGTAGAAATTTGGAGTAGAGATGAATTTGGGTGTCATTATCTTCATGTTTGAAATATATTACTAGAATTTGTCTATCCCATAAATGTTTGTACAAAACTATAATTATATTACTATATTAAAATAAACTAGTTATCTTAGTATCTTTATTTGATTGCACTGCCACTGGAGTGAGTGACCTAATGAACAAGCATGGTTCCATGTTCATCTTACTTTTTGGCTTTTAATGACTTAGGTATGTCCCATGGACTACCCCAAGGTTACTAGTGGTTTAATATTTTAGATAATTTAGGAATGCTTCATAATCCCCATAAGAAAGATTGGTTTGGTATTAAGAGCAAAACACCTATTGATATGTGAATTGATCAGTAGGTAAAAGACTTTGTTATTTGAGTTATAGGAATTGTGCTTGGAACATAATACCTAAATTTAAGGTTAGGGCATGGAATAGATATATCGTATGACCACATAGTGATGCATAAGTTGGAATGATGCTTAGGAATGAATCCCTAAGTAAATGAATAAGAGGTTATGGAATTGGATAGAATGCTATTACACTCATCAAGGAAATAGTGTTCCCTCTGAAATGTGCTCAATGCAACAAAGGATCTATTGACTAACTAAGTTTCTAGGTCAAGGCTTAGGATCTGCTCAACCTATATCCAGATGATTACTCAATGGAATCTTATACACAGATCAAAGTTTCTCTTCTAACTATAACAAGATGGTTATCTCCTAATTGAGATGTGCTTAAGTTGGACTTCTACTCCACACTTGGTTTTAGGATGATATCTGCTTATCAGACTAGGTTGTATAGCTAACCTAATTATCTTCATCAGCAAGCATAATCATGTACTTGACATGGTCATACTATTTCCTTCATCAACTCCCATAATAAATCCATTTTATTTCCTAAGGATGGTTCTAGTCTAGACCAGAATTAGGGTTTATGATGTGATCACCCCTATATCAAATGACTTGTCCTAATTAGAATTTGAGTAATGTCTAAAGTCTCCTAGTTGGCCTTTATAGGAATGGATCTAATGTTCTTAAGTTATCTCACCTAGAGTTAAGGTAAATCATATAATCAAACTGGCATTGAGTTAACCTTTCCACTTCTCATATTTGGTCTCACTAGATTAGGACATAAGAATATAGACTAGATCATGATTTAAGAATAAGACTTCTGTTGGCTTCTTTAGCATGAAAGAAGTAGGTTTAAAGAGTACCATGATAATCTTGGTGTGAATAAATATTTGGTTCTAAAATGGTGTGTCAAGCATTTTAGTTTTACCTCACTTCTCTCTTTTAGTTGTTGTGACTATCACTACCCAAAACAAGGTTTTAGCAAGGTCATGTTGAAGTTTATTGCGCTTCAATTGATGAGCTACTTCAATTCCATCAACTCAAGTGAAACTCCAATCACTTTGGTATGTTTTATTTAAATGCGCAAAAATTACCCAGATTTTCTATGCATGAAATGCAATGCACACATCTGTTGCCTCTATTTTATAACCTCTAATCCTGGGATATTACAAATCAGTCAAACAAGGTGTGTATCGAAAGTAAACGTGGTGGTGAACTTGGCTTGCTTTCAATCTGTCCCTCACCGTCCTCTCCTGGCCCCTATATATAGGTGGCCAGGTCTCAAGGAATGGGAGGGGTCCGATACATATTACAACATCGGTATACAACATGAACTCGTATTTCGACTAGAATTACATTTGGGCCTAGCTTAACGGGCCTTAGGGGTACTCAAGTGACAGGCTCTATTATCTATACCCTTTTCATTTAGTGTCAAGCTCAAAAGATGGATTTAGGATGAGTAGTTGATGAAAGAAGTAAGATGGACTCACTATGAAAGTTGATGAAGGAAATAAGATAGACTCATTATAGGAGTTGATGAAGGAAATAGATGATCATGTCTAATACATGATTATGCTTGTTGAAGGAAGGTATTTAGGTTATCTATGAAACCTTATGTGATAAGCAGATATCATCCTTCATAAGGTAAGAGTAGGAGAGCTAAGTAAACACATATTGCTTAGGAGGAGAGCATCCTTATGGAAGTCAAATGGGAAGCCTTGGTGCATATGCAAGTCTCCGATAGGCAAAGCAACTTGATGTAAGTAGAGGAGATCCCAAACCTAAACCCTAATTCCTATTTAGGTAGAGCCTATATCACACTCACTCTATTCCAGGAGTGGTCATTATTCTTTAAATAAGGAGGGTGCAATCTTATAAAACTCCATACCTTTTCATCTATCCCTTTGAAACTCTATTCTATTATCCAATTCCAACTATCCATCCATTGGTGATCATAAGTAAAACCTATCTCAATGTCCTAATTCTAAATCCAAAAAAATTGTCCAAACTCTTTCTCTAATGATCCACAAACTCATATATCAAGGTGTACCTTGATTCTAATAACAGATAAATAAGTCTTCTTGTAAGATTATATGATCTACCTCGAATCATCAAAGTAAATAAACAAGAAGCTAGTTGTAAATCCTTGAAATTATTCTTATAAGAAACCCTAATTCAATTCCGAACAAAAACTAAGTAACAATCTTAGTCCATTGTTTATTTACAAAGGAATACAAAACTAGTGTTCTATAACACACTAGGAAGTCACAAAGGTTTTAGCAAAGTATTTGAACACTCAAATACAAGAGTATTTGAATGATATATATTAAGACCCCTAATAAAAACCTTAACAACATCTAAAAATCTATTATGTGCAGTTGCATATATAGATATCTCTAATACAACATATTGGACTAGTAGAAGCATAGTTATATTTATAAGAAATCATAAACTTAAAATTCCTGCAAAAAAGATTGAAAATCAAATTAGGAATTCAAAACAATAAAGAAGAAAAAGAAAAGGAAACAGAAGCAGAAAAAAATAAACAAGAGCTTACCTGGTCGAAGCCCACCGAACCGGCCCGAAGACCAGCCCAACTACGCGCCGGACTGGCATACCGATTCGGTATCGACCGATAGGAGGGACCCACCGAGGGAGACAGTCGTCTTCAACCACCCGATCGGGGGAAGCTGCTCGGTGTTGTTCTCCTAGCGCTCCTCGCGTCAAGATCCTCGCTGCCGCTTACCGGCAGCTATAAGAAGCCTTCCGCCGCTGCAGAAACCCTAGAGACCTCACTTTCCTCCTCTCTCTCTCTCTCTCTCTCTCTCTCTCTCTCTCTCTCTCTCTCTCTCTCTCCTTGCAGCGTCTACCGAAACCATAGCTCCAGCCATGTCTTCACACCATCGTTGATGGAGACCACCCTAGGGACCGTGGACTAGCCGAGGAGGTGCGCCAGGTATTGGTGATCATCTAGGGTGAGCCAAGCATCAAGAGGTGGACTGCACCACGCTAATTTCTCCAGCCCCTTCCGCCAGACATGATCGGAATCAGCGACCGTGTGCCTTGCTCCATCCCCAATCAACCTCGTCAAGCACAGGGTCGTCATCATGGTGAGCTGGTGCTTCTCTAGCGCTCCCTATTTCATCCTAAACCTGCTGGTAGCCTCGAGTCCAAGTGGGCTGCCCTGCACCACCGCAGCTGGGCTCACCGGAGCTTTGCACCGGTGAACATTTCATGGCAAGGCCGTCACCATTAGGTTCAGTTCGTTGTCCTGGTTCGATTACGAGTAGTATTGCAGTCCCACCAGCCCTAGCACACTGCCACCATCGATAGTCACCTCGCTGGCGGTGAGCTCCAGTGCCCAGTCAACTTTGTTGACTCGGTCTCTGCCAGCGTGGCAGGTAACCTGTCCAATGCCCCACCCATCTATCATAGTGGCTAGGGTAGCTGCCGGTACAAAAAGGTTTTCTCAGTTAAATAAATTCTAGAAAAGGTTTGAAACTTTGCAATTCATAACTATCTCGTTCTGAATCATAAAAATATAAATAGTATATCAAATTGATCACAAAAATTAAATCTATCTATTTACATTATAACATTTCATACTCTTGTGAAATAATTTTGAATTAAATTATAAAACATGTCTAGGTAAGAATTTCAAATATGAATTTGAACCAAATTTGTAAATCAAATAATTTTATAAATAGCAAATAAATGTTTGTATGTTCAAACAACCTTATTGCAAATGCTTTTTCATGATTTTAGAATCTTAATTATAACTTCTCTACTAGCACCTTAAAATCCTGAAACTACTTTTCCTAAATAATTCTAAAGTACTAAAAATAAGGAAAAATGTAAATAAATACTAACCAACATTCAGTAATTATTCCTAACTCTAAAATATTGTTTCACAATTGTTCCCTAAGACTCATATTTAATCAGTGTCAATTGTTAACTCAATTTTAGATGTTATAATCCAAACCCTAGAAAATAGTGATAAAAGGAACTAGTGTCTTCTCAATCACTCCATGATTTCTGAAAAGAAATATGATAACTTAAAGTCTGTAATGTACATGTGCTTTATTTGTGCTAGTCTCGAATCAACTGCTAGCACACACAGTTACAAGATGAAATACCAAGAATACAAAGGTCTTTATTACAACGCTTGATCCACAAATAACATAGTTCTTTTACAACTCAAGTAGCACAAAGCCACAAACTTATTACAACTTGATGAAATGACTAAGTAAATGAAACTACAAGTCTTCTTTCTTCATAGCTCCGCAGGCAGACGTGTTGGACGAAGACTTGTGACCGAAGCGCAACAACCTTCAATCTTCATAGTAGCCACCTTCAACATGATACGTTGCAGCCACGGAGGGTCAATACTTTGAATATATTGGCAAGATGTCACTTTGGTGGACTCAATAGCGCCTACACTTATATGCTATTTGCAGGGACGAAGCCAGAAATCAATGGGGCCTCTATAGTGTCTCGAATTTACTGGTGTCATCTTATACAAAATCATGATACTTGGTACTAATTAGTGAAGGGATCTTCAAAAATCATTGGGGTCAGCTGACCCCAATGCCACTATGGCAGCTCCATCCCTGGCTATTTGGCTAGGTGGAGTTTTGACTTTGCAAAAGCAAGCTTTCTTCCTATCTTTTGTAAAACTCAAATTTTCCTTATCAAATTTTTTGACAAGAACCTTTCACTACCTAAGTTTACCCATCAAGTTTTAACTTAAAGAAATTGGGATGAGGAGATTCTTGAACAACTTCAACATCATGTCACTCAAAATTGTCCGTAATCGGGGACACGGCTAAGTACTTAGTTCTAAACACTCTGCCGAGGTGGTGCACTTTTCCCACAAGACTTAGTTAACCCATTTTGCCATGAAACTCATTTTGCCTCAAATGGCCAAGTGAAAACTAAGACTAGGCCTTTCAGAAGCATTCCCTCAGACCAAAATGGACGTGTAACATCCCAAGTTTTTATCAAATTTTGGAATAAAAAAAAATATTTTTATTTATATGGATTGAATTTTCACAGGGATTTAAAACTTTTTGAGTATAATTAAATGTTTTTCCCTAAGGTTTTATTAAACCTTCAAAATCAAACTATTTTACTTCAAAGGTTTACCATTTTAAAAAATAGTTTCTTATAAATATTCCCAATTCAAATGTTGGTTAGAAAAACTACTTCAACTTTCTTTTATGCTTTGAAGAACTCCTTTGAGAAAATAAAGTATCAATATATTATTTTCCTTTCTTTTATTCAAACCTATGCAAGCTACTTGCAAAGGACTACCTCCTAAAATGATTCTATTGTCTAAAAGGTTTGCATTGCAAAAGGTGATTTGAAGACAATTTGTAAATAATATTTTTTAAAGTGTTATCCTCTTATTTTAAAAGGATTATTTTCAAACCCTAATCCAACGTATTGCTTTATGCAAAATGAAGCATTTTGGCCAATTTAAAAAGATCTTCTTGAAAATGAATTTTGTTCATGAAAAATGTCTCATTGCTATTTTAAAATGTAGTGTTGAATTTTACAAAAATTTAGAAACTTGTTTGAATGCATTTGGTATCCAAATGTTAGAGTTATAAAACAAATCATAAAACAGAAAATTGGAAAAGTTTCAGAAGAAGAAAAAAAGAAAATAGGCAGCACTGGGCTGACCCGGGGTCAGCCAGCCCAACTCCCCCCCCCCCCCCCCCCCCGCAGCCCTCTCTCTCCCTCTCTCTCTCTGGCACCCAGGCCCACACGTTAGAGATCATCCCCAACCTTCAACCGCCCTCCTCTTCTCCTGGAAATCGTCGCACCCGAGAAACTCGCCACGATCTCCACCCCTCCCGAAACCCTCAGCGGTTCCCTTGGCCTCTCCTTCAAAGCCCCCACTCCCCTCTCTCATCCCTCTCTTTTCCCCTTCTCAACGACGCCGCCAGGCCGCACAAATTCCTCGCCGAAGCTCCACAGGGCAGCAGCCAATCCTCGCCGATTTCGGTGCAGTGAAGCATCTCCGCGTCCTCTCTCCTGCATCATTTCCCTCCCCACTCTCTGGCGCATCTTCTGATTCACCGAAATCGTTCTACTTCACAGTGGAGTTAGCAATCCATTGACTCCCGACACCGTCGCCGCCTCCAGTCACCCCTCGGCATCACCATAGGAGGAATTCTTCGACACCGATCAAACGTACGAGCTCGCCGCCCTCTACTGCATGCCGTCCGCATCTTCCCCACTGTCGCCGCTTGCCGAAACCGTCGACATCATCATCGACAGAGCCGCAGATCACCGCCGATGACCGGAACTCTCGCACCTCCAGTGAGCCCCCTTTCCTTTCGACCCCAGCCGTTAGATCTAGTTTCTACAGTACGGATTAGATGACTTAGCCGAATCGGTACGAGTGTTTCTGGATCATCCGATCAACTTAAAATCTAACGGCCCATGTTCTTTCCCTAACCGACTCAGTACCGGCCTATCCCGTTGCGCCACATCGACCAGTCAACCCACCCCTCGGTCAAATCTAAATTCAAATAGAAATTCAAATTCCAGATTCTGTTATATCTTGTAAATTCCATAGAAAATGTTCTGTTTAGCCAAAATTTGCAAATTTGATATCTCTAGAAAGCTAATAATGTGTAGAACCTAACCATGCAATAAAATATTAGTGGTACTGTGCAAAGTTTTGAAATGAAAATTAAATGGCATAAATGACTTATAAACACCATTTAATTCATATCTTTTGCTATGATCATCCAAAAATAACAAATTTGTAGTCTATGGATTCCTCAGCGCATGTAGAACACTTTAGAATCAAGAAACACCAAAGTTGATATGTGCACAAACTTGGTACTTTCAAATCTATCCAAATCACTACTTTGACCATAATTTGATTCCTAAAATGATTTTGGGATGAATCCAATTACAGCAACTTTGTATTACTATCCCCCATCCATTAGCATCACTATCCAAATTAATTGAAATACTTTGTAAATATTCAAATTCAAATATGAGGATTTGGGTATTTTTAGCATAAGATTGATTCTATAATTCCTATCAATGTGAATTCCTTCTATAACAGTGAAACATATGATCCTACCAATCTATTTCTATCATATACACTTTTTACCATGACCCATTATCATACATAATCTTGCTGACCTATTTCACAAGACTGGCCTCACTTGAGTTGTTGAGTAAATAAAAATTTGCCCCAATTAGGGTTATCTTTGATACTAGTGTATGACACACTCTAACCCATATCACATTTGTCCTAAACCATTCTAATTCAATATCATCCTTGATCCAAGCCACCATCTTTCTAAATACCCTTCATACTTGTTTAACCCCAAGCCAACTTAACCCTTGGTCTAAATTGAACTATTCAATTCACAAATGAGTTAATTGAGTAATTCAATGTATCACCAATACATACCCCAGCCTATGTGTAACCTATACTATTATGAATAAGTGTTGTCACACTTTATTCAGTAGTGTTTTGTTGCACTATTCTATACTTATGTGATTTTATTCACATGATTCATCTCTAAACTCTAACCATGCTTATACCAAGCATAAGGTTCTATCCCTTCATTGTAATCTTGGAGGACCAATCCTTTCCAATCATTAAACCTTGCCATCCAAACTCTCAACCCATATCTTATAAGACAAGCTTCTAGCCATATCTCTCTAATCACAAAAACATAAGAACTTTAAAATGTTAAACCAATCCTTTTCATTTGCTTGTCTTGCTTGATTTGTTGCTTTTGGTGTGGTGTGTTTACTTTGTGTATCTCTACATTATAGATTGGTTTGGAGAGCCATACATTTTTTTCAGAGAAGAGAAAGTGGTTTAAGCTTCAAAAGGCAAGTGACACACATACTTCCACCTATCTTTTATTATATGCATTAGTGGTTTCAATACTGTGCATGATATGAAATTTTCAAAGTGGTTATGAAAAGCTTAGCTCCTAGTAGTGGTAGCTATCCCTTAAACCCCACTTGCTAGGATTGCAAAACTTACTATGGAAAATGATGCCATGCTTTGTTTTCAAAATTGTTATGAAAATTAAACTATAGCCCCAATGAAACACCTGGGTGGAAATGGCATTGCTTGGTTTATGTTGAGTGGCTACCCAGGACTACACACCTGGCTATCAACTTAGGATTTGTGTGGTTGTTGTTGCCTGGGGGTACACTTGTGGACGACCACCCAAGAACAAAGAGACTACCATGTCTTCCTTGCTTAGTGAGCTTCCAGTGCAGCCTTATGACAATATGGGCTCTATCTTGACTAACTAGGATGTGAGGGTTCAACTTGTGTGCAAGATATTGGCTGGTAGTATAATTATAGGTGGGAACGGATCTTGCCAGTATGGTTGTTCTCTCCTTCTAAAAGGTCTTGTCTCATTCTTCTCTCTGGGTAGAATGGGTCTTAAGGTGAAAGTGCACAACCCCTGCAGGGTGTCAAACTAATCGATTAGCCGTGTCCCCGGTTATGGACAACTTGAGTTCCTAGACATGGATGTACGGAAGAGTCTCATCACCATTTCTAAATAAAATAAAATTGTTTAGAAACACTCAGGACAGGGACTACTCAGAGCTACACACCTGGCTATCAACCCAGGACTTGTGTGGTGGTTTTCACCTGAGGGTTATCCTGGTTTTGTTGAGTAACTACTCAGGGCTGCACACCTAGCTATCAACCCAGGACTTGTGTGGTGGTTTTCACCTGAGGGTTATCCTAGTTTTCTTGAGTAACTACTCAGGGCTGCACACCTGGCTATCAACCCAGGACTTGTGTGGTGATTTTCACTTGGGGGTTATCTTGACCCTTAAAGTCTAAAATGATTAAAAAATGTTTTGGTTTACAAAAATGATAGGATAAAACTTGCTTTATGCAAATTCAGTCAAAAACTCCACCAACCAAATATCATGTAGATAGCTATTTCTCAACAGCCAACAAATATGTGTCATTTGCTAGAACATCATTGTACTGACCCCCATTCGTGGGGCTGCATATTCAAATGTGCAGGTTATTTCTGAGGAGGAGTAAGTTGATAGGATCTCGAGTCTACACTCCAACATGACTACCTGTGGCACATGGTGAAGATGGAGGCTCACTGCTACCTTAGTTTCCGCTGTGTTTGTGATGTGTTGAACTCTGTTATTTGAGCTAGTCCATGTGACTAAGCTGGTTTCTAATAATTGAAGATTTATGTATCTGGACCCACATTGTAATCTTGATACTATTGCAATGATCACTGTATTTGTACTGTGGTGCTATCAGTGATCCAGGGAATAGCACTTAACACAGGTGTTCCACCTTAATTCAAAAGGTGGGGCTTTACAGGACGCGTTCCATCCTATCAACATCTACCAACCTCTGTCTGCCTGGCTTGCGTTCTTGCAGCTTAGTTGGCCAAGACAGAGCCCATATGTCTTGTGGTTGCACTAGAAGCTTCATGACTTGAACGTCTCCAATCTCTTTTCTCCTGGGTGGCCGTCCACAAGTGAGATACACCTGGTGGTTCAGAGGTTCAACGACATGACCCTAGATAACAACTCAACATAAACCAGTCAAAGCCACATCCACCCAGGTGGTTCATTAACTTAGTTGTTTTCTTAGTTTTCCAAAAACTTGATTTTCAACACTTAGCCAAAAACATGTGATAAACCCTCCCACAACAAGTGTAAACAAGTCCTATAGCAGCAGCACTTCTACTAGGAGATGCAAAGCTAGGCAAAGCTAGACAAAGACTTTAGCATAAAATCTAGCAAGCTAAGACATAAACTCATAAAACCACCTACACATGAATCTTCTACTAGAAAAGCTACAAGTGACAAAACCTTCAGTAGGACATGGAAATATGGTGACACTTGCCTTGGTGAGGAGAGGAGTTGGTGCACTCGTCACAAAGGCACTCGTTGCACTCAGCACAATCTACACATAAAATATTGCAATCATAAGCACATAGCATTCATAAAACACTCATGAAAAGAAATATGCATGTAATATGTGATTTAAACACCACAAAGACACTTAACAAGTTCCCTAGTTTCTAACTATATGCATGATGCCATGATCAAAATTTTAGAGTTATTTATAAGGCTCAAAAATATTTTTAACACACATAGAACAATTAAACAAGCTAAAACTACAAAGCTAAAATAAAAGGTACTGAAAATTATCTGGATGTGCTACAGTACTGAGAGTTTTCATACAGACCAAAATCAAAAGGATTTACTGTAAAACAAATTTTACAACTATTTTTAATAGCCAAAACACATAAATAAAGCTTGCAGTAATTCAGTGTATAAAATAGATGCAAAAGTAATATTTATGCTAGAACTAGATTCTACTCATTTTTTGAATCCATAGATGCAAAGTTTGCTAAATTTGGATGTACAGAACTCAAGATATGAATTTTACAAGTTTAAAACATAATCTGAGATTTTAAAACGAAAACCAATTCGGGTTTAACCAGGAGCTGACACGCGGCGCGACGTGATTGGCCCGTACCGATTCGGGCAGATCGCTGATTCACGCCGTAGGATTTAAGTGAGATCCTATGCCCCAGATCTGGCCATAACCTTTCGCTAAGTGATCTAATATGTGCCCTTGAGATCAGATTTAACGGCCGAGAAGGGAAACAAAGAGGGCTCACCGGGGAAGATGTCGACGGCGAGGTCCAGCGGTACTGGAATCTGATGGCGAGGTGGTTCCGGTAGTTCTCGACGGCGATGGAATACACGACGGCCTTCAGGAGATCACGGCGAGTTTGAAAGTGTGGTCGTCGATCTTGAGAGCTTCCTGCAACGGTGGTGAAGGGCGGCTGGAGATTAGCGGCACGTCGGGCAGATCAAGAGCGCGGCGCAAACGAAGGCTACCGAGGGTTTCAGGAAGCGGTGGTTGTACCTAGTGAGGCGGATGGTCAAGGCGAACTCGGTGGCGAGATCTGCGGGGTCGGAGTGCTCTGGAGCTTCGGTAATCCCTCGCCGGAGTTTCGTCTGGCGGCAGCAAGATCCGGTTGTGGATGATCACGACACTCTGGTGCATAAAACGGGGCGAGCTCATGTCAGAGAGGTGCGCGAGATCGAGGAAAGAGTTCTAGAACAAAGCGAAGGGAGAGAGATGGTTGGAGTTTACCAGAAGTTTCGTCAGAGTTCGTCAGCACCTCCGGATCGGCGAGCTCGAATGCGGGCGGCCTGGCGGCGATTTGGTTAGGGTTTTGGGAGGGAACGATTACGGGGGCGGAGGGGGTATTTGTAGATGCGAGGGAGAGACAAAATTGGAACCGAATCCATCGGATTAATCACTAGCAGATCGCGCTATCTCGGGCGAGTTTATCAGACGGAGGTTGAAGGAGATGTTGGTGCTGCCAGGTGGGTCCTAGCATCAGCGAAAGAAAAGAAGAGAGAGATGTACCGGTTCGGGAAGAAGGAGAGTTGGGCCGTGGGCTGTTTCGCGGCTTGGGCCCGAACGGTGCCCGGCGGCCTTTTCTATTTTTTTTCTTTATCTTTTCTCTTTTCTGATTTTATTTAAAACTTTGCAAATAAACTCTGATTTGATTCAAATCAATTTTGAAATTTGTAATTTTTTTCCCTTTGTTATCATAAACATACAGGGAAGGTTTGATCAACGAAACAGTAACTCAAACTTGGAAACTTTGTGAAATGCTATGGTGTATGAATGCATGCATGCAAAATTTTGAATTCAACCAAATTTTTGGGATGTTACAAGTCTAACCCCCTTAAGATGAATCTCGCCCTCAAGATTCAGGTTGGCTAGCAAATAGGTGCGGGTGGTCTTCTCGGAGTTCATATTCTCGCTCCCAAGTTGCTTCTTCCTCTGTGTGGTGACTCCACTGAACCTTGCAAAATTTGATCGTCTTGGTTCGAGTAACTCTTTTTGATGTCTCCAAGATTGTGATGGGCTTCTCTTCATATGTGAGATCACTTTCCAACTGAACCTCTTCAATGGTATTGTTTCTCTTAGTGGGGTATCTGCCATCTCTGGATGACACTTCTTCAATTCACTCACATGGAACACATTGTGCACTGCAGACAAGGATTCTGGTAGTTCTAGCTCATATGCAACTTCTCCTTTGCGAGCCAAAACCTTTAATGTCCCTACAAAGCGAGGTGCTAGCTTTCCTTTAACTCCAAATCTTTTCACTCCACAAAGTGGCGATACTCTAAGATATGCTCTATCGCCCACCTCATAGGTCACCTCTCTACGCTTTGAATCAGCGTAGCTCTTCTGTCTAGACTGAGCTATCTTGAGTCTATCCCTGATCAAACGAACCTTTTCCTTGGCATCTTTTATTATGTCTGGCCTGAAAAGACTTCGTTCTCCAACACCACTCCAAAGCAATGGTGTAGTGCACTTTCTTCCATATAGAGCTTCAAATGGTGCCATCTCAATGCTAGCTTGATGGCTATTGTTGTAAGAAAACTCTGCGTATGGCAAATTATCATCCTAGCTAGACCCATAGTCCAAAGCACAAGCTCTCAACATGTCTTCTAGAATTTGATTCACCCTTTCTGTTTGCCCGTCAGTCTGAGGGTGAAATGTTGTGCTGAACTCTAGTCTAGTGCCCAAGGATTCATGGAGTTGGCGCCAAAAGTGAGAGGTGAATTGAGTACCTCTATCAGACACAATGCTCTTAGGAACTCCATTTAAGCACACTATTCGGTTCATGTATATTTTGGCTAGTCTGGCACTGGTATAAGTGGTCTTCACAGGAATAAAGTGAGCCACTTTGGTTAAACGGTCAACTACAACCCAGATGGAGTCATATCCAGACTTAGTCCTTGATAATCCTATGATGAAATCCATGCCAATGTTATCCCATTTCCATTCTGGTATAGGCAATGGTTGCAATAAACCTGCTGGCTTCTAGTGCTCTGCCTTGACTCTGTTGCACACGTCATATGGGGCAATGTATTCGGCGACATCCCTTTTCATATTGCTCCACCAAAATCTACCCTTCAAATCCATATACATCTTGGTGTTGCCAGGATGAATGGAATAGGGTGAATCATGTGCTTCTTGCAGAATCAACTTTCTGAGTTCAGGATCCTGGGGTACGCAAACACGCTTCTCAAACCATATAATTCCTTGGTCATCTTCGTGAAATCCCTTCACCTTTCCTTTACTCATATTACTTTTTATTTCTTCTATCTCCTTATCTAGCTTCTGAGCTTCCTTGATTTTGTCCATCAGTGTCGGTTGAACTTCAAGTGATGCAAAAAACCCTTATGGCACAATTTCTAGTCTGAGCTCTTTGAATTGTTCACACAAATCTTCAGGCAACTCTCCTGCTGTAAGCCCATTTACGTAGCTTTTACGACTTAAGGCGTCAGCTACAACATTAGCCTTTCTCGGATGGTATTGCAAGCTCATATCATAATCTTTTATGAGTTCCAACCATCTTCTTTGTCTCATGTTCAGTTCCTTCTAGGTGAATATATACTTCAAGCTCTTGTGATCAGTGAACACATCACAATGCTTTCCCATCAAATAGTGTCTCCACACCTTCAGAGCATGCACAACAGAGGCTAGCTCCAAGTCATGTGTGGGGTAATTTCTCTCGTGATGTTTGAGTTGGCGCGAGGCATAACTCACCACCTTTCCATTCTGCATTAGAACGCTACCAAGTCCTTGACGAGAAGCATCGCAGTAAACTTGAAAATCTTTCTGTATGTCTGGCAGACATAGGACGGGTGCACTTACTAGTCGTTTCTTCTGTTCTTGGAAACTGGCCTCACATGAGTCGGTCCATTCAAATTTCTTGTCTTTCTTCAATAGTTCAGTCATTGGCTTTGCTATCTTGGAGAAATTTTTAATGAATCTCCGATAGTATCCTGCAAGGCCCAAGAAACTCCGGATGTCTCTTGCATTTTTGGGTGACTCCCATTCGGTAACGGATGCTACCTTGCTTGGATCCACCGCGACTCCTTCCGCGGAAACTATGTGTCCAAGAAAACCCACCTTGCTCAGCCAGAACTCACACTTGCTAAATTTTGCATATAGCTTATGCTCCCTAAGCTTTTCCATGATTAAGCGTAAGTTCTTCTCATGTTCTTTATCATCCTTGGAGTAAATCAGGATGTCATTAATGAACACCACTATGAATTTATCCAAGTATTCCATGAATACCTTGTTCATCATGGTCATGAAGTATGTCGGGGCATTTGTTAGTCCAAAAGACATGACAGTATACTCATATAGACCATATCTGGTGGTAAAGGCTGTCTTGGGTATGTCTTGTTCTTGGATCTTTAGCTGGAATATCCTGATTGGAGATCAATCTTGGAGAACACTTTTGCTCCTTTCAGTTGGTCGAATAGATCATTGATGTTGGGCAATGGGTACTTGTTCTTGATTGTCACTTCGTTCAGCGAATGATAGTCCACAACCAATCTTTTGCTAGAGTCTTTCTTCTCCACAAACAAAACAGGGGCTCCCCATGATGATGAACTTTGTTGGATAAAACCTTTGTCCAACTGTTCCTTGAGCTGTTTCTTTAACTCCTTTAGTTCCTCTATATCCATCTTATATGGCCTCTTTGCTATGGGTCCTGTTCCAGACAGCAAGTCTATGATAAACTCAACATCTCTGTCTGGTGGCATTCCCGGTAGCTCTTTCGGAAACACATTGGGATACTCCTTCACCACTGGCACTTCCTCCATGCTAACCCCCTTAAGAGAATTAACCTTAGACCCTTTAAGCTCAAAGGTCGATTTGAAACGAATGTGTTTCTTCTTAGGGGTGGTAAGTGTGATGGTTTTGTTTGCACAATCTATGACTCCCTCAAATGCGGTCATCCAATCCATGCCTAGGATGACATCTAATCCTTGTGAGTCTAGGACAATGAGGTTAGCCGGAAACTTGTGTTTTCCAATTTCTAGGACTAAGTCTCTACAGCCGGCATTTACTATCAACTCTCCCCCTGGAGAACTTACCCTTATAGGACATCCTATTGCTTCAGTAGGTATTTTGTTCTTAACCACAAATGCTCTTGATATGAATGAATGCGATGCTCCAGTGTCGAAAAAACAAGCGTTGAAAACTTATTGAGCAGGTACATACCATATACGGCGTCAGGCTCATCATAAATCTCCTCCACATTGATGTGATTAACATGCCCCTTCTGGAATGGATTGGGCTTGTTTCCTTCATCTTTCTTCTGAGGGCAATCATTTGCATAATGCCCAGTCTTGTAACACTTATAGCATTCCACCTGACTAATATCCCTCTTCTCGGGGACATTGTTGTTTCTGCCATTGTTGTTGCCATTGTTATGGCCATTTGTCCTGGTGGAGTTATGATTGTTGTGATTCCTGTGGCCATTATGGTGGTGTCCATTTCCCTTGTGGTGCTGGTGCCCATTTCCACCATTATGGTTGTGGTGGTTTCCTCCATTCTTATGGAATCCAGAGCTCCCTTGGTCACTGTGGTAGCTTCGCTTGTGCACATGCTCTTGGTACTTGCTAACATGATGCTTCCTCTTTCCATTTTCAGACTGCTTCATCTTGCTCTCTAGAGTTATAGCTTGATCAAGCAGAGACTGAAAAGTAGGAGTGTAGGCAACAGACAGAGGAATTGACAGCTCGTCATTGAGGCCCTCTAGGAACTTCTCCTTCCTTTTTGTATCAGTGTCAATGTCATCCGGTGCATAGCACGATAGATTGGTGAACTCATCAATGTACTCAGACACGATGCGGTACTTATGTCTGAGATCACAGAACTCTTTCTTCTTTAGGCCCATCACACCAGAGGAAATGTCCGCAGCCCGAAATCCTTCCTGGAACGAGTTCCAACTCACTCTTTCAATGGGGTGAGTGATCTGGTAAGTGTCCCACTAGCTTGCTGCTAGTCCTTCCAATAGATGAGCTGCAAACCTGACCTTTTCAGCATCAGTGCAACCAGTTGTCACCAAGTCTTTGTTGACAGAGCGGAGCCAATCCATGGCCTCCAGTGGTTCCGCAGCACGTGAAAACTTGGCAGGGCAAAGCCTTAAGAACCTTGCAAGCATGTCGACCTGAGGGGGTGGTGGTGGTGGAGGGTTGTTATTGTTATTATTGTTGTTGTTCTGAGCGTTGGCCAAAAACTGAGTCATGACTTGCATGAGTTGAGCCTGGGCTTCCATCATCTGCTGCATCTGTTCCTCAGGAGCGTGACGAGGAGGCATCTATTGGGTTTGAAATAGGTGAGGTTAGACTTAGAGATAGAGTCTAAAGGAATAAAGTTTCGTACCCACATGCATATAAACAATCCTTAAAAAAAACATACACAAGCACACACAAGCATAGGAGAAAACTTTAAACCAAGAATGCAATAAACAACTCACAAATAGTTGTAGGTATGCAAATGTTTAAGTCTAAAGGGATACAATGTCTAATACCATACCATAAACGGTTGCGGGCATAAACGCAAACTCAAAGATAAAGTGGGGTGATACGTCTCAAACGTATCTATAATTTTTTATGATCCATGCTTGTTCTTACACCATTTGCTTAGTGTTTTGTTACACTTCGTGGCATTTTTATGCATTTTCCAGAACTAACCTATTAACAAGATGCCACAGTGCCAGTTTCCTGTTTTCTGCTGTTTTCGTGTTTCAGAAAAGTTACACAGGAAATATTCTCGGAATTAGACGAAACAAAAGCCGAACCTCCTATTATTTAATGAAGTTTCCAGAAGACCGAAGAGGAGACAGAGGGGGGCCACGGGCCGGCCACACAACAGGGCGGCGCGGCCAGCCCCTAGCCCACGCCCCCTATGTGTGAGACTGCCCTGGTCCACCTCTGATTCTGCCCCTTCGCCTTTAAAGACCCCACGACGGGAAAAACCTAAAGACCCGATCAATTTTCCAGAAACACATCGCGATCCGCCGCCATCATCGACCCGAGATCGGGAGGGTCTAGAAGCTCTTCCCGGCACCCTGCCAGAGAGGGGAATCGCCACTGGAGGTCTTCTTCATCGCCATGCTTACCTCTGGCATGATGAGTGAGTAGTCTACCTTGGATTATGGGTCCATAGCAGTAGCTAGATGGTTATCTTCTCCACCATGTGCTTCATGTTTAGATCTCGTGAGCTGCCTTACATAATCGAGATCATCTTTATGTAATTCTACATGTTGTGTTTTTTGGGATCTGATGAATATTGGTGTCATGTTAAGTTGATGTGCTGAATATTATCTTATGTTATCTCTATGTTGTTTATGATCTTGCATGCTCTCCGTTGTTAGTAGCTATCTTGGCCAAGTAGATACTAGTGACTCCAAGAGGGGGTATTTATGCTCGATAGTTGGCTTCATGCCTCTATTTAATCTGGAGGAGTGACAGAAACCTCTAAGGTTGTAGATGTGCTATTGCCACTAAGGAGAAAACAACATTCTTGTGTCCAAGGACATTCATTTTGTTTACATTACACACTTTGCTTAATGCAGTTATCTGTTGTTCGCAACTTAATACTCGAGGGGTGTTCGGATGATATCCCCGTGAGTGGATTATTAGTCATAGATGCAGTTGGATGGCGATATATGTATTTTGTTGTAATGCCCAGAGTAAATCTCATAGTGATCCTCGTGACATATGCACGTTATCTTTATTCTATCAATTGCCCTACTGTAATTTGTTTACCCAGCATGTTGTTATTTATCTTATGGAGAGACACCACTAGTGAACTATGGACCCCGGTCCAATTTCCTTTACATTGCTATTACTGTTTACTTTTACTCGCACTGTTCACTTTCTTGCATACTACTACTGTTTTCCACTCGATACGCTCAATCCTTTGTTTACAGCAAACCGGTGAGATTGACAACCTCATCGTAAGTTGGGAGCAAAGTTCTTGGTTGTGTTGTGTGCAGGTTCCACATTGGTGCTAATTGAAGACGCGCTAACAAGTGTCGTTAACGGCGCCCTTGCTGGAGTGTCACGAAGCTAGCAAGCATCACCTTCTGAAGTTTGGCTTTTTCCTACTGGATCGATAAACCTTGGTTTCTTATTGAGGGAAAGACTTGCTACTGTGCTCATCATACCTTCCTCTTGGGGTTCCCAACTGGGTGGTTATTCTGCCCGCATCAAGCTATTTTTCTGGCGCCGTTGCCGAGGAAAAAAGAAGACTTCTGCAAGGGGAGTTTCGCACGCACATCATTTACTTTTTTTTAGTTTTGCTTTACTTTATTTTTGCTTCCATCGTTTTATCAAAAACACAAAAAAAAATGTTTCCTACTAGTTGTTATTTTTACTTGTCTGCTTTTAGCTTTGCTAGAATGGGTACTCATGAGAACACCAAGTTGTGTGATTTTACTAGCACTAATAATAGTGATTTTATTTGCACTCCTATTGCGCCACCTGCTCCTGCTGCAAATTCTTATGAGATTAAGCCTGCTTTATTGAACCTTGTTATGAAAGAGCAATTTTCTGGTGCTAGTACTGATGATGTTGCAGCTCATCTCAACAATTTTGTTGAGCTATGTGAGATGCAGAAATATAAGGATGTAGAATGTGATATTATTAAGCTTAAGTTGTTTCCTTTTTCTTTGAGAGGAAAAGCTAAGGATTGGTTGCTATCTTTGCCTAAAAATAGTATTGATTCTTGGGCTAAGTGTAAGGATGCTTTTATTGGAAAATACTATCCTCCTGCTAAGATTATAGCTTTGCGTAGTGATACTATGAAGTTTAGCCAGTTTGATAATGAACATGTTGCTCAGGCTTGGGAAAGAATGAAATCTATGATAAAGAATTGCCCTACTCATGGACTGACTACATGGATGATTGTCCAAACTTTTTATGCATGACTGAATTTCTCTTCAAGGAACCTATTGGATTCAGCTGCTGGAGGCACTTTTATGTCCCTTACCTTGCGCCGCAACAAAGCTTCTCGACAATATGATGGTAAATTATTCTGAATGGCATGCCGAGAGAGCTCCACAAGGTAAGAAGGTAAATTCTATTGAGGAAACCTCTTCCTTGAGCGATAAGATTGATGCTATAATGCATATGCTTTCTAATGATAGGACTCATGTTGATCCTAATAATGTTCCTTTAGCCTCTTTAGTTGCTTAAGAAGAGCATGTTGACGTAAACTTCATTAGAAATAATAATTTTAACAACAATGCTTATAGGAACAATTTTGCTAGTAGCAATTATAGGCCGTATCCTTCTACCAATGGTAATGGTTATGGTAACTCTTATGGTAATTCCTCTAACAACACCAGGGCCACGCCCTCCAATCTTGAAGTCATGCTCAAGGACTTCATCAGTAAGCAAACTGCTTTTAACAAGTCTGTTGAGGAAAAGTTAGGCAAAATTGATATTCTTGCTTGTAAAGTTGATAGCCTTGCTCATGATGTTGAACTTCTGAAATTAAAAGTGTTGCCTAATGATGTGAAGGAGAACAATACTTTTGCTACTACTAATGCTATCCAAGTTAGAATTGATGAAAACGTTAGGATGTTAGCAGAATTGCATGCCAGGTGGGAAAGAGAAGATGAGATGGCTAGAAAAATGAAGGTATGTACCATTACTACCTCTAATGATGTTGTTCCAAATGCTAGCAATCCTCTTACTTTGATTGGTGTAGAGAAAACTCCCACTCCTTGTACTAAAAAGCCCAAAACTGCTAAAACTTTTTCTCAAAAGAGTGCTGAAATTTTTTGGAGTGTAGGTGATGATAGCTCTATTTCTTTTAATGATTTTGATGTTGATGGCTGCAATATATCTGAAGTTATTTTGTTCTTGCAAAATCTTGCTTTGAGTCCCAATGCTAGTACTTTAAATGTTGCCTTTACAAAGCATATTACCAATGCTCTCATGAAAATTAGGGATGAAAAGTTGAAGCAAAAAGCTTCTATTCCCAAGAAGTTAGAAGATGGTTGGGAACCCATCATTGATATGCATGTTAATGGTTTTGATTGCCATGCTTTATGTGATCTAGGTGCTAGTATTTCTATTATGCCTAGAAAAATTTATGATATGCTTGATTTACCACCGCTTGAAAAGTGTTATCATGATGCTCCTATTGCTGATGTTGCAAAGAAGAAACCTTTGGGAAGGATTAATGATGTTCTTATTATGGTTAACAATAACCTTGTTCCCGTTGATTTTCTTGTTATGGATGTTGAATGCAATGCTTCATGTCCTATTATTTTGGGAAGACCCTTTCTTCGAACTGTAGGTGCCATCATTGATATGAGGGAAGGCACCATCAAATATCAATTCCCACTCAAGAAAGGTATGGAACACTTCCCTAGAAAGAGGAATAAATTACTTTTTGACTCTATTCTTAGAGCAAATTATGAGCTTGATGCTTCATCACTTGATATTACTTGATTAGCACTTTCTGCGCCTAGCTCAAAGGCGTTAAAGAAAAGCACTCTTGGGAGATAACCCATTGTTTTACTTTCAGTTCTTTTTCTTTTATTTGAGTCTTGGAAGTTATTACTACTATAATAACTGCTCCTTATCATTTTTATTTCGTTGTTGTGCCAAGAGAAGCCTCTAATTTGAGTGAGGTAAGATTTGGGGAAGTTGCTGTCCTGAAACAGATTTCGGTGCTGCACCGTAAACATTCGTGAAAATTCTCAGAATATCTTTTTGACCTGCGATTTCTTGTGCATATGCCCCAGGTTATATCCAAACTTTCATTAGTTTTAAACTTTTTGATATGAGTAACAGAAAACCCTCTAAAAAATTGACCTTTGTCAGCTGTTCTGTTTTGATAGATTTCTGTCACTATTTGTGTTTGCCTCTCGATCGCTTTCTTTTTGAGTTCTTTTGATCACGGAACTTTTGGGGAAGTTGCTACAGTAGTATATGCTTTATATGTGGTGGTTTTGAGCTAAAATCTGAACCATACGGGGTTGATTCATTATTATGCTTACACTAATGTTGCTAATAGAATTGTGTTGAGTTTTGTATGAAGGAAGTTTTCAAGTGTAGGGATTGGAGAATGATGAGATGAGTTCAAGAATGGACAAAAGCTCAAGCTTAGGAATTCCCATGCACCCCAATAAATATCCAAGAGGTACAAGCGTCAAAGCATGGGGATGCCCCCGAGGCACCCCTTCTTCATCGGCAAAAATCAGGCCACCTTTCAACACACTATATTTTTATTGCTTCATGCACTATGCATTTTTCTTGGAGCGTCTTTACTTTAGTTTTCAGTTTTGTTTAGATTTGTTTGCTGCAATAAATGGTTGGACCCCAACAAATTTCTTTTGGAGAAGTTGCCTTGCTTTTCATTTGCCAAGAAAACTCTGTTTTTCACTCTCATCGTTCAACGAGTGTTCTCTTTTTCTGCTACTGTGTTTAGTTTTCATTTTTCGCCTTGATTTGTGTTCAGATCTTGTTATATCTTTGCATCAAGGTGTATTTTGACCTCTGGTCCATGTTGGTATTCATCAAAAGAGTTGTTTAAAAAAGGTTCGAATGGTGTTGGAAAAGAGAAAAAGTTTCATGCAAAAAAAAAGTGGTACAAAAAGGAGCTTGTGTAGACTGTGGCTTAGGCTTTTGCATGTCGTGCTTGATATCGTTTTGATAGTATACTTAGTGGTTTTTCTGTAGCATGACTTGTCTCAAATGACTGAGATTGCTTAATGGGCCTTTGAAAAAAATCATGCGTTGTTTTTATTATTTGGAAGCATTAATTTGGTTTTCTCCTTGATGCTTTATTTCGGTTGACTTGGTGCATGCTTACACATGGTAGACTCATACAAAGTCACCATAAGCCTCTATGATCATTTAGTTTTTGACTTTTGATGCCATCTTATGCTTCTTTTAATGTTTCTTTGTCGCTATGCATGATTATGGCCGTTATTGCTCTCTTAGTTGGTCGCTCCCAGTCTTTTGCTAGCCCTCATTTTGTACTGAGTATGAGCTCTACTCGTGCATCCAACTCCTAAAAACCAAGTTTGCCAATGTGTCCACCATACATACCTACTAGCAATTTGCTATTCCAAAGTACATTTGACTTGCTTTTATCTATCCTTCAAATTAAACTCTTTTTGGTGTTATACAAAAATTGGTCAGTAAAGCTCTCACGAACCTGATGGCACACTTTACTTTTCTCGTTCTTAAAATTTTGACATTGTGGCTCCCTTATGTTGAGTTGTTATGCTTGCAAGTTGTAAGTTGGAAATTAGCCAAACCATGTCATCATGGGGAAAGCTTTCAACATTGCACTTCTCTTATTTGAGTTGATATCATGATCTTTTGTTTATGGATACTCGTGATGTGAAACAAGTTGGGAATCTTGTGGGATCATGGAGTTTTTATATGTGTTAGAGAAACGCCTGGGCCACTAATCTAAGCCATGTATAATTTGTGGTGAAAATTTACAGCATGCCCATAGTGGACATTCGACGACACATCTCAAAATAAAAAGCTATACCAATGGTAAATAAAGGAGATGTCGAGGTGTTCATTGTATGCTTGTTCTATAATTTTGATGTGGGCTTGTTCCATCTCATCGGGTAGGAGGTACCCTGTTGGCGGTTCTCGATGATACACATATATTTACAATGACAAGAGCTTCCTTGGGACCCTAAGTCGAGTAGCATGAGGTTTGGGTATTCGTACTTCACGGGACACGAGGTTTTCAACGTATGATTTGTCAAGCATATGCTTCATAATTGTACTCGCATTAACTCTAACTATTCAAGATGCCTATGATAGGGGCAATGAGAGCTCAAAGCTAGTAAGTACCATAATTTTTGAAGGTCTATAAAACTTGCAATCACTGCTTCCCTCTGCGAAGGGTCTTTTTTTTCTTTTATGTTGAGTAACGACCTTCTATATTTATGCACCGTCTAAGAGAGCATAGTTGTCATTCTTAGTATAATGTGCATTGTCCCAAAGTTTATCATTGATCGATTCATGATTTTGGTTTCACTTGTTCTTAAATTATTTGTATCTAGTCGCCCTCTTAAACTTGAAGGTGTCCTATGCATTTATGTTCTACTATTCCATGAAGGACAAGCTGAAAACCATTTGCTATGTTTTTCCATATGATTTGAACACATGTTTGACTTTCATTGTTTCATTTTTCATGATCTTTTGTTTGTGTTCTTTTTCATGTTATAACATGGTTGCTAAGTTTCTTCTATCAAGATTATGTCTTTCATGCCCATGTTTTAAGTTCTTTTGATCCCAGCACTCAATGCTTACATAGATGGTCAAGATTGTGTAGGTGCATGTCACCTCAAAAATTATTCTTTGTTATCACTTACCTACTCGAGGATGAGCAGGAGTTAAGCTTGGGGATGCTTGATACGTCTCAAACGTATCTATAATTTTTGATGCGCCATGCTTGTTCTTACACCATTTGCTTAGTGTTTTGTTACACTTCATGGCGTTTTTATGCATTTTCCGGAACTAACCTATTAACAAGATACCACAGTGCCAGTTTCCTGTTTTCTGCTATTTTAGTGTTTCAGAATAGTTTCACAGGAAATATTCTCAGAATTGGACGAAACAAAAGCCGAACCTCCTATTATTTAATGAAGCTTCCAGAAGACCGAAGAGGAGACGGAGGGGGGCCACGGGCCGGCCACACAACAGGGCAGCACGGCCAGCCCCTGGCCCGCGCCCCCTATGTGTGAGACCGCCCTGGTCCACCTCTGACGCTGCCCCTTCGCCTATAAAGACCCCCCGACGGGAAAAACCAAAAGACCCGATCAATTTTCCGGAAACACATCGCGATCCGCCGCCGTCGTCGACCCGAGATCGGGAGGATCCAGAAGCTCTTCCTGGCACCCTGCCGGAGAGGGGAATCACCACTGGAGGTCTTCTTCATCGCCATGCTTGCCTCCGGCACGATGAGTGAGTAGTCTACCTTGGACTATGGGTCCATAGCAGTAGCTAGATGGTTGTCTTCTCCACCATGTGCTTCATGTTTAGATCTCGTCAGCTGCCTTACATGATCGAGATCATCTTTATATAATTCTACATCTTGTGTTTGTTGGGATCCGATGAATATTGGTGTTATGTTAAGTTGATGTGCTGAATATTATGTTATGTTATCTCTATGTTGTTTATGATCTTGCATGCTCTCCGTTGTTAGTAGCTATCTTGTCCAAGTAGATACTAGTGACTCCAAGAGGGGGTATTTATGCTCGATAGTTGGGTTCATGCCTCTATTTAATCTGGGGAGTGACAGAAACCTCTAAGGTTGTAGATGTGCTGTTGCCACTAGGGAGAAAACAACATTCTTGTGTCCAAAGACATTCATTTTGTTTACATTGCACACTTTGCTTAATGCAGTTATCTGTTGTTCGCAACTTAATACTCGAGGGGTGTTCGGATGATATCCCCACGAGTGGATTATTAGTCATAGATGCAGTTGGATGGCGGTCTATGTATTTTGTTGTAATGCCCAGAGTAAATCTCATAGTGATCCTCGTGACATATGCATGTTATCTTTATTCTATCAATTGCCCAACTGTAATTTGTTTACCCAGCATGTTGTTATTTATCTTATGGAGAGACACCACTAGTAAACTATGGACCCCGGTCCAATTTCCTTTACATTGCTATTACTGTTTACTTTTACTCGCACTGTTCACTTTCTCGCATACTACTACTGTTTTCCACTCGATACGCTCAATCCTTTGTTTACAGCAAACCGGTGAGATTGACAACCTCATCGTAAGTTGGGAGCAAAGTTCTTGGTTGTGTTGTGTGCAGGTTCCACGTTGCTGCTAATTGAAGACGCGCTAACAAGTGTCGTTAACGGCGCCCTTGCTGGAGTGTCACAAAGCTAGCAAGCATCACCTTCTGAAGTTTGGCTTTTTCCTACTGGATCGATAAACCTTGGTTTCTTATTGAGGGAAATACTTGCTACTGTCCTCATCATACCTTCCTCTTGGGGTTCCCAACTGGGTGGTTATTCTGCTCGCATCATGGGGTAGTCTATCTAACTACACCACTCTTCCATGACGACTTCCTCCTCCTCAACATCGAAGCCATTCTCCTTGAGTAGCTGATACGTCTCAAACGTATCTATAATTTTTGATGCTCCATGCTTTGTTTTACACCATTTGCCTATTGTTTCGTTACACTTAGTGGTACTTTTATACATTTTCCGGAACTAACCTATTAACGAAGTGCCACAGTGCCAGTTTCCTGTTTTCTGCTGTTTTTGTGTTTCAGAAGTGATACACAGGAAATATTCTCTGAATTGGACGAAACAAGTTCCTGAAGTGATATTTCACCGGGGAGCTCCCAAACATCCGAAGACCTGACGGAGGGGGGCCACGTGGCCCCCACACACAGGGGCGGCGCGGCCTGGCCCCTGGCCGCGCCAGCCCCGTGTGAGGCCGCGTGGCTCCACCTCTGACAGCCCCCCTTCGCCTACATATACCCCCTGACGAGAAAAACCTAAGTGCCCGATCAGTTTTCCAGAATACATCGCGATCCGCCGCCGTCGTCGACCCGAAGATCGGGAGGGTCCAGAAGCTCTTCCCGGCACCCTGCCGGAGAGGGGAATCGCCACCGGAGGTCTTCTTCATCGCCATGCTTGCCTCCGGAGCGATGAGTGAGTAGTCTACCTTGGACTATGGGTCCATAGCAGTAGCTAGATGGTTGTCTTCTCCACCATGTGCTTCATGTTTAGATCTCATGAGCTGCCCTACATGATTGAGATCACCGTTATGTAATACTATGATGTTGGTTTGTTGGGATCCGATGAATATTGGTGTTTATGATTAAGTTGCTGTACTGAATTATATCTTTTGTTATCTCTATGTTGTTTATGATCTTGCATGCTCTCCGTTGTTAGTAGCTATCTTGGCCGAGTAGTTGCTAGTGACTCCAAGAGGGGGTATTTATGCTCGATAGTGGGTTCATGCCTCTATTTCACCTGGGGGAGTGACAGAAACCTCTAAGGTGGTAGATGTGCTGTTGCTACTAGGGAGAAAACAACATTCATATGCTCAAGGGCATATGCTTTGTTTACATTACACACTTTGCTTAATGCAATTATCTGTTGTTCGCAACTTAATACTTTTGGGGTGTTTGGATGATATCCCCGAGGGTGGATTATTAGTCATAGATGCAGTTGGATGGCGGTCTATGTATTTTGTTGTAATGCCCAGAGTGAATCTCATAGTGATCTTCTTGACATATCACGTTATCTTTATTCTATCAATTGCCCAACTGTAATTTGTTTACCCAGCATGTTATTTTATCTATGGAGAGACACCACTAGTGAACTGTGGACCCCGGTGCTATTTTAATCATATTGCAATCACCTGTTTACTTTTCCCGCACTGTTTACTTTACTCGCATATTACTACTGTTTTCCACTCGATACACTCATAACCTTTGTTTCAAGCAAACCGGTGAGATTGACAACCTCATCGCAAGTTGGGAGCAAAGTATTTGTTTGTGTATGTGCAGGTTCCACGTTGCAGCTAGCAAGCAAAGCTTGGACGAGGCGCCATATATAAATTGTCCGCTGCTGTCGCAAGCCAGTCCGCATCACCTTCAGTCGTCACCGTCTCTCTTCTTCAAGAACGATATTAAACCTTGGTTTCTTACTGAGGGAAAACTAGCTGCTATACTCATCACACCTTCCTCTTGGGGTTCTCAACGGGCTGGTCATTCACCACGCATCAAGCTAATTTTCTGGCGCCGTTGCCGGGGAAGAGAGAAGACTTCTGCGAGGGGAGTTCTTCGCACACACATTCTTTACTTTGTTATTTGTTTTGCTTTACTTTATTTTATTTTACCTGCATTGCTTTTTATATCAAAAACCCAAAAAAATTAGAATCCTTGGTAGTTGTTATTTCTTTACTTTAGTTTATCATGTTGTTCCCTAAGTTCGTTCTGGAGGACCTCTCTGTAGGGAGTGGTTTGATTATTGGCAAAAGTAACATTGAGGAGTTCTTTAATCACATTAGTATGCATAAGGAAGTTGAGGAAAAGTCTTTGGTTGAGTTAGCTCCTAGTTATGAAGTTGCTTCTGCTCATTTAGTTCACATGTTAGAAGCTAGGTTTGCTAGTCTTAATCCTTATATGCAATACATGTTCCTCAAGCTTCATGAAATTGAGGATCCCGAAAAGAAAGCTTTTATCTTGGAAACTTTGCGTTTAGAATTTAAGGATGTCGTTATTGAAGCTAGGAAGGTTCTTAAACGTTTTAATAAACTCGGTTCACCTATAACGGTTATTGATACACATGATGGGAAGGCCGAGATACCTATACCTTGCAAGCTTTTGGGATTGAATGATGCTTTTGAAAACAATTTTGCCTGGATTTGTCCTGAAAATCTTTTTGATGAGAATAGTGTACCAAAGCATGATCACCAAGGGTCTTCAAAAACTTATGTGGATGAAATACAATGCCTTATTGACAAGACCTCTTCTGTTGATCTTAATGCTTCTTCTGAAGGTACTTGATTCGCAATTTTCTGCGCCTAGCTCAAAGGCGTTAAAGAAAAGCACTCTTGGGAGATAACCCATTGTTTACTTTTCAGTACTTTTTCTTTTATTTGAGTCTTGGAAGTCATTACTACTGTAATGACCGCTCCTTATCTTGTTTATTTTGTTTTTGTGCCATGAGAAGCCTCTAATTTGAGTGAGGTAAAGATTTGGGGTTATTGCTGTCCTGAAACTGTTTTCGGTGCTGCACCGTAAAAATTCGTGAAAATTCTCTGTATAACTTTTGGACCTGAAATTTCTTGTGTATATGCCCCAGGTTGTATCGAAACTTTTATTAGTTGAACACTTTTTGATTTGAGCAACGGAAAATCCCTCAAAAATTCGTCCATTATCAGCTGTCTAGTTTTGACAGATTTCTGCCAATATTTGTTTTTGCCACTTTATCGCTTTCTTTTGAGTTCTTTTTGATCATGGAACTCTTGTGGAAGTTGATACAGTAGTATATACTTTATATGTGGTGGTTTTGGGTTCAAACCTGAAGCTAAAAGAGGTTGAATATATTTTATGCTTACACTAATGTTGCTAATAGAATTGTGTTTAGTTTTGTATGAAGGAAGTTTTCAAGTGTAGGGATTGGAGAATGATGAGATGAGTTGAAGAATGGACAAAAGCTCAAGCTTGGGGATGCCCATGCATCACCCCAAGAAATATCCAAGAAGTACAAGCGTCAAAGCTTGGGGATGCCCCCGAGGCACCCCTTCTTCATCGGCAAAAATCAGGTCACCTTTCAAGACACTATATTTTTATTGCTTCATGCACTATGTGTTTTTCTTGGAGCGTCAGTTGTTTTAGTTTTCTTAGGTTGTTTAGTTTGTTTGTTTGCTGCAATAAATGGTTCGACCCCAACAAATTTCCTTTGGAGGAGATGTACTCGTTTTCATTTGCAAAGAATGCTCTAGTTTTCACTCTTATTAAAAATCGAGCATTCTACTTTTTCTGCTACTGCTTTTGGTTTTCGTTTTCGCCTCGATATGCGTTCAGATTTTGTCATATCTTTTCATCAAGGTGTATTTTTGCCTCTGATATTTATTGGTTTTCATCAAAAGAGGTGTTTATAAAAATTTGAATGGTGTTGGAAAAGAGAAAAAGCTTTGTGCAAAATAGTGGTACAAGAAGGAGCTTGTGTAGACTGCGGCTTAGGCTTTTTCATGTCATGCTTGATGTCTTTTTGATAGTATGCTTAGTTGTTTTGCTGTAGCATGACTTGTCTCAAATAACTGAGATTGCTTAATGAGCCTTTGAAAAAAATCATGCGTTGTTTTTATTGTATGGAAGCATTATTTTGGTTTTCTCCTTGATGCTTTATTTGGGTTGACTTGGCGCATGCTCACACATGTTAGACTCTTCCAAAGTCGCCATTAGCCTTCATGATCATTTAGTTTTTGACTTTTGATGCCATCGTATGCTTCTTTTAATGTCGCTTTGTTGCTTTGCATGATTATGGCCATTATTGCTCTCTTAGTTGGTCGCTCCCAGTCTTTTGCTAGCCCTCGCCTTGTACTGAGTATGAGCTCTACTCGTGCATCCAACTCCTAAAAGCCAAGTTTGCCATTGTGTCCACTATAAATTCCTATGCATGGTATTTGTAAGCCATTCCAAAGTAAAATTTTCGTGTGCTACCTTTCAAAAACCTTCAAAATACTTCTCGTTTTGTGACACTGTTTTCAGCTCATGGGGACGTAGTGGTCGGATTTGCTATCTTCCATATTGTTTATTCCAAAAAGAAAAAAAAAAAGAAAAAAAAGGCACTCCTCCAATGAATGTGAATGTTGGTGGGCACCCGAGGGAATCGGTTAGCCATGGTATGTGAAAGGAAAAGGTGGGGAGGAGTGCCAAGTTTTATAAAAAAAGAGCACGAAGTGCCAATCTCTCTCTCAAAAACTTGCTTTATTTTTGTATGGAAGATAGTAAGAACCCCATTGCCAGTCGTTGACAAAGACAACCGCCTCTCAAAATCAAGTTTTATCTTTGTTTTACAAATGAAAAGCTCTAGCACATGTTTAATCACTGCTTCCCTCTGCGAAGGGCCTTTCTTTTACTTTTATGTTGAGTCACCACCTTATTTCTTTATGCACCATTAAGAGAGCATAGTTGTCATTCTTAGTGTGATATGCATTGTCCCAAAGTTCATTGATTGACTCATATTGTTGGTTTCACTTGTTCTTAAATTATTTGTATCTAGTCGCCCTCTTAAACTTTGAGGTGTCCTATGCATTTATGTTTTGCTCTCTTTGAAGGACAAGCTGAAAACCATTTGTATGTTTTTCCTTATGATTAGAACACACGTTTGACTTTCATTGTTTCATTATCATGATCTTTTGTTTGTGTTCATTTGCATGTTTACAACATGGTTGCTAAGTTCTTATTGTCATGATTATATCTTTCATGCCCATGTTTTAAGTTCTATTGATCCCAGCTCACCAATGCTTACATATATGATCAAGATTGTGTAGGTGCATGTCACCTCAAAAATTATTCTTTTGTTATCACTTACCTACTCGAGGACGAGCAGGAGTTAAGCTTGGGGATGCTTGATACGTCTCAAACGTATCTATAATTTTTGATGCTCCATGCTTTGTTTTACACCATTTGCCTATTGTTTCGTTACACTTAGTGGTACTTTTATACATTTTCCGGAACTAACCTATTAACGAAGTGCCACAGTGCCAGTTTCCTGTTTTCTGCTGTTTTTGTGTTTCAGAAGTGATACACAGGAAATATTCTCGGAATTGGACGAAACAAGTTCCTGAAGTGATATTTCACCGGGGAGCTCCCAAACATCCGAAGACCTGACGGAGGGGGGCCACGTGGCCCCCACACACAGGGGCGGCGCGGCCTGGCCCCTGGCCGCGCCAGCCCCGTGTGAGGCCGCGTGGCTCCACCTCTGACAGCCCCCCTTCGCCTACATATACCCCCTGACGAGAAAAACCTAAGTGCCCGATCAGTTTTCCAGAATACATCGCGATCCGCCGCCGCCGTCGACCCGAAGATCGGGAGGGTCCAGAAGCTCTTCCCGGCACCCTGCCGGAGAGGGGAATCGCCACCGGAGGTCTTCTTCATCGCCATGCTTGCCTCCGGAGCGATGAGTGAGTAGTCTACCTTGGACTATGGGTCCATAGCAGTAGCTAGATGGTTGTCTTCTCCACCATGTGCTTCATGTTTAGATCTCATGAGCTGCCCTACATGATTGAGATCACCGTTATGTAATACTATGATGTTGGTTTGTTGGGATCCGATGAATATTGGTGTTTATGATTAAGTTGCTGTACTGAATTATATCTTTTGTTATCTCTATGTTGTTTATGATCTTGCATGCTCTCCGTTGTTAGTAGCTATCTTGGCCGAGTAGTTGCTAGTGACTCCAAGAGGGGGTATTTATGCTCGATAGTGGGTTCATGCCTCTATTTCACCTGGGGGAGTGACAGAAACCTCTAAGGTGGTAGATGTGCTGTTGCTACTAGGGAGAAAACAACATTCATATGCTCAAGGGCATATGCTTTGTTTACATTACACACTTTGCTTAATGCAATTATCTGTTGTTAGCAACTTAATACTTTTGGGGTGTTCGGATGATATCCCCGAGGGTGGATTATTAGTCATAGATGCAGTTGAATGGCGGTCTATGTATTTTGTTGTAATGCCCAGAGTGAATCTCATAGTGATCTTCTTGACATATCACGTTATCTTTATTCTATCAATTGCCCAACTGTAATTTGTTTACCCAGCATGTTATTTTATCTATGGAGAGACACCACTAGTGAACTGTGGACCCCGGTCCTATTTTAATCATATTGCAATCACCTGTTTACTTTTCCCGCACTGTTTACTTTACTCGCATATTACTACTGTTTTCTACTCGATACACTCATAACCTTTGTTTCAAGCAAACCGGTGAGATTGACAACCTCATCGCAAGTTGGGAGCAAAGTATTTGTTTGTGTATGTGCAGGTTCCATGTTGCAGCTAGCAAGCAAAGCTTGGACGAGGCGCCATATATAAATTGTCCGCTGCTGTCGCAAGCCAGTCCGCATCACCTTCAGTCGTCACCGTCTCTCTTCTTCAAGAACGATATTAAACCTTGGTTTCTTACTGAGGGAAAACTAGCTGCTATACTCATCACACCTTCCTCTTGGGGTTCCCAACGGGCTGGTCATTCACCACGCATCAGTAGCCTCTTGTAGTCCTGCATGTCTTCAGTTAGGGTGTCAACCTTCTCTTGAAGCTCCCTCTTGTCGGCGTGCAGCTTCTCGATCAGATCGTGGTCTACTTCTAGCTCGAAGTCGTTGCACTCTAACTTCTGCTTCAGCTCCCTAACTTCCTTGTTCCTAGCTTGGATCCTCTTCTCTTGATTCTTCCGCAGCTTCTCTTGAGTCTCGAACTCTGCCTCAATCTCCTTGATCCTCTGTTCCTGCTCCAGGTGTTGTTTGTCCTTCTCAGCAAGTTGGGCGCGTAGCTTGTCGTTGTTAAACAACTCATTGTATCTCTCAATGTCGATGTCCCTGATGAGGTACTCTAACTCAGCGAGGTGGATGCGCATGGGGTCTTGCTCGCTGTCAGATATCCCGATGACCATGCCCTTCTCATCACGTCGGCCGTAGGGGTGGGAGTAGTGGTTCTGGAGCTCGGAGAAGTGACGTCCGCAGAGGCGTGCTATCAGTTCTTGCATGAGGACATGGGCGCCCGCTTCTTTGTCGATGTGGAAGGTCTTGAACTTGATTTCTTCAGTCCTCGGCTCTGTCTCACGTCCTGGCTGCGTGATGTGGATGACCCAGACGCCCTTCTTGTGGAACTTGGTCATCTTGCTCCCATTGACGAATGGGGTACGCAGGGACAAAGCAGTGACAATGTCGATGAGGCAATCTCCGAAGCTGAAGGACTTGAAACTCTCGGACTTGGTGATGCGGAAGGTTGACATATTTACGTTGGAACATGACAAGTTAGTAAGCCAAAATGAGAAAAACTTAACAAAAGTGCTGAACAAAAGTAAAAGAGATTTCTAGCTTAGAGAGGTCAAACTATTTCTAAGTGTTAGCAACAAGAGAACAAAAACACTCCTAAATTTTTCCTAAGGGTTTTTCATCCAATCCTAGGGTCACGAACCTAAGGGCAACACTTGCTCTAATACCATCTGTAATGTACCTATGCTTTATTTGTGCTAGTCCCGGATCAACTGCTAGCACACACAGTTACAAGATGAAATACCAAGAATACAAAGGTCTTTATTACAACGCTTGATCCACAAATAACATAGTTCTTTTACAACTCAAGTAGCACAAAGCCACAAACTTAATACAACTCGATGAAATGACTAAGTAAATGAAACTACAAGTCTTCTTTCTTCATAGCTCCACAGCCAGACGTGTTGGACGAAGACTCGTGACTGAAGCGCAACAACCTTCAATCTTCATAGTAGCCACCTGCAACATGATACGTTGCAGCCACAGAGGGTCAATACTTTGAATGTATTGGCAAGATGTCACTTTGGTGGACTCAATGGCACCTACACTTATATGCTATTTGGCCAGGTGGATTTTTGACTTTGTAAAAGCAAGCTTTCTTCCTATCTTTTATAAAACTCAAATTTTCCTTAGCAAATTTTTTGACAAGAACCTTTCACTACCAAAGTTTACCCATCAAGTTTTAACTTAAAGAAATTGGGATGAGGAGATTCTTGAACAACTTCAACATCATGTCACTCGGAATTGTCTATAACCGGGGACACGACTAAGTACTTAGTTCTAAACACTCTGCATAGGTGGTGCACTTTTCCCACAGGACTTAGTTAACCCATTTTGCCATGAGACTCATTTTGCCTCAAATGGCCAAGTGAAAACTAAGACGAGGCCTTTCAGAAGTATTCCCTCAGACCAAAACGGACGCGTTCCATCCTATCAACATCTACCACCCTCTGTCCGCCTGGCTTGAGTTCTTGCAGCTTAGTTGGCCAAGACAGAGCCCATATGTCTTGTGGTTGCACTGGAAGCTTCATGACTTGAATGTCTCTAATCTCTTTGCTCTTGGGTAGCCATCCACAAGTGAGATACACCTGGTGGTTCAGAGGTTCAACGACATGACCCCAGGGAACCACTCAACATAAACCAGTCAAAGCCACATCCACCCAGGTGGTTCATTAACTTAGTTATTTTCTTAGTTTTCCACAAACTTGATTTTCAACACTTATCCAAAAATATGTGATAACCCCTCCCACAACAAGTGTAAAACAAGTCATATAGCAGCAGCACTTCTGCTAGGAGATGCAAAGCTAGGCAAAGCTAGACAAAGACTTTAGCATAAAATCTAGCAAGCTAAGACATAAACTCATAAAACCACCTACACATGCATCTTCTACTAGAAAAGCTACAAGTGACAAAACCTTCAGTAGGACAAGAAAATATGGTGACACTTTCCTTAGTGAGGAGAGGAGTCGGTGCACTAGTCACAAAGGCACTCGTTGCACTCAGCACAATCTACACATAAAATATTGCAATCATAAGCACATAGCATTCATAAAACACTCATGAAAAGAAATATGCATGTAATATGTGATTTAAACACCACAAAGACACTTAACAAGTTCCCTGGTTGTTAACTATATGCATGATGCCATGATCAAAATTTTAGAATTATTTATAAGGCTCAAAAATATTTTTAAAACACATAGAACAATTAAACAAGCTAAAACTACAAAGGTAAAATAAAAGGTACTGGAAATTATCTGGACATGCTACAGTACTGAGAGGTTTCATATAGGCCAAAATCAAAAGGATTTACTGTAAAATAAATTTTACAACTATTTTTAATAGCCAAAACACATAAATAAAGCTTGCAGTAATTCAGTATATAAAACAGATGCAAAAGAAATATTTTATGCTAGAACTAGATTCTACTCATTTTTCTGAATCCATAGACGCAAAGTTTGCTAAATTTGGATGTACAGAACTCAAGATATGAATTTTACAAGTTTAAAACATAATCTGAGATTTTAAAACAAAAACCGATTTGGGTTTAACTAGGAGCTGACATGCAGCGCGACGTGATTGGCCCATACCGATTCGGGCGGATTGCTGATTCAGGCCATAGGATTTAAGTGAGATCCTATGCCCCAGATCTGGCCATAACCTTTCGGTAAGTGATCTAATCTGTGCCCTTGAGATCAGATATAATGGCCGGGAAGGGAAACAGAGAGGGCTCACCGGGGAAGATGTCGATGGTGAGGTCCAGCGGTACTGGAATCCGACGGCGAGGTGGTTCTAGCAGTTCTCGATGGTGATAGACTACACGACGGACTTCAGGAGATCACGGCGAGTTCGAAAGTGTGGTCGTCGATCTTGAGAGCTTCCTGCAACGGTGGCGAAGGGCAGCTGGAGATTAGCGGCACGTCGGGCAGATCGAGAGCGCGGCGCAAACGAAGGCTACTGAGGGTTTCAGGAAGCGGTGGTTATACCTGGCGAGGTGGACGGTTGAGGCGAACTTGGTGGTGAGATCTGCAGGGTCGGAGTGCTCTGGAGCTTCGGTAATCCCTCGCCGGAGTTTCGTCTAGCGGCAGCAAGATCCGGTTGTTGACGATCACGACACTCTGGTGCATAAAACGGGGCGAGCTCATGTCAGAGAGGTGTGTGAGATCGAGGAAAGAGTTTCAGAACAAAGCGAAGGGAGAGAGATGGTCAGAGTTTACCGGAAGTTTCGTTGGAGTTCGTCGGCACCTGCGGATCGGCGAGCTCGAATGCGGGCGGCCTGGCGGCGATTTGGTTAGGGTTTTGGGAGGGAACGATTGCGGGGGTGGAGGGGGTATTTGTAGACACGAGGGAGATACAAAATCGGAACCGAATCCATCGGATTAATCATGAGGAGATCGCGCTGTCTCGGGCTTGTTTATCGGACGGAGGTTGAAGGAGATGTCGGTGCTGCCAGGTGGGTCCCACGCGTCAGCGAAAGAAAAAGAAGAGAGAGACATACCAGTTTGGGAAGAAGGAGAGTTGGTCCGTGGGCTGTTTCGCGGCTTGGGCCCGAACGGTGCCCGACGGCCTTTTCTATTTTTTTCTTTTTCTTTTCTCTTTTCTTTTCTGATTTTATTTGAAACTTTGCAAATAAACTCTGATTTGATTCAAATCAATTTTGAAATTTGTAAAAAAAATCCCTTTGTTATCATAAACATACAGGGAAGGTTTGATCAAAGAAACAGTAATTCAAACTTGGAAACTTTTTGTAATGCTATGGTGTATGAATGCATGCATGCAAAATTTTGAATTCAACCAAATTTTTGGGATGTTACAGAATTCAAATAAGAACTACACATGTAAGCATGTGTTCTTCAAAAGTTATTTTTTTGAGATACCTTAAAAATAAGCATCAACCTATTTCCTTTTAGCTTTAAAGTAAAATCCTAAGTTCTATGAAGATTGTTGTCAACCCTAAAAATAATTGGGTATTGTTATGTAACCTGCTTTACTGCAAGCTTGCATGTTCATTATCAACTACTTGATTGAGAATCATAAGAAGCAACTTAAAATTGTTACTTACATGTCCTCACCATTAACTATCATTCTCTTTTAGCAAGGAATGATGCTAAACCCTAAAATAGTAGTCTTCTTTTAAGCTTTACTCTTATACTTATTAATCATGGTAAGATAACCTAAAACCCTTAAATAACCTTGTGTGTGGAATTGAACTTAAAAGTGCAACACATCACTAAGAAGTCACCCCAACTCCATAATAACAAATCATCGGGGTTAGGTTACGCTTAGAGCGATGCATAGCATATATATGCATATCATGCTGCAGGTTTCTAACATCATCCCTACGGGATGATGATTGCTATTTCAGAATTGGGATTTCTTTCGTATCAAAGACCTGGACTTGCATAATCTTGCAGTCAAAAGGCAAGTTCACTCTTGCTTATACCTCTTGAGTAATTTTATCAAATTACTTGCAAAGCTATATATATCGGATCACTACTGCATTTAAAAGTAAAAGGTTCTATTTTCATAATTAATATGAAGTAGTGGTTTCAACTGGAATGGTTGTTGCCCTAGGATGGTGGGCAGTGGGACCATGGTATGAGTATGGTGGAGGTCCCACTGCAACAGGAAAGTTCACCGAGGACTAATAACAAATGTCGCAAGTGATTCTAACACTGTAAATAACGGTCAACCATGAGATCTGTTATGGGACGGAGAAGTCAGCTGTATCTTTTTCCTCTTGCACGCCAACGGATCAGTAGTGAAGGGGTTGTCCTACCTGGTCTGTTATAGAGTATAGGGGAATGTGTGATTCCTTCTGGTCTACCTATGGTATAGAGGGGACGAACTAGCTAATTGGTCTATGATGGATTGTAAGGGTCATCCAAAATGGGCTACCATAGCGTAAAGGGTGAACGAGTGGTTCACGCGGTCTACGTATGCGTAAAGGGGCGGATGGACTTACAAAAGGGTGGGTTTGCAGGGTTGCAGAGAAGAACAGTGATTGGCTTGGATCATTGACTGCGCCCCACACCAAGGAAGTGTGGACGAAGCTCGCGGCTCAGATGTGCAACAAGGCTTTGATCTTTTATGGGTACAAGTGACCACCTCTGCAGAGTGTAAGAAAGTATCTAGATACTCCCTGTTCCGGGAAGGAGCTACGAACGCGGCAGGAAAGGAGCCCATCAAAGCTCTGGTCAACCTGTGAAGACTGACGGGCATAGTTTTTAGAATAAAAGAACGTCTTGAAGAAATGTTATGAAAACTTGCATTTCCGAATGACTCTTGGGTCTAAGGCTGTAGCTAGTGCATAAAACAGCTTATTTCCCCTATGAACTTGCTGGGTAATGCTTGTTACTCACCCCATTCCCTCTTAACCCTTGCTTAGATTGGAGGCACCAGCAGGAGGCAATCCCAATGAACCGAAGATGAAGATGAATCCCTCTATCAATGTCAGAATTATCAATGGAGTCAACGACTATGCCAAACATGGTGGAAAACTAGAATAGGAATGGGAGGAAGCCAATTCCCTAATCCTAGAACCTAAGTAGTTAGGGTAATTCTATAGCTTAGTATCAAGCCAACTACATTAGTTCTAGCCTAGTTAGACTTCAATATGTTATCCTCGATTGTAGTCGCTAGGACTAAACCTCTACCTGTTGAGGAGGTTCTGAAGATCTGATGTATGATAAAATTGTAATCCTATAGACCTACCTTCGACCTGCGATGTTTCTATTGTACCACTCTGATCGATGTAATACTAGTGGGATGGTGTTTCATTGGTGTTATGTCAACGACTTACATACTACATATGCAGTGGTATGCTGGATCACCACAGTAGTCAAATAAGGAAGTTGTATTATAAGACGTCATATACGACGGATCTGTATCAAACCTGACTGGATCCTCGAGACCTGGCCTCCTATAAATAGGGGCCAGTAGAGGCCGGCCAGGGACACATTGATATTGAGCCGATAATTCTAAGCTTATTTCCAATACACATCAAGTTTCGCCTTGTTTGTTTGATTCTTTACCTGCGAGTTCATCCGACGCCCTCTTCCCCTGTTCCTACGTCCTTAATCTAGGACATTGCCGAGTTAAACCCTCATCAATTGGCGCCGACCATGGGGACCTTGGGCATTGGAGTCATGAATTCAACGGCTTTTTCGCTTTCATCCAAGAACAACTCAAAAAATCGACGAAAACTAGATCACCTTTGGAGCCGTAGATTTTCAACCACACCCACCCTAGCTCTGGTCTTTGCAAACCTAGATTAGGAGATGGATCTGACGATCAGGAGCTTCAACTTTCACGTCGGGTCTCTGGGCTCTGTTCACCTTTCAGATTTGATGAATTTGGCTTCGTCGGCACGAAAAACCGCAGCCGCGGCAACTTCAAAAACAGGTTGGCTGCAAGGTAAACTCGCCGATCAGCATCAAGCCGAGGAAAAGCAAGAGAAACACTATAAAGGAACTCGACGAAATCATGGAAAATCTAGACCTATCGGAATCATCGGGTTACTCCAATATGGCTTCCAACGAAAACCTTGACAACATCAGCAATTATTCAGAAGAGGATTTCATCGCCTGCCACGGTAATGTCTCCAGCAATTTGGAAGATACATGGAGGTCAGGACTAAAGCTACACGATGATGAGCAATCGATCCTCTCCTCAGGTTCCAGCCATTACGCTAGCAATCGACACCAGGTGTGCGTCATAATAAACGACACATCCAAAGAATTTGATGCCGAAAACAACCCAATCATGAACCCGCAAAACCTTGAGCGAGGAGCCAAGCACAGAGCAGAAGGAGAAACAGAGTCAGCCATTGCGACAAGGGAAAAAGTTCATCTCTTAGCGGCAGAATGGCAGATGATCAAGGCAGCAGTAAACCATGGCGCAGTAATACCAGCAAACTCGGTGAGAGAAGTTTTAATGGGGTACCAATATGCCCTGCATTAGCAAAAAAAAATTATTGCTACAGGAAAAAAGCAAAATAAGGAGAAGACACGAGTCAGCCAGCACAGCAAGTAGGATATTGCGAGAGGAGCGCAGAAACGCGTCATACACCAGCGGAGGGCGACACCGCGTGCCAGAACCCAATAGGGGAAATGAAGAGCATGGAAACAGAGGAAACCGTGTGCAAAATCTCGACTCATCATTCTTGTCATTCGATGAAAGAGGGAACATCGTGCAAAAGACACCAGAGCAGCCTTAGTAGGAGCGCAAACCTATCTCCTAACTACACAGCCAGCACCAGGTGATCCACGAGAAAGCATGCACCAAGCCGCCATAAAAGGCCTCAGATTGATTGGAGAAAAATTACATCAGGAGGGAATCCCACGACAGGATAGATCGCCGCATCAACGGAGCAGCCCCAAGCAGGGCAGGAGAAGCCGAAGGTCCTGATCTCCACACGATGAAGCACCACAACCATGTCGGTCCAGGTCACCCAGGCAGGCAAATCGTAGTTCACAGGATGGAGACACAAGAAACATCATCACACAGGCACGGGTAAATAGATCTCTCTACGGGTGGGATGAAGGAAACTATGAGGACGAAGAAACAGAGATGGGGGCATCATGTTTTACCCATAGGGTTTGCAAAACGCAAGTCTAAGTGTAATCGTAGTCGAATAAGGAAGTTGTATTATAAACCGTCATATATGACGGATCTATATCAAACCGACCTAATCCTCGAGACTTGGCCACCTATAAATAGGGGCCAGGAGAGGTCGGCCAGGGAAACATTGAGATTGAGCCGATAATTCTAAGCTTATTTTCAATACACATCAAGTTTCGCCTTGTTTGTCTGATTCTTTACCTTTGAGTTCATCTGACGCCCTTTTCCCCCGATCTTATAAGTCCTTAATCTAGGACATTGCCGAGTTAAACTCTCATCACCACCTCTCTCAAAAAGCCACACTAATACCACATTAATTAATCATTTAACTGCCCACAAAATTACATCCACTAATTACTCCAGATTGCCAAGGTTATCGTGTAGAGGTCTCTTGTTGTGTCCCAATTCATCTCGCCGCCATCCCCTTTCCTTCCACCGGTGTGTGCCCCAACCCCTTTGCTCTATTGATGGCCGTGTTTCCTCCTGCTATCATCCCCTTTCCTCTCCCGCTTACGACATCTCCTCTAAACTATTGCTCACTTTGTTGACATATTCATGTTCCTAACAAGATTCTCACGATGACTAAAAGGAGATAGTTAGTAAAGGTAAGTCATACATTAATTGTCCTGTAGAGATGTGAGTGATAGAAACTGAAGTAAAATTCCACTAAAATAAACACATGGTTTAGAATGCCCGAGTGACATCGGTAATTACACTATTGGTTGCTACACAATGGTAACATTTAAGCATTTACTCTGTTTTCTGCTGGTTATTATTCACCATCATTGCTGCATGATATGACATCTGAAGCTGTAGTAAGCTAATCTGTTACCTAACATAGTTGGGCCATGTTATTTGGTTAGTTTCATCAACTTGTGCTGACCTTTCCCGAGCTTCTTTGAGGAGCTTTGGTACTATCACCTCTTTTATTCCAAGTATATTTATATGAATCTCATTCTCAATTGTTTGCTCTAGCATAAACTACAAACTCTGCCGGGTGTGGTTTTGAGGTAGATGCACAAGAATTAATATATGTTGCATGGTGGATGAGATATAAGATGACATAGACACAAGCGTATATACCATGCAGTGGGGTGTGGCTGATAATTGAGTAGGAGTCTTCAGAATTAATTTTTGAGATTGGTTGCAATGGTGTGCTCAGTCAATTACGGGACAAAAATTGACTTTTTGTTCATTAGAGAACTAGATGAGTGTAGCAGGGTGTTTTTTTAATCTTTCCAGCTTTTCTATGTTAGACAATCTACTTTTTTAGCACATTTGTGCGCACAAGAAATATTACTAACATGATCTGTTCACTAGAAATAAGTATTATGTATATTCACATGTTGTGAATAATGCCCATTTACCTTCAGTTATGTGTCTTGACTCTTCAGCAAATCATGCTGAGTAAGCTTTGTTAGATGTATATTTGTATTTTGTAGTTTCCCCACCTGTTAGGGGGTTTTCTGCATATTTGCACACCTGTACATGTATATATATGTGGCCTTTGGCCCCTATGGAATACAACTTGTCTATTCCTAACATGGTATCAGAGCGGGTTTTCCCGTGACCGCCGCCGCCAGTTCGCCCCGGACTCTATTTCGCTGGTTCCCGTCCTGGCCGCCGTCGCCGTCGCCGTCTTCGGCCTTCCATCGATCACCCCGTCCTCGTCCGATTGCCTCGTCCCTGACTGGCTCGGCCGGTCCCGTCTGGTGGCGCCTTGGAAGATTGATCTGCCGCCTCGTCCAGATCGCCCCGCGTGGCTCCCGTCGCCGCGTGGCTCCCGCCGCCCGCACCAGATCACGTGGCTCCCGTCCCTGCCTCACCTCGTTCAGATAGCCCCCGCGTGGCCTGTGACCGATCTTCCAGCCAGCTTCCTCGAGGACTTCCATCGTCGCCCCTGGATCGGGCGGGATCGAGGACTCCCGTCCCGTCGTCGCCCCTAGATCACCCAGGATCGAGGACTCCCTCCCGTCGCCATCTCGATCCAGCCCCTGGTCGAGGACATCTCTCGATCCAGATCGTGATCGTGCAAGGAATTGGGCCGGCCCAATTTTGGGAATCTGCTGGCCCGTTGTCTGGATCGCCTGGATCGGCCGCCCCTGTTTTGGTAGCCCTTGGCCGGCTTGACCATCGCCGGTCGTTGCTGTTTTCTCCGCCAGTCTCGGTTGTGAGTTGACCATAGATTCCGATCAAGTGCAAAAAAAAAGAGAAAAAAAAGAGATGTCTTCCTCATCGGGCTATGTTGCGATTTCTCGCTGCCCGGTGATTTTTGATGGTGCAAATTACCCTGTTTTCGCCGCCTTTATGCGCGTTCATATGCGTGGTCTCCGTCTGTGGGGTGTGCTCTTCGGTGAGGTCTCCTGTCCGTCGTGCCCCACTCCTCCTCTGGCTCCTATTCTGCCGACTTCGCCTGTTCTCAGTGATGGTGCTACTCAGGCGGACAAGGATGCTGCTGAGAGTGCTGATCGAAGTGCTGTTGCTGCCTATGATCTGTAGCTTCAGCAGTACTCTAGTGCCCTTGAGACCTATCGGCTGGATCTGACAGCCTACACTCAGTGGATGGATGAGGATGCTCGTGCTGCGGTTGTTCTCACTTATAGTGTTCTACCACAGTTTGCCTCTGAGTTTATGGGTCTTCCTACTGTTGCTAACATGTGGGCTCATCTTCGTCAGTGCTATCAGCCATCTGGGGATGCTCTTTATCTGTCTGTGGTTTGTCAGGAGCATGCTCTTCAGCAGGGTGAGTCTACTATTGATGAGTTCTACACCCAGAGTGATGCTATCTGGCGTCAGCTTGACTCTCTTTGCACTGCAGTTTGTGGTACCTGCCCGTGCTGTCAGACAGTGCGCTCGGACTTGGAGTTTCAGCGCGTCTATGAGTTCTTATCTCGGCTCCGCAAGGAGTTCGAGCCCCGCCGTGCATAGCTGCTTGCTCGTGGTCGTGTTTCGATTTCTGAGGTGCTGTCTGAGCAGTGTTGTGGATCCACCATGAGTTTGAGGGGGGGTGTTAGATGTATATTTGTATTTTGTAGTTTCCCCACCTGTTAGGGGGTTTCCTGCATATTTGCACACCTGTACATGTATATATATGTGGTCTTTGGCCCCTATGGAATACAACTTGTCTATTCCTAACAAGCTTTACGTTATCTTCTTCACAGAGTGTTTTCAAGTTCTTTTTTTTATTTTCTTCCTCCTGGGAGCATGCTATATGCTCAAGTGTGTTTTGTGTTGCAGCTTTTGTAGATTTCTCTGTGTTCTTCAAGCTCCCACCACCTTGACAGAATGAGGCACTCACATAAGATCAGTACATTATTTTTATGCATCAGGGCACCGGGATAAAGGGCAATGCTTCTCATGTATGATCGCTCATCTAATAGCCGTTGCACAGGAAAGCTTCACTAGATTGTCACCTTTGTCCTTGGCTCAAAATGTTTGTCATCATTTTGTCATAATTATACCATTGAATTCCGCACTCCTATTTGTACGGAAAGGTTTTATAGGATGCTCCAGTAACTCTATTGTCAATGAATATTTTCTATCGAACTATATTGTTTCATGTGTTTCATAAATTTTAAATATAATATCTAAATGACAGGAGAAATTGTGCATTGCACATGCATGCTTACTAGTGTTCACTAGAAGATTACGTGAGTGTTGGGTCACAAGAACTAGACCACATAAACGCATACACATCCAAATTCACCTGCTGACCTGAAGCACTGCAATATATTTGCAGGATGTCATTGATCTCCTAACCATTAGGGCTGATGGTGCCATCTTTATCCCACTTAAGCTCGATGGCTCCACTCTAGATTTTAACAGGCACGAAGGGCCCTCTGCTACCAACAAAAATAAATAAGGAGAGATAGGATCTCTGTGGTGAATTCCCCTCGATGGGGGAAAAACCCTCTAGGTGATTCCCATTAAAAATAACTGAGAAGGAGACAATAGTGACTAGTCACATCACCATCTCCACTCATAACCGATGAAAGCCCAACCCCAACATAATAGCTTGAAGATAATCCCACTCAAACCGGTCATATGCTTTCTTCAAATCTAGCTTGAGCGTGCAACAACGCAGATTTTTGGCTCTCTTGAGCTTCATAAAATGCAAAACACTCGAACGTTGAAATGATATTATCCGTTATCAAACATCCTGGTACAAAGGCTGACTGCTCCTCCAAAATAATCTAAGGTAAAATAGCCTTCAATATGTTCGCAACCACTTTGGATGCTATTTTGTACAAAACATTGCACAAACCTATTGGGCGAAACTGTCCAAACTCCTCCGGATTAGCCACTTTGGTATCAACATGACGAAAGTCTTATATATCATGGATCATCCTCCCCTTGCAGTATCCGCAGGTCACCTCTGCACCACACACCTTCCAATGTCATTGGAAAAAATGTGTGGGAAAACCATCTGCCCTGGCGCTTTTGTAGGAAAAATCTAAAACAAAGCTTCCTTCACCTCCTTCTCCACAAAAGGCTTCAAAAGGTCATCATTCATCGATGGACTAACTATGATTGGGACGGTGCCAAGAACCACCGGCATATTTTGTGTCCCTTCTAACCGATAGATCTCTTTGTAAAACCTCGTTGTCATCCTCCCCAGCTCATTTGCATCATTTGTTGTTGTACCATCGGGTTTTTTGAGCCTGCTTATCTTGTTCTCCTTTCTTCATTGGCTAGCTCACATATGAAAAAATTGGTGTTTTTATCATCCGCCTTTAGCCATTGAACACGTGACCGCTGCTGCCACATCTCCCTTCCTCTATATGGTTCAACTCCACTATCTGATCAGTCACCTTGATTTCAGCATACAAAGGCCTAACCCGATTCGGATTAGCTTGAAACTTCTCTAGCTCCTCCAGCTGCTTTAGCTCAAGTCTAACGTGCAAGCTACTACCAGAAGCTGGGCTCCCGATCACACTATGTTGGACTCTCCTGATTATATTCATTGTTGGGCCGCGCGGGCCTTAAACGAGAAAAAGATCTGCCAGAGCTACTACGGGTCCTCCTCCCTGACGCCCGAGCGTCCCCATGCTTCCGTGATGCCCACATGGGCTCATTGATTTATGGCCCATTTACGGACTGTTCTTATGTTTTTTGGTCGGTCTGCTTTCATTCATGATTTTCTTTTGCGCGGACGTGCTTTCTCGCGCGTAAAGTTACTCGTGGGCGTTGCCTTTTCCGCGCTTTTCACGCTTTGAACAACTCAGTTGTGATTGTTGTGTCCCGGGCTGGTATATAAATAGGTGTATGATGCAGGCAGAATAACCACCCAGTTGTGAACCCCAAGAGGAAGGTATGATGAGCACAGTAGCAAGTCTTTCCCTCAATAAGAAACCGAGGTTTATCGATCCAGTAGGAAAAAGCCAAACTTCAGAAGGTGATGCTTGCTAGCTTTGTGACACTCCAGCAAGGCCGCTGTTAATGACACTTGTTGGCGCGTCTTCTACTAGTAGCAACGCGGAACCTGCACACAACACAACCAAGAACTTTGCTCCCAACTTACGATGAGGTTGTCAATATCACCGGTTTGCTATAAACAAAGGATTGAGTGTATCGAGTGGAAAACAGTAGTAGTATGCGAGAAAGTAAATAGTGTGAGTAAAAGTAACAGTAATAGCAATGTAAAGGAAATTGGACCGGGGTCCACAGTTCACTACTGGTGTCTCTCCATAAGATAAATAACAACATGTTGGGTAAACAAATTACAGTTGGGCAATTGATAGAATAAAGATAGCGTGCATATGTCACGAGGATCACTATGAGATTCACTCTGGGAATTACGACAAAATACATAGACCGCCAGCCAACTGCATCTATGACTAATAATCCACTCGCGGGGTGATACGTCTCAAACGTATCCATAATTTTTGATGCTCCATGCTTGTTTTTACACCATTTGCTTAGTGTTTCATTACACTTCGTGGCATTTTTATGCATTTTCCGAAACTAACCTATTAACGAGATGCCATAGTGCCAGTTCCCTATTTTCTGGTGTTTTTGTGTTTCAGAAAAGTTACACAGGAAATCTTCTCGGAATTGGACGAAACAAAAGCCAAACATCCAGAAATTCATTTTGTCATAATTATACCATTGAATTTCGCACTCCTATTTGTACGGAAAGGTTTTATAGGATGCTCCAGTAACTCTATTGTCAATGAATATTTTCTATCGAACTATATTGTTTCCTGTGTTTCATAAATTTTAAATATAATATCTAAATGACAGGAGAAATTGTGCATTGCACATGCATGCTTACTAGTGTTCACTAGAAGATTACGTGAGTGTTGGGTCACAAGAACTAGACCACATAAACGCATACACATCCAAATTCACCTGCTGACCTGAAGCACTACAATATATTTGCAGGATGTCATTGATCTCCTAACCATTAGGGCTGATGGTGCCATCTTTATCCCACTTAAGCTCGATGGCTCAACTCTAGATTTTAACAGGCACGAAGGGCCCTCTGCTGCCAACAAAAATAAATAAGGAGAGATAGGATCTCTGTGGTGAATTCCCCTCGATGGGGGAAAAACCCTCTAGGTGATTCCCATTAAAAATAACTAAGAAGGAGACAATAGTGACTAGTCACATCACCATCTCCACTCATAACCGATGAAAGCCCAACCCCAACATAATAGCTTGAAGATAATCCCACTCAAACCGGTCATATGCTTTCTTCAAATCTAGCTTGAGCGTGCAACAACGCAGATTTTTGGCTCTCTTGAGCTTCATAAAATGCAAAACACTCGAACGCTGAAATGATATTATCCGTTATCAAACATCCTGGTACAAAGGCTGACTGCTCCTCCAAAATAATCTAAGGTAAAATAGCCTTCAATATGTTCGCAACCACTTTGGATGCTATTTTGTACAAAACATTGCACAAACCTATTGGGCGAAACTGTCCAAACTCCTCCGGATTAGCCACTTTGGTATCAACATGACGAAAGTCTTATATATCATGGATCATCCTCCCCTTGCAGTATCCGCAGGTCACCTCTGCACCACACACCTCCCAATGTCGTTGGAAAAAATGTGTGGGAAAACCATCTGCCCTGGCGCTTTTGTAGGAAAAATCTAAAACAAAGCTTCCTTCACCTCCTTCTCCACAAAAGGCTTCAAAAGGTCATCATTCATCGATGGACTAACTATGATTGGGACGGTGCCAAGAACCACCGGCATATTTTGTGTCCCTTCTAACCGATAGATGTCTTTGTAAAACCTCGTTGTCATCCTCCCCAGCTCATTTGCATCATTTGTTGTTGTACCATCGGGTTTTTTGAGCCTGCTTATCTTGTTCTCCTTTCTTCATTGGCTAGCTCACATATGAAAAAATTGGTGTTTTTATCATCCGCCTTTAGCCATTGAACACGTGACCACTGCTGCCACATCTCCCTTCCTCTATATGGTTCAACTCCACTATCTGATCAGTCACCTTGATTTCAGCATACAAAGGCCTAACCCGATTCGGATTCGCTTGAAACTTCTCTAGCTCCTCCAGTTGCTTTAGCTCAAGTCTAACGTGCAAGCTACTAGCAGAAGCTGGGCTCCCGATCACACTATGTTGGACTCTCCCGATTATATTCATTGTTGGGCCGCGCGGGCCTTAAACGAGAAAAAGATCTGCCAGAGCTACTACGGGTCCTCCTCCCTGATGCCCGAGCGTCCCCATGCTTCCGTGATGCCCACATGGGCTCATTGATTTATGGCCCATTTACGGACTGTTCTTATGTTTTTTGGTCGGTCTGCTTTCATTCATGATTTTCTTTCGCGCGGACGTGCGTTCTCGCGCGTAAAGTTACTCGTGGGCGTTGCCTTTTCCGCGCTTTTCACGCTTTGAACAACTCAGTTGTGATTGTTGTGTCCCGGGCTGGTATATAAATAGGTGTATGATGCAGGCAGAATAACCACCCAGTTGTGAACCCCAAGAGGAAGGTATGATGAGCACAGTAGCAAGTCTTTCCCTCAATAAGAAACCGAGGTTTATCGATCCAGTAGGAAAAAGCCAAACTTCAGAAGGTGATGCTTGCTAGCTTTGTGACACTCCAGCAAGGCCGCTGTTAATGACACTTGTTGGCGCGTCTTCTACTAGTAGCAACGCGGAACCTGCACACAACACAACCAAGAACTTTGCTCCCAACTTACGATGAGGTTGTCAATATCACCGGTTTGCTATAAACAAAGGATTGAGTGTATCGAGTGGAAAACAGTAGTAGTATGCGAGAAAGTAAATAGTGTGAGTAAAAGTAACAGTAATAGCAATGTAAAGGAAATTGGACCGGGGTCCACAGTTCACTACTGGTGTCTCTCCATAAGATAAATAACAACATGTTGGGTAAACAAATTACAGTTGGGCAATTGATAGAATAAAGATAGCGTGCATATGTCACGAGGATCACTATGAGATTCACTCTGGGAATTACGACAAAATACATAGACCGCCAGCCAACTGCATCTATGACTAATAATCCACTCGCGGGGTGATACGTCTCAAACGTATCCATAATTTTTGATGCTCCATGCTTGTTTTTACACCATTTGCTTAGTGTTTCATTACACTTCGTGGCATTTTTATGCATTTTCCGAAACTAACCTATTAACGAGATGCCATAGTGCCAGTTCCCTATTTTCTGGTGTTTTTGTGTTTCAGAAAAGTTACACAGGAAATCTTCTCGGAATTGGACGAAACAAAAGCCAAACATCCAGAAATTCATTTTGTCATAATTATACCATTGAATTTCGCACTCCTATTTGTACGGAAAGGTTTTATAGGATGCTCCAGTAACTCTATTGTCAATGAATATTTTCTATCGAACTATATTGTTTCCTGTGTTTCATAAATTTTAAATATAATATCTAAATGACAGGAGAAATTGTGCATTGCACATGCATGCTTACTAGTGTTCACTAGAAGATTACGTGAGTGTTGGGTCACAAGAACTAGACCACATAAACGCATACACATCCAAATTCACCTGCTGACCTGAAGCACTACAATATATTTGCAGGATGTCATTGATCTCCTAACCATTAGGGCTGATGGTGCCATCTTTATCCCACTTAAGCTCGATGGCTCAACTCTAGATTTTAACAGGCACGAAGGGCCCTCTGCTGCCAACAAAAATAAATAAGGAGAGATAGGATCTCTGTGGTGAATTCCCCTCGATGGGGGAAAAACCCTCTAGGTGATTCCCATTAAAAATAACTAAGAAGGAGACAATAGTGACTAGTCACATCACCATCTCCACTCATAACCGATGAAAGCCCAACCCCAACATAATAGCTTGAAGATAATCCCACTCAAACCGGTCATATGCTTTCTTCAAATCTAGCTTGAGCGTGCAACAACGCAGATTTTTGGCTCTCTTGAGCTTCATAAAATGCAAAACACTCGAACGCTGAAATGATATTATCCGTTATCAAACATCCTGGTACAAAGGCTGACTGCTCCTCCAAAATAATCTGAGGTAAAATAGCCTTCAATATGTTTGCAACCACCTTGGATGCTATTTTGTACAAAACATTGCACAAACCTATTGGGCGAAACTGTCCAAACTCCTCCGGATTAGCCACTTTGGTATCAACATGACGAAAGTCTTATATATCATGGATCATCCTCCCCTTGCAGTATCCGCAGGTCACCTCTGCACCACACACCTCCCAATGTCGTTGGAAAAAATGTGTGGGAAAACCATCTGCCCTGGCGCTTTTGTAGGAAAAATCTAAAACAAAGCTTCCTTCACCTCCTTCTCCACAAAAGGCTTCAAAAGGTCATCGTTCATCGATGGACTAACTATGATTGGGACGGTGCCAAGAACCACCGGCATATTTTGTGTCCCTTCTAACCGATAGATGTCTTTGTAAAACCTCGTTGTCATCCTCCCCAGCTCATTTGCATCATTTGTTGTTGTACCATCGGGTTTTTTGAGCCTGCTTATCTTGTTCTCCTTTCTTCATTGGCTAGCTCAGATATGAAAAAATTGGTGTTTTTATCATCCGCCTTTAGCCATTGAACACGTGACCACTGCTGCCACATCTCCCTTCCTCTATATGGTTCAACTCCACTATCTGATCAGTCACCTTGATTTCAGCATACAAAGGCCTAACCCGATTCGGATTCGCTTGAAACTTCTCTAGCTCCTCCAGTTGCTTTAGCTCAAGTCTAACGTGCAAGCTACTAGCAGAAGCTGGGCTCCCGATCACACTATGTTGGACTCTCCCGATTATATTCATTGTTGGGCCGCGCGGGCCTTAAACGAGAAAAAGATCTGCCAGAGCTACTACGGGTCCTCCTCCCTGATGCCCGAGCGTCCCCATGCTTCCGTGATGCCCACATGGGCTCATTGATTTACGGCCCATTTACGGACTGTTCTTATGTTTTTTGGTCGGTCTGCTTTCATTCATGATTTTCTTTCGCGCGGACGTGCGTTCTCGCGCGTAAAGTTACTCGTGGGCGTTGCCTTTTCCGCGCTTTTCATGCTTCGAACAACTCAGTTGTGATTGTTGTGTCCCGGGCTGGTATATAAATAGGTGTATGATGCGGGCAGAATAACCACCTAGTTGTGAACCCCAAGAGGAAGGTATGATGAGCACAATAGCAAGTCTTTCCCTCAATAAGAAACCGAGGTTTATCGATCCAGTAGGAAAAAGCCAAACTTCAGAAGGTGATGCTTGCTAGCTTTGTGACACTCCAGCAAGGCCGCTGTTAATGACACTTGTTGGTGCGTCTTCTACTAGTAGCAACGCGGAACCTGCACACAACACAACCAAGAACTTTGCTCCCAACTTACGATGAGGTTGTCAATATCACCGGTTTGCTGTAAACAAAGGATAGAGTGTATCGAGTGGAAAACAGTAGTAGTATGCGAGAAAGTAAACAGTGTGAGTAAAAGTAACAGTAATAGCAATGTAAAGGAAATTGGACCGGGGTCCACAGTTCACTAGTGGTGTCTCTCCATAAGATAAATAACAACATGTTGGGTAAACAAATTACAGTTGGGCAATTGATAGAATAAAGATAATGTGCAAATGTCACGAGGATCACTATGAGATTCACTCCGGGCATTACGACAAAATACATAGACCGCCAGCCAACTGCATCTATGACTAATAATCCACTCGCGGGGTGATACGTCTCAAACGTATCCATAATTTTTGATGCTCCATGCTTGTTTTTACACCATTTGCTTAGTGTTTCGTTACACTTCGTGGCATTTTTATGCATTTTCTGGAACTAACCTATTAACGAGATGCCATAGTGCCAGTTCCCTATTTTCTGGTGTTTTTGTGTTTCAGAAAAGTTACACAGGAAATCTTCTTGAAATTGGACGAAACAAAAGCCAAACATCCAGAAATTCACCGAAGCTTCCAGAGAACCGAAGAGGAGACGAAGTGGGGCCACGAGGGGCCCACACAAAAGGGCGGCGCGGCCTAGGGCTAGGCCGTGCCCCCTATGTGTGTGGCCGCCTCGGTCCACTTCTGACGATGCCCCTTCGCCTATAAAGACCCCCCGATGGGAAAACCCTAAATACCCGATCACTTTTCCAGAAACACATCGCGATCTGCCGCCGTCGTCGAGCCGAGATCGGGAGGGTCCAGAAGCTCTTCCTGGCACCCTGCTGGAGAGGGGAATCACCACCAGATGTCTTCTTCATCGCCATACTTGCCTCCGGCGCGATGAGTGAGCAGTCTACCTTGGACTATGGGTCCATAGCAGTAGCTAGATGGTTGTCTTCTCCACCATGTGCATCATGTTTAGATCTCGTGAGCTGCCTTACATGATCGAGATCACCGTTATGTAATTCTACATGTTGTGTTTGTTGGGATCCGATGAATATTGGTGTTATGATTGAGTTGATGTACTGAATTTTATCTTATGTTATATCTATGTTGTTTATGATCTTGCATGCTCTCCGTTGTTAGTAGCTATCTTGGCCGAGTAGTTGCTAGTGACTCCAAGAGGGGGTATTTATGCTCGATAGTGGGTTCATGCCTCTATTTAATTTGGGGGAGTGATAGAAACCTCTAAGGTTGTAGATGTGCTGTTGCCACTAGGGGGAAAACAACATTCATATGCTCAAGGGCATATGCTTTGTTTACATTACACACTTTGCTTAATGCAGTTATCTGTTGTTTGCAACTTAATACTTGTGGAGTTCTCGGATTGATTCGCCACAAGTGGATTATTAGTCATAGATGCAGTTGGATGGCGGTCTATGTATCTTGTTGTAATGCCCAGAGTAAATCTCATAGTGATCCTCTCGACATATGCACGTTGTCTTTATTCTATCAATTGCCCAACTGTAATTTGTTTACCCAGCATGTGTTATTTTATCTTATGGAGAGACACCACTAGTGAACTGTGGTCCCCGGTCCTATTTCCTTTATATTGCTATCATCTGTTTACTTTACTCGCACTGTTTACTTTACTCGCATACTACTATTGCTTTCCACTCGATATGCTCATACCCTTTGTTTACAGCAAACCGGTGAGATTGACAACCTCATCGTAAGTTGGGAACAAAGCATTTGGTTGTGTTGTGTGCAGGATCCACGTTGCCGCTTGCAAAGCAAAGCTTGGACTAGGCACCCTATAAATTGTCCGGAGCTGTCATGAAGCTAGCGGGCATCACCTTCTTGAGTTTGGCTTTTTCCTACTGAATTGATAACCTTGGTTTCATAACTGAGGGAAAACTTGCTGTTATATTCATCAAACCTTCTCTTGGGGTTTCCAACTGGCCGGTCATTTACTTCATCAACTACACGCCAATAAGTTCTCTGGCAATATTCAACACCGCGCCATCAACAAGTTTTCTGGCGCCGTTGCCGGGGACTGAAGAAGAAGAAGAAGCTCCTACATCAAATATACGTTCCCCCATCAACTTGGCACCATCAAACGCAATCAAGTTTTCTGGCGCCATTGCCGGGGAAAAAGAAGACTTCTGCAAGGGGAGTTTCGCACGCACATCCTTTACTTTGTTTTAAGTTTTGCTTTACTTTATTTTTACTTGTTTCGTTTTATCAAAAATACAAAAAATTTAGTATCCTTTATAGTTGTTTTTACTTGTCTGCTTTTAGCTTTGCTAGAATGGGTACTCCTGAGAACACCAAGTTGTGTGATTTTACTAGCACTAATAATAGTGATTTTATCTGCACTCCTATTGCGCCACCTGCTCCTGCTGCTGATTTTTATGAGATTAAGCCAGCTTTGTTGAACCTTGTTATGAAAGAGCAATTTTCTGGTGCTAGTACTGATGATGCTGCAGCTCATCTCAACAATTTTGTTGAGCTATGTGAGATGCAGAAATATAAGGATGTGGAGAGTGATATTATTAAGCTTAACTTGTTTCCTTTTTCTTTGAGAGGAAAAGCTAAGGATTGGTTGCTGTCTTTGCCTAAAAATAGTATTGATTCATGGGCTAATTGTAAGGATGCTTTTATTGGTAGATACTATCCTCCTGCTAAGATTATAGCTTTGCATAGCAATATTATGAAGTTTAGTCAGTTTGATAATGAACATGTTGCTCAAGCTTGGGAAAGAATGAAATCTATGATAAAGAATTGCCCCACTCATGGACTGACTACTTGGATGATTGTCCAAACTTTTTATGCAGGACTGAATTTTTCTTCAAGGAACCTGATATGTCTCAAATGTATCCATAATTTTTGATGCTCCATGCTTGTTTTAACACCATTTGCTTAGTGTTTCGTTACACTTCGTAGCACTTTTATGCATTATCCGGAACTAACCTATTAACAAGTTGCCACAGTGCCAGTTCCCTGTTTTCTACTATTTTTGTGTTTCAGAAAAGCTACACAGGAAATATTCTCGGAATTGGACGAAACCAAAGCCAGTCGCCCAGAATTTTACCAAAGCTTCCAGAGAACCGAAGAGGAGTTGGAGTGGGGCCACGAGGGGCCCTCACACCAGGGCGGCGCGGCCCAGGGCCTGGCCGCGCCCCCTATGTGTGAGGACGCCTCGGTCCACTTCTGATGATGCCACTTCGCCTATAAAGACCCCCTGACGGGAAAAACCTAAGTACCCGATCAGTTTTCCAGAACACATCGCGATCCACCGCCGCCATCGACCCAAAGATCGGGAGGTTCCAGAAGCTCTTCCCGGCACCCTGCCAGAGAGGGGAATCACCACCGGAGGTCTTCTTCATCGCCATGCTTGCCTCCGGAGCGATGAGTGAGTAGTCTACCTTGGACTATGGGTCCATAGCAGTAGCTAGATGGTTGTCTTCTCCACCATGTGCTTCATGTTTAGATCTCATGAGCTGCCCTATATGATTGAGATCACCGTTATGTAATTCTACATGTTTGGTTTGTTGGGATCCGATGAATATTGGTGTTATGCTTGAGTTGAAGTACTGAAATTTATCTTTTGTTATCTCTATGTTGTTTATGATCTTGCATGCTCTCCGTTGTTAGTAGCTATATTGGCCGAATAGTTGCTAGTGACTCCAAGAGGGGGTATTTATGCTCGATAGTGGGTTCATGCCTCTATTTAATCTGGGGGAGTGACAAAAACCTCTAAGGTTGTAGATGTGTTGTTGCTACTAGGGGGAAAACAACATTCATATGCTCGAGGGTATATGCTTTGTTTACATTACACACTTTGCTTAATGCAATTATCTGTTGTTCCCAACTTAATACTCATGGGGTGTTCGGATGATATCCCCGAGAGTGGATTATTAGTCATAGACGGAGTTGGATGGCGGTCTATGTATTTTGTTGTAATGCCCAGAGTAAATATCATAGTGATCCTCTCATCATATGCACGTTGTCTTTATTCTATCAATTGCCCAACTGTAATTTGTTTACCCAGCTTGTATTATTTATCTTATGGAGAGACACCGCTAGTGAACTGTGGACCCCGGTCATATTTCCTTTATATTGCTATCACCTGTTTACTTTACTCGCACTGTTTACTTTACTCGCATACTATTATCACTTTCCACTCGATACGCTCATACCCTTTGTTTCAAGCAAACTGGTGAGATTGACAACCTCATCGTAAGTTGGGAACAAAGTATTTGGTTGTGTTGTGTGCAGGTTCCGTGTTGCAGCTTGATACGTCTCAAACGTATCTATAATTTTTGATGCTCCATGCTTCTTTTTACACCATTTCCTTGTGTTTCATTACACTTCATGGCGTTTTTATGCGATTTCCGGAACTAACCTATTGACAAGATGCCACAGTGCCAGTTCCCTGTTTTCTGCTGTTTTTGTGTTTCAGAAAAGCTACACAGGAAATATTCTCGGAATTGGATGAAACAAGTTCCTGAAGTCTTATTTTGCCTGGAAGCTTCCAGAGATCCGAAGAGGCGAAGGAGAGGGGCCACAGGCCAGCCTCACACTAGGCCGGCGTGGCCCAGGCCCTGGCCGCGCCGCCTAGGTGTGAGGAGGCTTGGGGCCACTCCTGACGACGCCCCTTCGCCTATAAGAAGCCTCAGGACGGAAAACCCTAAAGGAGTCGGCGAAATTTCCAGAACAGTTCCGCAGCGCCGCCGCCGTCGAAGCCAAATTTCGGGGGACAGAAGTCTCTATTCTGGCACCCTGCCGGGACGGGGAAGTGCCCCCGGAGCCATCTCCATCGGTCTCCATCGCCGTCTCCGTCGTCTCCATCGACCTCACCGCCATCTCCATCAACCTTGCTGTCTCCTATGATGAGGAGGGAGCAGTTCACCCCCGGGGCTGAGGGCTCTACCGGTAGCTATGTGGTTCACCTCTCTCTCCCATGATGTGATCTTTATGTGATCGTGAGCTTTGTATCATGTTGATTAAGTAGATGTTACTCTTCTTCATTATGTGTACTCTAGTGTGTTATTAAAGTAATCTATTCCTCCTGCCATGGTGTAACGGTGACAGTGCGTGCATCATGGTGGTACTTTGTCTAGGCTACGATTGTGATCTCTTATGGATTATGAGAATAATTATCACTATGATAGTATTGAAGTGATCTTTTCCTCCTTTCATGGTGTAATGTTGACAGTGTGTGCACCGTGTTAGTACTTGGTCTAAGCAGCAATAATATCTATCTTGAGTTGTGATTTGATTTGGATATCTCTATGAGTGGTGTTTGTCAAGTACTTGATGAACTTTAAGGGGTGCTTCTGTAGCCACTACGCAATGATTAGTGTTATTCAATAGGAGAGTAATTCAGAGCACCATAGTGAAGAGAAGTTATTTATTTGTTCAATCATGTTATATTTGTTGGGAGTGTGTCCACTAGTGAAAGTATGATCCCTAGGCCTTGTTTCCAAGCATTGCACACCGTTTACTTCCTGATTTGTTACATGTTTGCTCGCAGTGATACTTATTTCATATTACAGTTACTACTTATAATCATCATTACTACTTGTATTTCACTATCTCTTCGCCGAACTAGTGCACCTATACATCTGACAAGTGTATTGGGTGTGTTGGGGACACAAGAGACTTTCTGTATCGTAATTGCAGGGTTGCTTGAGAGGGATAGCTTTGACCTCTTCCTCCCTGAGTTCGATAAACCTTGGGTGATCCACTTAAGGGAAACTTGCTGCTGCTCTACAAACCTCTGCACTTGGAGGCCCAACACTGTCTACAAGAACAGACGCGTGCGTAGACACCAAGCTCTTTTCTGGCACCGTTGCCGGGGAGGTAAGGTAAAAGGTACTCACATTCTTTGGTTACTAAGTCTTTTAGTTGCTGGTGAGTGCTCGAAGTTATTTCATTTAGATTCTGCAATTACATCTTTTTGTTTCTTGTTTTTATTTTCACTAGTTAGGCTTAATGGAAAATAAAGAGTTCTCTAGTCTTTTTCCTGAGTTTAGATATGAAGTGTTTGAAGTGAAAATTGAAAAACCTTTGGAGCTTAATTTGCATGCTAATAGTGATGTTAGTATGAATGCTTTGAACACCGTTGTTGCTAATGCTATAGAAAAGTCCAAGCTTGGGGAAGCTGGTTTTGTTAAGCATGATATTTTTAGTTCCCCAGCTTTAGTGGAGAAAGTTCACTCTGATGATATTTTATCTCCCCTATGTGATGTTCCTTCTTATGATGATATGTTTGAAGAATATGCTTTGCGAAATAGCTGTTCTTTAGCTTGTGATGATACTAAACCTCTAGTTTATGATGGTTATGATGATGAGTATAATATTTTCAGTTCACCTACTTTTGAGGATAAAATTAGTTATGATTACAATATGCCTCCTATTTTTGATGATTATGGTGATGAGAATAATTATTCTGTTGAATCTGCTCCTACTACTATTGTTCCTGTGGTGAGTATTAATTCTTTTATGCATGTGGCTCATGATAGGGATGTTTTATGTGATAGTTATATTGTTAGTTCTATTCATGATGCTATTGAAAGTTATTATGAGAGAGGGAAACATGGTTTGATGGATCTCAACAATATTAAGTTTCCCCTCTTTATGTTGCAATTCTTGAAGTTGTACTTGTTTTGCCTTCCTATGCTTTTTGCTTTGCAGTTTTATGACTTGTCTCTTTACAAGACTATTTTTCATAGGAAGTGGTTTAGATTTAAATGTGTTCCATACTTGCTTTTTGATGCTCTCTATTGCTTTAAGTTCCTATATGGCGCCTTTGCCTCAAGCTCTTATATGGCGCCCACATGAGCATCTTTGCAAATTACTGCGCCTAGCTCAAAGGCGTTAAAGAAAGCACTCTTGGGAGATAACCCAATGTTTTACTTTCAGTACTTTTTCTTTTATTTGAGTCTTGGAAGTCATTACTACTGTAATGACCGCTCCTTATCTTATTTATTTTGTTTTTGTGCCAAGAGAAGCCTCTAATTCGAGTGAGGTAAAGATTTGGGGATGTTGCTGTCCTGAAACTGTTTTCGGTGATGCACCATAAAAATTCGTATAAATTCTCTGTATATCTTTTGGACCTGTGATTTCTTGTGCATATGCCCCAGGTTATATCCAAACTTTTGTTAGTTGAACATTTTTTGATTTGAGCAACAGAAAACCTCTCAAAAATTCGACCTTTGTCAGCTGTTCTGTTTTGACAGATTTCTGCCAATATTTGTGTTTGCCGCTTTATCGCTTTCTTTTGAGTTCTTTGATCATGGAACTTTTTGGGAAGTTGCTACAGTAGTATGTGCTATATATGTGGTGGTTTTAGGTTGAAACCTGAAGCAAAATAGGTTGATTATATGTTATGCTTACACTAATGTTGCTAATAGAATTGTGTTTAGTTTTGTATGAAGGAAGTTTTCAAGTGTAGGGATTGGAGAATGATGAGATGAGTTGAAGAATGGACAAAAGCTCAAGCTTGGGGATGCCCATGCATCATCCCAAGAAATATCCAAGAAGTACAAGCATCAAAGCTTGGGGATGCCCCCGAGGCACCCCTTCTTCATCGGCAAAAATTAGGTCACCTTTCAAGACACTATATTTTTATTGCTTCATGCACTATGCGTTTTTCTTGGAGCGTCAGTTGTTTTAGTTTTTAGTTTTCTTTTGCTTTGTTTGGTGCAATAAATGGTTAGATCACATCATGTTTCTTTTGGAGGAGATGAGCTCGCTTTTCATTTGCCAAGAACACTCTAGTTTTCACTCTTATCGTTCAATGAGTGTTCTCTTTTTCTGCTACTGCGTTTAGCTTGCATTTTTCACCTTGATTTTTGTTCAGATCTTGTTTTATATTTGCATCAAGGTGTATTTGGACCTCTGGTCTTTATTGGTTTTCATCAAAATAGGTGTTTATAAAAAGTTTGAATGGTGTTGGAAAAGAGAAAAAGCTTTATGCAAAAAAGTGGTACAAGAAGGAGCTTGTGTAGACTGCGGCTTAGGCTTTTGCATGTCGTGCTTGATGTCTTTTTGATAGTATGCTTAGTGGTTTTGCTGTAGCATGACTTGTCTTAAATAACTGAGATTGCTTAATGAGCCTTTGAAAAAAAGCATGCGTTGTTTTTATTATATGGAAGCATTATTTTGGTTTTCTCCTTGATGCTTTATTTGGGTTGACTTGGCGCATGCTCACACATGTTAGACTCTTACAAAGTCGCCAATTACCTCTATGATCATTTAGTTTTTGAATTTTGATGCCATCTTATGCTTCTCTTAATGTTGCTTTGTCGCTATGCATGATTATGGCCGTTATTGCTCTCTTAGTTGGTCGCTCCCAGTCTTTTGCTAGCCTTCATTTTGTACTGAGTATGAGCTCTACTCGTGCATCCAACTCCCAAAAACCAAGTTTTCCATTGTGTCCACTATAAATTCTTATGCATGGTATTTGTAAGCCATTCCAAGTAAATTTTCATGTGCTACCTTTCAAAAAACCTTCAAAACACTTCTCGTTTTGTGACACTGTTTTCAGCTCATGGGGACGTAGTGGTCGGATTTGCTATCTTCCATATTGTTTATTCCAAAAAGAAAAAAAAAGAGAAAAAAGAAAGAAAAAAAAGGCACTCCTCCATGGAATGTGAATGTTGGTGGGCACCCGATGGAATCGGTTAGCCATGGTTTGTGAAAGGAAAAAAGGTTGGGAGGAGTGCCAAGCTTTATAAAAGAGCACAAAAGTGCCAATCTCTCTCTCAAAAACTTGCTTCATTTTTTTTGGAAGATAGTAAGAACCCCATTGCCAGTCGTTGACAAAGACAACCACCTCTCAAAACCAATTTTTATCTCTCTGTTTTACAAATGAAAATCTCTAGCACATGTTTAATCACTGCTTCCCTCTGCGAAGGGCCTTTCCTTTACTTTTATGTTGAGTCACCACCTTCTACCTTTATGCACCATTGAGAGAGCATAGTTATCATTATGAGTATAATGTGCATTGTCCCAAAGTTTATCATTGATTGATTCATGACTATGGTTTCACTTGTTCTTAAATTACTTGTATCTAGTCGCCCTCTTAAACTTGAAGGTGTCCTATGCATTTATGTTTTGCTCTCCATGAAGGACAAGCTGAAAACCATTTGTATGTTTTTCCTTATGATTTGAACACACGTTTGACTTTCATTGTTTCATTTTCATGATCTTTTGTTTGTGTTCATTTTCATGTTTATAACATGGTTGCTAAGTTTATTCTATCAAGATTATGTCTTTCATGCCCATGTTTTAAGTTCTTTGATCTCAGCACTCAATGCTTTACCTATATGATCAAAGTTGTGATGGTGCATGTCACCTCAAAAATTATTCTTTTGTTATCACTTACCTACTCGAGGACGAGCAGGAGTTAAGCTTGGGGATGCTGATACGTCTCAACGTATCTATAATTTTTGATGCTCCATGCTTGTTTTTACACCATTTGCCTTGTGTTTCGTTACACTTCGTGGCGTTTTTATGCGATTTCCGGAACTAACCTATTGACAAGATGCCACAGTGCCAGTTCCCTGTTTTCTGCTGTTTTTGTGTTTCAGAAAAGCTACACAGGAAATATTCTCGGAATTGGACGAAACAAGTTCCTGAAGTCTTATTTTGCCCGGAAGCTTCCAGAGATCCGAAGAGGCGAAGAAGAGGGGCCACAGGCCAGCCTCACACTAGGCCAGCGCGGCCCAGGCCCTGGCCGTGCCGCCTAGGTGTGAGGAGGCCTGGGGCCACTCCTGACGACGCCCCTTCACCTATAAGAAGCCTCGGGACGGAAAACCCTAAAGGAGTCAGCGAAATTTCCAGAACAGTTCCGCAGCGCCGCCACCGTCGAAGCCAAATTTTGGGGGCCAGAAGTCTCTGTTCCGGCACCCTGCCGGGATGGGGAAGTGCCCCTGAAGCCATCTCCATCGGTCTCCATCGCCGTCTCCGCCGTCTCCATCGACCTCACTGCCATCTCCATCAACCTTGTTGTCTCCTATGATGAGGAGGGAGTAGTTCACCCCCGGGGCTGAGGGCTCTACTGGTAGCTATGTGGTTCACCTCTCTCTCCCATGATGTGATCTTTATGTGATCGTGAGCTTTGTATCATGTTGATTAAGTAGATGTTACTCTTCTTCATTATGTGTACTCTAGTGTGTTATTAAAGTAATCTATTCCTCCTGCCATGGTGTAACGGTGACAGTGCGTGCATCATGGTGGTACTTGGTCTAGGGTATGATTGTGATCTCTTATGAATTATGAGAATAATTATCACTATGATAGTATTGAAGTGATCTTTTCCTCCTTTCATGGTGTAATGTTGACAGTGTGTGCACCGTGTTAGTACTTGGTCTAAGTTGCAATAATATCTATCTTGATTTGTGATTTGATTTGGATATCTCTATGAGTGGTGTTTGTCAAGTACTTGATGAACTTTAAGGGGTGCTTCTGTAGCCACTACGCAATAATTAGTGTTATTCAATTGGAGAGTAATTCAGAGCACCATAGTGAAGAGAAGTTATTTATTTGTTCAATCATGTCATATTTGTTGGGAGTGTGTCCACTAGTGAAAGTATGATCCCTAGGCCTTGTTTCCAAGCATTGCACACCGTTTACTTCCTGATTTGTTACATGTTTGCTCGCAGCGATACTTATTTCATATTACAGTTACTACTTATAATCATCACTACTACTTGTATTTCACTATCTCTTCGCCGAACTAGTGCACCTATACATCTGACAAGTGTATTGGGTGTGTTGGGGACACAAGAGACTTTCTATATTGTAATTGCAGGGTTGCTTGAGAGGGATAGCTTTGACCTCTTCCTCCCTGAGTTCGATAAACCTTGGGTGATCCACTTAAGGGAAACTTGCTGCTGCTCTACAAACCTCTGCACTTGGAGGCCCAACACTGTCTACAAGAATAGACGCGTGCGTAGACATCACAGCTAGCAAAGCAAAGCTTGGATGAGGCGCCCTATAAATTGTCCTGAGCTGTCGCAAGCTAGCAAGCATCACCTTCAGTCGTTTGTCTCTCCTCTCCTGAACGATAAACCTTGGTTTCTTAACTGAGGGAAAATCTTACTGCTATATTCATCACACTGTCCTCTTGGGGTTCCCAACGGGCTGTTCATCAACCAGCAATCAAGCTCTTTTCTGGCGCTGTTGCCGGGGAGGAAGTAGAAGACTTCTGCGAGGGGAGTTTTCGCACGCACATCCTTTACTTTGTTTATTTGTTTTGCTTTACTTTATTTTTACTTGCATCGTTTTATCAAAAACCCAAAAAAATTAGAATCCTTGGTAGTTGTTATTTCTTTACTTTGGTTCATTATGTTGTTCCCTAAGTACGTTCTAGAGGACCTCTCAGTAGGCAGTGGTTCAATTATTGGGAAAGATAACATTGAGGAGTTCTTTAATCATATTAGTATGCATAAAGAAGTTGAGGAAAAGTCTTTGGTTGAGCTTGCTCCTAGTATTGAAGTTGCTTCTGCTTATTTAATTCGCATGTTGGAATCTAGGTTTGCTAGCCTTAATCCTTTTAAGCAACACATGTTCCTTAAGCTTCATGAAATTGAGAATCCTGAAAAGAAAGCTTTTATCTTGGAAACTTTGCGCTTAGAATTTAGAGATATTGCCATTGAAGCTAGGAAAGTTCTTAAGTGCTTTAATAAGCTGGGTTCACCTATATAGGTTATTAGCACAAACAATGAGGGAACCGAGATACCTATACCTAGCAAACTCTTGGGATTGTATGAAGCTTTTGAAAATAATTTTGATTGGATCTGTCCCAAAAATCTTTTTAGTGATTTGAGTGAACCAAAGCGGGATCACAAATGGTCTTCAAAAACTTATGTGGATGAAATACAATGCCTTATTGAGAAGACCTCTTCAATGGATCTTAATGATTCTCTTGATGTTACTTGATTCGCAATTTTCTGCGCCTAGCTCAAAGGCGTTAAAGAAAAGCACTATTGGGAGATAATCCAATGTTTTTACATTCAGTTCTTTTTCTTTTATTTGAGTCTTGGAAGTTATTACTACTGTAATAACCTCTCCTTATCCTTTTTTTTCGTTTTTGTGCCAAGAGAAGCCTCTAATTTGAGCGAGGTAAGATTTGGGGATGTTGCTGTCCTGAAACTGTTTTTGGTGCTGCACCGTAAAAATTCGTGAAAATTCTCTGTATATCTTTTGGACCTGAGATTTCTTGTGCATATGCCCCAGGTTATATCCAAACTTTTATTAGTTGAACACTTTTTTATTTGAGCAACATAAAACACCTTAAAAATTCGACCTTTGTCATTTGTTCTGTTTTGACAGATTTCTGCCAATATTTGTGTTTGCCGCTTTATCGCTTTCTTTTTTAGTTCTTTTGATCACGGAACTTTTGGACAAGTTGATACAGTAGTATATGCTTAATATGTGGTGGTTTTAGGTTGAAACCTGAAGCAAAAAGGGTTGATTATATGTTATGCTTACACTAATGTTGCTAATAGATTTGTGTTTAGTTTTGTATGAAGGAAGTTTTCAAGTGTAGGGATCGGAGAGTGATGAGATGAGTTGAAGAACGGACAAAAGCTCAAGCTTGGGGATGCCCATGCATCACCCCAAGAAATATCCAAGAAGTACAAGCGTCAAAGCTTGGGGATGCCCCCGAGGCACCCCTTCTTCATCGGCAAAAATCAGGTCACCTTTCAAGACACTATATTTTTATTGCTTCATGCATTATGCGTTTTTCTTGGAGCGTCAGTTGTTTTTAGTTTTCAGTTTAGTTTTGTTTTGTTTGCTGCAATAAATGGTTGGACCCCAACAAATTTCTTTTGGAGAAGTTGCCTTGCTTTTCATTTGCCAAGAACACTCCGTTTTTCACTCTATTCGTTTCAACAAGTGTTCTTCTTTTTCTAGAACTGCGTTTAGCTTTCGATTTTCGCCTTGATTTGTGTTCAGATCTTGTTATATCTTTTCATCAAGGTGTATTTTTGCCTCTGATCTTTATTGGTTTTCATCAAAAGAGGTGTTTATAAAAAGTTTGAATGGTGTTGGAAAAGAGAAAAAGCTTTATGCAAAAAAGTGGTACAAGAAGGAGCTTGTGTAGACTGTGGCCTAGGCTTTTGCATGTCGTGCTTGATGTCTTTTTGATAGTATGCTTAGTGGTTTTGCTGTAGCATGACTTGTCTCAAATAACTGAGATTGCTTAATGAGCCTTTGAAAGAATCATGCGTTGTTTTTATCGTTTGGAAGCATTATTTTGGTTTTCTCCTTGATGCTTTATTTGGGTTGACTTGGCGCATGCTCACACATGTTAGACTCTTACAAAGTCGCCAATAGCCTCTATGATCATTTAGTTTTTGACTTTTGATGCCATCTTATGCTTCTTTTAATGTCGCTTTGTCGCTTTCCATGATTATGGCCATTATTGCTCTCTTAGTTGGTCGCTCCTAGTCTTTTGCTAGCCCTCGCCTTGTACTGAGTATGAGCTCTACTCGTGCATCCAACTCCTAAAAACCAAGTTTGCCAAAGTGTCCACCATACATACCTATTAGCAATTTGCTATTCCAAAGTAAATTTGACTTGCTTTTATCTACTCTTCAAATTAAACTCTTACCAGTGTTATGCGAAAATTAGTCCGTAAAGCTCTCACGAACCGGAAGGCACACTTTACTTTTTCTCGTTCTTAAAAATTTGACATTGTGGTCTCTTATGTTGAGTTGTTATGCTTGCAAGTTGTAAGTTGGGAACTAGCCCAGCCATGCCGTCATGGGGCAAGCTTTCAATATTGCACTTCTTATTTGAGTTGATATCGTGATCTTTTGTTTATGGATACTCGCGGTGTGAAATGAATTGGGAATCTTGCGGGATCATGGAGTTTGTATATGTGTTAGAGAAACGCTTGGGCCACCAATCTAAGCCATGCATAATTCATGGTGGAAATTTGCAGCATGCCCATAGTGGATATTCGACGACGCATCTCAAAATAAAAAGCTATACAAATGGTAAATAAAAGAGATGTCGCGGTGTTCATTGTCTGCTTGTCCTGTCATTTTGATGTGGGCTTGTTCCATGTCATCGGGCACAGAGGTACCCCGTTGGTGGTTCTCGATGATACATGTATACTTACAATGACAAGAGCTTTTTTGGGACTCTAAGTAAAGTAGCATGAGGTTTGGGTACTCGTATTTGAAGGGTTTCGCAGCATAGTAAATCAAAAAATTTCCTACGGATGCGAACAAGAAAGCCAAGATCTAATCTAGGAGATGTAATCAACGAGAGAGGTAGACGAGATCTTCATACCCTTGAAGAAATCGCACAGCGGAAACGTTCAACAGAACGTGGTTGACGTAGTCGTACTCGCCGTCTCCTCCTCGTGATCCGATCCGATCCTACGCCGCAAGTGGCGGCGCCTCTGAGAGTTGCACACGTACGGTGCAGCGACGTCTCCTCCTTCCTTGGTCCAGCAAGTATGGTGGAGAGATAGATTGGATCTGCAGCACGACGGCGTGGTGCTTATGGTGGAGAGTTTCTGCGGCAGGGCTTCGCCTACGCACAGTCGCGAGAGAGAGAGGTGGAGGGGCAGCAATTGGCCGGAGGCTAGGGTTGGAGTGGGGGGGAAGGCTGCGCCCCTGCCCTCCTTTTATGGGGGGCTGGCCGGCCCCTTGACCCCTCCTCCAAGCCCTAGGGCGGCGGCCCAAGGGGTGGAGTGGGGGGCAAGTTTTCCCCCTTCCCTTCTAGAACTTTCCCTAGGGTTTCCCCTTTTGGGCTGGCCGGCTGGGCCTTAGGGGCTTGGTGCGCCTGGCCCAAAGTGGCCAGGACACTTCCCCTTAGGCCCACATAGGCCTCCGATAAGTGGCCCCCACGTTGGTCCCACTCCGGATCCTTCTAGAACCTTCCGGTACAATACCGATAAACTCCGAAACGATTCCGGAATCCAAAAACTGCTTTCCTTTATATGAATCTTATTCTCCGGACCATTCCGGAATCTCTCGTGATGTCCTGGATCTCATCCGAGACTCTGAACAAAAACTCATAAACCAATTATCCATTCTATCCTAGCGTCGATGCACGTTAAGTGTGTGACCCTACGGGTTCGAGAATATGCAGACATGATCTTCTATCAATAATCAACAGCGGGATCTGGAAACCCATATTGACTCCCACATATTCATCGATGATCATATCGGATGAACCACGATGTCAGGATTCAATTAATCCCGTATATGTATTCCCTTCGTCACACGATATTTTACTCGCCCGAGATTCGATCGTCGGTATCGGCATACCTAGTTCAATCTCGTTCACAGCAAGTACTTTACTCGTTCCGTAATCCGATATCACTTTGTGATTAACTCCTTAACCACATGCTTGCAAGCGGTGTTGATATCGATTACCGAGTGGGCCCGAAGTATATCTCTCCAACTTGGGAGGGACAAATTCCATCTCGATACATATAACCCAACAAGTACTTTCCGATCACCTGAGAGACACCTTTATTATCACCCTCACATAGGATGACGTTTGATGACTTCAAAGCTTTCTTCCGATACTAGGGAGTTGTATTATCTCATGGTCTAAGGAATACAATACTTGACATAGGAAAAGCTTCGCAAAGATGAACACGATGACACGATCTAATTGCTCTGCTTTATTTGGGTCTGTCCATCACATCATTCTCCTAATGACATGACCTCATTATTAATCGACAACTCATGTCTATGGTTAGGAAACCTTAACCATCATTAATCAATGAGCTAGTCTAGTAGAGGCATACTAGGGACACGGTGTTGTTCATAAACCACACAAGTATTAATGTTTCCGCTTAATACAATTATAGCATGGAGTATAAACATTATCATGAACAAGAAATATGATAATAACAATATTATTATTGCCTCTAGGGCATATTTCCTTCAGTCTCCCACTTGCACTAGAGTCAATAATCTAGTTAATACTTGCGCATTCAACACCTATAGCATTCCGGTGTTACTCATACGCGTTGGACGTGGTAAACCTTATCTACGGGTCTGACACTTTCAGGTCCGTTTGTATTTGCATATCTTTTGCGTCATCACGCATTACTCATCTTGACATGAGATGGCATCGTATAAACTTGGTCTTCTGGAGAGACCTATGTATCTTAGCCGAGACTATGTTGTCACTATTGTCATACAATATAGTACTAGCACACTTGAAAAATAGCGATATCCACCGTGCGTCGAAATACTCATTGGTCCGCACACATCGGTATGTATGATTTCCAATAAATCTGTTGCTCGCTCCATTATTCCGGAGAACGGGTTTTTGATCATCTTGCCTATGAGGCATGGCTTGCACGTGTCAAATGATTCAAAATCAAGAGACTCCAAAAGTCCATCAGAATGGAGTTTCTTCATGCGTTTTACGCCAATATGACCTGGACGACAGTGCCACAAATAAGTTGGATTATCACTATCTACTTTGCATCTTTTATGCCGCTTCTAAGGCAATTATATACTTAGCCCTCGTTGCAGTGTCCGCCACAATGTTAACATTGGAACTCATCCAAGTTATCATGGAACTTTCTTCCATCTTATTATGCCACCTTCTAACTCAAAAACAAATAGCTTAAATTGAGATAAAATTTTACTTGTATGTGTGACAAAGCCAATGTAACACATTGCAATGAACCATTTGTCACTTTTGCATACAGAACATATTCTTACTTCTTCTAAAGTGCATAAGAATATCTTTACTATTGTCCAACGATCATCATATGAATGCTATAACCTTTAGAGCATTGGACACATCTGGATCTACATATCATGGTATACAAGATTGATAAAATCATTCTTGTGGTTTCACTCATCAAGTGTCAAAACAATTGATTCTTGCTCCAACCTCTTCCATGCAACAAGAACCGTTCTTATTGTTTCCATATTGAACAAATTCAATATTTCATCTATGTACTCTGGCAAAACTATATTAGTGCCTCAATCTATCTGCATAGACATTGATGCTTAACATTCTGGTTTTACCTAAGTCTTTCACTAGAAATCTAATTTTAGTGAAAACTTCACAAATATCAAGAAAAACACATAATTTCCAATGAACGATATGTCATCTACATAAAGCATAGAAATATGTCTTAGCGCTCCCACTTACTTTCTTGTAAATACAAGCATCTTCAAATATCTTGATGAAATTAACACTTTAACATTTTCATCATTTGAAGATTCCAACTTCGCTATGTTGTCTTCTACCATAGAAGTTTGCATACACATCTAGCAACCTTTGAATCAACAAAACCCATTGGGTCGTGTCAGGTACACGTCCTTGGTGTGCATTCCGGTAAAGGAACGTTGTTTCGTTTATTCAGCTTACATATCTCTATATGTAATTATTGCTAGAATAATTCATATGACGAAGTCAGGGCCCATCACCGCTTCTTTGTATATTGTTGGTTACTATTATCTAATAATATCTCGTCCTCAAATCTTGCTATTTGATTACGACCAACTTGGTTAAATAGGAACTTCGATGTCGTGACTACAACATATTGTAGACGCGTGAGCTATGAATGCAGTTGCCGCTTCCAAAAACATATTCTGGTGCTGCGCTACTCTGATCATCTTGCTCAGATTCAATAACCTCATCAAGTTCTATCTTCCTCCCACTTAAACCTTTCACGAAAAACTCCTTCATAAGAAGTTCACTTCTTTCAGTGACAATCACCTTTAATTGGGTTTATGGCAGAAGAAACACCCATCGACATTCTTTGGGATAACCTACAAAGACTTACTAATCCAATTTTGGTTGTAAACATTTTACACATATGCCTTGCATACCAAAATTCAAGAAAAGACAACTATAATTAGTATGGTGTCATTTCGGTAGATTATGATGGCACTCTATTCAGTGAAAAAGCGGTAGTCTCTAAAGCATAATCCACAAATTATATTGGTAGTTTTTATTTCATCATTGATCTAACCATGTCAAACAAGGTTTGATTACATCCATCGAAAACTCCATACTCCTATGGTGTTTATCACGATGCAAGTTTGTGGAACAATTCCTCTAACTCTCAGATGTTTGCTAAACTTGTAACTCAAATATTCTTCTTTATGATCTAATCATACAACTTGAATTTTCTTGTTACAACAATTTCCACTTCATAAATTGAACAGTTTCAATTGTTTCATACTTCTATCTCATCAAGCAGATATACCATACATCTATTCGAGTCATTGATGAAATAGAAAATACACCACTCTCGACTTCACACATGAACTACATACATCAACATGTACGATCTCCATGTAGTTAGTCGCTTGTTCTTTCTATGGCCCACAAACGGAGTTTAATCATCTTTAGGAAAAATCTCACAAGCGTCAATCAATTCAAAATCAAATGACTCAAAAATCTATCAATATAGAATTTCTTTCATGTTTTGTTTCCAATATGACTTAAACGGCGGTGTCATATATAAGTGAAATTCATTTTTTCTTGCGACTTTTAGCATCAGTGTTATAAATGTCTATTTTACCAACAAGATAATAATCTATCCATCGATTATGGAAGACGGTAATAATTTGAACAACCATTGCTCTCATAATACCAGAACAAAATAACAATTATTAAGTTCTTAACATATCTAGAAGGCTAGGTTTTATGCCGACGAGAAGCACAATAACACTTTTATTTGTATCTCGACATGCATCATTACCATATTCTTTTACTAGTTACTTAGGCCATTGTACTTCTTGTATTGTGTTGCTTTGTATGACATTTCATACCAACAAATCAGTATCGAATACCCAAGAATTACATTGTTAACGAGCAAAAGAATTCATCTATAACATGTATATCATTTATATACCCAAGCTGGACAATTCCAGTCTTTTCCTTTTTCTACCAAATAATTTTGCAGATCCTATTTAGCATTTCCTCTCCTTTTAAAAGAATCTATCGACATCAATAGTGGCGTCAATCATTTGACACATAGTCCAAAGGATTTTTAGTCAAATACTAATAGCCTTGGATTTTGCACTTTGAAGTGGATCGCCATCATCATATGATTGGTATTCTTCCAGATTCCATTCTTTAGTATTCTTTTGGTATAGCAAAACAATTTAGCCGATACCTTTTCATTCGTCCTATCATGACATCTTTCATGATGAAACTACTATAGCTTATAAGGATGAATGCAACTATAATATTAGTTCCCAAACTTTTGGGTGATCGGGACGCCTAGCATCTTCAATCTTCACATATAGTCATACAATATGAGCATATGTTCTTTTACTAAATTATACTTCATCATTTTGCAAACAATCAAAGTCTTAGATATCAAATATATTTTACTTATTATTTGTTTCTGAAACAATTCTTTCAGCTCAATGATCACTTTGATTCTCAAACAATTTTGAAGATCAATTTATCATGAAGGCAAACATATGATCTTTAGATACTAAACTTGAATTGTCGCTCTTAGATTAATACAATTTATTAAATCGTATGGAGCAAGCAAGGTTTGCTAAAGTTTGCAATAGGACTTAATCTTTAGTCTTGACATTCTAACTAAACGGCACTAGACCGAAAAGTGATTATCCAGAATTCTATAGTTCTTTTAACTCAATTAAGCTAAATGTCGGTGGGAAATGGTTGCCAAAGACTACAACGACTTATGCAAATACACTAAGATTTAGTTCATGATAATTAGTTCAAGTTAATCAAATTACTAATGAACTCCCACTAAATTCAACATTCCTCAAAGTTGTTTAGTGAAGCATGATCCAAATTCACTACACCGAGACCGATCATCACGTGAATGATGTAGGTTTAATGGTGAACATCAACATGTTGATCATATCATCCATATGACTCATGCTTGACCTTTCGGTCCGTATGTTCCGAGGCCATGTCTGTACATGCTAGGCTCGTCAAGTCAAACCCAAGTATTTCCGCGTGTGCAAAACTGGCTTGCACCCGTTGTATGTGAACGTAGAGTTTATAGCACCCGATCATCACGAGATGCTTGAACACGACGAACTTTCGCAACGGCGCATACGGGGGGAGAACACAATTTTATCTTGATCTTTAAGTGAGGAATCATCTTATAATGCTACCGTCGTGATCTAAGCATAAAAAGATACATAAAAGGATAAACATCACATGCATATAATTTTATGTGACATGGTATAGCCAATCTCCGCGCCATGATCTCCATCTTGTGCGCGCCGGCATGATCTCCATCACTCCACCATGATTGCCTCCACCACGAATAGCAACTACAACTATTGCTAACTACTTAGCGATAAAGTAAAGCTATTACATGGCGTATAAGAAGTTGACACGCAGGTCATACACAATTATAAAGACAACCATATGGCTCCTGCCGGTTGTGAACTCATCGACATGCAAGTCGTGAAAGATTACAAAACATGATCATTGCATACAACTCAATTCATACACATCATGTCTTGGGCCATACCATATCACAAAACACTCCCTGCAAAAACAAGTTAGACGCCTCTACTTTGTTGTTGCATGTTTTACGTGGCTTATGGGAGTAGCAAGTTAAGAACGATTCTTACCTACGGAAAGCCACAACGGTGATATTATGGTTGCTAACATCCGATGTAAGTCCCATGACTACTATAGTGAGAGAAACTGGCATCCACCAGCCGCATGTGTGGAACAAGCCACACGTCAAGTGCGGAGCCGGTCTCGCGAACGCGGTCGCGTAAAGTTGGCCTGGACCGCTTCGATCTCACTATACCGCGCCATAAGAAATACACAACAAGAAGTTTGCAACAGAAAACATCAACGCCCGCAACCAGCATGTTGCGTTCTACTCGTGAAACACATCTATGCAAAGATCTAGCTCTGAGACCACTGAAGGGTTTCGCAGCATAGTAAATCAAAAAATTTCCTATGGATGCGAACAAGAAAGCCAAGATCTAATCTAGGAGATGTAATCAACGAGAGAGGTAGATGAGATCTTCATACCCTTGAAGAAATCGCACAGCGGAAACGTTCAACAGAACGTGGTTGACGTAGTCGTACTCGCCGTCTCCTCCTCGCGATCCGATCCGATCCTACGCCGCAAGTGGCGGCGCCTCCGAGAGTTGCACACGTACGGTGCAGCGACGTATCCTCCTTCCTTGGTCCAGCAAGTATGGTGGAGAGATAGATTGGATCTGCAGCACGACGGCGTGGTGCTTATGGTGGAGAGTTTCTGCGGCAGGGCTTCGCCTACGCACAGTCGCGAGAGAGAGAGAGGTGGAGGGGCAGCAATTGGCCGGAGGCTAGGGTTGGAGTGGGGGGGAAGGCTGCGCCCCTGTGATACGTCCAAAACGTATCTACTTTCCCGAACACTTTTGCTATTGTTTCTCCTCTAATTTGTGTGTTTTGTATACAACTAACACGGACTGACGCTGTTTTCAGCAGAATTGCTCTGGTGTCTCGTTTTTGTGCAGAAATTCAACTTCCAGTAAAAATTCGGGAAAAATCACCAAAAATCATATTTCACCAGAAGACCCACGGAGCCAGAAGACAGGAGGGAGAAGTGGCTCGAGGAGCCGACACACATGGGCGGCGCGGCCCAGCCCTGGCCGCGCCACCCCTGTGTGAGGTGGCCCAGGCTGCCTCTCGACCCCCTCTCTCGCGTACATATACCCTCTGACGAGATATTATGAGAGAGACGGCGTTTTTCCCAGATAGACTTCCGCTGCGCCGCCGCCATCAGAAACCGCGATTCGGAACCAGAAACTCCGTTCTGGCACCCTGCCGGGACGGGGATTCGGAGGAGATCTTCATCACCATCACCACCGACGCTCCTCCATCGACCATCCATGACTCCCCCATCCATGTGTGAGTAATTCCCCCGCTGTAGGTGAGGGGATGGTAGGGATTGGATGAGATCGTTCATGTAATTTGATATGAGATTGATAGGGCATAGTGCCTAGTATCTTTATTTAGTGCCTACGACATTGTTGCAACTTGTTGTGCTTAATGCTTGTCACTTTGGGCCCGAGTGCCATGATTTCAGATCTGAACATGTTATTATTTCTATGATGATACTTGTTGTTTATGGTCTTACCTACAAGTTGTATACACATATTGTTGTCCGGAACCCGAGGCCCCAAAGTGACAGAAATTGGGATAACCGGAGGGGATGGCTATGATATGAGGATCACATGTGTTCACCGAGTGCTAATGCTTTGCTCCGGTACTTTATTAAAAGGAGTACCTTAATTACCAGTAGTTTCCCTTGAGGCCCTGCTGCAACAGGCTGGTAGGACAAAAGATGTCGTGCAAGTTTCTCCTTGTGAGCACGCACGACTATATACGGAACACATGCCTATGATTGTTTGTACTAGGATGCTTTATCATTATTTATCTGCAATGCCTGTATCTCATTGATTTCATGAATTATCTTATCCATGCAACGCCCGTTATCCATCCCTATGCCTACAGTATTTGTTCCTACTGTTTACAACCGTTGCTTCTACTGCTGCTATTTTACTACTGCTGTTACTGTTTTCCTACTGTCACTGCTATAAAACTGTTGCTACTGATAAACCGCTGCGAGTGAGACTGTTTCCAGGTGCAGGTAAATTGACAACTCATCTGTTAAGGCTTACATATATTCTTTGGCTCCCCTTGTGTCGAATCAATAAATTTGGGTAATACTTCCCTCGAAGACTGTTGCGATCCCCTATACTTGTGGGTCATCAAGACTATTTTCTGGCGCCGTTGCCGGGGAGCATAGCTTTATTTGTAAGTTCACTTGGTATTCATATTGTTCGCTGCAATCCTTTCATTATGGGTAAATCTCGTGATGGAAAAGTTCCTATATTGCCATCCACTACAAGAAGAGGTACGACTCTCAACACCTCTGTTGCTCTTGATTCACCTTCTGTTATGAGTAAGTTGCTTACACCACCACACCCACACGTTACTGCTACTACTTCTGCTGAGATTGAAAGTGCCACTGATAATTTAGATGATGCTTCTACTGTGCTTGATGAGAGAGGTTCACTAGGTTCCTTTTTAGAGGCTACTATTGCTAGAGCTAAGTTGGGAAACACCACTGTTACACCTGTTAGTTCACCTGAGTCTAGGGAATGTCCTAGTGATGATTATGATGATGATGCTTATATTGAGCTTAATGATGATTTTATTGCAGAAGCACGTGCTGCTCGTGATGCAGGTAATATTAAAGAGCTTCTTGCTAAACGTTCTGTTAGATATAATTTGTCTCCTGATCCTAAGTTTGCTGCTTCACCTATCAATATTAGAGACAAAGATTATGATTTCTCTTTGGATTTATCTTACATATCTATTGTTGAGAAAACTCCCTTTTGTGGTACTAAAGATGAGAGTGCTATGGAGCACATGAATGAGCTTTCTACTTTGAGTAATTTGTTTTCTGATGATATTAAGCTCCGCACTTATTTTGTTGCTAAGATTTTTCCTTTCTCATTGAAAGATGCTGCTAAAATTTGGTTTAATAGCTTGTCTCCTGGATCTCTTACTAGTCCTATTGCTTTGGTTAATGCTTTCTTTCAGAAATATTTTCCCGCTAGTGCTCAACATGCTGCTGTGCAGAAAATCTTTGATTTTGAACAGGGAAAAGGAGAGAAATTGCCTGAATCTTGGACAAGGTTTTGTTCTTTAATTAGAGCTTTGCCTAAAGAACCATTGCCTAAAAATGAACTCCTTGATATATTTTATAATGGACTAACGGATGAATCTAAGTCATATTTGGATAGTTGTGCTGGTTGTGTTTTCAGGGAAAGAACTCCGGCTGAAGCAGAGGAGTTAATGGCTAAAATAAGCCGGAATCATGATGATTGGACTTTAGTTGAGCCAGCACCAGCACCTACTCCTGCGCCATCTACAGAGCCCGCACCGAAGAAGAGAGGGATGATTGAATTAAATGATGAAGTTATGAAGGAGGCTAAGAAAGCTCTTAAGGAGAAAGGTATTAAGGCCGAAGATGTGAAGAATTTACCTCCTATTGAAGAATTATGTAAGCCAATCCCTCGATCATCTACTATTGAGGTACACTCTCTCCAACGTTTTGATGAAAGGGATGTTCCTTACACTAAACCTCCTGATCAATGCTTAGATGAGTTTGATAATTTTATTCTTAAGCAAGAAAATTTTAATAGAATGGTGCATAATCATCTGTTGGAGAATTCTAGAGTTATTAACAAGATGCAGGATATTGTGGAGAGAACCGCCAATGATGTGAAGATACTTGCTAAACATTTTCAAATGATTCAAACGCAAATTGATCAGCTTACTAAAGTGCAGCAAGACCTGCTAGTTAATGCTGCACGAGAGAAGCAAGCATGTGAAATACGCACAAGAAGTGGTGCTGCTACTCAAGACCCATTATATCCTGAAGGACATCCTAAGAGAGTTGAGCAAGATTCTCAACGTACTTTAAGTGATGATATTCCTCCCAAGAAGAAGAAGAAGCATAAAACAACTACAGAATCTTCTGATGCAGGTAAAGATCCTAACAGTGTTTCTATTTCCGATGCTGAAACAGAACCAGGAGATGCTCCCGATAAAGAAGAAGATAAAGAAGAAGCTGAAGAAGAACCGGAAAAGAGTAATAAAAATGTAAAGTACACCAAAGAAGACTTCATTGCCAACAAGCATGGTAAGGAGAGGGAACCTTGGGTACAGAAGCCAATGCCTTTTCCTAGTAAGAAACACAAGTCCAAGGAAGAAGAACACTACAACAGGTTTTGTGAATGGATGAGACCTTTATTTTTGCAAATTCCTTTGACTGATGCTATTAGAATGCCTCCTTATGCAAAGTATATGAAAGATATTGTCACTAACAAAAGGAAAATTCCTAGTGAGGAAATTTCCACTTTACTTGCTAATTATTCTTTTGATGGTAAAGTTCCAGAGAAGCTTGGAGATCCAGGTATACCAACTATTCTGTGCTCCATTAAAAATAACTATGTTAGAACTGCCTTATGTGATTTGGGAGCTGGAGTTAGTGTCATGCCTTTTTCTCTTTATAAGAGACTTGATTTAGAAAAATTGGTTTCAACTGATATATCCTTGCAGATGGCTGATAAGTCTACTACTATTCCTATTGGTATATGTGAGAATGTTCCTGTTCAAGTTGCTAACAGCTGTTTAATATTAACTGATTTTGTTGTGTTAGAAATGCCTGAAGATGATAACATGTCTATTATTCTTGGGAGACCTTTTCTAAACACTGCAGGTGCTGTTATTAATTGTAATCAAGGAAAAGTCACTTTTAATGTTAATGACAAAGAATACACTGTTTATTTTCCCAAGAAGATTGATAGGAGGAATGCTCTAAATTCAATCAAGCATGTTGAGACCATCAAAGTTGGTCAAATTATTTGTTCAGAGCGAAAGCCCAAGGAAGAATGTCAAATTGTTATGGTTGGGACTATACCAATCAAAGTTGAGGTAACATAAGCATTACGTGATATACAAAGTTTTTCCTCATAAAAAGTTAGTTTGGTAACAAGACTTGATCAACCTTGTTAACAAAGTGATTTTATATGAACGAAACTTCGTTTTCACCGCATCCACTCCACCTCACTTGTTTTTACTTTCATCAAATTTTATTCTTTCAGTTTAGTTGTATTATTAAGAGTATCTCAGAGCTGCTGCATGCTTAGTTTTGATTTGCTTGAAATCTTTTCATCCTCGTTTTTCCTAAGTTTTATCGATATGCCAATTTCTGAAAAATCCTCGAAAATAAAGTTTCTCGAAAAATTCCAGAAAATTCTTTATAAATTTTTATGTCAAAAATGGGGCAGAGAGACACCTGGGTGGCACCAGGTGGGGCAGCCACGCCACCACACACACAGGTGGCGCGGCCCAGCCCTGGCCGCGCCACCCATGTGTGAGGGGGCCCCACCAGGCCACTCACTTATCTCTTCTTCCCCTGCTCTTTCTCTCTCCCGAAAAACACCGACCCATTTGCCCAAGCTCGAGTTCTTGCTGTTCTTCACCTGGATTTCTTGATCTCCTTGTTCAGCCCAACATTTTTACTGAAACTTGGATCATTTGCTCTCCGGTATGTGACTCCTCCACTTGTCCAAGTAGATTTTCTTTTGGTAAAGTATTCCTTGAGTATTTTAGCATTGTAGGTGACAGTATAAATGAGTATGCATGCTTGTTCTATTGTTTAGAAAGATTATTTTGATGCATGATAGCTCTCTAGTGACTCACTATAGTAGTTTCCTATATTTGTTTGTCTTTAAATCACTTTTTATGAGTTTGTTGAAAAAAATTCAGAGAAGAAGATGGCCAACTTCACATTTGGAGAAGTGTTTGAAAGTGATGCACCAAGGGCATCAAGGCCCTCTAGATCCGCTGCCCGATATAGGGTATCCTATAATGAGGATCTCATGTCACCGAACCCAGAAGGGGATGATGGAGATGCACATCCATCTGCCTTCCCTTGTTTTAACTTCTTGAGTAATGCAGGGATTCTTGATGATTTCTTGCTCCTTATTAACAGGGTTGGGTTGACCGATTATGTGGCGGATGAAAGAAACCAATATGCTTTGCTTACAAAGACTTTCGTTGAAAGTTTTAAATTTATTAACTCTCAGTACAATCCGTCTGTTGCATTTAAGATTTATGATCAGCCCATCACCATGTCTTTGGAGAGGTTTTGTTTTGTTTTAGGGATTCCCATGTTTGGAACGGCTAGGAAGATACAAAATCGCCCCGCTGATCTGTTGGAGCTTTACCGAGGGGTGACCAATGATGATGACCGCAACGCACAGCGTGGCAAGATAAGAAATATTCAACTCCTAGCTATTAGATATTTTACTTACTATCTTGCAACTAGTGTACTTGGTAGAGAAAACACTAGCAATATCTCCAACTATCATTTAGCTTTTCTAGCCATTGCTCTTGATGTTGGTAGGGAGTATAACCTTGGAGCTGTTATTGCTCGTCGCCTAGCTGCTAGGGGACCTATTTATGGAGGTATTATTGCTGCACGCATTGTTGCTGAGCTAGGACTTTCTATTGCTCCTAATGATGTATTGTTGGCTCCACAGAGGCTTGATCTCGCTGCTATGAAACTCCATCACTTTGTTACTGCTAACTCTCATGCAGGGAAATTAGTTTACAGGATGTTATTCATTGATGGAGAGGAAAGGGAAATTCCTTTTCCTCAGCCTAACTTGTTCAGCATTCATAAGAGGCCATGGTCGCGCACGAAGGTGGAGTTGGACGATCAGCTTAGGCTGCTTGGTTTCAATATCCAACACGGCGTGGTGGTCCAGGAGGAGGAGGAGGAGGAGCCGCCCTATCACTTCACCACGTACCACTCCGGGGCATCCTCAAACTCTTATCAGGACGATGGTGCTTCTTCGTCACACCACGAGGGCGCCACCTCATGGCAAGGTTGGCCGAGTTGGGATTGATCTCCACTTAGGCCAAAAGCCTAAGCTTGGGGGGAGGTATGCCGACAGTTCACTCATCTACATATCATATTTTGTCGGGTCTTTGTATATTCATGTTTCGCTTTCTTTACTGTTTTGTTCTAGTTTTCATTGCTTCCAAAACACAAAAAGACCAAAAATATTTCCGTTGTTTCTCTCTATTTGGTTCTTTAGTTTTCCACCTTTGGTTTGCTTTACTTGCTATTTTCAGTTTGCTACTTGAAAAATCCAAAAATATTTTGCTTTGTTTGCTATTTCCTTCCGCTTTTGCTTTCAGAAATTGAAAACTCCAAAAATATTTGTTGTTCTTCTTTGGTTTTGTAAAGTTTGTTGCAGAGTTCAGTCTCCCGTTACTCCATTGGAGCTTGGTATTCACTTTATATTATTCAAGCCACACAAGTGAAGAGCAATAATGACGACATATGACAATCCGAGATGTGGTAAGAGGCTGGTATGAACTCTATTTGTTTTCATTTTTGTACATATACTCATCTATGTGGACATGCTTAGTCAGTTCATGTAAGGTATATGTCATCTAATGGATGCTTTGTAGTTCTTGCTTTCATATGATTAGTTTCAATCTACTATTAGCCTGTAGCATGTCATGTAGACGCTTGCATGCATTGTTTTATTCATAGTATGGTATGATATTGCGGTATCCACCTCTGAAAGCTCCATTTGAATCGACTTGGCACATGCTCATGCATGCATATGACTGAATAAAAAGTCAATTAAGCCTCGATGATCTAATTTGCCTCAGAGTTCTTGTATCATTTTTATGCCTATATTAATTTTGTTTTGTCGCAAGCATGATTATGATAGTTATTGCTCTCTCGATTGTCGCTTCCCAGTCTTTTGCTAGCCTTCACTTGTACTGAGTATGAGCTCTACTCGTGCATCCAATTACCAAAACCAAGTTTTCCAAAGAGTCCACTAAAAATTCCTATGCATGGTATTTGTAAGCCATTCCAAGTAAATTTTCATGTGCTACCTTTCAAAACTTTCAACTACTTCTTATTTTGTGCCACAGTTTTTAGCTCATGGGGACGTAGTGGTCGGAATTGCTATCTTCCATATTAAATTAAGTACCCCTCGACTAGGCAGCTTCATCTGCTCGTCATTAATTTTGCATGAGAGCTGGTCAGACCATTATAATCTTAATTCTAAAAAAAAGGGGGGCACTCCTCCAAAGGTATGTGAAAGTTGGTGGGCACCCGATGGAATCGGTTAGCCATGGTTTGAGAAAGGAAAAAGGTTGGGAGGAGTGCCAAAGCTTTATAAAAGAGCACCAATGTGCCAATTTTCAAAGAACTCGGAACCGCTCTCACTTGTTTATTATGGAAGATAGTAAGTCCCCATTGCTAGTCGTTGACATAGAACAACCACCTCTCAAAAGAATCTTTTATCTCTGTTTTACAAATGAAAAGCTCTAGCACATGTTAAATTACTGCTTCCCTCTACGAAGGGCCATTCGTTTACTTTTATGTTGTGTCACCATCTTCTAACTTTTAAGCACTTCTTGAGAGCATAGCTGTTATTCTTAGTGTAATGTGCTTGTCCCAGAACACGGTTAATTGTGGTATAACTATGATGCTTGTATCTTTGATATTGCTACTTCTAGTCTTCCCTTGGACTTCAGAGGTGCCTCAGCATTTATGTTTTGCTCTACAAATAAAGGCAAGTGGGATACCATTTTCTCATATCATTTATGCATATTACAATCTTGTAGCTTCTCATGCACATGTTACTTGTTATTAGTGCATTGGCACTCTTTCATAGCTTGCTTGACTATAAGGTGACATTAGTTGCATATTTCTTATTATGAATTGCCTGAGTACTTGATCACATAGTTAATATATATACATCATATGAGCAAATGTGTTCGTGAAAGTTTCTTTTATCGCTCTCAGTTGTTAACTGAATTGCTTGAGGACAAGCAAATAGCTAAGCTTGGGGGGAGTTGATACGTCCAAAACGTATCTACTTTCCCGAACACTTTTGCTATTGTTTCTCCTCTAATTTGTGTGTTTTGTATACAACTAACACGGACTGACGCTGTTTTCAGCAGAATTGCTCTGGTGTCTCATTTTTGTGCAGAAATTCAACTTCCAGTAAAAATTCGGGAAAAATCACCAAAAATCATATTTCACCAGAAGACCCACGGAGCCAGAAGACAGGAGGGAGAAGTGGCTCGAGGAGCCGACACACATGGGCGGCGCGGCCCAGCCCTGGCCGCGCCACCCCTGTGTGAGGTGGCCCCAGGCTGCCTCTCGACCCCCTCTCTCGCGTACATATACCCTCTGACGAGATATTATCAGAGAGACGGCGTTTTTCCCAGATAGACTTCCGTTGCGCCGCCGCCATCAGAAACCGCGATTCGGAACCAGAAACTCCATTCTGGCACCCTGCCGGGACGGGGATTCGGAGGAGATCTTCATCACCATCACCACCGACGCTCCTCCATCGACCATCCATGACTCCCCCATCCATGTGTGAGTAATTCCCCCGCTGTAGGTGAGGGGATGGTAGGGATTGGATGAGATCGTTCATGTAATTTGATATGAGATTGATAGGGCATAGTGCCTAGTATCTTTATTTAGTGCCTACGACATTGTTGCAACTTGTTGTGCTTAATGCTTGTCACTTTGGGCCCGAGTGCCATGATTTCAGATCTGAACATGTTATTATTTCTATGATGATACTTGTTGTTTATGGTCTTACCTACAAGTTGTATACACATATTGTTGTCCGGAACCCGAGGCCCCAAAGTGACAGAAATTGGGATAACCGGAGGGGATGGCTATGATATGAGGATCACATGTGTTCACCGAGTGCTAATGCTTTGCTCCGGTACTTTATTAAAAGGAGTACCTTAATTACCAGTAGTTTCCCTTGAGGCCCTGCTGCAACAGGCTGGTAGGACAAAAGATGTCGTGCAAGTTTCTCCTTGTGAGCACGCACGACTATATACGGAACACATGCCTATGATTGTTTGTACTAGGATGCTTTATCATTATTTATCTGCAATGCCTGTATCTCATTGATTTCATGAATTATCTTATCCATGCAACGCCCATTATCCATCCCTATGCCTACAGTATTTGTTCCTACTGTTTACAACCGTTGCTTCTACTGCTGCTATTTTACTACTGCTGTTACTGTTTTCCTACTGTCACTGCTATAAAACTATTGCTACTAATAAACCGCTGCGAGTGAGACTGTTTCCAGGTGCAGGTGAATTGACAACTCATCTGTTAAGGCTTACATATATTCTTTGGCTCCCCTTGTGTCGAATCAATAAATTTGGGTAATACTTCCCTCGAAGACTGTTGCGATCCCCTATACTTGTGGGTCATCACCCTGCCCTCCTTTTATGGGGGGCTGGCCGGCCCCTTGACCCCTCCTCCAAGCCCTAGGGCGGCGGCCCAAGGGGTGGAGTGGGGGCAAGTTTTCCCCCTTCCCTTCTAGAACTTTCCCTAGGGTTTCCCCTTTTGGGCTGGCCGGTTGGGCCTTAGGGGCTTGGTGCACCTGGCCCAAAGTGGCCAGGACACTTCCCCTTAGGCCCACATAGGCCTCCGATAAGTGGCCCCCACGTTGGTCCCACTCCGGATCCTTCTAGAACCTTCCGGTACAATACCGATAAACTCCGAAACGATTCCGGAATCCAAAAACTGCTTTCCTTTATATGAATCTTATTCTCCGGACCATTCCAGAATCTCTCGTGATGTCCTGGATCTCATCCGAGACTCCGAACAAAAACTCATAAACCAATTATCCATTCTATCCTAGCGTCGATGCACGTTAAGTGTGTGACCCTACGGGTTTGAGAATATGCAGACATGATCTTCTATCAATAATCAACAGCGGGATCTGGAAACCCATATTGACTCCCACATATTCATCGATGATCATATCGGATGAACCACGATGTCAGGATTCAATTAATCCCGTATATGTATTCCCTTCGTCACACGATATTTTACTCGCCCGAGATTCGATCGTCGGTATCGGCATACCTAGTTCAATCTCGTTCACGGCAAGTACTTTACTCGTTCCGTAATCCGATATCACTTCGTGATTAACTCCTTAACCACATGCTTGCAAGCGGTGTTGATATCGATTACCGAGTGGGCCCGAAGTATATCTCTCCAACTTGGGAGGGACAAATTCCATCTCGATACATACAACCCAACAAGTACTTTCTGATCACCTGAGAGACACCTTTATTATCACCCTCACATAGGATGACGTTTGATGACTTCAAAGCTTTCTTCCGATACTAGGGAGTTGTATTATCTCATGGTCTAAGGAATACAATACTTGACATAGGAAAAGCTTCGCAAAGATGAACACAATGACACGATCTAATTGCTCTGCTTTATTTGGGTCTGTCCATCACATCATTCTCCTAATGACATGACCTCATTATTAATCGACAACTCATGTCTATGGTTAGGAAACCTTAACCATCATTAATCAATGAGCTAGTCTAGTAGAGGCATACTAGGGACACGGTGTTGTTCATAAACCACACAAGTATTAATGTTTCCGCTTAATACAATTATAGCATGGAGTATAAACATTATCATGAACAAGAAATATGATAATAACAATATTATTATTGCCTCTAGGGCATATTTCCTTCAGTATTCACGGGACACGAGGTTTTCAACTTATGATTTGTCAAGCATATGCAGCATAAGTGTTCTCGCATTAACTTTAACCATTCAAGATGCTTATGATGGGGGCAATGAGAGCTCAAAGCCGGTAAGTACCATAATTTTTGAAGGTTATAAAACTTGCAATCACTGCTTCCCTCCGCGAAGGGCCTTTCTTTTACTTTTATGTTGTGTCACCACCTTCTATCTTTATGCACCATTAAGAGAGCATAGTTGTCATTCTTAGTATAATGTGCATTGTCCCAAAGTTTTCATTGATTGATTCATGATGTTGGTTTCACTTGTTCTTAAATTATTTGTATCTAGTCGCCCTCTTAAACTTGAAGGTGTCCTATACATTTATGTTTTGCTCTCTATGAAGGACAAGCTGAAAATCATTTGTATGTTTTTCCTTATGATTTGAACACACGTTTGACTTTCATTGTTTCATTTTCATGATCTTTTGTTTGTGTTCATTTTCATGTTTATAACATGGTTGCTAAGTTTCTTCTATCAAGATTATGTCTTTCATGCCCATGTTTTAAGTTCTTTTGATCCCAGCTCACAATGCTTACATATGTGATCAAGATTGTGTAGGTGCATGTCACCTCAAAAATTATTTCTTTTGTTATCACTTACCTACTCGAGGACGAGCAGGAGTTAAGCTTGGGGATGCTGATACGTCTCAAACGTATCCATAATTTTTGATGCTCCATGCTTGTTTTAACACCATTTGCTTAGTGTTTCGTTACACTTCGTGGCACTTTTATGCATTTTCCGGAACTAACCTATTAACAAGTCGCCACAGTGCCAGTTCCCTGTTTTCTACTATTTTTGTGTTTTAGAAAAGCTACACAGGAAATATTCTCGGAATTGGACGAAACCAAAGCCAATCGCCCAGAATTTTACCGAAGCTTCCAGAGAACCGAAGAGGGGTGGGGCCACGAGGGGCCCTCACACAAGGGCGGCGCGGCCCAGGGCCTGGCCGCGCCCCCTATGTGTGAGGCCGCCTCGGTCCACTTCTGACGATGCCCCTTCGCCTATAAAGACCCCCTGATGGGAAAAACCTAAGTACCTGATCAGTTTTCTAGAACACATCTCGATCCGCCGCCGCCGTCGACCCGAAGATCGGGAGGGTCCATAAGCTCTTCCCGGCACCCTGCTGGAGAGGGGAATCGCCACCGGAGGTCTTCTTCATCGCCATGCTTGCCTCCGGAGCGATGAGTGAGTAGTCTACCTTGGACTATGGGTCCATAGCTGTAGCTAGATGGTTGTCTTCTCCACCATGTGCTTCATGTTTAGATCTCATGAGCTGCCCTACATGATTGAGATCACCGTTATGTAATTCTACATGTTTGGTTTGTTGGGATCCGATGAATATTGGTGTTATGCTTGAGTTGAAGTACTGAAATTTATCTTTTGTTATATCTATGTTGTTTATGATCTTGCATGCTCTCCGTTGTTAGTAGCTATCTTGGCCGAGTAGTTGCTAGTGACTCCAAGAGGGGGTATTTATGCTCGATAGTAGGTTCATGCCTCTATTTAATCTGGGGGAGTGACAGAAACCTCTAAGGTTGTAGATGTGCTGTTGCTACTAGGGGGAAAACAACATTCATATGCTCATGGGTATATGCTTTGTTTACATTACACACTTTGCTTAATGCAATTATCTGTTGTTCGCAACTTAATACTCATGGGGTGTTCGGATGATATCCCCGAGAGTGGATTATTAGTCATAGATGCAGTTGGATGGCGGTCTATTTATTTTGTTGTAATGCCCAGAGTAAATCTCATAGTGATCCTCTCATCATATGCACGTTGTCTTTATTCTATCAATTGCCCAACTGTAATTTGTTTACCCAGCTTGTATTATTTTATCTTATGGAGAGACACCGCTAGTGAACTGTGGACCCCGGTCCTATTTCCTTTATATTGCTATCACCCGTTTACTTTACTCACACTGTTTACTTTACTCGCATACTATTATCACTTTCCACTCGATACGCTCATACCCTTTGTTTCAAGCAAACCGGTGAGATTGACAACCTCATCGTAAGTTGGGAACAAAGTATTTGGTTGTGTTGTGTGCAGGTTCTGCGTTGCAGCTAGCAAAGCAAAGCTTGGACGAGGCACCCTATAAATTGTCCTAAGCTGTCGCAAGCTAGCAAGCATCACCTTCAGTCATTTGTCACTCCTCTCCTGAACGATAAACCTTGGTTTCTTAACTGAGGGAAAATCTTGCTACTATATTCATCACACCTTCCTCTTGGGGTTCCCAACGGGCTGGTCATCAACCAGCAATCAGAACCTACTAGATTCAGCTGCTGGAGGCACTTTTATGTCCCTTACCTTGGGCGCCGCAATGAAGCTTCTCGACAATATGACGGTAAATTATTCTGAATGGCACACCGAGAGAGCTCCACAAGGTAAGAAGGTAAATTCTGTTGAGGAAACCTCTTCCTTGAGTGATAAGATTGATGCTATAATGTTTATGCTTTCTAATGATAGGACTCATGTTGATCCTAATAATGTTCCTTTGGCCTCTTTGGTTGCTCAAGAAGAGCATGTTGATGTAAGCATCATTAGAAATAATAATTTTAACAACAATGCTTATAGGAACAATTTTGTTAGTAACAATTATAGGACGTTTCCTTCTAATGGTGATAATAGCTATCTTGGTAGACCTAAAATTCCTAGTGAAGAAAGAATCTTTGAACTTGAAAAGGCTACCAAGAATTTTATGCAGGCACAATATGAGCAGAACAGGGCTTTCACCAAGACTATGGAGGAGCAATCAGCTCTGTTGAGGACTATTAGTCATCAACTTGAAAATTTAAATAAGGCTATTCCTGAGTTGCAAGCTAAGGTTTCCAAAGCTGAAACTGACATTTCATCTTTGTCTAATGTGCAATCTTCTTTGGTTAACAGAATGTCCGCTAAGCGTGATCCATTTGCCACTGCTAATGCTATCCAAGTTAGAATTGATGAAAATGTTAGGATGCTAGCAGAATTGCATGCCAGGCGGGAAAGAGAAGATGAGATGGCTAGAAAGATGAAGGTATATACCATTACTACCTCTAATGATGTTATTCCTAATGCTAGCAATCCTCTTACTTTGATTGGTGTAGAGAAAACTCCCACTCCTTGTGTTAAAAAGCCTAAAACAGCTAAAACTTTTTCTCAAAAGAGTGCTGAATTTTTTCGGAGTGTGGGAGATGATAGCTCTATTTCCTTTAATGATTTTGATGTTGATGGTGGCAATATATCTGAAGTTATTTTGTTCTTGCAAAAGCTTGCTTTGACTCCCAATGCTAGTTCTTTAAATGTTGCTTTTACTAAGCATATTACCAATGCTCTTATGAAAATTAGGGATGAAAAGTTGAAGCAAAAAGCTTCTGTTCCCAAGAAGTTAGAAGATGGTTGGGAACTCATCATTAATATGCATGTTAATGGTTTTGATTTCCATGCTTTATGTGATCTAGGTGCTAGTATTTCTATCATGCCTAGAAAGATTTATGACATGCTTGATTTACCACCTCTTGAAAAGTGTTATTATGATGTTCCTATTGCTGATGTTGCTAAGAAGAAACCTTTGGGAAGAATTAATGATGTTCTTATTATGGTTAACAATAACCTTGTTCCCGTTGATTTTCTTGTTATGGATGTTGAATGCAATGCTTCATGTCCTATTATTTTGGGAAGACCCTTTCTTCGAACTGTAGGTGCCATCATTGATATGAGGGAAGGCACCATCAAATATCAATTCCCACTCAAGAAAGGTATGGAACACTTCCCTAGAAAGAGAAAGAAATTGCTTTTTGACTCTATTCTTAGAGCAAATTATGAGCTTGATGCTTCATCACTTGATATTACTTGATTTGCATTTTCTGCGCCTAGCTCAAAGGCGTTAAAGAAAAGCACTCTTGGGAGATAACCTAATGTTTTTACTTTCAGTTATTTTCCTTTTATTTGAGTCTTGGAAGTTATTAATACTGTAATGACCTCTCCTTATCATTTTTATTTCGTTTTTGTGCCAAGAGAAGCCTCTAATTTGAGTGAGGTAAGATTTGGGGATGTTGCTGTCCTGAAACAGTTTTCGGTGCTGCACCGTAAAATTTCGTGAAAATTATCTGTACATCTTTTGGACCTGCGATTTCTTGTACATATGCCCCAGGTTATATCCAAACTTTCATTAGTTGAACACTTTTTGATTTGATCAACAGAAAACCCTCTAAAAATTCGACCTTTGTCAACTGTTCTGTTTTGACAGATTTCTGACATTATTTATGTTTGCCACTTTATCGCTTTCTTTTTGAGTTTTTTTTATCACGGAACTTTTGGAGAAGTTGCTACAGTAGTATACGCTTTATATGTGGTGGTTTTGAGTTGAAACCTGAAGCAAAAAGGGTTGATTCAATGTTATGCTTACACTAATATTGCTAATAGATTTGTGTTTAGTTTTGTATGAAGGAAGTTTTCAAGTGTAGGGATTGGAGAATGATGAGATGAGTTGAAGAATGGACAAAAGCTCAAGCTTGGAGATGCCCATGTCACCCCAAGAAATATCCAAGAAGTACAAGCGTCAAAGCTTGGGGATGCCCCCGAGGCACCCCTTCTTCATCGGCAAAAATCAGGTCACCTTTCAACACACCATATTTTTATTGCTTCATGCACTATGCGTTTTTCTTGGAGCGTCAGTTGTTTTAGTTTCAGTTTTGTTTAGTTTTTTTTGCTGCAATAAATGGTTGGACCCCAACAAATTCCTTTTGGAGAAGTTGCCTTGCTTTTAATTTGCCAAGAACACTCTGTTTTCACTCTTATCGTTTCAACGAGTGTTCTCTTTTTTTGCTACTGCGTTTAGCTTTCGATTTTCACCTTGATTTGTGTTCAGAACTTGTTATATCATTTTATCAAGGTGTATTTTGACCTCTGGTCCATGTTGGTTTTCATCAAAAAGAGTTGTTTAAAAAAGTTTGAATGGTGTTGGAAAAGAGAAAAAGCGTTATGCAAAAAAGTGGTACAAGAAGGAGCTTGTGTAGACTGCAGCCTAGGCTTTTGCATGTCGTGCTTGATGTCTTTTTGATAGTATGCTTAGTGTTTTTGCTATAGCATGACTTGTCTCAAATGAATGAGATTGCTTAATGAGCCTTTGAAAAAATCATGCGTTGTTTTAATTATTTGGAAGCATTATTTTGGTTTTCTCCTTAATGCTTTATTTGGGTTGACTTGGCGCATGCTCACACATATTAGACTCATACAAAGTCGTCATTGCCTCTATGATCATTTAGTTTTTGACTTTTGATGCCATCTTATGCTTCTTTTAATGTCGCTTTGTCGCTTTGCATGATTATGGCCGTTATTACTCTCTTAGTTGGTCGCTTCCAGTCTTTTGCTAGGCCTCATTTTGTACTGAGTATGAGCTCTACTCGTGCATCCAACTCCTAAAAACCAAGTTTGCCATTGTGTCCACTATAAATTCCTATGCATGGTATTTGTAAGCCATTCCAAGTAAATTTTCATGTGCTACCTTTCAAAAAAAATTCAACTACTTCTCATTTTGTGCCACTGTTTTTAGCTCATGAGGACGTAGTGGTCGGAATTGCTATCTTCCATATTAAATTAAGTACCCCTCAACTAGGCAGCTTCATCTGCTCATCATTAATTTTGCAAGGGAGCTGGTCAGACCATTGCAATCTAATTCTAAAAAAAAGAAAAAAAAAGGCACTCCTCCCTCGTATGTGAATGTTGGTGGGCACCCGATGGAATCGATTAGCCATGGTTTGAGAAAAGAAAAGAGATCGGGAGGAGTGCCAAAGCTTTATAAAAGAGCACCAATGTGCCAAATTTTCAAAGAACTCAGAACCGCTCTCACTTGTTTATTATGGAAGATAGTAAGACCCCATTGCCAGTCGTTGACATGAAACAACCACCTCTCAAAACCCAATTTTTTTCTCTGTTTTACAAATGAAAAGCTCTAGCACATGTTTAATCACTGCTTCCCTCCGTGAAGGGCCTTTCTTTTACTTTTATGTTGAGTCTCCACCTTCTACCTTTATGCACCGTCTAAGAGAGCATAGTTGTCATTATGAGTATAATGTGCATTGTCCCAAAGTTTTTATTGATTGATTCATGATTTTGGTTTCACTTATTCTTAAATTATTTGTATCTAGTCGCCCTCTTAAACATGAAGGTGTCCTATGCATTTATGTTTTGCTCTCTCATGAAGGACAAGTTGAAAACCATTTGTATGTTTTTCCATATGATTTGAACACACGTTTGACTTTCATTGTTTCATTTTCATGATCTTTCATTTGTGTTCTTTTTCATGTTATAACATGGTTGCTAAGTTTCTTCTATCAAAGATTATATCTTTCATGCCCATGTTTTAAGTTCTTTTAATCCCAGCGCACAACGCTTACATAGATGATCAAGATTGTGTAGGTGCATGTCACCTCAAAAATAATTTCTTTTGTTATCACTTACCTACTCGAGAACGAGCAGGAGTTAAGCTTGGGGATGCTGATACGTCTCAAACGTATCCATAATTTTTTATGCTCCATGCTTGTTTTTACACCATTTTCTTAGTGTTTCGTTACACTTCGTGGCATTTTTATGCATTTTCCGGAACTAACCTATTAACGAGATGCCACAGTGCCAGTTCCCTGTTTTCTGCTTTTTTTGTGTTTCAGAAAAGTTACACAGGAAATCTTCTCGGAATTGGAAGAAACAAAAGCCAAACATCCAGAAATTCACCGAAGCTTCCAGAGAACCGAAGAGGAGACGGAGTGGGGCCACGAGGGGCCCACACAACAGGGCGGCACGGCCCAGGGCTAGGCCGCGCCCCCTATGTGTGTGGCCGCCTCGGTCCACTTCTGACGATGCCCCTTCGCCTATAAAGACCCCCCGACGGGAAAAACCTAAATACCCGATCACTTTTCCAAAAACACATCGCGATCCGCCGCCGTCGTCGACCCGAGATCGGGAGGGTCCAAAAGCTCTTCCCGGCACCCTGCCGGAGAGGGGAATCGCCATCGGAGGTTTTCTTCATCGCCATGCTTGCCTCTGGCGCGATGAGTGAGTAGTCCACCTTGGACTATGGGTCCATAGCAGTAGCTAGATGGTTGTCTTCTCCACCATGTTCTTCATGTTTAGATCTCGTGAGCTGCCTTACATGATCAAGATCACCGTTATGTAATTCTACATGTTGTGTTTGTTGGGATCCGATGAATATTGGTGTTATGATTGAGTTGATGTACTGAATTTTATCTTATGTTATCTCTATGTTGTTTATGATCTTGCATGCTCTCCGTTGTTAGTAGCTATCTTGGCCGAGTAGTTGCTAGTGACTCCAAGAGGGGGTATTTATGCTCGATAGTGGGTTCATGCCTCTATTTAATCTGTGGGAGTGACAGAAACCTCTAAGGTTGTAGATGTGCTGTTGCCATTAGGGGGAAAACAACATTCATATCCTCAAGGGCATATGCTTTGTTTACATTACACACTTTGCTTAATGTAGTTATCTATTGTTCGCAACTTAATACTTGTGGAGTTCTCGGATTGATTCGTCACAAGTGGATTATTAGTCATAGATGCAGTTGGATGGCGGTCTGTGTATCTTGTTGTAATACCCAGAGTAAATCTCATAGTGATCCTCTCGACATATGCATGTTGTCTTTATTCTATCAATCGCCCAACTGTAATTTGTTTACCCAACATGTGTTATTTTATCTTATGGAGAGACACCACTAGTGAACTATGGACCCCGGTCATATTTCCTTTATATTGCTATCATCTGTTTACTTTACTCGCACTGTTTACTTTACTCGCATACTACAATTGCTTTCCACTCGATACGCTCATACCCTTTGTTTACAGCAAACCGGTGAGATTGACAACCTCATCGTAAGTTGGGAACAAAGTATTTGGTTGTGTTATGTGCAGGTTCCACGTTGCCGCTTGCAAAGCAAAGCTTGGACTAGGCGCCCTATAAATTGTCCGGAGCTGTCATGAAGCTAGCGGGCATCACCTTCTTGAGTTTGGCTTTTTCCTACTAGATTGATAACCTTTGTTTCATAACTGAGGGAAAACTTGCTGCTATATTCATCAAACCTTCTCTTGGGGTTTCCAACTGGCCGGTCATTTACTTCATCAACTACACGCCAACAAGTTCTCTGGCAATATTCAACACCGCGCCATCACGGAGATATCGTCCGAATACCCCTCGAGTATTAAGTTGTGAACAACAGATAACTGCATTAAGCAAAGTGTGTAATGTAAGCAAAACGAATGTCCTTGGACACAAGAATGTTGTTTTCTCCCTAGTGGCAACAGCACATCTACAACCTTAGAGGTTTCTGTCACTCCCCCAGATTAAATAGAGGCATGAACCCAACTATCGAGCATATATACCCCCTCTTGGAGTCACTAGTATCTACTTGGCCAAGATAGCTACTAACAACAGAGAGCATGCAAGATCATAAACAACATAGAGATAACATAAGATAATATTCAGCACATCAACTTAACATAACACCAATATGCATCGCATCCCGACAAACACAACATGTAGAATTACATAAAGATAGTCTTGATCATGTAAGGCAGCTCACGAGATCTAAACATGAAGCACATGGTGGAGAAGACAACCATGTAGCTACTGATATGGACCCATAGTCCAAGGTAGATGATACGTCTCAAACGTATCTATAATTTTTGATGCTCCATGCTTGTTTTTACACCATTTGCCTATTGTTTCGTTACACTTAGTGGCACTTTTATGCATTTTCCGGAACTAACCTATTAACGAGTTGCCACAGTGCCAGTTCCCTGTTTTCTGCTATTTTTGTGTTTCAGAGTGATACACAGGAAATATTCTCAGAATTGGACGAAACAAGTTCCTGAAGTCTTATTTTACCCGGAAGCTTCTAGAGATCCGAAGAGGAGTAGGAGGTGGGCCACAGGGGCCCCACACACACAGGTGGCGCGGCCAGGCCCCTGGCCGCGCCAGCCATGTGTGAGGAGGCCCTGGCCCTCCTCTGACATCGCCCCTTCGCCTATAAGAAGCCTCGGGACGGAAAACCCTAAGGGATTCGGCAATTTTCCAGAAGCAGTTCCGTAGCTCCGCCGCCATCGCCGACGAATTTTGGGGGACAGAAGTCTCTGTTCCGGCACCCTGCTGAGACGGGGAAGTGCCCCCGGAGCCATCTCCATCGGTCTCCATCGCCGTCTTCGCCGTCTCCATCGACCTCACCGCCATCTCCATCAACCTTGCTGTCTCCTATGATGAGGAGGGAGTAGTTCACCCCCGGGGCTAAGGGCTCTACCGGTAGCTATGTGGTTCACCTCTCTCTCCCATGATGTGATCTTTATGTGATCGTGAGCCTTGTATCATGTTGAACAAGTACATGTTATTATTCAGATATTTTGTGTACTCTAGTGATATTATTAAAGTAATCTATTCCTCCTGCTATGGTGTAACGGTGACAGTGCGTGCATCATGGTGGTACTTGGTTTAGGCTATGATTGTGATCTCTTGTGGATTATGAGAATAATTATAGCTATGATAGTTTGAGTGATCTATTCCTCCTTTCATGGTGTAATGTTGACAATGTGTGCACCGTGTTAGTACTTGGTTTAAGTTGCAATGATTTCTATCTTGAGTTGTGATCTGATTTGGGTATCTCTATGAGTGGTGTTTGTCAAGTACTTGATGAACTTTAAGGGGTGCTTCTATAGCCACTACACAATGATTAGTGTTATTCAATAGGAGAGTAATTCAGAGTGCCTTAGCAAAGAGAAGTTACTTGTTCAGTCATGTTATATTGTTGGGAGTGTGTCCACTAGTGAAAGTATGATCCCTAGGCCTTGTTTCCAAGCATTGCACACCGTTTACTTGCTATTTTGTTACTTGTTTGCTCGCAGCGATATTTGTTTCATACCACAGTTACTACTTATAATCATCTATACCACTTGTATTTCACTATCTCTTCGCCGAACTGGTGCACCTATACATCTGACAAGTGTATTGGGTGTGTTGGGGACACAAGAGACTTTCTGTATCGTAATTGCAGGGTTGCTTGAGAGGGATAGCTTTGACCTCTAACCTCCCTGAGTTCGATAAACCTTGGGTGATCCACTTAAGGGAAACTTGCTGCTGTTCTACAAACCTCTGCACTTGGAGGCCCAACAAGTGTCTACAAGAATAGAAGTGCGTAGACATCAGTAGACTACTCACTCATCGCGCCGGAGGCAAGCATGGCGATGAAGAAGACCTCCGGTGGCAATTCCCCTCTCCGGCAGGGTGCCGGGAAGAGCTTCTGGACCCTCCCGATCTCGGGTCGACGACGGCGGCGGATCGCGATGTGTTTCCGGAAAATTGATCGGGTCTTTAGGTTTTTCTCGTCGGGGGGTCTTTATAGGCGAAGGGGCAGCGTCAGACGTGGACCAGGGCGGTCTCATACATAGGGGGCGTGGGCCAGGGGCTGGCCGCACTGCCCTGTTGTGTGGCCGGCCCGTGGCCCCCCTCCGTCTCCTCTTCGGCCTTCTAGAAGCTTCGTTAAATAATAGGAGGTTCGGCTTTTGTTTCATCCAATTCTAAGAATATTTCCTGTGTTACTTTTCTGAAACACAAAAACAGCAGAAAATAGGGAACTGGCACTGTGGCATCTTGTTAATAGGTTAGTTCCGAAAAATGCATAAAAACACCACGAAGTGTAACAAAACACTAAGCAAATGGTGTAAGAACAAGCATGGAGCATAAAAAATTATAGATACGTTTGAGACGTATCAAGCATCCTCAAGCTTAACTCCTGCTCGTCCTCGAGAAGGTAAGTGATAACAAAGAATAATTTTTGAGGTGACATGCACCTACACAATCTTGACCATCTATGTGAGCATTGAGTGCTGGGATTAAAAGAACTTAAAACATGGGCATGAAAGACATAATCTTGATAGAAGAAACTTAGCAACCATGTTATAACATGAAAAAGAACACAAACAAAAGATCATGAAAAATGAAACAATAAAAGTCAAATGTGTGTTCAAATCATATGGAAAAATAGAGCAAATGGTTTTCAGCTTGTCCTTCATGGAATAGCAAAACATAAATGCATAGGACACCTTCAAGTTTAAGAGGGCGACTAGATACAAATAATTTAAGAATAAGTGAAACCAAAATCATGAATCAATCAATGATAACTTTGGGACAATGAACATTATACTAAGAATGACAACTATGCTCTCTTAGACGGTGCATAAAGATAGAAGGTGGAGACTCAACATAAAAGTAAAAGAAAGACCCTTCGCAGAGGGAAGCAGTGATTGCAAGTTTTATAAACCTTCAAAAATTATGGTACTTACTAGCTTTGAGCTCTCATTGCCCCCATCATAGGCATCTTGAATGGTTAGAGTTAATGCAAGTACAATTATAAAGCATATGCTTGACAAATCATAAGTTGAAAACCTCATGTCCCGTGAAGTACGAATACCCAAACCTCATGCTACTCGACTTAGGGTCCCAAGCAAGCTCTTGTCATTGTAAATATATGTGTATCATCAAGAACCGTGCACGGGGTACCTCCTGCCCGATGACATGGAACAAGCCCACATCAAAATGACAAGACAAACAGACAATGAACACCTCGACAGCTCTTTTATTTACCATTGGTATAGCTTTTTATTTTGAGATGCGTCGTCGAATGTCCACTATGGGCATGCTGTAAATTTCCACCATGAATTATGCATGGCTTAGATTAGCGGCCCAGACGTTTCTCGAACACATATAAAAACTCCATAATCCCGCAAGATTCCCAACTTGTTTCACATCGCGAGTATCCATAAACAAAAGATCACGATATCAACTCAAATAAGAAGTGCAATGTTGAAAGCTTACCCCATGACGGCATGGTTTGGCTAATTTCCAACTTACAACTTGCAAGCATAACAACTCAACATAAGAGAGCCACAATGTCAAAATTTTAAGAACGAGAAAAGTAAAGTGTGCCATCAGGTTCGTGAGAGCTTTATTGACCAATTTTCGCATAACACCAAAAAGAGTTTAATTTGAAGGATAGATAAAAGCAAGTCAAATATACTTTGGAATAGAAAATTGCTAATAGGTATGTATGGTGGACACATTGGAACAACTTGGTTTTTAGGAGTTGGATGCACGAATAGAGCTCATACTCAGTACAAAGTGAGGGCTAGCAAAAGACTGGAAGCGACCAACTAAGAGAGCAATAACGGCCATAATCATGCAAAGCGACAAAGCAACATTAAGAGAAGCATAAGATGGCATCAAAAGTCAAAAACTAAATGATCATAGAGGGTTATGGTGACTTTGTATGAGTCAAACATGTGTAAGCATGCGCCAAGTCAACCCAAATAAAGCATCAAGGAGAAAACCAAATTAATGCTTCCAAATAACAAAAACAACGCATGATTTTTTCAAAGGCTCAGTAAGCAATATCAGTCATTTGAGACAAGTCATGCTACAAAAAAACCACTAAGCATACTATCAAAACGATATCAAGCACGACATGCAAAAGCCTAAGCCGCAGTCTACATAAGCTCCTTTTTGTACCACTTTTTTGCATGAAACTTTTTCTCTTTTCCAACACCATTCGAACCTTTTTTAAACAACTCTTTTGATGAAAACTAACATGGACTAGAGGTCAAAATATACCTTGATGTAAAGATATAACAAGAACTGAACACAAATCAAGGCAAAAAAACGAAAGCTAAACGCAGTAGCAGAAAAAGAGAACACTCATTGAACGATAAGAGTGAAAACGGAGTGTTCTTGGCAAATGAAAAGCAAGGCAACTTCTCCAAAAGAAATTTTGTGGGGTCCAACCATTTATTATAGCAAACAAAACAAAACAAAACTGAAAACTAAAGTAAAGACGCTCCAAGAAAAATGCATAGTGCATGAAGCAATAAAAATATAGTGTGTTGAAAGGTGACCTGATTTTTGTCGATGAAGAAGGGGTTCCTCGGGGGCATCCCCAAGCTTTGACGCTTGTACCTCTTGGATATTGTAACGCCCCAACCTTGAGTACAAGGTGGAACATCTGTGTTAAGTGCTATTCCCTGGATCAATGATAGCACCACAGAACAAAATGAAATATTCATTGCATAGTATCAAGATTACATCGCGGATCCAGATACAAGGTACTTAAATCTTACAATTTACACAGTATCAAGATTACATCGCGGATCCCATGTCCTCTAACTGCACCTCAGTCCACGGTAAATCCTCACGGTGCCCTGGAGTCCTCAAGGCCCATCCCTCGTGGTTACGCCTCCCAAACTGGTAGATGGAATTGTCCAACTCAGATATCTCCTGGACATACATACCACATATGCGGGCTAGTGCCTCCTCCATGGCCATCATGACACCAGTCTCCCAACCTGGGTACATCCTCGAGTACACCACTGTCTCAGTGGGAGTACCAATGGTGCGACCCTCAATCCTGGTTTCAATCTCCCAACGGACGATCTCGGGAACCACACAGGGTATCACTCTGCCACGAAAAGTGGGAGGTGAGAGGTTCAGCATCCGAGAAAGGCGAGATAGCTGATCACTAAACAGCTCATCGTCATCGTCGTAGGGGACCTTCAGCTTGGTGAACGTCATCTAAAATTTTGAAAGGAGAACAGTGTAAGTAAAAATGAAAGTGATAAGCCTTACGAGAAAATGAAGCAAACTGTAATTAAAATGCAACAAAATTTTCAAAACACATCCTAAGCGAAATGATATCCATTTGATATCATTTTTGGGTTTCCTAGTCTAGTCCACACCTAGGGTCTCGATCCTACAGGCAACACTATGCTCTGATACCATTCTGTAACGCCCCAACCTTGAGTACAAGGTGGAACATCTATGTTAAGTGCTATTCCCTGGATCAATTATAGCACCACAGAACAAAATGAAATATTCATTGCATAGTATCAAGATTACATCGCGGATCCAGATACAAGGTACTTAAATCTTACAATTTACACAGCGGAATTAACAAGGTGGCAGGGAGCCTCCATCTTCATCACGTGCCACAGGCAGCCATGTTGGAATGTAAGCTCGAGATCCTAATCATGGTTCCTTACTCGAAGTAAAACCTGCACGTTGAATATGCAGCCCCAAAGGGGTCAGTACAATGATGTACTGGCAAATGACACATATTTGGTGGCTGTTGTGAGGAGCCTATCTACATGAGTATCTGGCTAGTGGATCTCACAGGCTGATTTGCATGAAGCCAGTTTTATCCTATAGTTCGTTCTCAAAGTATAACTTTCAAGGTTTTATATTTTCAAGGGTCAAAATAACCCCCAATAACCACATACTAGCTAGGCATGTAGTACTGGGCGAAATTCGACAAAGTCGGAACCTCAGGCACCATCACCCTTTGGAGTGTATGGTCCTTAGTTCCTACCTAGGGGTTTTCTAGACAAATTTTAATCATTCAAAAGAGATGATGAGATTATTCCGTACATTCCATGTCTAGAGACTCAATTGTCCATAACCGAGGACACGGCTAATCGATTAGGTTTAAACACCTTGCAAGGGTTGTGCACTTTCACCTTACGATTCATTTTATGCCCATACATAAAATGAAACGAGACCTTTTAGAAGGAGAGGACAACTAACTTGGCAAGCACCGTTCCCAACCTAAAATTTGACTACCACCACTTCTTGCCGACAAGTTGCACTCCCACATTCTAATTAGTCAAGACAGAGCCCATAATGTCATAAGGCTGCACTGGAAGTACAATAAGCATGGAAGACATAGCCATCTCTTTGTTCCTGGGTGGCCATCCCGAGCGGTATTCTGTTCCCACATCCTCTTTATGAGGCTTGCGTCCCAGAACCCACCTACCTCGCCTCATCTTATCAAACCATTCCACCCAGGTGTTTCATTTTAGTTGAAGTTCTTAACTTTTCACAAAACACTTTTCAAGTGATCTTAGCATGGCATCAATATTAACAAAGTATTTAGCATCCTATCAGGTGGGGTTTGAGGGATAGCTACACACTACTAGGATCTAAGCATTTGATAAAACAGTTGAATAAAACACCTATCATGCATACTACAAGAGGTGAATACACTAATGCATAAGTAAAGTGGGTAGGGAACATGTGTGTCACTTGCCTTTTTGAAGAATACGATCCTTCCACTTCTCTCAACTAAGCACGTAGCTCTTCGCACAAACTATAGCACAAGAAATAGCATAACATAAACAACCCATACAAACACAATCAAACAAATCAAACAATTAAGAAGGGGGTTGGTTCAACAATTTAGTTTTATTGAGATGTTATGATAAGAAAGATATGGTAAAGGATCATGATCTGTGAGATATGAATTTGAGAGCTAGTTGGGGGAGATCAATATGATTTGAGAGAGGTTTAGATTAGGTATAATATAATTGATGAAGTTTTTATACTTTATCAAGGTATGAAAGAGTTTCAGAATAGCTCATGTGAAATGGATCACATAGGTGTGGGATAGTGCAACCAAAATACTATTTGAATAAGTGTAACAACATTTATTCTTTAAATAGCATATATCACACTTAGGCACTAGGCTAGGTTTCAAGAGTGCTTGAAGTACTCAATTAGCACATTTGCAAGTTGAATAGTTCAATACATGTGAACAAAAACTAGGTAGGTATTGGATGGGGTATGGATGATTTATATGTGAGGACATGGCTCCAAAGGCTCATTGATCAACATGGTGTATAATACATACTTTGGTATGGGTTATAACAACACCATATTAACAGAATCTAGGTTTGAGATGAATTCATATTCTACTCAAGTAGCTCATTTGCTGTTTGAATATACATATGAATTAGACAAAATAGTGCAATAGTATTACTATCGAATAAGTGTAGTAACAATTATCCTTAAATAGTATATGTATTGCACTTAGTCATTGAGCTAGGAAATTAAGAAGCATTGAGTTACTCAATTAACTCATTTGTTAATTGAATGATTCCATGCAAGGCTAAGGTTGATTAGACATGAATACATGGCTATAGGTATAGGATAGGTATAGGTGATGTGTGGAATATGGCTTTAGTGTTCCTGATGAGTAAGTAGGATTTGGTGAAGTACTATGATGTTGATCTGGTCAATACCATAGTAGCAAGGTGGAACTTAAGATGGAAGGTATTCACACTTTACTCAAATAACACTTTTGTAATTTGAATAAGTAGGCACTTAGCAAGATAGATCTAAGTAGACATGATCTTGATCAAGATGCTGGTCAGATAGCACTAATGGCTAGGTTTGACAAAAGGGTTCACTAGGTAGATTGGAGTAATTCTAAAAGGAGTAGTTTTGACCCTATAATAGAATTTACTCAGACCCTCATATTAGAATTGAGTAATTGTGAACTGGTTCTAGAAAATATGGGAGTGATGCTACTGGATAGCCTGCAGTAAAACAAAGCTACTGCAATTGGATTTATTCTAAAATAAATTTTAGAACTCAAGATATGGTCGAATTAGTGATTTGGATAGATTTGGATGCACAAAGTGTGTGCACGTATCAATTCTGGGTTTTCTTGATCCTATGGTGTTCTGCAGGTTCTAAGAAATCCAGAGACTACAAAATTGTAATTTTTGGATACTTGGTTCAAGGGATATGAATTAAACACACTAACAGAAGGTTCAAACCCAATTTGAAATTAGTTTCAAATTGAACCCATGAAATATAAGATATTACTGAACTACTGGATTCTACAGGTTTCAAGGATTTCAACGGTATCTTATTTGTTATTTTTGGACCTACAGAACAAAAGATATGAATTTTGCAAGATTGAGTTGAAATCTGATTTGAAAATCTATTTGAAATCTGTTTCGATTCAGACAGGGCCACGTGGCGCGTTCTGATTAGTCGATACCCTTTCGGGTGGATCACGGTTTACAGTCGTCGGATCTAAAGGAGATTGGACGCACCAGATCTGAGGGTACCCGTTCGTTAAGTGATTCTATCAGGGGCGTTCGATCAAGATCTAACGGTTCACAGGGAGGGGAAGGGGAGCTCACAGTGAGGCTATGTTTCCGGCGAAGTTCATCGGAGAGGCGGCCAGCGGTGGTCGTCGGTGACGGATATGGTGGCCTCTGGCGAAGATGGACCTGACGACGACGTGCGGGAGAGGATGGCGAAGGCGATGGTGTCGACGGTGTGCTTGCACTCGTGCTGTAACGAAGACGAGGGGTGGCCGGAGAGGAAGGCGGCCTCGGGTGACGACGGTGGGGTCGTCGCGCTGCAAATATCACACAACTCCAAGCTTTAGGAGATGCGCCTGAGAGAGGGGAAGAGTATAGGAGGGAGAAGGGGACGGCGGTTTCACCGGGAGGTGCCGGAATCGGCCGTGGTTACCTGCAGATATGCGGGGCTCCGGCGAGAAATTTCGCCGGCCTGGCGGCGCTATTACACGGGAAAGTAGAGGGGAAGGCAGGAGGGGATCTCGGGCTACTTATAGGTGCGGGCGCGGGGAAGAATTACTCAGGCAATAAAGAGAAATGAAGGGGGGAGTAACGGCGGGCTCGGGCGTTATTCCGGCGTAATTTCCGTTCGGAGGAAGAAGAAGGCCGGACTGACGGGGGGGTCCCACCAGTCAGCGAGATAGAGAGGGGAGAGGGATACCGGTTCGGGTTCCTTCCTGGGCTGGCTCGGCCGGTTTGGGCCCCGGATCGGCCCAAGTGGGCTGGCCTCTTCCTTTCTTTTTTTTCTTTTTTTTGTGCTGTTTCTTTTCTTATTTTCTGTCTTCTTATTTCTTCATAACTTTTGCAAAGATACTTCAATTCAAATCAAACTTCTTCCAGAGATTTTCAAAAGGGGTGCACATTATTCTAAGTCAGTAATAAAACAAGTTTTCAAGTAAAAGGGGGTATTTTCAATAAAACATTATGAACAAAGCAAGAGGGACTTGCTTGCATAAAACAAATTAGAAATAGGGTGGGAAATTATTCTTTTCAGAATTTGTGAAAATACTTAATATAGATAGTGTTTGAAATTATCTTTCAAACTTAAATTTTGAGAAAGAAATCTTTAGCAGATATAAACCTTTTAAATAATACTCCCTATGCTAATAGCTTGCATAGGTTTTGATATAAAAGAAGGGGAAATAATATTTTGATACTTGATCTTTCTAAAATAAGTTCTTCAAGAAGATAATAGAAAGTTTAATATATTTTTCTAATAAAGCTTTCAAATAGACTCAAAAGTTTTAAATCCCTGTGAAATTTCAATCATCTCAAGCAACACAAAGGCAAAAAAAATCCCCCAAATTTTGACAAAATCCTGGGTCGTTACAGACTACCACCCTTAAAGAAATCTCGTCCTCGAGATTGAAGGAAGGTTACAAGGTTTAGAGATCCTAATGGGACTAGGGTGCTACCACCCTTAAAGAAGATTTTGCTTGGTGGTATCTTGATGTTTCCTTAGGCACTTGCATTTTGTTCCCAGCTTGAATTCATCGTTGCGCCATTTTTCCTGATTTTTTGCTCTTCTCAGAAGTGTCGATGTTCACCGATGTTCAGATGTGGCATTTCAGATGCTCCATCCAATTCCGGTGATAGGTAGATATCATCCATCGCGTTGTCTTCAACAGGGTAGTCCACATCGTCCAAGAATGTGTATCTAGCCTTTTCTTGGTCGGTCCTCACCAAGGCCATGACAGCATACAGGTTATCACCATACTCCTTGTTGCTTTTTAGCTGATTTTCATTGCAGAGTCCCAAAAGATGACCCAGTGTCAAGTACTGCATGCTTGCCCCACGAACATGATGAGACCACACATCCCAAGGAATTAGGATGGCATCTCTCTGTAGTCTTCTCAAGCATTTCATAGGGGTAAACAAGGTGGACTCTGTAAGAGGTACTGGCACCTTTAGGGGACGGAAAGTCGCCTTATAACCAGCATTGTTGAACCCATTCAAGTTACCGGAGCAAGTCGTGCTACTTGCCACAGGTACCAGATGGTCCTTAAGAATTCCTTTAGCAACCGTCTTCATAGTTTTTGGAAGGCGCTGGACAACTTGACCATATCTCGAAGATGGGTTCCTTTTCAGGGAAAAGGGATCTAACGAAGCTCTCATGGGTAGGAACAGGGTTCCATGGATTTGGAGAGGTGCCTCACAACATCGCAGGTCGGGATGAGGTAGACTTCGGTGGCGCTGGGCTTTGGAATCAGGTGGAATTCTCATAGTTGGTGGTGGCAGTCTCTGTTGTGACTCTCTGGAGAGGGGAGAGTCTGCTTTTATAGGCTCAGGGGTAGTCGAACAGGCCGGGGAGTCGAAACGAAAAGTCGGGAATTGAAGTCGAAATTGAATTGTCTAGGCATTCAAGGTCCACTGAGAAAATGCTTTGGGAACGTGTAGTCGTTCCTCACCGTATCCTTACGTTTTGGCCACACTGGCATACTACGAAGGGTGTAACATATCTATCCTCCTAGGGTCATGGTTTAAAGACGTCGTCCCTCATGTAGGTATCTCTCTCTAGGTGTGTAAAACCAACATCATGAGAGCGAATAATAAGAATAGTAGGAATGGTGATCAATCCATCCTGCACCCAAATCATTACTTCATACATGGCTTGCAAACCTCGCATTTTAACTCTTGGTCAACCTCACTGGTTTTGTCAAAATTTTCTTGAAATGAGAACCTGTGATTCAAATCTAAATTTTTAAAACAAATCTATCGTTCCTTAGCTAGGGTTTTGCGCAAACTCGGTCGTATGGCGTTAACTCTGGTAGTTACAAATCCTTCTGCTTGCCATCTCATTGAGAAATATAATTCGTTTAACCAGGTTGTCCTTGGCTCTTACAAGTCCTTACAATATTTATTAAAAGGCAGTAGTGGCATACAAGCTCTTCCAATTTGGCTACATCTTGTTGTGTTTCCTCCTTGTATATTGTAGCATCCTTCAGTCGTTCCCCGTTACTGAGGTCTTGGAGTTCCATTCTCTGAACAGTTATACGAGTAGTGTCCCTTTTGTTTGCACTTGAAACAGGTGATCATTTGGATGTCTCTTTTCATACTATCTTGCATGTTTACTTCATGATGCAGCTTTGGGCATTGGCTCGCATAATGTCCTAGCTCCTTGCATTTGAAGCACATTACCTTGCTGTTGTCCTTCTTCCTTTTTGGTCTTTCTAGGGCTAGAAGATCTCTCACTTCATTTTCTTCATATTCCACTACAGTCGGGGAGAAACATTCCCTCTTCTTCGGGCAATTCCTAGACAAGTGTCCTTCTTCTTCACATGAGTAGCAGCACTTAGTGGCATGGTTGAGTGCTATCTCCATGTCTTTATCTTCCATCTTTCTTTTAAGTCTTCCATCTTCAGGGGTCCTTTCTGGCAGTTGGCTCACTCTATCCTTAGCTTGTTGATTTATTCGTTGCACTGTGGAATAAAACTTGCATTCAGCTGGAATATGATTTGTTCCTTCACATAGGAAACAAGTAACTTGGTTCATGGGACATTCTTCAACTGGGTAACTTGTATCACAGTGGGGACACTCTCCATGGCAGTCCTTAGAGGTGTGTCCTATTTCTCCACATCTCTTACAGGCTTGCTGTGTCATCTCAGCATCAACTTGTGTCGGCTTTCCACTATGCTCATCTTGTGGTAGGCTATTATTGGTACTAGCCACCATCTGGGACATCATTTGTACTATTCGTGAATGATCATTTAGTACTTGCTGCACCCCTGGGGGTAGCTCTTTGCATTCGCGATTAGCCATATTCTGAGTCATCACTCGCATCATTCCTGTGTGAGCTTCAACTAACTGTTGCATTGCCATTTCCAATGGAGTGTTGTTGCGGTTATTCACATGTTGGGGTGGCATCTGTTTGGGGTTTTTGGACAGGCTTAGTGGTTAGCATAGATGAGGGTTAGACAGAAGAGATCTAAGGAAGATCCTACCCAAACATAGCAGGTCAAGAGAAAACACATTACTACAAAATTAAAACAAGCATTGCAACCAGCATTTGAAAGTATAGATGATCATATCAAACATAGATCCTCATGCACAACAAGTCAACTACAAGTTTTAGGAAAACAAGGTCTAAAAGGGTCATACCACTAGGTGGCATGACTAACTATTACAAGATCGTCGATTTATTACATAACGTGGTGGTCTCACTACTTGAACTGTGCCAGATATGCTCTAGTGTTCCCTGTCTTGCGTCGCTTCATCACAGGGCTAGGTGGCGCCGTATGAGTCTTCTCCACAGAATCTCCCTCTATCATGGGCTGGCAAGGCTCTAGCCTCTCAGGCTCTGCTCCACCCTTCTCCGAGGTCGACTCCTTCTTCTCTTCAGTAGGTGTTGATCCTTTCTTAGGCGGCCAAGGTTTGTACTTCATCAGGTCCTTGTGAAGGTAAATGCACTGTCCTCGAAAGCCTACAATCTGGGCCTCCTGATCCTCGACCTTACCTGACAGTTTATCATTGGCGGCCTCAAGTGTTTTGTTCTTCTCCTTCAGTTTCTCTATCGTGCTCTCTAGTTGTTCTATCTTCTCATCCTTCTCCAGAAGCTGGTACTTGGCATCATCTGTGGCATCCATCTCGTGGCGCAGCATGTCCTCCAAGTTGAAAGCATAGGATCCCATGTCCTCTAACTGCACCTCAGTCCACGGTAAATCCTCACGGCGCCCTGGAGTCCTCAAGGCCCATCCCTCGTGGTTACGCCTCCCAAACTGGTAGATGGAATTGTCCAACTCAGATATCTCCTGGACATACATACCACATATGCGGGCTAGTGCCTCCTCCATGGCCATCATGACACCAGTCTCCCAACCTGGGTACATCCTCGAGTACACCACTGTCTCAGTGGGAGTACCAATGGTGCGACCCTCAATCCTGGTTTCAATCTCCCAACGGACGATCTCGGGAACCACACAGGGTATCACTCTGCCACGAAAAGTGGGAGGTGACAGGTTCAGCATCCGAGAAAGGCGAGATAGCTGATCACTAAACAGCTCATCGTCATCGTCGTAGGGGGCCTTCAGCTTGGTGAACGTCATCTAAAATTTTGAAAGGAGAACAGTGTAAGTAAAAATGAAAGTGATAAGCCTTACGAGAAAATGAAGCAAACTGTAATTAAAATGCAACAAAATTTTCAAAACACATCCTAAGCGAAATGATATCCATTTGATATCATTTTTGGGTTTCCTAGTCTAGTCCACACCTAGGGTCTCGATCCTACAGGCAACACTATGCTCTGATACCATTCTGTAACGCCCCAACCTTGAGTACAAGGTGGAACATCTGTGTTAAGTGCTATTCCCTGGATCAATTATAGCACCACAGAACAAAATGAAATATTCATTGCATAGTATCAAGATTACATCGCGGATCCAGATACAAGGTACTTAAATCTTACAATTTACACAGCGGAATTAACAAGGTGGCAGGGAGCCTCCATCTTCATCACGTGCCACAGGCAGCCATGTTGGAATGTAAGCTCGAGATCCTAATCCTGGTTCCTTACTCGAAGTAAAACCTGCACGTTGAATATGCAGCCCCAAAGGGGTCAGTACAATGATGTACTGGCAAATGACACATATTTGGTGGCTGTTGTGAGGAGCCTATCTACATGAGTATCTGGCTAGTGGATCTCACAGGCTGATTTGCATGAAGCCAGTTTTATCCTATAGTTCGTTCTCAAAGTATAACTTTCAAGGTTTTATATTTTCAAGGGTCGAAATAACCCCCAATAACCACATACTAGCTAGGCATGTAGTACTGGGCGAAATTCGACAAAGTCGGAACCTCAGGCACCATCACCCTTTGGAGTGTATGGTCCTTAGTTCCTACCTAGGGGTTTTCTAGACAAATTTTAATCATTCAAAAGGGATGATGAGATTATTCCGTACATTCCATGTCTAGAGACTCAATTGTCCATAACCGAGGACACGGCTAATCGATTAGGTTTAAACACCTTGCAAGGGTTGTGCACTTTCACCTTACGATTCATTTTATGCCCATACATAAAATGAAACGAGACCTTTTAGAAGGAGAGGACAACTAACTTGGCAAGCACCGTTCCCAACCTAAAATTTGACTACCACCACTTCTTGTCGACAAGTTGCACTCCCACATTCTAATTAGTCAAGACAGAGCCCATAATGTCATAAGGCTGCACTGGAAGTACAATAAGCATGGAAGACATAGCCATCTCTTTGTTCCTGGGTGGCCATCCCGAGCGGTATTCTGTTCCCACATCCTCTTTATGAGGCTTGCGTCCCAGAACCCACCTACCTCGCCTCATCTTATCAAACCATTCCACCCAGGTGTTTCATTTTAGTTGAAGTTCTTAACTTTTCACAAAACACTTTTCAAGTGATCTTAGCATGGCATCAATATTAACAAAGTATTTAGCATCCTATCAGGTGGGGTTTGAGGGATAGCTACACACTACTAGGATCTAAGCATTTGATAAAACAGTTGAATAAAACACCTATCATGCATACTACAAGAGGTGAATACACTAATGCATAAGTAAAGTGGGTAGGGAACATGTGTGTCACTTGCCTTTTTGAAGAATACGATCCTTCCACTTCTCTCAACTAAGCACGTAGCTCTTCGCACAAACTATAGCACAAGAAATAGCATAACATAAACAACCCATACAAACACAATCAAACAAATCAAACAATTAAGAAGGGGGTTGGTTCAACAATTTAGTTTTATTGAGATGTTATGATAAGAAAGATATGGTAAAGGATCATGATCTGTGAGATATGAATTTGAGAGCTAGTTGGGGGAGATCAATATGATTTGAGAGAGGTTTAGATTAGGTATAATATAATTGATGAAGTTTTTATACTTTATCAAGGTATGAAAGAGTTTCAGAATAGCTCATGTGAAATGGATCACATAGGTGTGGGATAGTGCAACCAAAATACTATTTGAATAAGTGTAACAACATTTATTCTTTAAATAGCATATATCACACTTAGGCACTAGGCTAGGTTTCAAGAGTGCTTGAAGTACTCAATTAGCACATTTGCAAGTTGAATAGTTCAATACATGTGAACAAAAACTAGGTAGGTATTGGATGGGGTATGGATGATTTATATGTGAGGACATGGCTCCAAAGGCTCATTGATCAACATGGTGTATAATACATACTTTGGTATGGGTTATAACAACACCATATTAACAGAATCTAGGTTTGAGATGAATTCATATTCTACTCAAGTAGCTCATTTGCTGTTTGAATATACATATGAATTAGACAAAATAGTGCAATAGTATTACTATCGAATAAGTGTAGTAACAATTATCCTTAAATAGTATATGTATTGCACTTAGTCATTGAGCTAGGAAATTAAGAAGCATTGAGTTACTCAATTAACTCATTTGTTAATTGAATGATTCCATGCAAGGCTAAGGTTGATTAGACATGAATAAATGGCTATAGGTATAGGATAGGTATAGGTGATGTGTGGAATATGGCTTTAGTGTTCCTGATGAGTAAGTAGGATTTGGTGAAGTACTATGATGTTGATCTGGTCAATACCATAGTAGCAAGGTGGAACTTAAGATGGAAGGTATTCACACTTTACTCAAATAACACTTTTGTAATTTGAATAAGTAGGCACTTAGCAAGATAGATCTAAGTAGACATGATCTTGATCAAGATGCTGGTCAGATAGCACTAATGGCTAGGTTTGACAAAAGGGTTCACTAGGTAGATTGGAGTAATTCTAAAAGGAGTAGTTTTGACCCTATAATAGAATTTACTCAGACCCTCATATTAGAATTGAGTGATTGTGAACTGGTTCTAGAAAATATGGGAGTGATGCTACTGGATAGCCTGCAGTAAAACAAAGCTACTGCAATTGGATTTATTCTAAAATAAATTTTAGAACTCAAGATATGGTCAAATTAGTGATTTGGATAGATTTGGATGCACAAAGTGTGTGCACGTATCAATTCTGGGTTTTCTTGATCCTATGGTGTTCTGCAGGTTCTAAGAAATCCAGAGACTACAAAATTGTAATTTTTGGATACTTGGTTCAAGGGATATGAATTAAACACACTAACAGAAGGTTCAAACCCAATTTGAAATTAGTTTCAAATTGAACCCATGAAATATAAGATATTACTGAACTACTGGATTCTACAGGTTTCAAGGATTTCAACGGTATCTTATTTGTTATTTTTGGACCTACAGAACAAAAGATATGAATTTTGCAAGATTGAGTTGAAATCTGATTTGAAAATCTATTTGAAATCTGTTTCGATTCAGACAGGGCCACGTGGCGCGTTCTGATTAGTCGATACCCTTTCGGGTGGATCACGGTTTACAGTCGTCGGATCTAAAGGAGATTGGACGCACCAGATCTGAGGGTACCCGTTCGTTAAGTGATTCTATCAGGGGCGTTCGATCAAGATCTAACGGTTCACAGGGAGGGGAAGGGGAGCTCACAGTGAGGCTATGTTTCCGGCGAAGTTCATCGGAGAGGCGGCCAGGGGTGGTCGTCGGTGACGGATATGGTGGCCTCTGGCGAAGATGGACCTGACGACGACGTGCGGGAGAGGATGGCGAAGGCGATGGTGTCGACGGTGTGCTTGCACTCGTGCTGTAACGAAGACGAGGGGTGGCCGGAGAGGAAGGCGGCCTCGGGTGACGACGGTGGGGTCGTCGCACTGCAAATATCACACAACTCCAAGCTTTAGGAGATGCGCCTGAGAGAGGGGAAGAGTATAGGAGGGAGAAGGGGACGGCGGTTTCACCGGGAGGTGCCGGAATCGGCCGTGGTTACCTGCAGATATGCGGGGCTCCGGCGAGAAATTTCGCCGGCCTGGCGGCGCTATTACACGGGAAAGTAGAGGGGAAGGCAGGAGGGGATCTCGGGCTACTTATAGGTGCAGGCGCAGGGAAGAATTACTCAGGCAATAAAGAGAAATGAAGGGGGGAGTAACGGCGGGCTTGGGCGTTATTCCGGCGTAATTTCCGTTCGGAGGAAGAAGAAGGCCGGACTGACGGGGGGGTCCCACCAGTCAGCGAGATAGAGAGGGGAGAGGGATACCGGTTCGGGTTCCTTCCTGGGCTGGCTCGGCCGGTTTGGGCCCCGGATCGGCCCAAGTGGGCTAGCCTCTTCCTTTCTTTTTTTTTCTTTTTTTTTGTGCTGTTTCTTTTCTTATTTTCTGTCTTCTTATTTCTTCATAACTTTTGCAAAGATACTTCAATTCAAATCAAACTTCTTCCAGAGATTTTCAAAAGGGGTGCACATTATTCTAAGTCAGTAATAAAACAAGTTTTCAAGTAAAAGGGGGTATTTTCAATAAAACATTATGAACAAAGCAAGAGGGACTTGCTTGCATAAAACAAATTAGAAATAGGGTGGGAAATTATTCTTTTCAGAATTTGTGAAAATACTTAATATAGATAGTGTTTGAAATTATCTTTCAAACTTAAATTTTGAGAAAGAAATCTTTAGCAGATATAAACCTTTTAAATAATACTCCCTATGCTAATAGCTTGCATAGGTTTTGATATAAAAGAAGGGGAAATAATATTTTGATACTTGATCTTTCTAAAATAAGTTCTTCAAGAAGATAATAGAAAGTTTAATATATTTTTCTAATAAAGCTTTCAAATAGACTCAAAAGTTTTAAATCCCTGTGAAATTTCAATCATCTCAAGCAACACAAAGGCAAAAAATTTCCCCCAAAATTTGACAAAATCCTGGGTCGTTACAGATATTTCTTGGGGTGCGTGGACATCCCCAAGCTTGAGCTTTTGTCCATTCTTCAACTCATCTCATCATTCTCCAATCCCTACACTTGAAAACTTCCTTCATACAAAACTCAACACAATTCTATTAGCAACATTAATGTAAGCATAATAATGAATCAACCCCTTATGGTTCAGATTTCAACTCAAAACCACCACATATAAAGCATATACTACTGTATCAACTTCCCCAAAAGTTCCGTGATCAAAAGAACTCAAAAAGAAAGCGATCGAGAGGCAAACACAAATAGTGGCAGAAATCTGTCAAAACAGAACAGCTGACAAAGGTCGATTTTTTAGAGGGTTTTCTGTTGCTCAAATCAAAAAGTGTAAAACTAATGAAAGTTTGGATATAACCTGGGGCATATGCATAAGAAATCTCAGGTCAAAAAGATATTCTGAGAATTTTTACGAATTTTTACGGTGCAGCACCGAAATCTGTTTCAGGACAGCAACATCCCCAAATCTTACCTCACTCAAATTAGAGGCTTCTCTTGGCACAACAACAATATAAAAATGATAAGAAGTGGTTATTACAGTAGTAATAACTTCCAAGACTCAAATAAAAGAAAAATAACTGAAAGTAAAACAATGGGTTATCTCCCAAGAGTGCTTTTCTTTAACGCCTTTGAGCTAGGCGCAGAAAGGTGAAAATCAAGTATTTTCAAAAGAGGCATTAAGATCAATTGCAGAAGTATTTTCAATAAGGCATTGTATTGCATCCACATAAGTTTTTGAAGACCCCTTGTGATCACACTTTGGTTCACTCAAATCACTAAAAAGATTTTTAGGACAAACCCAATCAAAATTATTTTCAAAAGCCTCATGCAATCCCAAGAGTTTGCTAGGTATTGGTACTTGGGTTTCTTCATTGTTTGTACCAACAACCTCCACATGCGAGCCAAGCTTATTAAAACGCTTAAAAACTTTCCTATCTTCAATAGCAACATCTCTAAATTCTCTACGCAAGGTTTCCAAGATAAAATCTTTCTTTTCAGAGTCTTCAATATCATAAAGCTTAAGAAACATTTATTGCATAAAAGGATTAAGGCTAGCAAACCTAGCTTCCAACATGTGAACTAAATAAGCAGAAGCAACTTCATAACTAGGAGCAAGCTCAGCCAAAGACTTATCCTCAACATCTTTATGCATACTAATATGATTAAAGAACTCCTCGATGTTACTTTTCCCAATAATAGAACCACTACCTACTGAGAGGTCCTCCAAAACATACTTAGGGAACAACATAATGAACTAAAAATAAAGAAATAACAACTACTAAAGAAGCTATTTTTTTGTATTTTCAATAAAACGATGCAAGCAAAAATAAAGTAAAGCAAAACTAAAACAAAGTAAAGGATGCGCGTGTGAAACTCCCCTTGCAGAAGTCTTCTTTTTCCCCGGCAACGGCGCCAGAAAAACAGCTTGATGCGGGCAGAATAACCACCTAGTTGGGAACCCCAAGAGGAAGGTATGATGAGCACAGTAGCAAGTCTTTCCCTCAATAAGAAACCGAGGTTTATCGATCTAGTAGGAAAAAGCCAAACTTCAGAAGGTGATGCTTGCTAGCTTCGTGACACTCCAGCAAGGGCGCCGTTAACGACACTTGTTGGCGCGTCTTCTACTAGTAGCAACGCGGAACCTGCACATAACACAACCAAGAACTTTGCTCCCAACTTACGATGAGGTTGTCAATCTCACCGGTTTGCTGTAAACAAAGGATTGAGCGTATCGAGTGGAAAACAGTAGTAGTATGCAAGAAAGTAAACAGTGCAAGTTAAAGTAACAGTAATAGCAATGTAAAGGAAATTGGACCGGGGTCCACAGTTTACTAGTGCTGTCTCTCCATAAGATAAATAACAACATGCTGGATAAACAAATTACAGTTAGACAATTGATAGAATAAAGCTAACGTGCATATGTCACGAGGATCACTATGAGATTCACTCTCGGCATTACAACAAAATACATAGACCGCCATCCAACTGCATCTATGACTAATAATCCACTCGCGGGGATATCGTCCGAACACCCCTCGAGTATTAAGTTGCGAACAACAGATCACTGCATTAAGCAAAATGTGTAATGTAAACAAAACGAATGTCCTTGAACACATGAATATTATTTTCTCCCTAGTGGCAACAGCACATCTACAACCTTAGAGGTTTCTGTCACTCCCCCAGATTAAATAGAGGCATGAACCCAACTATCGAGCATAAATACCCCCTCTTGGAGTCACTAGTATCTACTTGGCCAAGATATCTACTAACAACAGAGAGCATGTAAGATCATAAACAATATAGAGATAACATAAGATAATATTCAGCACATCAACTTAACATAACACCAATATTCATCGGATCCCAACAAACACAACATGTAGAATTACATAAAGATAGTCTCGATCATGTAAGACAGCTCACAAGATCTAAACATGAAGCACATGGTGGAGAAGACAACCATGTAGCTACTGCTATGGACTCATAGTCCAAGGTAGACTACTCACTCATCGTGTCGGAGGCAAGCATGGCGATGAAGAAGACCTCTGGTGGTGATTCCCCTCTCCGGCAGGGTGCCGGAAAGAGCTTCTGGACCCTCCCGATCTCGGGTCGATGACGGCGGCGGATCGCGATGTGTTTCTGGAAAATTGATCGGGTCTTTAAGTTTTTCCCATCGGGGGATCTTTATAGGCGAAGGGGCAGCGTCAGAGGTGGACCAGGGCGGTCTCACACATAGGAGGGCGCGGGCCAGGGGCTGGCCGCGCCGCCCTATTGTGTGGCCGGCCCGTGGCCCCCCTCCGTCTCCTCTTCGGTCTTCTGGAAGCTTCGTTAAATAATAGGAGGTTCGGCTTTTGTTTCGTCCAATTCTGAGAATATTTCCTATGTAACTTTTCTAAAATACAAAAATAGTAGAAAACAGGAAACTGACACTGTGACATCTTGTTAATAGGTTAGTTCCAGAAAATGCATAAAAACGTCACGAAGTGTAACAAAACACTAAACAAATGGTGTAAAAACAAGAATAAAACATCAAAAATTATAGATACATTTGAGATGTATCAGTGTAAAACTCGGTTAAGTTTCGATGTAGGAGTAACATCATCCCCCGGCTTGCCGGCTTCAATGGACACGGACGTACCTGTTGCGTTGGACGCTGGCACAGAGGCACGGGCGTAGCCGTGTCAGACGCCCATGCGTGGGACCAGCTCGACAGACTGAGCCTACTACTCCTAGCTTTTTTGAACGGTCCTACTGCTCCTAGCGATGGATGGATCCAGCGCTGGTTCAAATTAATGCTAGAATATGGAGTAGCAAAAACGTTTGTGTAGTCAACTAGGAACATTACACGAGTTGTATACTATTTTATTTTATTTGCTCAACTAGTCCGCATGGAAAATCAAATGTGTGTCTATTAATGGAGCAAATCAAACAAAAGTTAACAAAAAAGTGTTGTTCATCTCGGAGAAAAAAGTACAAACAAAAGTTTTATAAAAGTGAAATATTTTATAAATAAAAGGAAGTGTTGTTCGTATGCAAAAAAAAAAGTGTAACTTATTTCCTGGAACAAGAAATCTTAAATAAAAGGAACAAAGTGTTATTCACCCGACAACCTTTTTTGTATTACTAATTTTCTAGAACAAGTGGAAAAATATTTTCTAAATAAAAATAACCAAAGATTATTAATCTTAGAAGAAAAAATATGTCAAACTAATTATCTGGTACAAGAGGAACAAATCTTTTCTAAGTAAAAGGAACAAAGTGTTACTCATCTGGGAACAAAAATAATGTGGAACTTTTGTTTCAACAATAGGAACAAATATTTTCTAAATAAAGGAAAAAAGTGTTGTTCATCTCGGATCTAAAAAAAATGTGGAACTATTTTCTGGAAGAAGTGGAACAAATTTTTTTAAAATAAAAGGAAAAAAGTGTTGTTCATCTGGGAAGAAAAATATGTGGAAATATTTTTCTGGAACAAATATTTTTAAATAAAAGGAACAAAGTGTTATGCATTTGGGAACAAAAAAATTATGGAAGTAATTTTTGGAACAACAGGAAGAAATCTTTTCTAAATAAAAGGAACAAAGTGTTGAGCATCTCAGAACAAAAAATATGTGGAACTAATTTTCTGGAACAAGTGGAACAAATATTTTTAAATAATATGAACAAAGTGTTATTTGGGAACAAAACAACTGTGGAAGTAATATTCAGAACAACAAGAACAAATATTTTCTAAAATAAAATGAATAAAGTGTTGTTCATCTTGGAACAAAAAATATGTGGAACTAATTTTCTAGAACAAGTGGAACAAATATTTTTAAATAAATGAACAAAGTGTTATGTATTTGGGAACAAAAAATTGTGGAAGTAATTTTTGAAACAACATGAACAAATATTTTCTAAATAAAAAGAACAAAGTGTTGTTCTTTTTGGAAAAAAAAATATGTGGAAATAATTTTCTGGAACAAGTGGAACAAATATTTTTAAATAAAAGGAACAAACTGTTATTCATATAGGAACAAAAAATTTGTGGAGCTAGTTTTCTAAACAAGAGGAACAAATTTTATATGTAGAAAAAAGGAACAAAGTTTTTTAATCCTAGAACAAAAAAATGTGTTGAACTAATTTTAGAACGAAATATGCACAAAATAGAAAAATAAAAAGAAAAGGAAAAAAATGAAACAGAAAACCAACGAAAATATAAATGAAAGAAAAAAAGAAAAGAAACGAAAAGAATGAAAAAATATAACAACTAAAGAATGTAAGAAATGAGAAAAGAAATGAAAAGAAAAAGAAACAGAACATACCTGAAAATGGGACATCATACGTGAACGAACAATACGAAGCAAAGCAGTGAATGAAGAAATCAAGGTGAGCGACCGGAACGCACATGGGCCGAGCCCATATTCCTTCTCGTGCGGGCGGAATGGCGGCACCGGTACGCTCGGGCGTTAGCGAGCAATTCCGGGTACTACGCGCCAGAGACGGACGAACCGATCGCTACGCGCCATAGGTCGACCGATCAGAATCGTTTCCTTAAAGTTCAGGCGTGCTACGTCCAAACTCTGAAACTTACTCCGAACGAACCCTGAAACTTACTCAGAACGCCCCCGAGAGCAAGTAAAACCCTAGCCTCCTCCAAATCGATCATCCGGCACCTTTGAACTCGACTGCTGCCGCCGCATCCATGGACTCTTCCCCGGCTCCCGCGGCTTCCCCCGCAGCCGAGGACGTCGCCGCATCGATGGACCCATCTCTCGACGCCTCCTCTTCCGCTGCCGCCGGTGCCGCAGTCGAGGACGAGCGGTTCGACCTGCTGATGAGCATCTGCGAGGAGTGTATTCAGCGCGACGAGCTCAGGCGGCTGCTGCAGGATAAGCCCGTCCCCATCTGCTACGACGGGTTCGAGCCCTCCGGCCGCATGCACATCGCCCAGGTTTGACCAAACTCCGATAACTTCCAATCAGAATTTCGTATTTGATGACACGTGATCTTATCAGGGCGGTGTTATTAGGATGTAATGTTGTGATATGTGCCTACAGTGTAGTCTAGGTAGTTCTTGACCAGCTAATTTATATAATTCCCAAATAAAGGTTAGCACTTGGCATGATATCATGTACTCCTAGCTGGCTGTTTGTACTACATGTATGCCTGGCTTAGTTTTTGGATAACCCTGACTCAGTTAATCAGTGCTCTACTGCTCTGAAAAGAAAATGATTAGTTTACCACTCCCATTAATTGTTTACTGATTCATTGTTCTGCAAGATTAATATGAACAAAATGTGCTAGCTATATAAATGATTAATCTTAAGCAATTCTTGTGCGTGCTTCCACAATTGTGAAAAGGGTACTTTAGTGATGCAGGAGACAAATATGCACAAATTGTTTCAGATCATCTGAGAAGGACTTGTTGGTGATAGACATCTCATGTATTGTATTCACAGGGTATTGTTAAGACAATTAATGTTAACAAGATGATCAGAGCGGGATGCAAAGTGAAAATCTGGATAGCAGACTGGTTTGCTCAGCTAAACAACAAAATGGGTGGTGACCTAGAAAAAATCCAGACCGTCGGGTGCTACATGATTGAAATATGGAAAGCAGCTGGTATGAACCTCGATGGTGTTGAGTTCTTATGGTCCTCAGAAGAAATCAACAGTCGTGCAAATGAATACTGGACACTTGTAATGGACATTGCCAGGAAAAACAATGTTAAGAGAATAACGAGGTACGGCCATTTAGATTGCGCATGAATATTTAAATGATTCTTTAGTTCCAAAGCTCTACGTAGTTTAGTTGTCTAATTTTTTTTCCTTTACTCACAGGTGTTGTACGATTATGGGCCGTGCTGACAATGAGGAATTGACTGCTGCACAGATCTTCTATCCTTACATGCAATGTGCTGATATATTCTTTCTGAAGGTTAGTATATGTATATTGCAGACAACCCTATTTAAATATCCAAAGGAAGGTTAACATGTTAGCAAGGGAATACGCTGACGACATAAAACAGAAGAAGAAACCAATAATTTTGTCACATCGTATCCTGATCTGACACTATTGTGTTATTTATGATTTTTCTGTATTGTTTTGTCTTATTAGCGTTGATATATGTGTATCAGTGGTTAGCGTGTTAGAATTCCTGAATAGTGGTTCATTGCTTGGTTGTACAAAAAAAGTTATTCCTTAACGTGAATTACAGATATGCTTCCCGGTTTCAAAGAAGGCCAGGAGAAGATGTCAAAGAGTGATCCATCCTCGGCTATCTTTATGGAAGATGATGAGGTTCTCCTGATATTTTCTCTTCACTAATAATCTTTATTTCTCAAAAGCTTGTGACACCTAATCAGTCCATGCAACCTCATCCTGAGTTGTTTGAATGTTGAAATATATTACTCGTCTAGGATAGTGTAGGGTATGGTCCTTGTCTGCCATGCAAGAAAATGAAGCCCTTGCCATTATATGTTACATTTTGCTATACTTACATCGTAGTTGTGGTCCTTAATATGGGTTAAAATGCACTTTCTAGTATTTTTTTTAAAGTTTCTACTACTTCAGTTTGGTTTGGTTTGCATTGTATTTATTGTTTGCTTATAATTTTCCTTGTCATTCAGTTGATATTTTTTATGGCATGCACTCATCAGTTTATCATTGTATCGAGCTGATAATAACTTTGGAATTTTTGTGCAATATCTATTTGTCAAGGCTTGGCCCTTCTTCTAAGCTGATATTGTACTCTTACCAAATTTATTGCAGGCTCAGGTTAATGTGAAGATAAAACAAGCTTTTTGCCCTCCCAATATTGTCGAGGGTAATCCGTGCCTGGAGTACATCAAGTACATCGTTTTCCCATGGTTTGACAGGTTTGAGGTGGCTCGGAAAGAAAAAAATGGCGGTAACAAGTAATATTCTTTTCTTGGACTGCCAAATGTTCAAAACACTCCTTTCTAATGTCATTTATGCAAGAGCGCCAAATAATATAAAGATGTCTATGCCACAATAATCCATGACTGTTGAATGAACACATGGTCATCCATTTAGTTTATCCCTGCTGAAATTGTTTACTGTTGAGTTTTGAGTCTCCAACATCGAAGGCCTTATGTCTGGAATTATAACTATGATTGCTTTTAAACAGGACATTCTTAAGCATGGATGAACTCATTGCTGATTATGCGATTGGTGCTTTGCATCCTGCCGACGTTAAACCTTCTTTGGCCAAAGCGATTAACGAAATATTGAAGGTATTTTCTTCCTCATATTTTCTAATAATGTGGCGCTGTCTTCCAGAAGCCATAAACTTGTGCACTTTTAAGTAGTAACTTCCAGTTTTTGCTTGTTTTTTTGTTCATTCTCTACCGCATTTTTAGTCAATTGAATTGTGGATTTGTGATGCTTGAGACAGTTACTATTGATTTTTTTTTGGACCATTCCATCACTGCATTTCTCATGATTTGCATCATCCCTAGCAAATAAACCAATGGACTGTTTTTACTTTTGAGGTGTCAATCTTGTTTCCTATTAATGTAGTTTTGAATTAACCTGTTTGTCATCTGGACACCTATGGTTTGTTTCAATCAAGTTCATCTTTTATAGATAATAATGTGAATGTCTCATATTTTATTCATACATACAATTTATTTGGCCCTAATTACATTTTGCATTTGCAGCCTGTTCGCAACCACTTCAACACCAGCAATGAAGCCAAAGTTCTCCTCAACACTGTTAAGGTACAACATTTGTACCGAATTCCGTGAATGAACGTCAAGTAGAAACTCTAGCATTTATCTGCCTACATACTTATTACTCCAGATACACTCAGAATTCATCCTCACGCCCCATGCTCCTGCTCTGCAGTGAACAATTGCAGCAAGTTACCAGTCGGCTTTTGTCGATTTAGTACGCATAACTGTGCAAACTTCATATATCTATTCAATTTAACTCGAATCCAGTCTTCTTTCCGTTGCTCTCACGGAACTTCCAGCGTTCTAGATAAATCTGTTACTGGTTGTTATTGCCAGCATTGTTTGGTTGCGAGGAATTTAACACAGACATGTTCTCTTTTGCAGAAGTACAGAGTAAGCAGTTGAGGAGCATATCAGGGTTCCACGCTATGCCCGTGTGGCCCTGCCCCCTCGTCGAGCCCTGATTTCTGCATCTAAGGCAGCAAGGTCAGTGGCGATCAGTTTTTTTTTTCCAGATGGAGTTATTGTACAGAATATTAGGCTATTGGATGCAGCGGAGAGAGAAGATAGGCTGCTGAGAGGCATGTGGTCGATGGGAGCGAAGGGCTCAGATTGAAGACTCTTCTCGGCCAAAGATAACAACTCTAGTTAGCTGAATAATCGTGCGTTGCCATGACCTTTGAGTTGTTTTCATCATCGCACATGTTAACATAAAATGCATGTGATGTCCACTTATATAGAAAATGTAACCTCATAGTATTTCACAAAACATTAAAATTTTAACTTTATATGCATACGAAGCAATGGCCCAACTAAAGTGATATGTGATGTCATTGTATCGTCTCTAATCATTCTATTGATTCATTATCTTGGTTGAGCAGTGCACATTGCATCGTCTCTAAACATTCTATTGATTCATTATCTTGGATTGAGCAGTGCACATGTCTGTATCCCTTGCTCCAATCTTTGTTGACTACATCTGTGCATCCTGCCCTTAGAGCATGTCATCGACCCAGCCCCTCCTGGCACCAACACTGACGAAGGATGTGAGGCCCAAGACCAAGACCCGAAGGAGAACCGGCCCAGACGCGTCAAGAGAAGGCCCGCCTGGATGGCAAGGGGAGACTGGGTCACCTAAGCAGTATTAATAGGAGGTTAGCGCTTGGATAGAACTTGTCTTGTACCGTAAGAAAGAACCGGACGGCGGAGCCGTGAATCGTGTGCGAGGTAGGGTTGAGTGCCTGTATCTCCTCCGATCCGAATCCTGTATCTGCTACTATAGATCGAAGTACTCGGTGCTTACAAGTGGTAATCAGAGCCATCAGATCCACCAGATCCACATCCTGGAGTTTCCCCTTCACCACCATCGCACCCGCTTCGCCGTTCATCGCCGATCTGCTACCATGGAGAGTTTGTCGCCGGAGGCTCGAGCCCTCTACGATCTCCTCAAGGCCGATACGCGTGAAGAGTACGAGCAGCGCTTCCTCCAGTACAAGAAGGAGTCACTGGATGCAGTCAAGGTGTTCGTCGACGAGACCACGGCTCAGTTCAAGGAGGTGAACGCCTCCGTGGCGGACGTGCGTTCTTCTGTCGGCGCCGATCTGCGCGCCGCCAAGGACTCCATCGGCGCAGATCTCTTCAACGTCAAGACCACTCTGAGTACGGAGATCGCGGGCCTTGCTGCTTCGGTCGACCGCCTGCTGCGATCTCTGCCTCCTCCTCCAAGCAGGTGGATCACTCGAGGTGGAGAGGACAGGCGGCCCCATGAACATAGCCAAGCACGCCAGCCAGAGGACAAGTGGGCTAGCTTGAAAGCATTCAGGCGCTCCAAGGGGCTTTGTTTCGTTTGTGGTGAAAAGTGGAACCGTGAACACCAGTGCAAAACAGCCGTTCAACTGCACATTGTGCAAGAAATGTTGGAATGCTTACCATCATTTGAGCTGGAGGATGACGATGACCTTGCTGCGGCAGATCCTGCGATGCCGCCTCCACAACATTTGATGATGCTATCAACAGCTGCTCTGAATACTGGAACTACTGCTCCCAGGACAATGCAGCTGCGGGTGTTGATACAGGGCAAGGAGTTCCTGTTCCTGGTTGACTCTGGCAGTTCTTCTTGTTTCATTGATGAGCAGAAAGCCATGCTCCTGACTGGATCCCATTCCCTCGCATTACCAGTTCCAGTAAAGGTGGCCGGTGGCGCAATCCTGCAGAGTACCCAGTTTTTTCCTCAGTTGCAGTGGGAAGCTGATGGAGCCCAGTTTCATGATACATTCAAGGTGATTGATTTGGCGAGCTATGATGGAATTGTTGGTCTTGACTGGTTAGGGAAATACAGTCCCATGACCACACACTGGGAGGAAGGATGGATTGCGTTCCAGCATGCCGGCCGGCGTGTCGTGTTGCACAGTGAACAGCCTGTTCAATGCACTCATGCGTTGGTTCAGATCAGTGCCCTCCACGAGGAGCAGCAATCGGTGACAGTGTTGCCTGCTGAAGTGCAAACTCTGATTGATCGCTTTTCTTCTGTGTTTGCCACACCGACTGGGTTACCACCTCGTCGACGACATGATCATCACATTCCTCTGATCCCAGGTGCACGGCCAGTTTCTGTCCGGCCCTATCGTGTTGCTCCGGAACTCAAGAATGAAATCGAGAAGCAGATTTCTAAATTATTGGCCCAAGGTGTTATCACGCACAGTACCAGTGCCTTCGGCTCTCCTGTGCTGCTTGTTAAGAAGGAAGAGACCGCTTGGCGCCTTGTTGTGGATTATAGGCACCTGAACGCTCTCACGGTTAAGGGCAAGTATCCACTTGCAGTTATTGATGAATTGCTCGATGAACTCGCTGGCTCTCGTTGGTTTTCTAAGCTGGATCTTAAGGCGGGGTACCATCAGATCAGACTTGCCCCTGGTGAAGAGCATAAAACGGCTTTCCAGACACATCATGGCCACTATGAATTCAAGGTCATGGCGTTCGGTCTAACAGGAGCTCCAGCAACGTTCCAGCGTGCAATGAATGTGACCTTGGCTCCTGTCTTGAGGAAGTACGCTGTGGTTTTCTTTGATGACATTTTGGTTTACAGCCCAACCTATGAGGAACACTTGTTGCATCTGGAGGAGATTCTGTCGATTCTGCAGCGTGAGCAGTGGCAAGTTAAAGCAAGCAAATGTGTGTTTGCACAACAGTCTGTCGCATATTTGGGGCATGTCGTTTCAGAACATGGCGTGGCCACTGACAGCTCTAAAATTGAGTCCATCCGCACTTGGGCAGCACCTCAGAATCAGAAAGAGTTGCAGGGTTTCCTTGGTTTAACGGGGTATTATCGGAAGTTTATTAAACATTATGCTATCCTTAGCAGTCCACTGTCAGCCTTGCTTAAGAAAGGTGTAGTGTTCAGTTGGACACCTGATACTGAAACAGCCTTCCAGGTTCTGAAGAACGCACTCATCTCAGCGCCTATCCTAGCCCTTCCCAATTTCAATGAGCAGTTTGTGATCGACACGGATGCGTGTGATGTTGGCATAGGGGCTGTTCTCTCCCAGCGTGGGCATCCTGTCGCTTACGTCACTTACGTCAGTCGTGCTTTAGGGCCTCGCAACAGAACTCTGTCTGTGTATGAAAAAGAATATCTCGCCATCTTGTTAGCTGTTCAGCAATGGCGGTCTTACTTGCAACTGGGACAGTTTGTGATCAGAACAGACCACCAGAGCCTCACCCATCTCACTGACCAGCGGCTTCACACTGAATGGCAGAAGAAAGCACTGACCAAGTTAATGGGGCTCCAGTACATTGTGCAGTACAAGAAAGGAATTCATAATGGAGCAGCAGATGCTCTCTCTCGCAAGCCGCCTCACAGTTCGCAGGTTTTTGCAATTACTACTGTGCAGCCGGCGTGGCTCGCGTCAGTCGAAGCTAGTTACCAACTGGATAATCATGCTCAACAATTACTTCAGAAGCTTGCACTGGATCCCACTTCTGATGACAAATTCACTCTGAACCATGGAATTCTCAGGTGCAATGGTCGTATTTGGGTTGGTGGCGATCCTGCTCTCCACACTCGTTTGATCTCAGCTTTTCACGACAGTCCACAAGGGGGGCACTCTGGTTTTCCTGTGACTTATCGGCGACTCTTGTCTTTGTTCTGTTGGCCTTCCATGAAGAGTATGATCCGGGAGTACGTGCGCAACTGTCATACCTGTCAGCAAGCTAAGTCGGAAAGACTGCCTCCGGCTGGCCTCCTCCAGCCACTGCCAATTCCTTCTGAGCCTTGGGAAATGGCCACAATGGACTTCATCGATGGACTTCCACTGTCCCGCCACTTTAACTGCATCTTAGTTGTTGTGGACAAGCTGTCGAAGTATGCACATTTCATTCCTCTGCGCCACCCCTACACAGCAAGCAAGGTGGCTGATCTCTTTGTGAGTAATGTTTACCGTCTGCATGGCTTACCACAGTCTTTGGTGTCTGATCGCGATCCGGTGTTCACAAGTGCTTTCTGGCAAGGTGTGTTTAAAGCCACAGGAACTTAGCTGAAAATGAGCACCGCGCACCATCCTGAGACGGACGGCCAGACTGAACGTGTTAATCAGTCCATAGAGTGCTACCTTCGCTGTTTCATCAGTGCTCATCCACAACGTTGGGCGCAGTGGCTTCCGTTGTGCGAGTTTTGGTATAACACTAACTGGCATGCTTCGCTTGGCAAGTCTCCGTTCGAGATTCTCTACGGAAGGAAACCCAGGTACTTTGGCATTACGGCAGCTAGCACTATTGCTTCTTCTGACGTGCAGGCTTGGCTCGCCGAACGGAAGCTTGTTCTGGCTTCGGTGCAGCAGCATTTGCTGCGGATGCAGCAGCGCATGAAGGTTCAGGCCGACAAGCACCGCCGTGAGCGTGTCTGCGCTGTTGGGGACTGCGTCTTCCTTCGTCTGCAGCCGTATATCCAGACCTCGGTGGCGCCGCGTGCGAATCACAAGCTCGCCTTCAAGTTCTTCGGTCCCTTCGAGGTGATCGGGCGCGTGGGACAGGTCGCGTACAAGCTTGATCTGCCGGCAACGAGCCGCGTCCACCCCGTCTTCCATGTCTCCCAGCTCAAGCCCTGCATCGGCCCGGGTACGTTGGTCAGTACCACGCTGCCGCCTGCCGAGGACGTCTTCCAGATTCCGGTATGTGTCCTTCGCCGCCGTGTCGTCCAACAAGCTCACCGCGCCATCGCCCAAGGGTTGATCCAGTGGAGCGGGACGTCACAAGATCAAGCAACATGGGAGGCTTTGGACGAGCTGCGACAGCGGTTCCCTCATGCACCTGCTTGGGGACAAGCAGGTTTCGAAGGGGAGGGGATTGTCAGCGACCCAGCCCCTCCTGGCACCAACACCGACGAAGGATGTGAGGCCCAAGACCAAGACCCGAAGGAGAACCGGCCCAGACGCGTCAAGAGAAGGCCCGCCTGGATGGCAAGGGGAGACTGGGTCACCTAAGCAGTATTAATAGGAGGTTAGCGCTTGGATAGAACTTGTCTTGTACCGTAAGAAAGAACCGGACGGCGGAGCCGTGAATCGTGTGCGAGGTAGGGTTGAGTGCCTGTATCTCCTCCGATCCGAATCTTGTATCTGCTACTATAGATCGAAGTACTCGGTGCTTACAGAGCATCTCTAGCAGTCCCCTTAAAACGGCCCAAATCCTTACTTTCCCAGTGAGTTTCAGCCACAAAACAAGCTCATAAACAATGCCTGGCCCTTAACGAGTTTTATGCGGCCCACAAATGCTCTCTTGCGGCTGGTATATGTACCGTTTGGAGGGGTGTTTGCGGGTCAAAACCCGATTCTCCCCGCTGCACGCACTCCTCCTTGATCCCTCGCTCCGCCGCCGCGCCTCGACCTCGACTCGGGCAAGAAATTAGCGCGCATAGCGGTCCTTCCTCGCTCCGATGTGGTCGACTTCGATAGTGTGGGCGGTGGCCGTAGAGGAGGCGGGAGCCCCCCGGCAGCGGCTCCTTCTCCCCTAGCCAGAGCAGCAGCGACGTCTCCCACCGGTGGAGGAGCAGAGGCGGTGAAGAAGCGTGTCGCCTTGCTCGACGACGAGTGGGTCTATGGCGAGAAGATGGAGATGGTGGAGAATGAGCGGATCATCGGACCAGACAACTACGTCACCGACGACGACAACGTCGAGCGGCGCTCCTTTGAGTTGCAGACACGGCTCTCGGAGCAGGAGGCCGAGGCGGAGCGGTAGTGCGAGGAGAGGGAGAACCTCGCCGCCATCGTCTGTGAGTGTGAGGATTGGCGCGCATAGAGCGTCACTCGCCGCGTCAAGCAGGAGGCCATCGACACCCACATGCCCGGTGAGTTATCCCGGTGCCAAATGTTCAAAATACTAGATTGTAGTTAGGGTTAGATCCTCCCCGGGTAGGTTAGTTCGTGGAATGTGCGATCGATTTTGTAAAGGTGTTGTCCTCTATGTATGAAGTGCGTACGAACTATTTTTTTTAAAAAAATTGCATTTCAGTATACAGGTAATGATATACGTGAGCTCTGCGTCGAATCGTAATATGTTTTAACATGCCATATACTCGCGATTTGCAGTTTGAGAATTTAAGGGCGGATGTGGCAGAATTTTTATGAAAAGAAAAGGCGAAAATTGTATTCTCCAACGCATGCATCAGATGAAGAGGATTCAAATCGCCAGCGAAATCTGGTAAGAATATGACAGAACTGGCCGTTGAAGAGCACCAAAGGCCAACGATGATGATATTTCACTCTCTGCCACTAAACAACTGCTGATAAAGATGACCACAATGACGCAGTGATGGGCCAAAAAGATTCTTGCGCGCATAGGCATAGCGTGGTGATCCCCTACCGGTGGTGGCCTCACTAGATTCAGAATCTGGATATTTTGCTTTTACGGCCAACTTGCCGCCGGGTCCGTTCGTCAGATGTGGCGGTCGGACAGCCAGATGTCCGAGAAATCTATACTGTATGCACTACCTCCGCATCGAGGAGGCCATGCCAGATATTGTAACATTGTCAGTGTGCCACCATATTATACTCCATCCGATCCAAAGTTGTACTAAATCACTCTTATTTTAGCACAAGTGTCACACATGACCTCATCATCCAAATATAGCATTACTTCTCTTGCTTAACTTAATATGTGGCCCCAGCTGTCGGGAAGGCTTCTTCGACACACCAAACTCGCCGCCGAACAACACCGAGGATCGCCGCTGCCGTGAGAAGGGGCTTGCCACCCGTGGAGAGAAGCCTCATCGCCGCCCGGGCTTCGCCTGCCCGTTCTTCCGAAGGCAGTGGGTGAGAGGTGGAGAGGTGACTTAGGGTTGCTAGGCGGCAGCGCGGTCGCCCCCATGTCGCCTAACCCTAGGCTATACATTAGTGTTTTCTATATTCATCTGCATTACAACAAGTGTGTTACCTCCGCATCATGGAGACCGTGTCAGGTGGAGACAATTTTATATTAGTACAAATGTTAGAGATGATCTCGATCTTTCAAGTACAGTACTTCCTCCAACTATTATAATCTATCTAAATATAAATATATAGGGTGTCTCTAACGATCAGTTTGCTGAGAACTAACTTAAGTCTCAGCTAACTGCCGTCACCCAGAATACAACCAGCGATTTGATCGTTGTTTTCCGTTGTTTTGTTGTTGTTGTCCTTGATTGGGCCTAGTATTCTTTGTTTCTTGCCCACCTGCATTTTTTCAAACAAGACTTGTCATTTTCGTTATTGGGCCTTGTCCAACCAAACAAAGACCAACTTGAACCACAAGAAAGGAACCAGTAGCAGCAAGGGGTTTTATGCAAATCTGGCAACTACAAATGATCAAAAATATCCTGTGTAACACAGAAATTATGATAACCCCCTAGAAATATCAGTATCTAACACACGCCAGGAACTCAACCACTCCCAGATTTCGTTGGCGTTTCCTCAAGATCGATGGCAAAACATATCTAAAAGGCACCCCCAGCTCTGGACAAGTTTGTAGACCATGGATTCATGGCGTGGTGGTGATCACAGTAAGAACCTTATTCCTTTCCCCTCCTTCTAACCTTGTACTCCCTCTAGAGCTACTTCCAAACCATGAATTCATGGCATGGTTGTAAGCAAAGTAAGAATTCTTCACACTTTTTCTCCCCCCCCCTTTGATGTTCTATTTCCAATTCCTTGTGACCGTATACTACCAAGTCCAGACCAAAGCAGTTCTTTCCCGAATCAAAACAAAGATAAACTAGCTAATTGCTATTCATTGTTTGCAATGTCCCAGATTTTACTAGCTACTATTCAGTTTATGCACTAACAGACTTTAGTTTGTGATGAAAATTGTTGACATGGTTATTGTTATTTACCAGATCATAATTCACAATGTGAGGATGACATAATAGGAACCCAGGTAAATGTTTGAATTGACTACAAAGAAATCTAGCTCTAAAAATTAAACTAGCATAACTTAACAAGCAAAACAACATTGTATTATTTTCAGATTCCCAAGAACAAGAATATAGGCGGCTCGACAAGTATGGTAAATCAATACCTGTGTGGAGAAGGAAGTAACACCAACATTGCTGCTGCAACTTCCATGAGCCAGGTAACCCTTCTCCCAAAAAACCTGCAACTTGTATCTCAGAAAACAAAACTAAAATTTAACATATGTTATTGAATTGCATATTTCACAATAGGAAAAACAGAAGAAAAAGAATACAAACCTTCTAAATATCAGTTGTATCATTGCTAAAGGTGTCCCATATATATTCCTGTAAACTATTTCATTCACACAAGAAGAATAATAACAGGTAAATTAACAGCTATAACATGCAACAGGTAGCACAATTACATAATACGATACCAAGGTTCATTACAAGCCATAATAATAATTTAAAGAGGTCCCAGCTGTGCACTTGCACTTCATCACATAAGGCAATACATATAAGATAAGTCTTTGCCAAATCCTACTAGATTATAAACTCCATGACAACAACTAGTAGCGCACGATATCGAAGGAGATCATGAGTCCTCTCCTAGTCATGTGAAACATGATAAGAGCCCCAATACCAGCAACCAGATTGTTCTTGGCAGCGAACACTTCCCAACCAGACTTGAAGCGGATCCTTTTATCAGATGATTTGAAGTACTCTGCGGTGATGTTATGACAATCTAGAGGTGCAAGTAGAATAGCTTTGCCTTTCTTAGGTATTCCTAGAACTGACACAATTGTTTTCGGAATGTGCTACATAAAACAAGACAAAAAAAAGGAAAAAAGAAATTAACATATGCATGATACAGAAGAGATGGAAAGAAATAGATGCATGATACCAAAAAAAGACAAGTCAGTCTTTACCAGGCAGTTGCTTTTAATGTTTGACTCAGTGAAGATATGCACAAAGATAACCCCAAGACCTATTCCACGAGTGATGATAGCCTGATTAATCCTTGCAATCTCAGAATTTGTTGGTTCCATTCCTTCTGGAAACACAACCCTCTTTGCTGAATCATTGAAAACATATTCCTCTGCAAACAAAAATGAGTAGCAGGGTTAATTTGAGATCAGAGAAAACAAAATAAGTAAACAATAATGACATAAAAGCTTGTTTGTTGTCATACCTCGAACCCTCTCCTTTAAATAGCCATACTTGCTCACTGGGTGAATTGTCAGATATGGTGATTTGGAGTCCATGTCCAGTCTAATCTCATCACCGTGCTTCATGTTGTAATCAGATAAGAAAGTTGGGTTGTCCAACCCAAAGATGCAAGTTTTCTTGTTTCTTTTGTCTAACTGGAAATTGTAGAACTCATGTCCAACTGTTTCAACGCGCAGAGTAGATTTGGTAACTGAGTTGAACTTCTTCCTTGCAAAGCAAGGAACAGTCTGTAATAGAAAAGAAAATGTATAAGAAATAAGAAAACTGTTATCACTGAAAAAACAGATTAGAAACACAAAAAAGATACTTGCCATATGATCTTCAAAGTTGCTGCGGAGTCGTATGTACACATAAGTCTTTTTGCTATTTTTTTGGCCACAAGGACCATCCTTGGTTCCACAAACTTGACACTTCATCTAACATGAACATGCAAGACAAAAAAGTTTAAGAAAACAAGTAGCAAGATGGAGATTTAAATCAAAAAAAAAATCATCCATACACAAACATAGTTGTTTACTAGATACATGTTGTTAGTTGTTGTTTGCATATTACCATGAAAACAAGTATGATTCATCGATAACTGTGAGGTTTTTAATACTATATTAGAAGCACCAAACTTTCATTACCATATAGAAAAACAATATTTATACTATGAGTTCCTTCCAGATTTCAAGGGAACTAAAGAAATACAGAGTTCCTATAACCTAATAGAAATATAAAGACTATTGCATAAACAAAGGGCTTGGGAAAAGTAGAAAACTACCAGAAAACACAAGAAAACCTGATGAAAGAAAAGAAAAGGAGAAAGAGGCAGTTTGGCTGGACCAGAAGCAACACATAATACCAATGGTCCTCACACTTACCTCAAGCAGCTGTTCCAAGCCCCCACCCAGCAGCAAATAGAATGGAGCCCTCTCCTCCTCCTTCGAACCAGAAGGGGAAAATACTTCAGATCTGGACGCAGTAGGTGTTCTGGAGAGAGTAGTTGTGGGTCTTGGGGTTAATATATACTGCCTTAACTCTGGTAGGTGAATAAATGCCATTGCATGTAGTAACCCCCTGGTAACTCTTACCACTTAACCACCCACTTGTAGCATTTACTGCTTTAGTAGCAACATATGTTAACAGCTACTACTGCATGGATGTGTAGTAAAAAACATTACTACAATGAAAAATTATCTAAAATTACAACTACAACTATCATAACAATTGTTTTAACTGTTATATAAATTATTTTCAGGTTTTAATGACACAAGGTGTGGGAATGTCTTACATGGATATGCTATTATCTGTTGAGTCTCCAATACTCTCTCAAGTAAGAAAAGATTAGTATTAAAATATAAGATGGAAATTATCATCTTTTGAAAAAACCTTACATGATCCATTTTGTAGGAATTTATGCAATACAATGCCAACTCAAGAATGGAGCCTATGGGTACTGAGGTACAAGAATATGCAGAAAAATCAAATATTTCAACTGAATTATGTTGCATTAGCTAGTTTAATATATTTTACAAAAACATAGGATGATATTGTTGTTGTCAAATAAATTTCATTTGCAGAACAAAACCTTCATGATTACTGGAAGGTACGCAAGCTCACAGTCACACATGGTAGATGAAGATGAAGATTTCGAAAAAGAACAACCAAAATTTGGTGAAGAAGATGACAATGTAGATGAAGAATACTATGAAGATTATGGAAATCAACACAAGGGAGAATATGCAGCAGACAATTCCTTTAATTGGCAATGGGATGATAATCTAAATCAAGATTATGCACACTCCAAGTCTCAAGCAGATACAGATAATGTTAACAATACAAATAATGTTAACAATGAAGATAATGTTGGCAATGGCAGCGAACCTGATGAAGGACCTGAATTAGAAATGCCTGAAGGTGTTGAGCAACTAACTCCAGAGGACATCAGAATATTCCTTGAAAATGAGAGCGTTGTCGCAGCACAATCAGCAAGCCAGGAAGTTATTGGCCACTATGCTCCACATTTACATATGATCTTTGATACTGAAGAACAAGCCTACAAATTTTACAATGAATATGCGTCAATATGTGGATTCTCTGTGAAAAAAGATGGAAACTACAAAGGCAAGCATGTTGGAGATGAAATAGGAACTAGACGTACTTACACTTGCAGCAAATTTGGCAAAGTAGTTGATGCTGAAGTTCTAGAGAAGAGAAAACAGCAGAAGCAAGAGAGGAAACAGCAAAGAACAGGATCAGCACCTCCTGCTAAAAAAAGGAACATGAGAAGAAATGTTAATTTAGTCACAGGATGCAAAGCAAAACTTGTTGTTTCTTTGAAAGAAAGCAAGTGGTATGTCACAAATATTGAACTCCATCACAACCATCACCTAAGCCCTTCAGATGAGAGCAAATTCCTACGATCCCACAGAATGATGACTGACTAGGAAAAGCTATTTATTCGCACTTTCACTTCTGTGAAACTGCCAACAAGGAAAATAATGGCTATACTGACATACCTAAGAGGTGGGAAGCCTAAAAATGTTCCATACAACAAGAAGTATGTGAGCAATGTGATGACTGGAATTAGACAAGAAGATAAATCAAATGATATGATGAAGGTTCTGGACTACTTTAGAAAGAGAAAAGAAGAGGACCCTAGGTTCTACTATGCATTCGAGAGAGGGCCAGGGAACAAGGTTCGGAGTATATTTTGGAGTGACGGCTTCTCTCGTCAGATGTATGATTTGTATGGAGATTGCTTGAGTTTTGATACAACATACAAAACAAATAAATCCAACCTCCCCTTTGCTCCTTTTGTTGGTGTTACAGGGCATGGACACAACTGTCTCTTTGCATGTGCAATTATTAACAATGAACAAGCTGAAACTTTCAAGTGGCTGTTCAAGGAGTTTCTAACCTATATGGGTGGAAAACAACCTACAACTGTAATCGGCGACCAAGATGTTGCAATGAAGAATGCAATCCCTGCAGTGTTCACAAATTCAGTGCACAGAAACTGCTTCTTCCATATTAAGAGAAAGGCAGAGGAAAAATGTGGTGGGAGTTTTGGAAGAATACCGAACCTGCATGCTGACTTCAGTGACATCCTCCGGAACTCACTCACTGTTGCTGAATTTGAACATCTCTGGCCTGAAATGATTACAAAATATAATGTTGGCCACTTAAAATACCTTAAGATAATGTGGGACAACAGAGATAAATTTGTTCCTGTGTACTACAAACAGAATTTCCTACCTTTCATACACTCGACTGCTAGAAGTGAGGGCACAAATGCAATCTTCAAGGACAATGTTGGATCAACATATAGTGTCATTAGCTTCTTGGGAGAATACCAGAAGATATCTGAAAATATAGAAGAATTGGAAAAAGAACATGATTTAGTAACAAGGACAACTGAGCCAGATTATTGGGTGCGCAGTGAACTAGAATTACAAGCCGGACGCATATACAACAGAAAAATCTTCTATCGGTTCCAGAAGCAAATAATGTTTACAACAAAGTTGCATGTTCAAGAGATTGAAAGGTTTGTTCGCTATGAGGTCTACAAGACACCAATGTTTCAACTTCAAGATTTCAGAGCTTGGAGATACCTTGTTTCAGTTGACATGGCATCACAAAATTTTGCCTGCATATGTTGCAAATTTGACAAGGATGGCATAGTATGTGCTCATATTCTCCGAGTCCTAGTCCATCTAAACATCTCTGAGTTACCTGCAAGGTATTACATTGACAGATGGAAACCAAAAGACAGAAAATATATTAGAGACAAGCAATACATGCCAATTGATCTCACTACAAGTAATAAGCATCTCAGATACTGTGTTCTATCAAAAAGATTGTTAAACATAGCTTCTGAAGGATCTATCACAGCTCATAAATACAGTTATCTGACGGATCAGTGCAAAAACATAGAGGATAGACTTGATGAAATGACAAGAGAAGATGATGAATCAGAAAAACTGAATAAGGAAAAGAGAAAGCAACCTGCTCCCACTCAAGCTCAGCCCCATGAAGATGGATACAATGATTTCCTTGAAGATCCTGATATTGCTCCTTCGAAAGGCCGTCCAGAGAGTTCTAAAAGACAAAAGACATTTGTTGAAGAACTATTTTCCAAAAATAAGATTACATGCAGTCATTGTGGCTCCCATAACCACAACATTGCTACATGCACGAAGAAGCACTTACCAAAATATAGTAAAGAGAAGAAGGGCAGAGGCAATAATAAGAAGAAGCCCAATGGTAATTACTATGTTTTTTGACATATTTTATCTCTAATGCAACATATCACATACATTATGCAAAAAGTTAATGACTCTCTTGTGTATTATGCTTTTTATAGAAGCTAATGATGGAAATGGGAACGAAACAACAAAACAGAGCCAAGCAAAGCATCAAACGAAGGCAGCGGCCAAGACTAAAAAACAACATCAACGATGTCTAGCTTGTGAATCAAAAAATGAAGAAGTTTTCAAATTTTTGTAATATTATTTGACATATTAATTTAGGATACAGTAAGAAAAAAGATGGCATACCTACAATGGTCGCCTTCTTTTCAAAAAAACTTGAAGTACTTGTTCCTTGTATTTTCCCTGACTATACTGTAATTTATAGTTGTGTATTGCAAGAAAGAAGAACAAAAAAGAAAAATATAGCGCCTCGCATGGGACAAATATACAAACAGGACGCATATTCAAGCCATTAACAAAATGAAAACAATCAAAAAATAATGGATAAAAAAAAGAAGATCAACATGGTAACAAGCCGTAGCTTATACTTTCTGCATATACAAAGCACGGATTCAGCAACACAGTCTTCTCTGAGCAAAAAATATACCAGAAAGCAAAAGAAAAATGCAAGAAAAGTAATATCGTTTTGGTTTCTACACATGTCATATTCGGCTGTCCCAGCACACAACCACCACCCCACACTATACAAACTACTACTGTTTTGATGATTATCTGATATGAAACTTGAAATGATATGGACTTGTGAATATTTGCAGATCTTGTTCGTGTAAAACCACCTGCAAAAAGAAAGGAGAATGAAGTGAAACAAATTTAACGACCGAGATATTAGGAATAAAGTGATTACCATAAATCAACAAATATAAAATGAAAAAAGAGTATGTCACAATACAATACCTAACTGTTAAACCCAGAAACTAAGAATTTAGCATCTTCCTCGTAGTTATGATCACTCATGATCATGTCATGCGCGTATTTCACACGGAATGCAGGTATATCCAAATGCGAAAATGAACATTGAGCTGGATATCTTGCACAATAGACCTCGAGATACTTCATGCTGAAGATACCACAGTCATTACTGCAGCAACAACACATTATCCAAAAAAAACAGAGTAAAAATGCTAGAAAATCTGAAAAGGGCCGCAAGGTATAAAAATAGCATGACTCGAACTTATAGAAGGATTTCCGTACCCATTCTTTTGCTTCGGTACATTTGGGTATGCTGTTGCAAATGTGTCAAAGTTCAAATTCTTCAGGCCGGCTTCTTTCCATGTTGTCTTGAAGTTTTTTATCTATTACATAGATAAATTATTATTAAATGTAGAACCAGCTACACACAAAAAATATGAGGTAGAAAAATATATTTAAAATAACAATTAATGTAACACATTCAGTTATTACCATTAATTTTGACACCTTCTTATGATAAGTACTTTCACCACTATAGAAGGAATCAAGAAATATGAAATTTTGGTATTTCATGTCAACCAAGAACACAAACCAGTGGTCATCGTAAACAGAAGGGAAGTACAGCTGGAGAAAAAATGAAGAAGAAAGCAAATATATAAGAACAACAGTACAGAAAAAAAATCTACAAAAAAGATGAAAAAATAATTATACAACAGAAACAGATGAAAGTTGAGTACCCCATCAGACAAGTGTAAAGATTTAGCCTTGTTTGATAAAGAGAACGATTCAACAGCCTTTTTATTCCAATTGACTCTTGTTTCTTCATTTTTCCACTTCTCAAGCAAATAATCATGTTGTGATAATAAAACAACAGCAAACAACATATGGATTCAAATTTCTAAGATAAAAATAATCTGTTTTCTACAAAAAAAACAAACAAGAAACATGAATAGATAACGTACAGAGGTATTATTGAAGAAGAAATGCTTGTTTGATTTTCTTGGATGATTGTCCTTGAACAGTTTCCAAAAGCATTCATTACCCAAGCTTCAAGCCAACCATCTAGTTTAAATGAATTTCCCAACTGAAGCAAGCTCACCCTGATGTTGTCAATATTTATAGCCCAAGACCTTACAAGTTTTTTCAGACATTACATTGGTTATAAGGCAATCAAAAACAATTTGACCTCATGGAAATAGGTATGATAGAACATATTAAATACTGATAAACAGAACTTACAAATTGTGTTCTTCAATATCACACAGTGAAGTAACAACTTCCCAGATCCTTTGTTGAATAGGCTGTACTGCCACTCTTGGGCTAGGATCAACATCAAAAGGAGAACACATATATTTGCTACGTTGTGGTATTCTTTGAGGGAGATAATTTTCTTTGCCACGTCTAGCAGCTCCTAGAGACAAGCTTGTATTGTACAAACTTTCCGCTTCCTGATTCATACTATTACAGGTGTTTTTGAATGACTTTTCACCCAAAATCTGAAGTTCTGGAGATGAATCCTGCAGAACATGTGTTTCATTTGTTAGATTCATATAAAAACCAAAAAGACACCTCGAGTTACGACTGAACTTGCAACTCAAGTTGAAAAGTCTAAAACAGACCATTGAAAACTCAAGTTGCAAGTTGAGTTGCAACTCAAGTTGCAAGTGAACTTGCAAATCTTCAATTGCAAGTCATGTTGCAACTCATGTTGCAACTGAAGAGTCAACTTGGAACTGAAGTTGCAACTTGGCTACCAGCCATACTTGCATAGCTTCAGTTGCAAGTTCAATTGCAAGTGAAGGTTTGTGCAAAAGCAGTTAATACTAGGACAAAAAAGAAGCGGCACTGGGAGCGACCCGCTTCGATTACGACTCGAGTTGTAACTGAAGTTTTCAAAAAAAACAAAACACACCTCGAGTTGCAACTGGACTTGCAACTCAAAAAAAATTGAGTTGCAAGTTGAGTTGCAACTCAAGTTGCAAGTGAACTTGCAAATCTTCAATTGCAAGTCATCTTGCAACTAAAGAGTCAACTTGCAACTGAAGTTGCAACTTGGCTACCAGCCATACTTGCATAGCTTCAGTTGCAAGTTCAATTGCAAGTGAAGGTTTGTGCAAAAGCAGTTAATACTAGGACAAAAAAGAAGCGGCACTGGGAGCGACCCGCTTCGATTACGACTCGAGTTGTAACTGAAGTTTTCAATAAAACAAAACACACCGCGAGTTGCAACTGGACTTGCAACTCAAAAAAAATTTGAGTTGCAAGTTGAGTTGCAACTCAAGATGCAAGTGAACTTGCAAAACTTTGATTGCAAGTCATGTTGCAACTCTCTTTGTTACGACTCAACTTGCAACCCAAGTTGCAACTGAATAGTCAACTTGTAACTCAAGTTGCAACTGGGCTACCAGCCATACTTGCATAGCTTCAGTTGCAAGATCAATTGCAAGTGAAGGTTTGTGCAAAAAGCAGTTAATACTAGGACAAAAAAGAAGCGACAACTGGGAGCGACCCCCTTCAATTAGGACTCAAGTTGTAACTAAAGTTTTCAAAAAAACAAAACACACCTCGAGTTGCGACTGGACTTGCTACTCAAAAAATCTTTCGTTGAGTTGCAACTCAAGCTCAGCACTCATTTGTTACGACTCGACTTGGAACCTGCTGGTGCCAAGTTGACGCGTAGCGGACGGTCCTTGTGCGTGGTGAATAACCAGCCCGTTGGGAACCCCAAGAGGAAGGTGTGATGAGTATAGCAGCTAGTTTTCCCTCAGTTAAGAAACCAAGGTTTAATCGTTCTTGGAGAGGAGAGACAAACGACTGAAGGTGATGCTTGCTAGCTTGCGACAGCTTCAGAAAATTTATATATGGCACCTCGTCCAAGCTTTGCTTGCTAGCTGCAATGCGGAACCTGCACACAACACAACCAAGTACTTCGTTCCCAACTTGCGACGAGGTTGTCAATCTCACCGGTTTGCTTGAAACAAAGGTTACGAGCGTATCGAGTGGAAAACATTAGAAGTATGCGAGTAAAGTAAACAGGTGATAGCAATATGATGGAAATAGGACCGGGGTCCATAGTTCACTAGTGGTGTCTCTCCATAAGATAAATAACACATGCTGGGTAAACAAATTACAGTTGGGCAATTGATAGAATAAAGATAAACGTGATATGTCAAGAAGATCACTATGAGATTTACTCTGGGCATTACAACAAAATACATAGACCGCCATCCAACTGCATCTATGACTAATAATCCACTCACGGGGATATCGTCCGAACACCCCATGAGTATTAAGTTGCGAACAACGGATAATTGCATTAAGCAAAGTGTGTAATGTAAACAAAGCATATGCCCTTGAGCATATGAATGTTGTTTTCTCCCTAGTAGCAATAGCACATCTATAACCTTAGAGGTTTCTGTCACTCCCCCAGGTTAAATAGAGGCATGAACCCACTATCGAGCATAAATACCCCCTCTTGGAGTCACTAGCAACTACTCGGCCAAGATAGCTACTAACAACGGAGAGCATGCAAGATCATAAACAACATAGAGATAACAAAAGATAATATTCAGTACAGCAACTCAATCATAAACACCAATATTCATCGGATCCCAATAAGCCAAACATGTAGAATTACATAACGGTGATCTCAATCATGTAGGGCAGCTCATGAGATCTAAACATGAAGCACATGGTGGAGAAGACAACCATCTAGCTACTGCTATGGACCCATGGTCCAAGGTAGACTACTCACTCATCGCTCCGGAGGCAAGCATGGCGATGAAGAAGACCTCCGGTGGCGATTCCCCTCTCCGGCAGGGTGCCGGGAAGAGCTTCTAGACCCTCCCGATCTTCGGGTCGACGGCGGCGGCGGATCGCGATGTGTTCTGGAAAAGTGATCGGGTACTTAGGTTTTTTCCGTCGGGGGGTCTTTATAGGCGAAGGGGCGATGTCAGAGGAGGGGCCAGGTGCCCTCACGCCAGGGTGGTGCGGCACAGGCCTTGGCCGCGCAAGCCCTGCGTGTGGGGCCTGATACGTTGCAAACGTATCTATAATTTTTGATGCTCCATGCTTGTTTTACACCAATTGCTATATGTTTTGTCTACACTTTGTGACACTTTTATGATTTATTTGGACTAACCTACTAATAGTTGCAAAAGTGCACAATGTTCTTGTTTTACACTTTGATGTGTAGGAATTACCAAGAATACAAGTGGAAATCCTGTTGGAGTCAAATTGGGACTTTCCAGAAATCTGTACCAGAACTTTTTTCTAAGATGGTCACGTTACGGGTCGAAAACGGCATCAAACGGAAAACTCTTCAAATACAAAGTTGTAGGGAATTTCACGGCGAACGTTCTGGACATAAAATTTACCTGATTCCGAGTCCGGACAGCCGAGATAGGCCGCCCTCACGCAGGACTGGCGCGGCCCAGGCCCTGGCCGCGCGAGCTATGCGTGAGGAGCCCCTGGCTGGCCTCTGACATCGCCCCTTCGCCTATATAAAGCCTCGGGATGGAAAACCCTAAAGGATTCGGCAATTTTCCAGAAACAGTTCCGTAGCTCCGCCGCCGTCGCCGACGAATTTCGGGGGACAGAAGTGTCTGTTCCGGCACCCTGCCGGGACGGGGAAGTGTCCCCGGAGCCATCTCCATCGGTCTCCATCGCCGTCTCCGCCGTCTCCATCGACCTCACCGCCATCTCCATCAACCTTGCTGTCTCCTATGATGAGGAGGGAGTAGTTCATCCCCGGGGCTAAGGGCTCTACCGGTAGCTATGTGGTTCACCTCTCTCTCCCATGATGTGATCTTTATGTGATCGTGAGCTTTGTATCATGTTGAACAAGTACATGTTATTATTCAGATATTTTGTGTACTCTAGCAATGTTATTAAAGTAATCTATTCCTCCTGCTATGGTGTAACGGTGACAGTGCGTGCATCATGGTGGTACTTGGTTTAGGCTATGATTGTGATCTCTTGTGGATTATGAGAATAATTATTGCTATGATAGTTTGAGTGATCTATTCCTCCTTTCATGGTGTAATGTTGACAGTGTGTGCACCGTGTTAGTACTTGGTTTAAGTTGCAATGATTTCTATCTTGAGTTGTGATCTGATTTGGGTATCGCTATGAGTGGTGTTTGTCAAGTACTTGATGAACTTTAAGGGGTGCTTCTGTAGCCACTACGCAATGATTAGTGTTATTCAATAGGAGAGTAATTCAGAGTACCTTAGCAAAGAGAAGTTATTTGTTCAGTCATGTTATATTGTTGGGAGTGTGTCCACTAGTGAAAGTATGATCCCTAGGCCTTGTTTCCAAGCATTGCACACCGTTTACTTGCTGTTTTATTACTTGTTTGCTCGCAGCGATATTTACTTCAAGTCACATTTGCTACTTATAATCATCACTACCGCTTGTATTTCACTATCTCTTCGCCGAACTAGTGCACCTATACATCTGACAAGTGTATTGGGTGTGTTGGGGACACAAGAGACTTTCTGTATCGTAATTGCAGGGTTGCTTGAGAGGGATAACTTTGACCTCTAACCTCCCTGAGTTCGATAAACCTTGGGTGATCCACTTAAGGGAAACTTGCTGCTGTTCTACAAACCTCTGCACTTGGAGGCCCAACAAGTGTCTACAAGAATAGAAGTGCGTAGACATCAAGCTCTTTTCTGGCGCCGTTGCCGGGGAGGTAAGGTAAAAGGTACTCGCATCCTCCTGTGTGAGTACTCGGAGTTATTTCCTTTAGATTCTGCAATTACATCTTTTTGTTTCTTGTTTTTATTTTCACTAGTTAGGCTTAATGGAAAACAAAGAGTTCTTTAGTCTTTTTCCTGATTTTAGATTTGAAGAGAAAATTGAAAATCCTTTGGAGCTTATTTCACATAGCAATGTTATTAGTACGAATGCTTTGAACACTGTTGTTGCTAATGCTATAGAAAAGTCTAAGCTTGGGGAAGCTGGTTTTGTTAAGCATGATATTTTTAGTTCCCCAGCTTTAGTGGAGAAAGTTTGCTATGATGATATGTTTGATGAATATGTTTGGCGACATAGTAGTTCTCTAGCTTGTGATGATACTGAACCTCTAGTTTATGATGGTTATGATGATGAGTATAATATTTTCAGTTCACCTACTATTGAGGATAAAATTAGTTATGATTACAATATGCCTCCTATTTATGATGATTATGGTGATGAGAATAATTATTCTGTTGAATCTGCTCCTACTACTATTGTTCCTGTGGTGAGTATTAATTCTTTTATGCATGTGGCTCATGATAGGGATGTTTTATGTGATAGTTATATTGTTAGTTCTATTCATGATGCTACTGAAAGTTATTATGAGAGAGGGAAACATGGTTTGATGAATCTCAACAATATTAAGTTTCCCCTCTTTATGTTGCAAATTTTGAAGTGGCACTTGTTTTATCTATCCATGCTTGCTACTATGTGCCTCGTTGATTTATTTTCTTACAAGATTCCTATGCATAGGAAGTGGTTCAGATATAAATGTCTTTCACATTTACTTTTTGATGCTCTCTATTGCTTTAAGTTCCTATATGGCGCATTTGCCTCAAGCTTTTATATGGCGCCCACGTGAGCATCTTTGCAAATTACTGCGCCTAGCTCAAAGACGTTAAAGAAAAGCACTCTTGGGAGATAACCCATTGTTTTATTTTCAGTAATTTTTCTTTTATTTGAGTCTTGGAAGTCATTACTACTGTAATGACCGCTCCTTATCCTTTTTATTTCGTTTTTGTGCCAAGAGAAGCCTCTAATTTGAGTGAGGTAAGATTTGGGGATGTTGCTGTCCTAAAATAGTTTTCGGTGCTGCACCGTAAAAATTCGTATAAATTCTCTGTTTATCTTTTGTACCTGCGATTTCTTGTGCATATGCCCCAGGTTATTTCCAAACTTTCATTAGTTGAACACTTTTTGATTTGAGCAACAGAAAACCCCTCAAAAATTCGGCCTTTGTCAGCTGTTCTTTTTTGACAGATTTCTGCCAATATTTGTGTTTGCCACTTTATCGCTTTCTTTTGAGTTCTTTTGATCATGGAACTTTTGGGGAAGTTGCTACAGTAGTATATGCTATATATGTGGTGGTTTTGTGTTGAAATCTGAATTGAAAAGGGTTGATTCATTACTATGCTTAAACTAATGTTGCTAATAGAATTGTGTTTAGTTTTGTATGAAGGAAGTTTTCAAGTGTAGGGATTGGAGAATGATGAGATGAGATGAAGAATGGACAAAAGCTCAAGCTTGGGGATGCCCATGCATCACCCCAAGAAATATATAAGAAGTACAAGTGTCAAAGCTTGGGGATGCCCCCGAGGCACCCCTTCTTCATCGGCAAAAATCAGGTCACCTTTCAAAACACTATATTTTTATTGCTTCATGCACTATGTGTTTTTCTTGGAGCGTCAGTTGTTTTTGTTTCAGTATTAGTTTAGTTTAGTTTGCTGCAATAAATGGTTAGATCACATCATGTTTCTTTTGGAGGAGATGAACTCGTTTTTCATTTGCCAAGAACACTCTGTTTTTCACTCTTATCATTTCAATGAGTGTTCTCTTTTTCTGCTACTGCTTTTAGTTTTCGTTTTCGCCTTGATTTGCGTTCTGACCTTGTCATATCTTTTCATCAAGGTGTATTTTTGCCTCTGATCTTTATTGGTATTCATCAAAAGAGGTGTCTTTTAAAATTTCAAATGGTGTTGGAAAAGAGAAAAAGCTTTATGCAAAAAAGTGGTACAAGAAGGAGCTTGTGTAGACTGCGGCCTAGGCTTTTGCATGTCGTGCTTGATGTCTTTTTGATAGTATGCTTAGTGGTTTTGCTGTAGCATGACTTGTCTCAAATAACTGAGATTGCTTAATGAGCCTTTGAAAAAATCATGCGTTGTTTTTATTATATGGAAGCATTTATTTGGTTTTCTCCTTTGATGCTTTATTTGGGTTGACTTGGCGCATGCTTACACCATGTTGACTATAAAAATAAGTCGCCTATAGCCTCTATGATCATTTAGTTTTTGACTTTTGATGCCATCTTATGCTTCTTTTAATGTTGCTTTGTCGCTTTGCATGATTATGGCCATTATTGCTCTCTTAGTTGGTCGCTCCCAGTCTTTTGCTAGCCCTCATTTTGTACTGAGTATGAGCTCTACTCGTGCATCCAACTCCTAAAAACCAAGTTTGCCATTGTGTCCACTATAAATTCCTATGCATGGTATTTGTAAGCCATTCCAAGTAAATTTTCATGTGCTACCTTTCAAAAACCTTCAAAACACTTCTTGTTTTGTGACATTGTTTTCAGCTCATGGGGACGTAGTGGTCGGATTTGCTATCTTCCATATTGCTTATTCCAAAAAGAAAAAAAGGGAAAAAAGAAAGAAAAAAGGCACTCCTCCATGGAAAGTGAATGTTGGTGGGCACCCGATGGAATCGGTTAGCCATGGTTTGTGAAAGGAAAAAAGGTGGGGAGGAGTGCCAAGCTTTATAAAAGAGCACAAAAGTGCCAATCTCTCTCTCAAAAACTTGCTTCATTTTTGTATGGAAGATAGTAAGAACCCCATTGCCAGTCGTTGACAAAAGCAACCACCTCTCAAAAACCAATTTTTATCTCTCTGTTTAACAAATGAAAAGCTCTAGCACATGTTTAAATCACTGCTTCCCTCTGCGAAGGGCCTTTCTTTTACTTTTATGTTGAGTCACCACCTTCTTTCTTTATGCACCATTAAGAGAGCATAGTTGTCATTCTTAGTGTGATATGCATTGTCCCAAGGTGCATTGATTGACTCATATTGTTGGTTTCACTTGTTCTTAAATTATTTGTATCTAGTCGCCCTCTTAAACTTTGAGGTGTCCTATGCATTTATGTTTTGCTCTCTTTGAAGGACAAGCTGAAAACCATTTGTATGTTTTTCCTTATGATTTGAACACACGTTTGACTTTCATTGTTTCATTATCATGATCTTTTGTTTGTGTTCATTTGCATGTTTACAACATGGTTGCTAAGTTTCTTCTATCAATATTATATCTTTCATGCCCATGTTTTAAGTTCTTTTGATCCCAGCTCACAAATGCTTACATATATGATTAAGATTGTGAAGGTGCATGCCACCTCAAAAATTATTCTTTTGTTATCACTTACCTACTCGAGGACGAGCAGGAGTTAAGCTTGGGGATGTTGATACGTTGCAAACGTATCTATAATTTTTGATGCTCCATGCTTGTTTTACACCAATTGCTATATATTTTGTCTACACTTTGTGACACTTTTATGATTTATTTGGACTAACCTACTAATAGTTGCAAAAGTGCACAATGTTCTTGTTTTACACTTTGATGTGTAGGAATTACCAAGAATACAAGTGGAAATCCTGTTGGAGTCAAATTGGGACTTTCCAGAAATCTGTACCAGAACTTTTTTCGAAGATGGTCACGTTACGGGTCGAAAACGGCGTCAAACGGAAAACTCTTCAAATACAAAGTTGTAGGGAATTTCACGGCGAACGTTCTGGACATAAAATTTACCTGATTCCGAGTCCGGACGGCTAAGATAGGCCGCCCTCACGCAGGGCTGGCGCGGCCCAGGCCCTGGCCGCGCGAGCTATGCGTGAGGAGCCCCTGGCTGGCCTCTGACATTGCCCCTTCGCCTATATAAAGCCTCGGGATGGAAAACCCTAAAGGATTCGGCAATTTTCCAGAAACAGTTCCGTAGCTCCGCCGCCGTCGCCGACGAATTTCGGGGGACAGAAGTCTCTGTTCCGGCACCCTGCCGGGACGGGGAAGTGTCCCCGGAGCCATCTCCATCGGTCTCCATCGCCGTCTCCGCCGTCTCCATCGACCTCACCGCCATCTCCATCAACCTTGCTGTCTCCTATGATGAGGAGGGAGTAGTTCATCCCCGGGGCTAAGGGCTCTACCGGTAGCTATGTGGTTCACCTCTCTCTCCCATGATGTGATCTTTATGTGATCGTGAGCTTTGTATCATGTTGAACAAGTACATGTTATTATTCAGATATTTTGTGTACTCTTGCAATGTTATTAAAGTAATCTATTCCTCCTGCTATGGTGTAACGGTGACAGTGCGTGCATCATGGTGGTACTTGGTTTAGGCTATGATTGTGATCTCTTGTGGATTATGAGAATAATTATTGCTATGATAGTTTGAGTGATCTATTCCTCCTTTCATGGTGTAATGTTGACAGTGTGTGCACCGTGTTAGTATTTGGTTTAAGTTGCAATGATTTCTATCTTGAGTTGTGATCTGATTTGGGTATCGCTATGAGTGGTGTTTGTCAAGTACTTGATGAACTTTAAGGGGTGCTTCTGTAGCCACTACGCAATGATTAGTGTTATTCAATAGGAGAGTAATTCAGAGTACCTTAGCAAAGAGAAGTTATTTGTTCAGCCATGTTATATTGTTGGGAGTGTGTCCACTAGTGAAAGTATGATCCCTAGGCCTTGTTTCCAAGCATTGCACACCGTTACTTGCTGTTTTATTACTTGTTTGCTCGCAGCGATATTTACTTCAAGTCACATTTGCTACTTATAATCATCACTACCGCTTGTATTTCACTATCTCTTCGCCGAACTAGTGCACCTATACATCTGACAAGTGTATTGGGTGTGTTGGGGACACAAGAGACTTTCTGTATCGTAATTGCAGGGTTGCTTGAGAGGGATAGCTTTGACCTCTAACCTCCCTGAGTTCGATAAACCTTGGGTGATCCACTTAAGGGAAACTTGCTGCTGTTCTACAAACCTCTGCACTTGGAGGCCCAACAAGTGTCTACAAGAATAGAAGTGCGTAGACATCAGGGCCCTGGTGGCCCCCCTCCTACTCTCCTTTGGATCTCTGGAAGCTTCCGGGCAAAATAAGACTTCAGGAACTTGTTTCGTCCAATTCCGAGAATGTTTCCTGTGTATCACTTCTGAAACACAAAAATAGCAGAAAACAGGGAACTGGCACTGTGGCAACTTGTTAATAGGTTAGTTCCGGAAAATGCATAAAAGTGCCACGAAGTGTAACGAAACATTAGGCAAATGGTGTAAAAACAAGCATGGAGCATTAAAAATTATAGATACGTTGGAGACGTATCAAGCATCCCCAAGCTTAACTCCTGCTCGTCCTTGAGTAGGTAAGTGATAACAAAAGAATAATTTTTGAGGTGACATGCACCTACACAATCTTGATCATATATGTAAGCATTTGTGAGCTGGGATCATAAGAACTTAAAACATGGGCATGAAAGATATAATCTTGACAATAGAAACTTAGCAACCATGTTGTAAACATGCAAATGAACACAAACAAAAGATCATGAAAATGAAACAATGAAAGTCAAACGTGTGTTCAAATCATAAGGAAAAACATACAAATGGTTTTCAGCTTGTCCTTCATGGAGAGCAAAACATAAATGCATAGGACACCTTCAAGTTTAAGAGGGCGACTAGATGCAAATAATTTGAGAACAAGTGAAACCAACAATATGAATCAATCAATGAACTTTGGGACAATGCATATTACACTAAGAATGACAACTATGCTCTCTTAATGGTGCATAAAGATAGAAGGTGGTGACTCAACATAAAAGTAGAAGAAAGGCCCTTCGCAGAGGGAAGCAGTGATTGCAAGTTTTATAACCTTCAAAAATTATGGTACTTACCGGCTTTGAGCTCTCATTGCCCCCATCATAAGCATCTTGAATGGTTAAAGTTAATGCAAGAACAATTATGATGCATATGCTTGACAAATCATAAGTTGAAAACCTCGTGCCCCGTGAATACGAGTACCCAAACCTCATGCTACTTTACTTAGAGTCCCAAGCAAGGCTCTTGTCATTGTAAGTATATGCATATCATTGAGAACCGCCAATGGGGTACCTCCGTGCCCGATGACATGGAACAAGCCCACACCAAAATGACAGGACAAGCAGACAATGAACACCTCGACATCTCTTTTATTTGCCATTTGTTTAGCTTTTTATTGTGAGATGCGTCGTCGAATGTTCACCATGGGTATGCTGCAAATTTCCACCATGAATTATGCATGGCTTAGATTAGCGGCCCGGCGTTTCCCTAACACATATACAAACTCCATGATCCCCACAAGATTCCCAATTCATTTCACACCGCGGGCATCCATAAACAAAAGATCACGATATCAACTCAAATAAGAAGTGCAATGTTGAAAGCTTGCCGATGACTGCATGGCTGGGCTAGTCTCCAACTTACAACTTGCAAGCATAACAACTCAACATAAGAGACCACAATGTCAAATTTTTAAGAACAGGAAAAAGTAAAGTGTGCCTTCCGGTTCGTGAGAGCTTTACTGACCGAATTTTGCATAACACTGGTAAGAGTTTAATTTGAAGAGAAAATAAAAGCAAGTCAAATTTACTTGGAATAGCAAATTGCTAGTAGGTATGTATGGTGGACACTTTGGAAAACTTTGGCTTTTAGGAGTTGGATGCACGAGTAGAGCTCATACTCAGTACAAGGCGAGGGCTAGCAAAAGACTGGGAGCGACCAACTAAGAGAGCAATAATGGCCATAATCATGCAAAGCGACAAAGCGACATTAAAAGAAGCATAAGATGGCATCAAAATTCAAAAACTAAATCATCATAGAGGCTATTGGTGACTTTGTAAGAGCCTAACATGTGTGAGCATGCGCCAAGTCAACCCAAATAAAGCATCAATGAGAAAACCAAAATAATGCTTCCATACAATAAAAACAACGCATGATTTTTTCAAAGGCTCATTAAGCAATCTCAGTTATTTGAGACAAGTCATGCTACAGCAAAACCACTAAGCATACTATCAAAAAGACATCAAGCATGACATGAAAAAGCCTAAGCCGCAGTCTACACAAGCTCCTTCTTGTACCACTATTTTGCACAAAGCATTTTCTCTTTTCCAACACCATTTGAAATTTTTATAGACACCTCTTTTGGTGAAAACCAATAAAGATCAGAGGCAAAAATACACCTTGATGAAAAGATATGGCAAAGTCTGAACGCAAATCAAGGTGAAAACGAAAACCAAAAGCAGTAGCAGAAAAAGAAGAACACTCGATTTTTAATAAGAGTGAAAACTAGAGCGTTCTTGGCAAATGAAAAGCAAGGCAACTTCTCCAAAAGAAATTTGTTGGGGTCCAACCATTTATTGCAGCAAACAAACAAACTAAACTAACTAAGAAAACTAAAACAACTGACGCTCCAAGAAAAAACACATAGTGCATGAAGCAATAAAAATATAGTGTTTTGAAAGGTGACCTGATTTTTGCCGATGAAGAAGGGTGCCTCGGGGGCATCCCCAAGCTTTGACACTTGTACTTCTTGGATATTTCTTGGGGTGATGCATGGGCATCCCCAAGCTTGAGCTTTTGTCCATTCTTCAACTCATCTCATCATTCTCCAATCCCTACACTTGAAAACTTCCTTCATACAAAACTAAACACAATTCTATTAGCAACATTAGTGCAAGCATAACATATAATCAACCTCTTTTTGCTTCAGGTTTCAACTCAAAACCACCACATATATAGCAAATACTACTGTAGCAACTTCTCCAAAAGTTCCGTGATCAAAAGAACTCAAAAGAAAGCGATAAAGTGGCAAACACAAATATTGGCAGAAATCTGTCAAAACAGAACAGCTGACAAAGGACGAATTTTTGAGGGGTTTTATGTTGCTCAAATCAAAAAGCGTTCAACTAACAAAAGTTTGGATATAAACTGGGGCATATGCACAAGAAATCGCAGGTCCAAAATATATATAGAGAATTTATATGAATTTTTACGGTGCAGCACCAAAAACAGTTTCAGGACAGCAACATCCCCAAATCTTTACCTCACTCGAATTAGAGGCTTCTCTTGGCACAAAAATGAAATAAACAAGATAAGGAGCGGTCATTACAGTAGTAATGACTTCCAAGACTCAAATAAAAGAAAAAGTACTGAAAATAAAAACATTGGGTTATCTCCCAAGAGTGCTTTTCTTTAACGCCTTTGAGCTAGGCGCAGAAAATTGCGAATCAAGTAACATCAAGTGATAAAGCATCAAGCTCATAATTTGCTCTAAGAATAGAGTCAAAAAGTAATTTTTTTCTTTTCCTAGGGAAGTGTTCCATACCTTTCTTTAGTGGGAATTGATATTTGATAGTGCCTTCCCTCATATCAATGATAGCACCTACAGTTTGAAGAAAGGGTCTTCCCAAAATAATAGGACATGAAGCATGGCATTCAACGTCCATAACAAGAAAATCAACGGGAACAAGGTTATTGTTAACCACAATAAGAACATCATTAATACTTCCCAAAGGTTTCTTCTTAGCAACATCAGCAATAGGAACATCAAAATAACATTTTTCAAGCGGTGGTAAATCAAGCATGTCATAAATCTTTCTAGGCATGATAGAAATACTAGCACCTAGATCACATAAAGCATGGCAATCATAACCATTAACATGCATATAAATGATGGGTTCCCAACCATCTTCTAACTTCTTGGGAACAGAAGCTTTTTGCTTCAACTTTTCATCCCTAATTTTCATGAGAGCATTGGTAATATGCTTAGTAAAAGCAATATTTAAAGAACTAGCATTGGGAGTCAAAGTAAGCTTTTGCAAGAACAAAATTACTTTAGATATATTGCAGCCATCAACATCAAAATCATTAAAAGAAGTAGAGCTATCATCCCCCACACTCCAAAAAATTTTAGCACTCTTTTGAGAAAAAGTTTTGGCAGTTTTAGGCTTTTTAACACAAGGAGTGGGAGTTTTCTCTACACCAATCAAAGTAAGAGGATTGCTAGCATTAGGAGCGACATCATTAGAGGTAGTAATGGTACATACCTTCATCTCTCTAGTCATCTCATCTTCTCTTTCCCACCTGGCATGCAATTCCGCTAACAATCTAATATTTTCATCAATTCCAACTTGAATAGCATTAGCGGTAGCAAAAACATTGTTCTCTTTCGCATCATTTGGCAACACTTTTAATTTCAGAAGCTCAACATCATGAGCAAGGCTATCAACTTTAGAAGCAAGAATATCAATTTTGCCTAACTTTTCCTCAATAGACTTGTTAAAAGCAGTTTGCTTACCGATGAAGTCCTTGAGCATTACCTCAAGCTCGGAGGGCGCGGCCCTAGTGTTGTTGTAGGAATTACCATAAGAATTACCATAACCATTACCATTGGTAGAAGGATACGGCCTATAATTGTTACTAGCAAAATTGTTCCTATAAGCATTGTTGTTTCTAATGAAATTCACATCAACATGCTCTTCTTGAGCAACCAGAGAGGCTAAAGGAACATTATTAGGATCAACATGAGTCTTATCATTAGCAAGCATGGCCATAATGGTATCAATCTTATCATTCAAGGAAGAGGTTTCCTCAACAGAATTTACCTTCTTACCTTGTAGAGCTCTCTTGGTGTGCCATTCAGAATAATTTACCATCATGTTGTCGAGTAGCTTTGTTGCGGCGCCCAAGGTAAGGGACATAAAAGTGCCTCCAGCAGCTGAATCAAGTAGGTTCCTCAAAGAAAAATTCAGTCCTGCATAAAAAGTTTGGACAATCATCCAAGTAGTCAGTCCATGAGTGGGGCAATTCTTTATCATAGATTTCATTCTTTCCCAAGCTCGAGCAACATGTTCATTATCAAACTGAGTAAACTTCATAATATTGCTACGCAAGGATATAATCTTAGCAGGAGAATAGTATCTACCAATAAAAGCATCCTTACACTTAGCCCATGAATCAATACTATTCTTAGTCAAAGACAGCAAACAATCTTTAGCTTTTCCTCTCAAAGAAAAAGGAAACAACTTGAGCTTAATAATATCACTTTCTACATCCTTATATTTCTGCATCTCACATAGCTCAACAAAATTGTTGAGATGAGCTGCAGCATCTTCAGTACTAGCACCAGAGAATTGCTCTTTCATAACAAGGTTCAACAAAGCAGGCTTAATCTCATAAAAGTTTGCAGCAGGAGCAGGTGGTGCAATAGGAGTGCAGATAAAATCACTATTGTTTGTGCTAGTAAAGTCACACAACTTGGTGTTTTCAGGATTGGCCATTTCAGCAAAACGAAAGTAAACAAGTAAAAACAACTACCAAGGATTCTAATTTTTTTTGGGTTTTTGATATAAAATGATGCAGGTAAAATAAATAAAGTAAAGCAAAATAATAAAACAAAGTAAAGGATGTGCGTGCGAAAAACTCCCCTCGCAGAAGTCTTCTACTTCCTCCCCGGCAACGACACCAGAAAAGAGGCTGCTCGTGCCAAGTTGACACGTAGCAGACGGTCCTTGTGCGTGGTGAATAACCAGCCCGTTGGGAACCCCAAGAGGAAGGTGTGATGAGTATAGCAGCTAGTTTTCCCTCAGTTAAGAAACCAAGGTTTAATCGTTCTTGGAGAGGAGAGACAAACGACTGAAGGTGATGCTTGCTAGCTTGCGACAGCTTCGGACAATTTATATATGGCGCCTCGTCCAAGCTTTGCTTGCTAGCTGCAACGCGGAACCTGCACACAACACAACCAAGTACTTCGTTCCCGACTTGCGATGAGGTTGTCAATCTCACCGGTTTGCTTGAAACAAAGGTTACGAGCGTATCGAGTGGAAAACAGTAGAAGTATGCGAGTAAAGTAAACAGTGCGAGTAAAGTAAACAGGTGATAGCAATATGATGGAAATAGGACCGGGGTCCATAGTTCACTAGTGGTGTCTCTCCATAAGATAAATAACATATGCTGGGTAAACAAATTACAGTTGGGCAATTGATAGAATAAAGATAAACGTGATATGTCAAGAAGATCACTATGAGATTTACTCTGGGCATTACAACAAAATACATAGACTGCCATCCAACTGCATCTATGACTAATAATCCACTCACGGGGATATCGTCCGAACACCCCATGAGTATTAAGTTGCGAAGAACGGATAATTGCATTAAGCAAAGTGTGTAATGTAAACAAAGCATATGCCCTTGAGCATATGAATGTTGTTTTCTCCCTAGTAGCAACAACACATCTACAACCTTAGAGGTTTCTGTCACTCCCCCAGGTTAAATAGAGGCATGAACCCACTATCGAGCATAAATACCCCCTCTTGGAGTCACTAGCAACTACTCGGCCAAGATAGCTACTAACAACGGAGAGCATGCAAGATCATAAACAACATAGAGATAACAAAAGATAATATTCAGTACAGCAACTCAATCATAAACACCAATATTCATCGGATCCCAACAAACCAAACATGTAGAATTACATAACGGTGATCTCAATCATGTAGGGCAGCTCATGAGATCTAAACATGAAGCACATGGTGGAGAAGACAACCATCTAGCTACTGCTATGGACCCATGGTCCAAGGTAGACTACTCACTCATCGCTCCGGAGGCAAGCATGGCGATGAAGAAGACCTCCGGTGGCGATTCCCCTCTCTGGCAGGGTGCCGGGAAGAGCTTCTGGACCCTCCCGATCTTCGGGTCGACGGCGGCGGTGGATCGCGATGTGTTCTGGAAAAGTGATCGTGTACTTAGGTTTTTTCCGTCGGGGGGTCTTTATAGGCGAAGGGACGATGTCAGAGGAGGGGCCAGGTGCCCTCACGCCAGGGTGGCGCGGCCCAGGCCCTGGCTGCGCCAGCCCTGCATGTGGGGCCCTGGTGGCCCCCCTCCTACTCTCCTTCCGATCTCTGGAAGCTTCCGGGTAAAATAAGACTTGAGGAACTTGTTTCGTCCAATTCTGAGAATATTTCCTGTGTATCACTTCTGAAACACAAAAACAGCAGAAAACAGGGAACTGGCACTGTGGCGACTTGTTAATAGGTTAGTTCCGGAAAATGCATAAAAGTGCCACAAAGTGTAACGAAACATTAGGCAAATGGTGTAAAAATAAACATGGAGCATCAAAAATTATAGATACGTTGGAGACGTATCAGAACCCAAGTTGCAAACTGAAGAGACAAGTTGCAACTCAGCTCCAGTTGCAAGTTAATTACAAGAGCAGGCTAGGACAAAAATGAATCAGCAACTGAGAGCGACCCACTTCGACTACGACTCAAGTTACAACTGAAGTTCTCAAAAAACCAAAACACACCTCGAGTTGCGACTTAACTTGCAACTCAAAAAACCTTTAGTTGCAAGTTGTGTTGCAACTCAAGGAGCAACTCAACACTCTTTTGTTACGACTCAACTTGCAACCCAAGTTGAAACTGAAAGCTGCAAGTAGCTTCATTTGCAAGTCTTGTTGCAACTCAGCAATCTTTTCTTATGACTTGAGTTGCACAACCCAAGTTGCAACTGAAGGTACAAGACAACTTACAAGCTTCAGTTGCAAAAAAATCAAGTTTCAAAACTCAAGGTGCAACTGTGATACAAGGCGACTACAGAAAGCTTCAGTTGCAAGTTCAGTTGCAACCCAAGCTACAGAAAACTTCAGTTGCAAGTTCAGTTGCAAGTGAAGGTTTGGTCCAGACCACTAACAGTGACATATGGGTACTAACAACCACCTAGGGTTGCAACTAGAATTGCAACTCGCCGACCCTATATAACTCCCAAGTTACAACTCAAGTTTCAACTGCGCAATGCCTTCGGTTGCAACTTGATTTGCAGTTGCAACTTGATTTGCAACTCGTCTATCCTATATACCTCCCCGGTTGCAACTCAAAGTGCAACCGTGACACCCCTTGTGTTGCAACTCCATTTGCAACTTGCCTACTGTATATACCTTCCCATTTGCAAGCTAAGTTGCAACTAGGAAGTGACTTTGGTTACAAGTCAGATTGCAACTCAAAGTTGCAAACCATCCCTAAGCTGCAACTCAAGCTGCAACTGGGCCCCACCGTGGGTTTCAACTACATTTACAACTCAAAAAAAAGCATCTCAAAAAAGAAAAAGTCTGAACTGGATTTGCAACTCAAGATGTGACTGAAAATTAGATCAATCAACATACAAAACACAAAAAAGAGTTTAAACTAAGTTTGCAACTACACAAGCAGAGACGGCACATAAAATGCAGTTTGAGGACAGTTGTGCTTAGAAAACAATCTGGAAAAAGATTCAAAAGTTTTTACTCCGATTTTCAACTAATAGACATCACTTGCAAAAGTACTACAGTTAGACTGCTAGTTGCCAACTGATCAGTTAAATACAAAAAACAAAAGAAGATACAACTGATTACTTGGTAGCAAAAAAATATGCTTTAGACCTTGAAAATTGCAGAACAATTCAAAAACTTACAATCTGCACACTCTTCAACAAATCTCTGACGGGGCGTACTGTGAGTGACTTGGAAACTTTGACATCATCATCATCGCCCTCAAAAAGTTTGCGACCAATGATTAATGATCTGCTAGAGTCCTGAAAATAACCAAAATAAAAATTGTTAATTAAACAAAAATATTGGAAAACATAAACAACTTGCAGGCAAAAAAAGACAGTAGCAAAAATATTTACAGATTCAGCTAGGTACTCACATATGGTTTTCTATTTGAACCTGTGTCCATGAAGGACTGATCTTGGCTTTTCATCAGACCATCTGGTGATACCTACACAAAAAAAAGGAAGAGTTAATTGTACAGACATGATAAAAACTAGAAGAAATATGTTGCAGAAAAAATACTAGGCAAAACAACACAACTTACAAGATCAATGAAATGGTCTTTCATCTGTCCTGCCCATACTGGAGATTTAGAGAGACCAGTGGCACTTGGCTCCTTTTGTGCACATTGTATACTTGTTGCGCATTCGATACTATATGTCAGCGCTGTACTTTCAATGTTTTCAGGAGCAGGTGTGTTAGGCTCCATACTCGGTAGACATGATTTAAAAGACTCCCTACATTTAAGTATAGCCAACTGCAAACATAATCATAAACAAAGCCTTGTATCAATAAAAAATACATGATAAGAAACTGAACAGATTGGTTGTCTTGTTACCTCAATCTGTTTGTTGTAAGTGCAATCATCCATTCCCAGTGGTCTATACAGCTCTGGCTCCTCGATTTGTTTGCCATTGTCGTCCTCATCTTCTAGTAATCTAAATGATGGCGCACCTGGATCATTGAAGAAATACTTCTGCCTTGCATTCTCAAGGTAATCACCTCTGTTTTCTGCCACTGAGATTTTAAAAATGGCTTTTAGCAATGCTCAAACACACATCAAAGAAAATTAGTATAACAGAAATATAAGGAGAAATAATTGAGAAACGAGAAATAAATAACTATAACATAATGGCATTACCATCGACGTCTATATTAGGTCTTTCAGTAAGTTTTTCTTGAATTTTTTGGAAACATTGATCGACTTGCTCTGTATCAAGACCATTAAAACCAGTGAAACTCTCATTTGCTGCTTCAATGCAAATTTTATTTAAATCCATGCAGACCGATTTCCCTGCGTACCAACATAATACACATAGTAAAAGCAAAAACATGAAAATCACATATGATAGATTCTGTTATATATGATATACAGAAAATAAACATGAATTTGTACCTCCATTTATTTGAACACCAACTTTCGAAGTACATTTATTGGAAACATTTGTTTCTTCTGAACATACAGTTGCTTGGATCATATGAGCAAGACTAACTAAATTTGCTCGATTGGTTAAAATGTTTTCAGCAAACAGTGACTCCTATTACAACAGAACAAAAACGAAAAAAACATAAGTATCAACAAAAAATAGAGAAACACAAGAGCCTAATAATAAAAAAGAAAACATATGCATGATACCTTAATTTTATTTGAAGTTTCAATATATGAATGTCCTGTCTTTTGTGAATTTCCTAACAATGATGTGCACCTCCGTTTGTTTCTAACTGAATCATCATCATCTACATGAACATGGACCAAAAAGATGAAGGAAAAAACACACCAGACAAAAAAAAATAGAAAATATGACAACACAAAGGATAGGCAAATTTACCATCAGGAACATCTTCACTGGGCAATTTTTCTGTGCTCCCAGATTGATCAGCAGGCTTACAAGATCCTTCTTCTGAAGACCTCAGTTTCAAGGTATCTTGTGATTCAATGCAGTTTGAAACAAATGCCTGGATAACTTGTAGAACAAGATCCTTGGCTTTAATCCATACCACTTGTTCTTCATCTTTCATGATACTTTCAAATGCTTCCGAAATGTGTTCCTTTAACTGAAAGAAGGTATACTGGTGCTAAAGTACAGAAATGATAAGCTGAAAAATAACATACTAAACATAAACCATGGTACCTTGGAATCAACCAGAGAACCAATGGCTGTCTTTATCAACTCTTTTAGAAAACCATCTGAAGTAACTCCATCAAATGATTTATTGTCATGCTTTCCGTAACATGTATCTGATACATCCTTTATCTACAAAAAAGCAATAACAAGAAAATATCAAATAAAAACTTCAAGTTCAAAACAAAAAACTCTAGATCAAAGAACAAAGCAAATGGAAAAAGCAAGTGAAAAGTACGCAACTTACAGGATATGCACCATATTTGCCATTTGCTCCAATATACATGTCACTGAATACTTTTATTAAATTGCCTTTCCAAACTTTTATTCTTGGCAGTGTAAGCGGAATTTGAATTGGACTAAAATCAATGAAATCAAGGCAATGAACCTGCAAGAACACATCAATAAAATAACAAAAACTTAGAAAACAGAAAAATAAATATACAATGGTAACAAACAGATAATAAATTTACTAAAAGTATATGATAACATACCGCCAAATGGTAGATGCACCCGCCAAGAGTTCGATTAATATGTTTTGAATTGATACCCTCAGTCAGATTATTTTGATGTAAGCCATAGTCCATTTGTGAATATACTTTGACCAGTTGCGATCTTTGATTTTATCCACAACAACTAAAGCTCCCATATACTTTGTACTGATTTTTGTGTTCGAGTTAGGACAAAAGAATGTGCCCAAGTAGACAGCCATGAAACAACGACAGAAGACACCATCAGGAAGTACCTCTTTGCCCAGATTTTTTTTGCCAAAGAACCTTATAGAAGGAACTTCGATAAGACCAAATAGCGCCAGAATAGCAGCTTTACCATTCTCTTCATCACTATCAACTTGAAGACCACCAATAGGAGTCCCTAGACAGTCAGCAACTGATTGTGAAGATAGTCCAATTGATTTACAGCCAATACGTATCACCTCTTCATCTGTGGACACGTTATCTGCAACCCACTGAACAAAAAATCTCGGGACACAACAATCATCCAGATGCAAAGTATCACCAAAACCCATCCACTTAACAAGCTCAACATAGCAGGCACAGGATCGCACTTTCTCTAGCTCTTTGAATAGATAAGAGATGCTACACCTGCTATAAGCTGGTAATTCATTATCTGCTTCACTACCATTCCCTTCAAACCTGCTGATATGAGATCTCTGCACACCAAAATTAACATCGAAAAACACACACACAAAAAAAGCTAACAAATACACCCACACACAAAAAAGAAAAACACCAAAAAACATGGACCCACAGATAATAACAATGGTTGGTTCTAACCTTCCTCTTAAGCTTCTTAGCACTATTACGCCTTTCTTTTTTTTCCACACTTCTGATGATCTGCATTCAAAGAAAAGTACATACATGAAGCAAACACAAACTAATCCAACCTAAAAAAAAATCACCCTAAACCCTAAAAAAAACCAATCTAAAACAGATATACCAATTTTAAAAGCTCATGTGACTTCTCATTATCACTTAGATCTTCAAACTGGTCATAATAACAACCATATGAAATCTCATGTATAGCGCCATCAGTAAAATAGCCATCATGTTCAGAAACCATTTTATTAACATCATCCAGATTATTGCATTCAACATCAATAGAGTCCATTTCGATATCACAATCCATGTAGCCTGAGAAAAATAAGAACCACCACCTACAAAAACAAAAACAAATTGCATTCAGCAAACTGTACCTAAGAAATAGAAGATCAGACAAACATAAAAATGTAAAAAATGATACACTATAACCTATTAGAAAGTGAATACAATTAAACCTGAGAAATTGACTCAGACATGCACCATACCTAAACTGAACCCAAATGTGTATTGCTGTCAGCACAACCCAAACTAAAATCCATTTAAACCGGTTTGTTAGCCCAACCAAAACCAAACCCTCCCATTCTTTCACCCCAAACTAAAACTGAACATCAGTTCGTGGTTTAAACCATTAGACTAAACAGTTGGCCCGATGGTTCAAAGCATTCGACACCATGCATGGAACGCTCGACAATCCAGTGCAACTCCGACCACACGCACTTGTACTGTTTAAGAACTTCCCCAACAGAACAACTATTGAATACCAGCATCGCGGCCTTGCACAACAGCCGTGTCGCGGATGCAAACAAGCATAAACCAAATCTAAAGCAACCGGGTGCGTACCATGGGTTTACCCCGTATGAAACTGAAACTATTTCAACCCATAAGTGATTATAACCAAACTACAAGCTACAAGAAACAAAACCAAAAATAACTGTTGTCAGAATCAGCCCCAATCCACCCCAAACAGAGTAGACCCACGCAGAGACACTGATCCAACCCAACAAAGTTATAGCATAACCATTATCAGGTTTAAAATACAAACCAAAAAACCACTGATAAAAACAACCTGCACCTAAACTACTACATCAACATGAATAACACATGCACTACCTTAGGAGATCCAATAAATCACCAGTCATGCTGCACATGGAAACAACCTATAAACTGACCTACTACATCTCCATGACTAAATACAATCACTGAGCTAGTAGATCCAGCAAATTCTCCAGTCAAGCTGCGCATCAGAAACCACCTACTAAACTAAACAACTACATCGCCATGATTAAATCAGTGAGCTAATAGATCCAGCAAGTCTCCACTCATGCTGCGCATCAAAAAACAGCACTCTGAACCTGCACATCCCCCTCAGCAAAAATCCAAGCACATCAAACACGCCTAGACCAGAACGAAGATACTAGAAATCAGTAAGCCACAAAACGAACATCTATTACCACGCACAGAACCCTAATCCAACACCCTCATCAGAAACCCTAAACAGACAAATGCCTCCAGATTTCCTCAGATTTCACCCCACACAAAACTCCTCAGAAACACTCGATACAAACCACAAACATGAACGAGAAGAACCCCTACACAAAGCTATCCGCGGTCGATTTACCTTGGAACTGGTAAACTAGCTGACCAGAAGAGCAGTGGAAGAAGCGATGGCGCATCGAGGACCCTGCGACGTCGAGGAAGACTCCGCGACGGCGGAGAGAACACCACGACGCCGAGGAAGACTCCGCGACGGCGGATGACCCTCCTTACCCCGCGGCGAGCCTCCTCGCGCAAATCTGCACCGCCGCCGCGGCCTCCGCCTCTCCACCTCTCGACCTCCGCCGCTTCTCTGCGTCTCGTTCGAACAGTACGAGCTTGGGGGAAAAATCTGAGGGGAAATGTGACCGTTCACCAAGACCGACAAGTGGGACCAGACAACCGATAACAGACAAAGCCCACCGCCAACAGGAAACAAACAACAGCACGAATCTTAACGCCCGGAACAGATCCAACGGCCGGGAACCTGACTACGCCCTAAGCTAAAACTCAGCTAGCTGAGCGTTAGCAATTCCAAAATATATATAGATATATTTTAGTATATAGATACATTTATATTAAAATATGTATTAATATAATAGTGATCGGGAGAGTAGTACATAGCACGGTATCTCTTGCTTAACCTAATTTGGTACTCCATAATATGAACGTGAAATACGTGATCGACTCCCCGACACGATCTTATCGAGATCACGCGAGACCTCCGCACGTGGCATCCAGTCATCGCCCTCCGTGCTACTTACTGAAAAAGAAATCCTGTAGAGGGACTGAGAGAATGCCAAACCGTGAAATAAAAGAAATCTGGGCAAGAATCTTATGGTGAGCCCCACACCACACGTAGGCTCCACGCATGCCGCCTCCCCCGCGAGACGACAGCCATGTGTCTCCTTGTCACTCTCAGTGCCACACCTACCGACCTCCACGCCACCCCTCGCTTCCTTCCTACCGCCTCACCGACACCTGGGGCCCACATAATATTCGGTCCCACAGGTCACTGTCAGAATCCGCACCACATGAAAACCTACCCGCGGCGCCACACCGCGTCCGATCTGCGCGACCCGCGCCAGACCCGGCGAGACGGAGCCGGCCAGTATAAGTTGAGCCCCGCGGAGCCCTCCTAGCCCCCTCTTCTTTCTCTCGCTCCTGTTCTGTCCTGTCCTCCTCCCCAAATCTGCTCTGCTGCCAGAAATTCTCGATGATGGTGGGGAGCGTGGGCAACGGGACGGCGGATCTGGGCGCGGCGGCCTCCCTCGCCAACGGCAACGGGAAGGCGCCGCACCTGGAGGAGCCGGAGGAGGCGGCGGCCGTGGCGCTCCCGATGGAGATGGAGCCGGAGATGGTGGAGGGGAAGCGGGAGGTCGTCATGGGGAGGAACATGCACACCGCCTGCTTCGCCGTCAAGGAGCCCGACGCCGACGACGAGGAGACCGGCGAGCGGGAGGCCACCATGGCCAGCGTCCTCGCGCTCTACCGCAGATCGCTCGTCGAGCGCACCAAGCACCACCTCGGTACGTATACCCAACCCACGCACGTCCCATCCTCTTGTCGTTCCTTCTCCGATCTGGCTCGTGACGAGTGGCCCGGATGTCGTCACGTCCGCGTGTCCCGTGTTCTGGACATACGGGTTCGTTGCCCGTGCCTGTCCTGATTGTGACGTCATTGGTCTCGCTTGCTGACATAGCATCCTTTTTGTGATTGTGAGCCAAAAAAAAACTGCCTTTTTTTGCATATTCCTTCTCCGCAACCGCAAATGCCTTATCTCTCAAGCGTCCGATTAGGTGGCGGTTAAGCAAATTCACCGTGCGTGTTCATCAATTCAGCTGTGAATTTTGAATCCATGTCGTTGGTCTGTCAGTTATACCTGTCTCCTTACATGTCTACGCTGCAACCAATCAAGGAATGGCTATTTGATTCTGGTTAAGCTCTCAGCATTGTAAATTCCTAGATTCTTATTGGGTCGGTAGTTGCAAATGTAAAAACTAGACAAGCGCAGTGCTGCTCAACTGCCCTGGCTGCATACTGAAATTGACTGTCAAACTTCATGGAGACGTGATTCGACCATACACGTCAAGAAAGCAGAGGCTGACTTCGCCGAGTATGTCAGACTAAGTTTACCGCCACAGGATCTCAACATCTTGCTCCAGGCAGACGGTGGGTTGTCTGATCAGCTCATTGAGGTGCAGATACCCAATAGTCCCCTGCGACTAGAATTATTGGTTCCAACTCGGTGATTGATTGGCTATGAATCCATCCATCTGACCACACAATTTGTGGAGCTCGTCACTACTCGGAATCTCCTTCTTGGTTTTTGCCTTCTTGGACACTTGCATCATAGATTCATAGCCCTGGCGGTGGCAGAACAGATCTTGAATTGAGCACACACTTTGTTTTGGTTTGTTTGCTGCATCCATGGCTATCTGAGACACCACACCCAGCTCATCTCTGCAAGTACGTCGCCCCAGACCACCAACCAAATTCCAACGGCCGTTTGACATAGTAGCGACCCTTCCAAATGATGCACCTCTGCTGCTTGTACTGGTTGTTATAAATAACATAATGCATTTTTCTGCCATCGTTCATTCGGTTAATATGGAATACGTGTTGTCTTGTAAATTAGTGCTGCGACTATTGTTATACGTTGATGTGACTCTTATTTGCTGTGTAAAAACAATTGCGTAATATGGATTGCAAACTAATCGTTCTATTGGGATGGGGGTAGCATAGATATAAATCAGGATTCCTGTGGAATAATTTGGCCCATGTTATCCGAGAGTGCTTCACCAGTACCTATAAAAAATGCAATGCAATCTCACGTCACCTTTTTCTTGTGATGAAGGTTACCCATACAATTTGGATTTTGATTATGGCGCGCTTGCCCAGCTGCAGCACTTCTCCATCAACAACCTTGGTGACCCCTTCATCGAGAGCAACTATGGTGTCCATTCCAGGCAGTTTGAGGTGGGAGTATTGGATTGGTTTGCTCGCCTCTGGGAATTAGAGAAGGATGAGTACTGGGGATACATTACAAACTGTGGAACAGAAGGAAACCTGCATGGTATTCTTGTTGGGTTGGTACTTGAAAAGGCCTTGTTCAATTGGTTTGTTATATACCACAGTTGTTGTGGAATGTTGATTTTGTACTAAATCTTCTGAACAAACTGTTTTACAGGAGAGAGGTATTCCCTGATGGAATCCTGTACGCCTCTCGTGAATCTCACTATTCAGTATTCAAAGCAGCAAGGATGTACAGGATGGAATGTGTCAAGGTGGATACCCATATATCTGGAGAAATAGATTGCTCTGATTTTGAGAGAAAGTTGATGCAAAACAAAGATAAACCTGCCATTATAAATGTCAACATTGGTGAGCTTGTTTGTTCTTCAATCTTTTAGACAATTTCATCTTGTGTGCTGCTTCGTAAACATACTTGACATGCAGGAACAACCGTGAAGGGAGCAGTTGATGATCTTGACCTGGTTATTAAAACCCTTGAAGAAAGTGGCTTTAAAGACCGGTTTTATATCCATTGTGATGGTGCTCTTTTTGGGCTGATGATACCGTTTGTTAAGAAGGTAACTGTTCATTCATTGCCACTTTGTTCACAGCTATGTCATATCAGAATTATCTCCATTGTTCATTCTTTTGATACACATGTATCTGTTCACTAGGCAGCTAAAGTGACATTTAAGAAGCCTATTGGGAGTGTGAGTGTCTCTGGACACAAGTTTGTCGGATGCCCCATGCCATGTGGTGTTCAGATAACAAGATTGGAGCACATAAACGCCCTTTCTAGCAATGTAGAATATCTTGCATCAAGGGACGCAACAATTATGGGAAGCAGGAATGGCCATGCTCCTATCTTCCTCTGGTACACCTTGAATCGGAAAGGCTATAGAGGCTTTCAGAAGGAAGTCCAGAAGTGCTTGAGAAATGCACACTACTTGAAAGACCGTCTCAACGCAGCAGGAATTGGAGCCATGCTTAATGAGCTCAGTAGCACAGTAGTGTTTGAAAGGCCAAAGGATGAGGAATTCGTCCGAAGGTGGCAGCTCGCGTGCGAGGGAAACATAGCTCATGTCGTGGTGATGCCCAGTGTCAACATTGATAAGTTGGACTACTTCCTACGCGAGCTGGTGGAGAAGCGGGCGGTCTGGTACAAGGATGGGATTTGTCAGCCACCTTGTATTGCCAGAGATGTAGGTCAGGAGAGCTGCTTCTGTAGTCTTCACAAGAAGTGAGCTTACTACAAAGGGACGCTTCAGTCCTGAGTTGAGTTAGTATTTCAAGTGTTCTGTTGTACCAGTGCCTTCTGTATGTAATAATGCGTTATGCAGTGTAGCGTATTTGTTGTTGTGAAGAAACTGAGTTAGTGTTAATGGATGGAGTTTGCATCACTTTTGCCTCCTCTTTATGTTATTAAGCAATCCAATTCCATGTATGGTTTTCATCTATACTTTTGTAACCTGTAGAATGAGGAATAATATTCACGAAGGCCTCGAGGGATTACTTTGATGAGGCATCCGGTTGTTGTTTCTGCAACGAGTAAGGGAAACTAACCTGCATTTCATATGCATTTCAGAAATGTATAAAAATTGTTGCCTTCCTAGTCTAGATTTGGGCCACACAGCAAAATTTTGGTAAAGGAGTACTAAGAGCATCCCACCGGCGCCCGCAAAAACTATCGCTATTTTCGGGCCGGCTGCCCACAACGGTGTCCCCCAAATAGGCCTTCCAAAATACTCCCTCCGTTTCAAAATATAAGATGTTTTAGGTTTGTGAAACAAATGTATCTAGACACCTTTTAGTGTGTATATTCGAGTGAACCTACACACTAAAATATGTCTAGACACATTTACTTCACAAAGCTAAAACATCTTATATTTTGAAACGGAGGGAGTAGGATTTTATTAAGAAAAATAGTAAAAATAAGTCAAAGTTTGAAATCAAGTTTAAAGAGGGCGACAACACCCATATCATAGTACCAAGTTCGAATTTACCGGCCACGAAGCCGGCCAAAACGCCATCAAGTCTGGCTAGGCTGTCTGCCGCCGTTGGTGGTTGATGTGGTGTTGGAGATAGCAATGGTTGCTATGGCGCTGATGGAGGATGTAGTGGAGCAGTAAGTTTTGAAAGCATTCAGAAACGGTGATAAGATTCTTCCGTATATTCCATGTCTAGAGACTCAAATTGTCCATAATCGGGGACACGGCTAATCGATTAGTTTGACACCTTGCAAGGGTCGTGCACTTTCACCTTAAGACTTATTTTACGCCCATACATAAAATGAGACAAGACCTTTCAGAAGTAGAGAGCAACCATACTGGCAAGATCCGTTCCCATCCTATAATTCTGCTACCAGCCCATATCTTGCACACAAGTTGAACCCTCACATCTTAATCAGTCAAGACAGAGCTCATATTGTCATAAGGCTGCACTAGAAGTACTCTAAAGCATGAAAGATATGGTAACCTCTTTATTCCTGAGTGGCATTCCACAAGTGTACTCCTGAGGTACACCCCACCCTCTACGAGGTATGAGGCCCCAGGAGACACTCAACTTCGCCTCCCTCAACAAACCAATCCAACCAGGTGTTTCATTTTAGTTAAAGTTCTTAATTTGTTCACAAAACACTTTTAACAAGTGATCATAGCATGGCATCAATATTTTTCAAAGTATTTAGCATCCTAACAGGTGGTGTTTAAAAGATAGCTACACACTACTAGGATCTAAGCATTTTATAAAATAGTTGAACATTCCACCTATCATGCATACTACTGAAAATCACTAATGCAGTAGTAAAAGTGGGTAGAAGTATGTGTGTCACTTGCCTTTTTGGAGTTCAAACCCTTTCACTTCTCTCAATAAGACACGTTCTCTCCTTTCAATCTATAGCAATAGAAGTTCACAATCATAAACACACTGGTCCAAGACAAACAAGATCAAGCAATGCAAACAAATGGGTTGGTTCAATATTTTAAATTTCTTATGATTTCTATGATGAGAGAGACATGGCTTGAAACTTGGCTTACAAGATAAGGATTGAAAGTTTGGATGGGAAGGCCAAATGATTGGAAAGGATTTATCCTCCAAGATTACCATGGAATGATAAAATCTTATGCTTGGCATAGCATGTTTAGAGTTTAGGGATGACTCATATGAATAGATTCACATAAGTATAGAATAGTGTAACAAAACACTACTGAATAGAGTGTGGCAACACTTACTCATAATAGTATAGTGGCACATAGGCTTGGGTATATATGGGTGATACATTGAGTTACTCAATTAACTCATCTGTAAATTGAATAGTTCAATATAGACCAATATGATCAAGTTGGCATGGGGTTAAACAAGTATGAAGGGTATTTAGAAAGATGGTGGCTTGGATTAAGGATGATATTGGATTAGAATAGTTTAGGATAAATATGATATGGGTTAGAGTGTGTCATACACTAGTATCAAAGATAACCCTAATTGGGGCAAATTTTTATTTACTCAACAACTCAAGTGAGGTCAGTCTTGTGAAATAGGTCAGCAAGATTAAGTATGATAATGGGTCATGGTCAAAAGTGTATAAGATAGAAATATATTGGTAGGATCATATGTTTCACTTTTATAGAAGGAATTCACATTGATAAGAATTATAGAATTAAACTTATGATGAAAATACTCAAATTCTCACATCTGAATTTGAATATTTACAAATGATTTCAAATAAATGGGACCGTGATGCTACTGGATAAGATACTGTAATACAAAGTTGTTGCAACTGGATTCATCCCAAAATCATTTTTAGAAATCAAATTATGATCAAAGTAGTGATTTGGATAGATTTGAATGTACCAAGTTTGTGCATGTATCAACTTTGGTGTTTCTTGATTCTAAAGTGTTCTACATGTTCTAAGGAATCCATAGACTACAAAATTATTAATTTTGAATAACCAGAGCAAAAGATATGAAGTAATTGGTGCTAAGATGCAATTTATACCATTTGAAAATCACTTCAATAATTTGTACAGTAACCAAGTGATATTATTGCACATTTGGATTCTACACATTTGTAGGATTCCAATGATATATTATTTGCAATTTTTGGACTTACAGAAGATTTTCTATGCATTTTACAAGTTTAGGACAGAAACAGAAATTTAAATTTCAAATTTGCAAATAGATTTGACTGGGGAGGCTTGACTGGGTGATGTGGCGGCTTCTAATTAGCCGATACCGATTCGGTTAAGAAAAGAATAGAGGCCGTTGGATTAAGTGGGGATGGACGGTTTAGATTAGATCGGGGAGAGACCCTCACCTAGGGTTCCGGGGGGTCGCTGGAGTTGGTTTGCTTCGCCGGCGGCAGCTCGGGGGTGGACGTTGGCGGCGCTCCGGGGGTTCTTGAACTTGGAGAAGGTAGCAATGAGATGCGGCGAGCCTCAGAGAACTCACAAGCATGATCGGAGGGTGTCAACAGGGTCTCCGATGGCGTCTGCAGGCGAACGGAGGAGTTCTAATGTGCGGCGGCTCGGGGTGGACCCTGCGTCGTTGTTCTGCACAGAGATGATGAGGAAAAGCACTGAGAAGGTGCACACGGGAGAGGGAAGAAGAATGGACAAGCCTCGGTGGTGCTTGCTCTCTGTTTCGATGGCAGGGGCGCAGAAATGGCAGCGGCTAACTGCAACTCCGGCGAGGAATTGCTGCACTCTGGCGATGCTAATTGGCAGGGAGACAGAGGGGAATTTGAGAGGAAGCCTGGGGAAGAAGAGGGCATAGTCTCTAGAGCCATTGGCACTATGGGAGGAGAGGGGATAGTGGGGAACGGGGGCGGTTTCGATGTGGAGGGGCAGGGTGGTTCCAGAGAAGAAGGAGGGCGGTTGGAGGTTGAAGAAGAAATTGACCCATGGGGTCCACCTGTCATAGGGGGAACAAAGTGAGAGAGGGTACCGATTCGGGTTAGAAAAGATGGGCTGTGCAGTTGGGCCAGACCGGGCTGCTCTGGTCCAAAACCTTTTTCTCTTTTTTTTCCTCCTTTCTTTTGTTCTTTTCTGTTTTCCCTTTCTCTTTATAACTTTTGCATAAATTCTTCAAACAAGGTCAAACCAATTTCAATCCTTTTCTAAAATTCAACACAACACTGTAAAACAGTAATATACCTCTTTTAATTCGAAAAACAGAATTTTGCAAATATAGATGCATTAGCCCCATAGGGTTTCTTTGCATAATTTCAGAAATGGAAAATAGGGTTAAAAATAATAATTCTTGGAAATCAGGGAAAACACTTTAGGATATTTTAAAGTTCATTTTCAAACACTTTGTTGGTAATTTATACTTTCTTTTATATAAAACAATTTGTAGATATTTCCTTTGCAAGGTATCTTGCATAGGTTGCATAAATATCAAAAATAATTATTTGAAATTTTTATTTTCTCAAAATAGTTCCTTAAGCAATAAAGGAAAGTTTGAAATAGTTTCTCTAATTCATTATTTTAAATAATATCAAAAGTTTTAAATCCTTGTGAAAAATCAATCAACACTAACAATCAATTTTTTATTCCAAAATTTGGTAAAAACTTGGGATGTTATAGACTACCACCCTTAAAAGAAATCTCGTCCCCGAGATTTGAAGAGGCTAGAAAGGTGGAAGGATTTGGGGTACTTAGGTGGCTACCACCCTTAAAAGAAACTTTTGTGGGCAGTCCAAGTCTTTGATTCAAAGTAAGCACACCTGGGATTTGACTTGGCACTGAGTCATCTTTTGAATCTATGGTAACTTCTATCTTCATTTCCAGTAGGTGGGTGTCTATTCTCAAACCTGGGTTTCCAGTATTTCTCAAGGGGGCTTGAGCATATCTTAGTTCCATTTGTAGAGCTCCTATCCAACAATGTAGTTTGTTGAACTACTTTGGACTCTGAAGGGTCACTCTTTTGGTCAATCAGAGGACCATGTTAAAGTGATCTTCTGTCTTCACTTCATCCTCTTCACTGACATCCTTGAAGTTCTTTTATCTTATGGTTGCTTCCTTGGTGAGCACTTTTGGGGTCAAATGGAGTTCTTCAGACTGATAGGACTCCTTCCATCACGTGTCTTCTTCAATGGTAAGCTTGTGATTCATACTCACCGAAATCCTACATTTTGGCCACACTGGCTCACTATAAGGGGTATAACAACTTATCCTCCTAAGGTTAAGGTTTAACAACGTCGTCTCTCTTGTAGGTATGTCTCTCTAGGTTTGTAAAGCCAACATTATGAGAGAGAATAATAAGAGTAGTAGGAATGGTGATCAATCCATCCTGCACTCAAATCATTTCTTCATACATGGTTTGTTAAACCTCGTGTTCTAACTCTTGGTCGTCCTCACTTGTTTTGACAAAATTTTCTTGAAAGGAAACCAATCTATCGTTCCTTAGCTAAGGGTTTGTGTACTCTAACATATGGCATTAACTCTTGAGTTGCATGTCCTTTGGCTTGCCATCTCATTGGAAAAATAAAATCCCTTCAACAAGGTTGTCCTTAGCTCTTACAAGTCCTTACAATATTTATTACAAGGCAGTAGTTGCATACAAATTCTTCCAAGTAGGCTACACCTTGTTGTGTCTTCTCCTTGTATTGGTGGCATCTTCAGTTATCCCATTTTCTGAAGTCTTGAAGTGCTTTTCTCTTCGCATCTCCGTGCATAGTGTCCCTTTTGGTTGCATTTCTGACAAGTGACCAGATCTGTTCCCCTTTGTCTATTCGCTTTGTTGTCCCTTTCTGGACATTTGTCTGCATAATGCCCTAGCTCCTTGCAATGGAAGCACAGTACGTTGCTATCGTCTTTCTTCTTTATCTTCTTCTTCTTTTTGGGGTATCTCTAAGGATAGGAGATCTCTTACTTCATTTTCTTCATATTCCACTATAGCTGTGGGAAACCTTTCTCGTTTCCTCAAGCAATTTCTAGATAGGTGTTCTTTTCCTTCCTCTTGGGTCTTCCCAAGCAACTGGCAGGGTCTATCCTTGGCTTGTTGATTCAATTGTTGCACCATGGAATAAAACTTACATTCAGCAGGCACATGATTGATTCCTTCGCATAGGAGACAAGTAACCTGGGTCATGGGACATTCTCCAATTGGGTGGCTCGTATCACAGTAAGGGCACTGTTCATGATAGTCCTTAGACGTGTGTCCTATTTCTCCACATCTCTTACAGGCTTGCAGTGTCATCTCAACATCACCTCTTGGTTCCTTGCCACCATGATCTTTTTGTGGCAAGATGTTACTGGTACTAGTCATCATCTGGGTCATCATCTATACTATTCGAGAATGATTATCCAGTACTTGATGCATCCCTAGAGGTAACTCTTTGCTATCACGGTTGACCATATCTTGAGTCATTACTCGCATCATTTTGGTATGTACTTCAACCATTTGTTGCATTGCTATCTTCATCTGAGGGTTGTTGTGGTTGTTCTGGTGTTGAGGATGCATATGTTTGGATTTAGGACAGGTTTAGGTCTTAGCATAGATGAGATTAGATAGAAGGGACCTAAAGAAGATTCCTACCCAGACACATTAGATCAAGGCAATTCATCTCGCAAACAACATCTAACAAACATTCATCACATCAAGCAAACTAGGTCAAATACTAATAATCTAGTATGGTCATACCCCAATTTGGTATGATCATTAAATTATCACAACATCGTTGGTTCTATAAACTAGAATATTGGTGGTCAATCTATTACTGTCTTCATGGATTCATGTTCTCATTTCCACTTCCTCAATATGTTGTTGGGTGTTGTGCAGTCTTCATATATGTATTTCTCCAAATTCTTCATCGGCCTTCTGAAGGAAATATGCCATAGAGGCAATAATAATATTGTTATTATCATATTTCTTGTTCATGATAATGTTTATACTCCATGCTATAATTGTATTAAGCGGAAACATTAATACTTGTGTGGTTTATGAACAACACCGTGTCCCTAGTATGCCTCTACTAGACTAGCTCATTGATTAATGATGGTTAAGGTTTCCTAACCATAGACATGAGTTGTCGATTAATAATGAGATCATGTCATTAGGAGAATGATGTGATGGACATACCCAAATAAAGCAGAGCAATTAGATCGTGTCATCGTGTTCATCTTTGCGAAGCTTTTTCCTATGTCAAGTATTGTATTCCTTAGACCATAAGATAATGCAACTCCCTAGTGCCGGAAGAGATCTTTGAGGTCATCAAATGTCATCCTATGAAAGGGTGATCATAAAGGTGTCTCTCAGGTGATCGGAAAGTGCTTGTTGGGTTACATGTATCGAGATGGAATTTGTTCCTCCCAAGTCAGAGAGATATACTTCGAGCCCACTCGGTAATCGATATCAACACCGCTTGCAAGCACATGGTTAAGGAGTTAATCACAAAGTGATATCGGATTACGGAACGAGTAAAGTACTTGCTGTGAACGAGATTGAACTAGGTATGGCGATACCGACGATCGAATCTCGGGCAAGTAAAATATCGCGTGACAAAGGGAATATATATACGGGATTAATTGAATCCTGGCATCGTGGTTCATCCGATATGATCATCGATGAATATGTGGGAGTCAATATGGGTTTCCAGATCCCGCTATTGATTATTGATAGAAGATCATGTCTGCATATTCTCGAACCCGTAGGGTCACACACTTAACGTGCATCGATGCTAGGATAGAATGGATAATTGGTTATTGAGTTTTTCGTTCAAAGTCTTGGATGAGATCCCGGACATCACGAGAGGTTCCGGAATGGTCCAGAGAATAAGATTCATATAATGGAAATCAGTTTTTGGGTTTCAGAAAAGTTCTGGACTTTTTCGGTAGAGTACCGGAATGTTCTAGAAAGTTCCGGAGGGCTCCATAGTGGGGCCCACATGCCCCAAAGGGTCCACATGGACCATAGGGTTTTCTTATGGGCCAAGGCAAAGGAAACTTGGGGGGCAAGTTAGCCCTAGGGTTTTCTTATGGGCCAAGGCAAAGGAAACTTGGGGGACAAGTTAGCCCTAGGGTTTTCTTATGGGCCAAGGCAAAGGAAACTTAGGGGGTAAGTTTTCTCCCTGGGGGCCACCGGCTTGACTTGGAGGCTAAGGCAGCCCCCTTGGACGCCCCCTTGACCTATTTAAAGGGGAGGAGAGGGCTGGGGCGTGTCAACCCTGAAACCCTAGCCGCCGGCCAACTGCTGCCCCTCCACCTCTCTCTCTCGTGACTGTGCGTAGGCGAAGCCCTGCCGCAGAAACTCTCCACCATAAGCACCACGCCATCGTGCTGCAGATCCAATCTATCTCTCCACCATACTTGCTGGACCAAGGAAGGAGGAGACATCGCTGCACCATACGTGTGCATCTCTCGGAGGCGCCGCCACTTGCGGCGTTGGATCGGATCGGATCGCGGGGAGGAGACGGCTAGTACGACTACATCATCCACGTTCTGTTGAACGTTTCCACTGTGTGATTTCTTCAAGGGTATGAAGATCTCATCTACCTCTCTCGTTGGTTACATCTCCTAGATTAGATCTTGGCTTTCTTGTTCGCATCCGTAGGAAATTTTTTGATTTACTATGCTGCGAAACCCTTCAGTGGTATCAGAGCTAGATCTATGCGTAGATGTGTTTCACGAGTAGAACGCAACATGCTTGTTGCGGGCGTTGATGTTTTCTGTTGCAAACCTCTTTGTTTCGTATTTCTTATGGCGCGTCATAGTGAGATCGAAGCGGTCCAGGCCAACTTTACGCGACCTCGTTCGCGAGACCGGCTCCGCACTTGACGTGTGGCTTGTTCCACACATGCGGCTGGTGGATGCTAGTTTCTCTCACTATAGTAGTCATGAGATTTACAACAGATGTTAGCAACCATAATATCACCGTTGTGGCTTTGCGTAGGTAAGAATCGTTCTTATGCGTAGCTCCCTGATGCCTATAATAAATATGGCGACAGACAGTCCTTGTGCGTGGTGAATGACCAGCCCGTTGGGAACTCCAAGAGGAAGGTATGATGAGTGCAGCAGCAAGTTTTCCCTCAGTTAAGAGACCAAGGTTTAATATTGTTCAGGAGAAGGGAGACGGTGACGACTGAAGGTGATGCGGACTGGCTTAGTAGCTTCCAACAAGGGCGCCGTTAACGATACTTGTTGATTCGTCTTCGGCCAATGGCAACGTGGAACCTGCACACACACAAACAAGTACTTTGTTCCCAACTTGCGATGAGGTTGTCAATCTCACCGGTTTGCTTGAAACAAAGGTTATGAGTGTATCGAGTGGAAAACAGTAGAGTATATGCGAGTAAAGTAAACAATGCGGGAAAAGTAAACAGGTGATTGCAATATGATTAAAATAGGACCAGGGTCCACAGTTCACTAGTGGTGTCTCTCCATAGATAAAATAACATGCTGGGTAAACAAATTACAGTTGGACAATTGATAGAATAAAGATAACATGATATGTCAAGAAGATCACTATGAGATTCACTCTGGGCATTACAACAAAATACATAGACCGCCATCCAACTGCATCTATGACTAATAATCCACCCTCGGGGATATCATCCGAACACCCCAAAAGTATTAAGTTGCGAACAACAGATAATTGCATTAAGCAAAGTGTGTAATGTAAACAAAGCATATGCCCTTGAGCATATGAATGTTGTTTTCTCCCTAGTAGCAATAGCACATCTACCACCTTAGAGGTTTCTGTCATTCCCCCAGGTGAAATAGAGACATGAACCCACTATCGAGCATAAATACCCCCTCTTGGAGTCACTAGCAACTACTCGGCCAAGATAGCTACTAACAACGGAGAGCATGCAAGATCATAAACAACATAGAGATAACAAAAGATATAATTCAGTACAACAACTTAATCATAAACACCAATATTCATCGGATCCCAACAAACCAACATCATAGTATTACATAACGGTGATCTCAATCATGTAGGGCAGCTCATGAGATCTAAACATGAAGCACATGGTGGAGAAGACAACCATCTAGCTACTGCTATGGACCCATAGTCCAAGGTAGACTACTCACTCATCGCTCCGGAGGCAAGCATGGCGATGAAGAAGACCTCCGGTGGCGATTCCCCTCTCCGGCAGGGTGCCGGGAAGAGCTTCTGGACCCTCCCGATCTTCGGGTCGACGGCGGCGGCGGATCGCGATGTATTCTGGAAAACTGATCGGGCCCTTAGGTTTTTCTCGTCAGGGGGTATATGTAGGTGAAAGGAGGCTGTCAGAGGTGGAGCCACGGCCCCTCACACGGGCCCGGCGCGGCCAGGGGCCAGGCCGCGCCGCCCCTGTGTGTGGGGGCCACGTGGCCCCCCTCCGTCAGGTCTTCGGATGTTTGGGAGCTCCCCGGTGAAATATGACTTCAGGAACTTGTTTCGTCCAATTCCGAGAATATTTCCTGTGTATCACTTCTGAAACACAAAAACAGCAGAAAACAGGAAACTGGCACTGTGGCACTTCGTTAATAGGTTAGTTCCGGAAAATGTATAAAAGTGCCACTAAGTGTAACGAAACAATAGGCAAATGGTGTAAAACAAAGCATGGAGCATCAAAAATTATAGATACGTTTGAGACGTATCAAGCATCCCCAAGCTTAACTCCTGCTCGTCCTCGAGTAGGTAAGTGATAACAAAAGAATAATTTTTGAGGTGACATGCACCTACACAATCTTGATCATATATGTAAGCATTGGTGAGCTGGGATCAATAGAACTTAAAACAGGGGCATGAAAGATATAATCATGACAATAAGAACTTAGCAACCATGTTGTAAACATGCAAATGAACACAAACAAAAGATCATGACAATGAAACAATGAAAGTCAAACGTGTGTTCTAATCATAAGGAAACACATACAAGTGGTTTTCAGCTTGTCCTTCAAAGAGAGCAAAACATAAATGCATAGGACACCTCAAAGTTTAAGAGGGCGACTAGATACAAATAATTTAAGAACAAGTGAAACCAACAATATGAGTCAATCAATGAACTTTGGGACAATGCATATCACACTAAGAATGACAACTATGCTCTCTTAATGGTGCATAAAGAAAGAAGGTGGTGACTCAACATAAAAGTAAAAGAAAGGCCCTTCGCAGAGGGAAGCAGTGATTTAAACATGTGCTAGAGCTTTTCATTTGTAAAACAGAGATAAAACTTGATTTTGAGAGGTGGTTGTCTTTGTCAACGACTGGCAATGGGGTTCTTACTATCTTCCATACAAAAATAAAGCAAGTTTTTGAGAGAGAGATTGGCACTTCGTGCTCTTTTTATAAAACTTGGCACTCCTCCCCACCTTTCCTTTCACATACCATGGCTAACCGATTCCATCGGGTGCCCACCAACATTCACATTCATTGGAGGAGTGCCTTTTTTTCTTTTTTTTTCTTTTTTTTTTGGAATAAACAATATGGAAGATAGCAAATCCGACCACTACGTCCCCATGAGCTGAAAACAGTGTCACAAAACGAGAAGTATTTTGAAGGTTTTTGAAAGGTAGCACACGAAAATTTTACTTTGGAATGGCTTACAAATACCATGCATAGGAATTTATAGTGGACACAATGGCAAACTTGGCTTTTAGGAGTTGGATGCACGAGTAGAGCTCATACTCAGTACAAGGTGAGGGCTAGCAAAAGACTGGGAGCGACCAACTAAGAGAGCAGTAATGGCCATAATCATGCAAAGCGACAAAGCGACATTAAAAGAAGCATACGATGGCATCAAAAGTCAAAAACTAAATGATCATGAAGGCTAATGGCGACTTTGGAAGAGTCTAACATGTGTGAGCATGCGCTAAGTCAACCCAAATAAAGCATCAAGGAGAAAACCAAAATAATGCTTCCATATAATAAAAACAACGCATGATTTTTTTCAAAGGCTCATTAAGCAATCTCAGTTATTTGAGACAAGTCATGCTACAGCAAAACCACTAAGCATACTATCAAAAAGACATCAAGCATGACATGAAAAAGCCTAAGCCGCAGTCTACACAAGCTCCTTCTTGTACCACTATTTTGCACAAAGCTTTTTCTCTTTTCCAACACCATTTGAAATTTTTTAAAGACACCTCTTTTGATGAAAACCAATAAAGATCAGAGGCAAAAATGCACCTTGATGAAAATATATGACAAGATCTGAACGCATATCAAGGCGAAAACGAAAACCAAAAGCAGTAGCAGAAAAACTAGAATGCTCGATTAATAAGAGTGAAAACTAGAGCATTCTTTGCAAATGAAAACGAGTACATCTCCTCCAAAGGAAATTTGTTGGGGTCCAACCATTTATTGCAGCAAACAAACAAACTAAACAAACTAAGAAAACTAAAACAACTGACGCTCCAAGAAAAACACATAGTGCATGAAGCAATAAAAACATAGTGTTTTGAAAGGTGACCTGATTTTTGCCGATGAAGAAGGGGTGCCTCGGGGGCATCCCCAAGCTTTGACGCTTGTACTTCTTGGATATTTCTTGGGGTGATGCATGGGCATCCCCAAGCTTGAGCTTTTGTCCATTCTTCAACTCATCTCATCATTCTCCAATCCCTACACTTGAAAACTTCCTTCATACAAAACTAAACACAATTCTATTAGCAACATTAGTGTAAGCATAAAATATATTCATCCTCTTTTAGCTTCAGGTTTCAACCCAAAACCACCACATATAAAGTATATACTACTGTAGCAACTTCCACAAGAGTTCCATGATCAAATAGAACTCAAAAGAAAGCGATAAAGTGGCAAAAAACAAATATTGGCAGAAATCTGTCAAAACTGGACAGCTGATAATGGACGAATTTTTGAGGGATTTTCCGTTGCTCAAATCAAAAAGTGTTCAACTAAGAAAAGTTTGGATATAACCTGGGGCATAAGCACAAGAAATCGCAGGTCCAAAAGATATACAGAGAATTTTCACGAATTTTTATGGTGCAGCACCGAAAACAGTTTCAGGACAGCAATAACCCCAAATCTTTACCTCACTCAATTAGAGGCTTCTCTTGGCACAAAAACGAAATAAACAAGATAAGGAGCGGTCATTACAGTAGTAATGACTTCCAAGACTCAAGAAAAAGAAAAAGTACTGAAAAGTAAACAATGGGTTATCTCCCAAGAGTGCTTTTCTTTAACGCCTTTGAGCTAGGCTCAGTAATTTGAAAAGATGCTCACATAAGATATATGAATTGAAGCAAAAGAGAGCATCAATGAGCAAATATGAAACACATTTAAGTCTAACCCACTTCCTATGCATAGGAATCTTGTAAGAAAATAAATCAAAGAAGCTCATAGTAACAAGCATGGGTAGATAAAATAAGAGCAACTTTGGAACTTTCAATATAAAGAGAGGTATTTTAGTAACATGAAAATTCCAACAACCATATTTTCCTCTCTCATAATAATTTTTAGTAGCATCATGAACAAACTCAACAATATAAATATCACACTCACCCTCTTTTGTTAAGCATGGAGGGCGATCAAATAAGGTATTAGTTAGGGAGTTACTCTTATTGGGAGGTAGACATGGGTAGCTCCATTCTTCCTCCTTTTGGTCATCACTCTCCTCCTCTTTTTCATCCAATGAGCTTCCAGTTTCAGCAATTTCTTCTTCCATAGGCTCCTTCATGGTATTAGTCTCTTCCGTTGGAGAGCATCTATTAAGATATTTAAGAATATAGCCATTTCCTTCCTTGTAATTGTCAAAGCAAAATGTAAGTATATCATAAACCTCATATTTATAAGGTGCATCATCAATATTTTCAAGCAAATAAGCAAGTTCGAATGCACCCTTCCAAGCAATAAATTCTTCAATTTGTTCCACATCGTAGAAGTCATAATTTCCATTAATATAAGAAGATATAGTAACATCATCATTATACTCACATTGAAAAGGGAGGTGTTTATACCTCCTACAGCAACAAGATTCATCAAAGCAATAAGTAACATTATAAGTAGAGCACACATTTCTAGCAATGATATATAATCTATTGATTTGTTCCCATAAGTGTTTCCCCTTTTGTGACAAGCGGTGTTCCTCATAATAATTTTGTTGCTCTTCCGTGAACCCACCTTGCCAAAAAGATTTAGTTTCAAAGAAACCAACCATTGATAGAGAGCATGATAAAGCAAGACAAGTAAAAACAACTACCAAGGATTCTAATTTTTTTTTTGGGTTTTTGATATAAAAATCAATGCAGGTAAGATAAAATAAAGTAAAGCAAAACAAATAACAAAGTAATGAATGTGTGTGCGAAGAACTCCCCTCGCAGAAGTCTTCTCTTCCTTCCCCGGCAACGGTGCCAGAAAAAGTGCTGATGCCTATAATAAATATGGTGACAGACAGTCCTTGTGCGTGGTGAATGACCAGCCCGTTGGGAACCCCAAGAGGAAGGTATGATGAGTGCAGCAGCAAGTTTTCCCTCAGTTAAGAGACCAAGGTTTAATATCGTTCAGGAGAAGGGAGACGGTGACGACTGAAGGTGATGCGGACTGGCTTAGTAGCTTCCAACAAGGGCGCCGTTAACGATACTTGTTGATTCGTCTTCGGCCAATGGCAACGTGGAACCTGCACACACACAAACAAGTACTTTGTTCCCAACTTGCGATGAGGTTGTCAATCTCACCGGTTTGCTTGAAACAAAGGTTATGAGTGTATCGAGTGGAAAACAGTAGAGTATATGCGAGTAAAGTAAACAATGCGGGAAAAGTAAACAGGTGATTGCAATATGATTAAAATAGGACCGGGGTCCACAGTTCACTAGTGATGTCTCTCCATAGATAAAATAACATGCTGGGTAAACAAATTACAGTTGGGCAATTGATAGAATAAAGATAACGTGATATGTCAAGAAGATCACTATGAGATTCACTCTGGGCATTACAACAAAATACATAGACCGCCATCCAACTGCATCTATGACTAATAATCCACCCTCGGGGATATCATCCGAACACCCCAAAAGTATTAAGTTGCGAACAACAGATAATTGCATTAAGCAAAGTGTGTAATGTAAACAAAGCATATGCCCTTGAGCATATGAATGTTGTTTTCTCCCTAGTAGCAACAGCACATCTACCACCTTAGAGGTTTCTGTCACTCCCCCAGGTGAAATAGAGACATGAACCCACTATCGAGCATAAATACCCCCTCTTGGAGTCACTAGCAACTACTCGGCCAAGATAGCTACTAACAACGGAGAGCATGCAATATCATAAACAACATAGAGATAACAAAAGATATAATTCAGTACAGCAACTTAATCATAAACACCAATATTCATCGGATCCCAACAAACCAACATCATAGTATTACATAACGGTGATCTCAATCATGTAGGGTAGCTCATGAGATCTAAACATGAAGCACATGGTGGAGAAGACAACCATCTAGCTACTGCTATGGACCCATAGTCCAAGGTAGACTACTCACTCATCGCTCCGGAGGCAAGCATGGCGATGAAGAAGACCTCCGGTGGCGATTCCCCTCTCCGGCAGGGTGCCGGGAAGAGCTTCTGGACCCTCCCGATCTTCGGGTTGACGGCGGCGGCGGATCGCGATGTATTCTGGAAAACTGATCGGGCCCTTAGGTTTTTCTCGTCAGGGGGTATATGTAGGCGAAAGGAGGCTGTCAGAGGTGGAGCCACGGCCCCTCACACGGGCCCGGCGCGGCCAGGGGCCAGGCCGCACCGCCCCTGTGTGTGGGGGCCACGTGGCCCCCCTCTGTCAGGTCTTCGGATGTTTGGGAGCTCCCCGGTGAAATATGACTTCAGGAACTTGTTTCGTCCAATTCCGAGAATATTTCCTGTGTATCACTTCTGAAACACAAAAACAGCAGAAAACAGGAAACTGGCACTGTGGCACTTCGTTAATAGGTTAGTTCCGGAAAATGTATAAAAGTGCCACTAAGTGTAACGAAACAATAGGCAAATGGTGTAAAACAAAGCATGGAGCATCAAAAATTATAGATACGTTTGAGACGTATCACTCCCATAAGCTACCTAAAACATGCAACAACAAAGTAGAGGTGTCTAACTTGTTTTTGCAGGGAGTGTTTTGTGATATGGTATGGCCACAAGATGTGATGTGATATATGTGATGTATGCGATGATCATGTTTTGTAATATTTCATGACTTGCATGTCGATGAGTTCACAACCGGCAGGAGCCATATGGTTGTCTTTATAATTGTGTATGACCTGCGTGTCAACTTCTTATACGCCATGTAATAGCTTTACTTTATCGCTAAGTAGTTAGCAATAGTTGTAGTTGCTATTCGTGGTGGAGGCAATCATGGTGGAGTGATGGAGATCATGCCGGCACGCACAAGATGGAGATCATTGCGCAGAGATTGGCTATACCATGTCACATAAAATTATATGCATGTGATGTTTATCCTTTTATGTATCTTATTATGCTTAGATCACGATGGTAGCATTTTAAGATGATTCCTCACTTAAAGATCAAGATAAAATTGTGTTCTCCCCATGTATGCACCATTGCGAAAGTTCGTCGTGTTGAAGCATCTCGTGATGATCGGGTGCTATAAACTCTACGTTCACATACAACGGGTGCAAGCCAGTTTTGCACACGCGAAAATACTTGGGTTTGACTTGATGAGCCTAGCATGTACAGACATGGCCTCGGAACACACGGACCGAAAGGTCAAGCATGAGTCATATGGATGATATGATCAACATGTTGATGTTCACCATTAAAGCTACATCATTCACGTGATGATCGGTCTTGGTGTAGTGAATTTGGATCATGCTTCACTAAACAACTTTGAGGGATGTTAAATTTAGTGGGAGTTCATTAGTAATTTGATTAACTTGAACTAGTTATCTTGAACTAAATCTTGTTGTATTTGCATAAGTCGTTGTAGTCTTTGGCACCGTTTCCCACCGATACTTAGCTTAATTGAGTTAAAAGAACTATAGAATTCTGGATAATCACTTTTCGGTCTAGTGCCATTTAATGTCAAGACTAAAGATTAAGTCATATTGCAAACTTTAGCAAACCTTGCTTGCTCCATATGATTTAATAAATTGTATTGATCTAAGAGCAATGATTCAAGTTTAGTATCTAAAGATCATATGTTTGCCTTCATGATAAATTGATCTTCAAAATTGTTTGAGAATCAAAGTGATCATCGAGCTGAAAGAATTGTTTCAGAAACAAACAAGAAGTGAAAGATATTTGATATCTAAAACTTTGATTGTTTGCAAAAATGATGAAGTATAATTTAGTAAAAGAACATATGCTCATATTGTCTGACTATATGCGAAGATTGAAGATGCTAGGCGTCCCGATCACCCAAAAGTTTGGGAACTAATATTATACTTGCATTCATCCTTATAAGCTATAGTAGTTTCATCATGAAAGTTGTCATGATAAGATGAATGAAAGGGTATTGGCTAAATTGTTTTTTGCTATACCAAAGATACTAAAAATGGAATCTAGAAGAATACCAATCATATGATGATGGCGATCCACTTCAAAGTGCAAAATCCAAGGCTATTAGTATTTGACTAAAAATCCTTTAGACTATGTGTCAAATGATTGACGCCACAATTGATGTCGATAGATTCTTCTAAAAGGGAGGAAATGCTGAATAGGATCTGCAAAATTATTTGGTAGAAAAAGGAAAAGACTGGAATTGTCAAGCTCAGGTATATAAATGAAATACATGTTATAGATGAATTCTTTTGCTCGTTAACAATGTAATTCTTAGGTATTCGATACTGATTTGTTGGTATGAAATGTCATACAAAGCAACACAATACAAGAAGTACAATGGCCTAAGTAACTAGTAAAAGAATATGGTAATGATGCATGTCGAGATACAAATAAAAGTGTTATTGTGCTTCTCGTAGGCATAAAACCTAGCCTTCTAGATATGTTAAAGAACTTAATAATTGTTATTTTGTTCTAGTATTATGAGAGCAATGGTTGTTCAAATTATTACCGTCTTCCATAATCGATGGATAGATTATTATTATCTTGTTGGTGAAATAGATATTTATAATACTAATGCTAAAGGTCGCAAGACAAAACAAATTTCACTTATATGTGACACCGCCGTTTAAGTCATATTAGAAACAAAACATGAAAGAAATTCTATATTGATAGATTTTCAAGTCATTTGATTTTGAATTGATTGACGCTTGTGAGACTTTTCCTAAAGATGATTAAACTCCATTCGTGGGCCATAGGAAGAACAAGCGACTAACTACATGGAGATCGTACATGTTGATGTATGTAGTTCATGTGTGAAGTCAAGCGTGGTGTATTTTCTATTTCATCAATGACTCAAATAGATATATGGTATATCTACTTGATGAGATAGAAGTATGAAATTGTTCAATTTATGAAGTGAAAATTGTTGTAACAAGAATATTCAAGTTGTATGATTAGATCATAAAGAAGAATATTTGAGTTACAAGTTTAGCAAACATCTAAGAGTTAAAGGAATTGTTCCACAAACTTGCATCATGATAAACACCATAGGAGTATGGAGTTTTTGATGGATGTAATCAAACCTTGTTTGACATGGTTAGATCAATGATGAAATAAACTATCAATATAATTTGTGGATTATGCTTTAGAGACTACCGCTTTTCACTGAATAGAGTGCCATCATAATCTGCCAAAATGACACCATACAAGTTATAGTTGTCTTTTCTTGAATTTTGGTATGCAAGGCATATGTGTAAAATGTTTACAACCAAAATCGGATTAGTAAAGTCTTTGTAGGTTATCCCAAAGAATGTCGATGGGTATTCCTTCTATTATGAACCCAAACACATAGTGATTGTCACTAAAAGAAGTAAATTTCTTATGAAGGAGTTTTCTCGCGAAAGGTTTAAGTGGGAGGAAGATAGAACTTGATGAGGTTATTGAATCTGAGCAAGATGATCAGAGTAACACAGCACCAGAAAATGTTCTGGAAGCGGCAACTGCATTCATAGCTCACGCGTCTACAATATGTTGTAGTCACGGCATTGAAGTTCCTATTTAACCAAGTTGGTCATAATCAAATAGCAAGATTTGAGGACGAGATATTATTAGATAATAGTAACCAACAATATACAAAGAAGCGATGATGGGCCCTGACTTCGTCATATGGATTTTTCTAGCAACAATTACATATTGAGATATGATAGTTGAATAAACAAAACAACGTTCCTCTACCGGAATGCACACCAAGGACGTGTACCTGACACGACCCAATGGGTTTTGTTGATTCAAAGGTTGTTAGATATGTATGCAAACTTCTATGGTAGAAGTAAGCATAGCGAAGTTGGAATCTTCAATGATGAAAATGTTAAAGTGTTAATTTCATCAAGATATTTGAAGATGCTTGTTTTACAAGAAAGTAAGTGGGAGCGCTAAGACATATTTCTAATGCTTTATGTAGATAACATATCGTTCATTGGAAATTATGTGTTTTTCTTGATATTGTTAAGTTTTCATTAAAATTAGTTTTTGATGAAAGACTTAGGTAAAACCAGAATATTAAGCATCAATGTCTATACAGATAGATTGAGGCACTAATATAGTTTAGCCAGAGTACATAGATGAAATATTGAATTTGTTCAATATGGAAACAATAAGAACGGTTCTTGTTGCATGGAAGAGGTTGGAGCAAGAATCAATTGTTTTGACACTTGATGAGTGAAACCACAAGAATAATTTTATCAATCTTGTATACCATGATATGTAGATCCAGATGTGTCCAATGCTCTAAAGGTTATAGCATTCATATGATGATCGTTGGACAATAGTAAAGATATTCTTATGCACTTTCAAAGAAGTAAGAATATGTTATGTATGCAGAAGTGACAAATGGTTCATTGCAATGAGTTCTATTGGCTTTGTCACACATACAAGTAAAATTTTATCTCAATTTTGAGCTATTTGTTTTGAGTTAGAAGGTGGCATAATAAGATAGAAGAAAGTTCCATGATGACTTGGATGAGTTCCAATGTTAATATTGTGGCAGACATTGCAACGAGGGCTAAGTATATAATTGCTTTAGAAGCGGCATAAAAGATGCAAAGTAGATAGTGATAATCCAACTTATTTGTGGCACTGTCGTCCAGGTCATATTGGCATAAAATGCATGAAGAAACTCCATTCTGATGGACTTTTGGAGTCTCTTGATTTTGAATCATTTGACACGTGCAAGCCATGCCTCATGGGCAAGATGATCAAAACCCCGTCCTCCGGAATAATGGAGCGAGCAACGGACTTATTGGAAATCATACATACCGATGTGTGCGGACCAATGAGTATTTCGACGCACGGTGGATATCGCTATTTTCTTATTTTTTTTGATGACTTAAGTAGACATGGGTATGTCTATTTAATGAAACATAAATCTGAAATGTTTAAAAGTTCAAAGAATTTCAGAACGAAGTGGAAAACCATCGTAACAGGAAAATTAAATTTCTGCGATCCGATCGTGGAGGTTTAGTTCCAAGTGTGCTAGTACTATATAGTTCTATTGTATGACAATAGTGAAAACATAGTTTTGGCAAAGAAACAAAGGTCTCACCAGAAGACCAAGTTTATACGATGCCATCTCATAGAAGATGAGTAATGTGTGCTGACGCAAAATCATATGCAAATACAAACGGACCTGAAAGTGTCAGACCCGTAGATAAGGTTTACCACGTGCAACGCGTATGAATAACACCAGAATGCCATAGGTGTTAAAGGTGCAAGTATGACTAGATTATTGACTCTAGTGCAAGTGGAAGATTGAAGGAAATATGCCCTAGAGGCAATAATAATATTGTTATTATCATATTTCTTGTTCATGATAATGTTTATACTCCATGCTATAATTGTATTAAGCGGAAACATTAATACTTGTGTGGTTTATGAACAACACCATGTCCCTAGTATGCCTCTACTGGACTAGCTCATTGATTAATGATGGTTAAGGTTTCCTAACCATAGACATGAGTTGTCAATTAATAATGAGATCGTGTCATTAGGAGTATGATGTGATGGACAGACCCAAATAAAGCAGAGCAATTAGATCGTGTCATCGTGTTCATCTTTGCGAAGCTTTTTCCTATGTCAAGTATTGTATTCCTTAGACCATAAGATAATGCAACTCCCTAGTGCCGGAAGAGATCTTTGAGGTCATCAAACGTCATCCTATGAAAGGGTGATCATAAAGGTGTCTCTTAGGTGATCAGAAAGTGCTTGTTGGGTTACATGTATCGAGATGGAATTTGTCCCTCCCAAGTCGGAGAGATATACTTCGGGCCCACTGGGTAATCGATATCAACACCGCTTGCAAGCACGTGGTTAAGGAGTTAATCACAAAGTGATATCGGATTACGAAACGAGTAAAGTACTTGCTGTGAACGAGATTGAACTAGGTATGGCGATACCGACGATCGAATCTCGGGCAAGTAAAATATCGCGTGACAAAGGGAATACATATACGGGATTAATTGAATCCTGGCATCGTGGTTCATCCGATATGATCATCGATGAATATGTGGGAGTCAATATGGGTTTCCAGATCCCGCTATTGATTATTGATAGAAGATCATGTTTGCATATTCTCGAACCCGTAGGGTCACACACTTAACGTGCATCGACGCTAGGATAGAATGGATAATTGGTTATTGAGTTTTTCGTTTGAAGTCTTGGATGAGATCCCGGACATCACGAGAGGTTCTGGAATGGTCCGGAGAATAAGATTCATATAATGGAAAGCAGTTTTTGGGTTTTGAAAAAGTTCTAGACTTTTTCGGTAGAGTACCGAAATGTTCTAGAAAGTTTTAGAGGGCTCCATGGTGGGGCCCACATGCCCCAAAGGGTCCACATGGACCATAGGGTTTTCTTATGGGCCAAGGCAAAGGAAACTTGGGGGGCAAGTTAGCCCTAGGGTTTTCTTATGGGCCAAGGCAAAGGAAACTTGGGGGACAAGTTAGCCCTAGGGTTTTCTTATGGGCCAAGGCAAAGGAAACTTAGGGGGTAAGTTTTCTCCCTGGGGGCCACTGGCTTGACTTGGAGGCTAAGGCAGACCCCTTGGATGCCCCCCTTGACCTATTTAAAGGGGAGGAGAGGGCTGGGGCGTGTCAACCCTAAAACCCTAGCCGCCGGCCAACTGCTGCCCCTCCACCTCTCTCTCTCGTGACTGTGCGTAGGCGAAGCCCTGCCGCAGAAACTCTCCACCATAAGCACCACGCCGTCGTGCTGCAGATCCAATCTATCTCTCCACCATACTTGCTAGACCAAGGAAGGAGGAGACGTCGCTGCACCGTACGTGTGCATCTCTCGGAGGCACCGCCACTTGTGGCGTTGGATTGGATCGGATCGCGGGGAGGAGACGGCTAGTACGACTACATCATCCACGTTCTGTTGAACATTTCCGCTGTGCGATTTCTTCAAGGGTATGAAGATCTCATCTACCTCTCTCGTTGGTTACATCTCCTAGATTAGATCTTGGCTTTCTTGTTCGCATCCGTAGGAATTTTTTTGATTTACTATGCTGCAAAACCCTTCACCTTCAATGTAGTTCTTCATGTTGGGGCAAGGAGAATATATGAGGTATCAGCCTCACACTTCTGGCTCATTGCTCTTCTTTACTTTCTGATGGTTTCCAGAGTTGGATCATCTAAAGTAAAAGAAAAAATATTTGAAGACGAAGTATGGGAGAATACAAGGAGTTCAAAATGCAAACTCTTTTTTTTATGTAAACAGAAACAAGATGAGATAGATTTTTTTTTATCCTAGGGTCTTCCTATTTCTAATCCAAACCTAGGGTCTCGATCCTACAGGCAACACTATGCTCTGATACCATTTTGTAACACCCCACATTTGTATTAAGGTGGAACACCTGTGTTAAGTGCTATTCCCTGGATCACTAATAGCACCACAGAACAAAATGAAGTATTCATTGCATAGTATCAAAGATTACAACGCAGATCCAGATACATAAGTCTTTAAACTTACAAACTAGCTTAGTCTCATAGACTAGCTCAAATGTCAGAGTTCAGCACAACATAAACACAACGAAAACTAGGGTAGCAGTGAGCCTCCATCTTCACCATGCGCCGCAGGTAGTCATGTTGTTATGTAGACTCGAGATCCTATCAACTTACTCTTCATCAGAAGAATCTGCACATTTGAATATGCAGCCCCACGAATGGGGGTCAGTACAATGATGTACTGGCAAATGACACATATTTGGTGGCTGTTGTGAAAGAACTAGCTACATGATATTTGGCTGGTGGATCTCTTAGGCTAATTTGCATAAAGCCAATTTTGTCCTACAATTCTTTCTCAAAATTTTCCTTCAAAATTTTAGTTTATAAGGGTCAAGACAACCCCCATACATTACATACTGGCCGGTATGTAGTTCTGGGCGAAACTCAACAAAGTTGGAACATCAGAAACCACCACCCCTCGGAGTGTATGGCCCTGAGCTCCGGCCTAAGGGTTTCTAGTCAAGTTTTTAAAGCATTCAAAAACGGTGATGAGATTCTTCCGTACATTCCATGTCTAGAGACTCAAATTGTCCATAACTAGGGACACAGCTAATCGATTAGTTTGACACCTTGCAAGGGTTGTGCACTTTCACCTTAAAACTCATTTTATGCCCATACATAAAATGAGACAAGACCTTTCAGAAGGAGAGAGCAACCATACTGGCAAGATCCGTTCCCATCCTATAATTCTGCTACCAGCCCATATCTTGCACACAAGTTGAACCCTCGCATCTTAATCAGTCAAGACAGAGCCCATATTGTCATAAGGCTGCACTAGAAGTACTCTAAAGCACGGAAGACATGGTAACCTCTTTATTCCTGAGTGGCATTCCACAAGTGTACTCCTGAGGAACACCCCACCCTTTATGAGGTATGAGGCCCCAGGAGACACTCAACTTTGCCTCCATCAACAATCCAATCCACCCAGGTGTTTCATTTTAGTTGAAGTTCTTAATTTGTTCACAAAACACTTTTAACAAGTGATCATAGCATGGGATCAATATTTTTCAAAGTATTTAGCTTCCTAACAGGTGGTGTTTAAAAGATAGCTACACACTACTAGGATCTAAGCATTTTATAAAATAGTTGAACATTCCACCTATCATGCATACTACTGAAAATCACTAATGCAGTAGTAAAAGTGGGTAGAAGTATGTGTGTCACTTGCCTTTTTGGAGTTCAAACCCTTTCACTTCTCTCAACAAGACACGTTCTCTCCTTTCAATCTATAGCAATAGAAGTTCACAATCATAAACACACTGGTCCAAGACAAACAAGATCAAGCAATGCAAACAATTGAAATGGGTTGGTTCAACATTTTAAATTTCTTATGATTTCTATGATGAGAGAGACATGGCTTGAAACTTGGCTTACAAGATAAGGATTGAAAGTTTGGATGGGAAGGCCAAATGATTGGAAAGGATTGATCCTCCAAGATTACCATGTAATGATAAAATCTTATGCATGGCATAGCATGTTAGAGTTTAGGGATGACTCATATGAATAGATTCACATAAGTATAGAATAGTGTAACAAAACACTACTGAATAGAGTGTGGCAACACTTACTCATAATAGTATAGTGGCACATAGGCTTGGGTATATATGGGTGATACATTGAGTTACTCAATTAACTCATCTGTAAATTGAATAGTTCAATATAGACCAATATGATCAAGTTGGCATGGGGTTAAACAAGTATGAAGGGTATTTAGAAAGTTGGTGGCTTGGATTAAGGATGATATTGGATTAGAATAGTTTAGGATAAATGTGATATGGGTTAGAGTGTGTCATACACTAGTATCAAAGATAACCCTAATTGGGGCAAACTTTTATTTACTCAACAACTCAAGTGAGGTCAGTCTTATGAAATAGGTCAGCAAGATTAAGTATGATAATGGGTCATGGTCAAAAGTGTATAAGATAGAAATATATTGCTAGGATCATATGTTTCACTTTTATAGAAGGAATTCACATTGATAAGAATTATAGAATTAAACTTATGATGAAATACTCAAATTCTCACATCTGAATTTGAATATTTACAAATGATTTCAAATAAATGGGACAGTGATGCTACTAGATAAGATACTATAATACAAAGTTGCTGCAATTGGTTTCATCCCAAAATCATTTTTAGAAATCAAATTATGATCAAAGTAGTGATTTGGATAGATTTGAATGTACCAAGGTTGTGCACATATCAACTTTGGTGTTTCTTGATTCTAAAGTGTTCTACATGTTCTGAGGAATCCATAGACTACAAAATTGTTAATTTTGAATAACCAGAGAAAAAGATATGAATTAACTGGTGCTAAGATACAATTTATACCATTTGAAAATTACTTCAATAATTTGTAAAGTAACCAAGTGATATTATTGTACATTTGGATTCTACACATTTGTAGGATTCCAATGAAATATTATTTGTAATTTTTGGACTTACAGAATATTTTCTATGCATTTTACAAGTTTAGGATAGAAATAGATATTTAAATTTCAAATTTGCAAATAGATTTGACCGGGGGAGGCTTGACTGGGTGACATGGCGGCTTCTAATTAGCCGATACCAATTCAGTTAAGAAAAGAACAGAGGCCGTTGGATTAAGTGGGGATGGACGGTTTAGATTAGATCGGGGAGAGACCCTCACCTAGGGTTCCAGGGGGGGTCGCCGAAGTTGGTTTGCTTCGTCGGCGATGGCTCGCAGGTGGATGCTGGCGGCGCTCCGGGGGTTCTTGAACTTGGAGAAGGCAGCAACGAGATGCGGCGAGGCTCGGAGAACTTGTGAGTGTGATCGGAGGGTGTCGACAGGGTCTCTGGTGGCGTCAGCAGGCGAACGGAGGAGTTCCGGAGTGCGGCGGCTCGGGGTGGACGCTGCGTCGTTGTTTTGCACAGAGATGATGAGGTAAAGCACTGAGAAGGTGCGCACGGGAGAGGGAAGAAGAAATGGACAAGCATCAGTGGTGCTTGCTCTCTGGTTTGATGGCAGGGGCGCGGAAACGGCGGCAGCTAACCGCAACTCCGGCGAGGAATTGCTGCACTCTGGCGATGCTAACTGGCAGGGAGATAGAGGGGAATTTGAGAGGAAGCCTGGGGAAGAAGAGGGCATAGTCTCTAGGTCTATTGGCGCTATGGGAGGAGAGGGGATAGTGGGGAACGGGGGCGGTTTCGATACGGAGGGGCGGGGTGGTTCTAGAGAAGAAGGAGGGCGGTTGGAGGTTGAAGAAGAAACCGACCAGTGGGGTCCACCTGTCATAGGGGGAAGAAAGTGAGAGAGGGTACCGGTTTGGGTTAGAAAAGATGGGTTGTGCTGTTGGGCCAGACCGGGCTGCTTCGGTCCAAAACCTTTTTCTCTTTTTTTTCCTCCTTTCTTTTATTCTTTTCTGTTTTCCCTTTCTCTTTATAACTTTTGCATAAATTCTTCAAACAAGGTCAAACCAATTTCAATCCTTTTCTAAAATTCAACACAACACTGTAAAACAGTAGGGATTTCTATTTTCGTGCCCTCAGGTCGTTAGTTGTACTCAGTTTTCCCTAGCCGCTTAGTTTTTCCTCAGTTTTCCCCTCGCTCTAGTTTGAAACCCCTCGCAGACGCTCGGACGGGAGGGTTGCCGTTTAGTTGACCGTTCCGTGCTGACGTGTGGGGCCGCGTCATGTGGGGCCGCGTCGCGTGGGGCTGGTAGAACGGGACCGCGTGGGACAGGACGAGACCACGTTTGGTTGTACGTGAGAGCTCGGTTTTGTCTCTCTCGGCCCAAATTGGTATTTTTCAGAGCGCCTTTTTCCCCTCTCTCTCTGTAACAGTTCTCTCTCTTTTCACCAAATTAGTACCAAATCTAGAGAAGCTTCTATTTCTATCTTTCTTCAATGATTGTTGCCTTTTGGCCCTCGTTTTTTGCCCAATATGGTAACAAATCTAGAAGCTAGTATAGGATGAATTCACAGCAGCATAATAAATCCAGAAAACTAAATATAATACATAAACTGTATACAGCAGCCAATAACAATGTTCTTCATTCTGAATCATATATTTTGTCGTCGCTACAATTCATGAGATGAAAGAAATATTCACTAAACTCCCTCCGTCTGCAGTGTGCAGCAAATACATCCTCCAAACGGTATGGCCTTTGTTCATTTTTTGGACCATATCCTATTCTATCCGCACGTCGTGGCCACTCATCCCAGGCCTTTCTATCGTCATCATACTCTCTGATATAACCCAAATCCGCGTAGTAGATGCAGCCAGGTCGAACTGTCGGGTGCACTCTGGTGTCGACGGAGATACACCGGCTAAAATTGACGAAGAGGGCATGACTGCCAATGTTACTGACGGCATGGAGAGAGCGGCTCTCAGTGTCCACACGGTACACCTATGGTTGACCTTCCTCCAAATGCCGGTTGTCGTCAGTGCTGCCGCCCAACAACACAAGCAGAAGATCACCATCCGACTCCACAAGGTAGAACTTGGAATCATAATCATTTCCAAGTTCTGGAAATGAAAATAGTGTCTTCATGCTGACAGTGCTCGCGCGCTGCTCCAACTGGACATTGTTGGTGCACACTATTCTTCCGAACTCATTCACAGCTATTGCATACAATTCACCATTGAACGGGGTAATGCAACGCAGAGAATGGTCCTCGATCGTAAATCTTCCTTCTCCCCAATCATGTACATCTATATCCTTAGTTGGAGAGCTCTTATCGACCCAAGCAATTTCATTGGGGTAACCTGTGCAAATGAAGACCATAGTCGGGGACTTCATTACAGCGACTGACTGCACAATCATAGATGGCATCTGCGCCTCAAACATAGCGTTCAAAGTCTTTGTGAGTGGGTTCAGAAGCCGTATCTTGTGCGGCTGGTTCCTCTGGGCAAGCACGATGACGCCACGGTAAAAGCCGATGAAGTAGTATCTAAAAGGGAGTTGATGAAGATAACATTCAGCACTAAGATGTTTACGATTGAAAATAAAAATAGATTAACTCTATAGATATGGAGGAATTTGAACCTTGCATGAACTTCCGTTAGATCGATGGTGACGTAGCGGGATGTGCGGAGGTTGAGGAAGGAGAACTCAGCGGCGCGTGGAAGGGCGTGTTCTACCACGATCCATTCGTGCAGGTGCACGTCGGGCTCAGGTAGATCTGAGCGCCAATTTGTACAAACTTGCCTCAAAGCAGCGTAGGTGTCCACGTACTCCTCGTTCGCCAGTAAGCAGTCGCCGATCTTGTGAAGTGGTCCGTCACCCTTAAGAGAGGCCCAGTTCACGGAGGCGCCGCTCTTGGATGCGCCGCCCTCGGATGCGACGGGCTCGGATGCGACAGGCTCGGAGGCGATGGGCTCGGAGGCGACGGGCTCGGGGGCGACGGCCGCCGGCGCATTCTTCTTCTCCATCGCCGGCAGGTGAGCGCGTGTAGGGCGGCTGGGGTTTTTTGGAGAAGGTGATGGGACGTGAGAGGCGTGGTTGCGTGCGTGAGTTATGATGAGACTGTGTGCAGAGGGAGGGAGAGGGGCTCTGTACTGGCAGTTGACGTTTTGGTCTCAGCACGCACACCGCGCGGCTAACCGCTACTCACCGTGACACGCGTTCGTGGGACTGCACGTCAGCACCGTTACGTGTACTCAGTTCTACCCTCGAGTCTTACACTGGAAAAATATCTGTACTCAGTTTTCCCCTCGAGTACTAATACTGGCTAGTGCAATATACTCAGTTTTACCCTCAAGTGGCTGGTCAACAGAGAGTCAACAGATGGGATTAAGCCATCTAATTGAGTCATTTCATGCGCAAAAAAATTCAAAAAAATAAAATCATAGTGCCTCCAACTCATGCGCAAAATAAAATCATAACAATCATATATAAATCAAGTTTTCACACAAATGGCCACTTCTGAAATAACTAGTAGCTATGAAGGTTCATGGCTTTCCACTCAAACCCCTTCTCAAAACATCTATACCCAAAACATAGTTTGTCTGAATGAGGCCACAATTTTTACACTCATGTGTATTTGAATTGCTAATACTTTGAGGTAGGCCAACCTGGGTTTCATTGTACAAAACATGTGTTTTTCTTTTTCTAAATCTCTTATTTGAATTCGTTAGCCTGTTTATTATTTACTTGCACTTGTATCCTTGATACTACTCAATTTTACCCTCTCCCTTCTCACAGAAGCCCAAACTTGGCCTGATTGGTCGAGCTGTTGTCACACGGATCGTGCCCACCTACCGTCGATCCTATGATCTAATGGGCAGGATCGTGCCACCCTCTCTCTATCTGTCGGTGGCAAACTACTACCCCTCTATGTATGCTAAATAACGAGTTGGCCACCGGATTCAACAAGTTTGGTAATCACGAATTTCCACTTCTTGTAGGCATTACTTTTCACGGTGAAATGATAAACTATCACGAATTTCCTTTAGGCATTACTTTTCAAGGTAAAATAATAAACTATCACGAATTTCCATTTCTTTTAGGCATTACTTTTCACGAATTTCCTTTAGGCATTACTTTTCACGGTGAAATGATAAACTATCACGAATTTCCTTTAGACATTACTTTTCATGGTAAAATAATAAACTATCATGAATTTCCTTTAGGCATTACTTTTCACGGTAAAATAATAAACTATCATGAATTTCCATTTCTTTTAGGCATTACTTTTTTGTTGAGATATAAACACCCACAACGGTCATCTCCTCCTTAATTTATTATGTAACCCCACAACGGTCATCTCGCCCTTATAAACCCCCACCTCTGCCATCCCTCATGTCAATAGGTTCTGCCTCTATCTTCTTCGTTTCTGCCTCTCTCTTCTTCGTTCACATACACTTGATCCATTGCCATGGCTTCCACGTCTCGGACGCCGACCGGAAGGGGAAGGGGAAGGGGAAGGGGAAGGGGAAGGGGAAGGGGAAGGGGCGGCCTGGGTGGTGGATCATCATCATTGCCACCACCACCGTCAACACTGCCATTGATCATAGAGGAGTTCTTAATCGTCATCTATGAAGACCCTTTGGCCAAGAAGGTACGTACGCGTTCCCACATATATGATGCATGTGATTAATTATGTGCATGTTCCAAAAAGCCTTTAATTTCAAACGATCGGCGCTCGATCTCTTTGCAGGCACTCCCACAGAAGTTTGTGGACTATCTTGACGGCCAGGAGCCCGCAAAGGTGTATCTGCGAGCAGCTGACTGCGGTCCTCGTCTCTGGACCGTGGAGGTCCTATTTGACGGACAAGGCCGGATGTACCTCGACAAGGGCTGGGAGAATTTCGCCATCGCGCACGGTGTGGATTTCGGCTACATCCTACACTTCAAATATGAAGGCGATGATGTGCTCACAGTGAAGGTGTTCGACGTAACATTGTGCAGGAAGTACTACTACACGGACGACGAAGATACTGACGATGAAAGCGACGACGACGTGAAGCCATGCATCCATCCCCTTTAGATAAGGGGATTATGACCAAGAATATATATGTAGCTTCATATGCATCGATTTAGAGATCTAGCTATTTTCTATATATTATGCATGTAAAAATAATAGGGAATCGCAATTTCCACCATGATTCGAGCACCACAGCCTCCAAACGATGCTGATGCCGATATCGGCATGGTTAGAACGGCTATGCATGCTCGCCGCCACTGCTAGGTCACTGTCGGGATGCACCCTCAATCCCGTCCCCTCATCCGATCACTGACACACCAGAGATACCGCCGAGGCCAATGACGAACGTACATGCTGATGCCAATGCCGAACATGCACGCCGCTGTGGGCACGGCCACGTCGCCCCGCTATGCTGGATGCCACAGACCACCGCGAGTTCTTTCCCTTCGCCACCACACTCCCCTAGCACCTATCTATAAATGCCAGAAAGGAGAGACACTAGTTTTCTCTATATTGCTCGCGTTCGTGTCCGACACCGTCAGTCAAAGTGTTGAGGTCGTCGTCGATGTCCTCGACCATTTCTTCTCTTCTTTGCATGGTTAAACGCGTCTAGTTCATATCTATCTAATGCGTCTGGTCTCGCCTCATGCAGTTCTTTGTGGACGTTGATCTCATCTCGGCACCCCGCAGGCCACCTCCTCCGTGCCATCGCTGTAGAGCTCCGTTTAAAAATCTATTCCTACCCGTGTATTGCACCTTGTATCAGCGTCATTGCCCCACTTGTCATTCGATATACCGAAGCCCCACTCGTCCGCGTTTTGGTCAGGGATACGGCGATGCTTACGGTCAAACAAAGATGGATGCTCTGACGTATCTTTGCGGGCTCTACGTGGCCCCACTAGTCAGAAGTTAACGGTCAAAGGTGTTCAACCGTCGGGCAACCGGCCGTTCCAGCACCGGTGACGGTTTCAGCCAAGGGCTTGGACAAAACTGAGGAAAAACTAAGGAGCTGGGGAAAACTGAGTACAACTAACGACCCAGGGGCACGAAAATAGAAATCCCAAAACAGTAAGATACCTCTTTCAATTCCAAAAACAGAATTTTGCAAATATAGATGCATTAGCCCCATAGGGTTTCTTTGCATAATTTCATAAATGGAAAATAGGGTTAAAAATAATAATTCTTGGAAATCAGGGAAAACACTTTAGGATATTTTAAAGTTCATTTTCAAACACCTTCTTGGTAAATTATACTTTCTTTTATATAAAACAATTTGTAGATATTTCCTTTGCAAGGTATCTTGCATAGGTTGCATAAATATCAAAAATAATTATTTGAAATTTTTATTTTCTCAAAATAGTTCCTCAAGCAATAAAGGAAACTTCGAAATAGTTTCTCTAATTCATTATTTTAAATAATATCAAAAGTTTTAAATCCTTGTGAAAAATCAATCAACACTAACAATCAATTTTTTTTATTCCAAAATTTGATAAAAACTTGGGATGTTACAGCTATTTTCGGGCCGGCTGGCCACAACGGTGTCCCCCAAATAGGCCTTCCAAAATAGGATTTTATTAAGAAAAATAGTAAAAATAAGTCAAAGTTTGAAATCAAGTTTAAAGAGGGCGACAACACCCATATCATTGTACCAAGTTCAAATTTACCGGCCAAGAAGCCAGCAAAAATGCCATCAAGTCTGGCTAGGCTGTCTGCCGCCGTTGGTGGTTGATGTGGCATTGGAGATAGTGATGGTTGCTATGGCGCTGATGGAGGATGTAGTGGAGCAATAGGAAGTGTTGGCCGCTGTGACGTCACTGGCTACTGTGGCATTGGTGGCTGCTCTGCCGTCGCCTTCATCTCTTGCATGATGCTTTCCTGGGCCATCTTGTACCATGCCTTGGCATCATCATCCATCATCGAAGTGTCGGCTGTCAAGATCTTGGAGTCCTCCTTCATCTTGGTCACCGTGGCTTGCAGTGCTACTTTCATGGCTTGTAGGAGGGTGGCATGGGCAGTGACCTTGGCGGCTTCAACTTAGGCCTCCTCAAGCTTGATCTTTTGATCAGTACTGTTAACAACGCATTCCACCTAGCATCGTTCTTGTCATCTCTCTCTCTATATATATATATCTTTTCTTTGTGCTGGCCACCACCTCGGCTATCATAATATGAAGCGATGCATCCATTGCCCTTGACGATGTCGCACCATTTCTTTGCGCCTTGCCTTTTTTGTTCCCCATTGGCCCCCAATCGAGGCACCCTAGGATGGTGTCGGCCCCTCCCATCAATGTCAATGACAACCTTGTCGTCGCCAAGGTTGTGGCGGGTCTTCTCCCATTTAGGACAAGTCTCAAGCTTTGTGAAGACATGCATAAGGGTGAAATCTTTCCGCTTGCTCCACTCCTTGTACAAGAATAGTGCATCCTTCAAGTAACAAACAAAGAAAACATTGGTGAAGATATATATTAGGAAAAAGAAACATTTAATATCACAAAGACAAGGGAAAGCTTGAGCTCATGTGATCTTCCATTGTATGGCCACTCTCTTGCCTTCTCCCAATTGTCTCAAGAAAGCCATGAAGCCTGTTCACCAATGCTTGTATGAGTCTCCACCTATGTGAAAGGTCTTGCCTTTGTTGAATTGATCATGGATCCTCCTCCAATAGGTTTGCCACGGATGTTGGGTGCCGGTGATAGAGTCGAGGCTGACGACCTTCCATGAATCAAATAGGCATTCCTTGCCAATGCTCCATCAGGGGCCTTGGATGTCCTTCTTCTTGTCTTGACCATGGCGCAGTGTCGACATCCACCATTTCTGCTTCTGAAGCTTCTCCATCACCCTCGAATCTCCTTCGGCGGTGACATTCGCATGACCACCTTGGCCACAGATCATGACGGCCAAGATATCGATGTCTCAGCCTGTTCAAGACATGATTTTTGAGTAAACGCTGGCCAGATGCATATAATACCAGAAGATTTGATATTTGAGTCCACGCCGGCCAAATGCATACACCACAAATAAAAACAAGCTTTGATATGTACCTCATCCAGGCTGTATCGGTCACCGGGAATATACTCAAACACATGTTCTAATCTCTGCCTACTTACTTCCTTCATCATCTCAAAACATGATGGCACATATGTCTGGTGCAGTAATAAGATCCATATGTGTGTAGATACTCCTGTAAAAAAACCTCTCTATTCCTGGGATCCACTTCTAGCTGAGTTAGTCCTGTAAAATGCAATTAACATTAAAAGGATTCCAGATGGCAGGCAATACATATAGTTGATGCATATGGGAAACCACACATACCCTGAACATAATGGTGTTTTTTGTTGTCACCATTAGAGGCATGGTGTTCATCATCTTCTTCAAATTCTTCCTCATCTTCATCATCCTTAGATGCTTCATCATCTTCCTCTTCCTTAGTTGTTTTTTCCAATGTGAAGGTCACAACATCATGCAAAGCAATATTGTGAGACCTACAGAAGGAATTTTAGTATAGTCCTCTGATGTATGTAGCATGTCCTATTTTCTTTAGGAACAACTCATACCTATGGCCCGAGGCCACACAAGGTAGCCACTTATTGGCAAAGAAGTTGAGCCTTTCCTTGAAGTGACAAGGAACAACCTAAGTTGAAAAACTAACAAGTTGTCACTGAACTAAAAGCAGCATGAATTCATTGCAGAAGCATAAATTATATTGATATAATAATATCCTAACCAAAGGATAAACATCAGAGCCTATAACCATTGAAATGATTTGCAAAAACAAAAGCAGCACATGAATTTACTGCATAAGCATATATAATTTTAATATCATAGTTTATTTTTATGTAATTAATAATATTTACTGTAGACATAGCCATATTTAATCCAAAGGATAAACATCATAGCCTATAATCATTGAATGATTTGCACCTAGCTAGTAATAAAAATGCATCAAAGTGAGACGATTGAACTGAAAAAACCCTGATCCAAACTAGAAAAATACATTAAATCGACTAATGAACTAGGTTAATCTAAGCTAGTAGACCTAAATCGCACATACAGGTGAAACTTTGGGGCAGTGGACAAGATAAACTCTGGTTATGGTCATAGTATATTCACCATGCCATCCAAGAAGTCATGGTGGGTGATGACAATTCAGAATGAATCCACCGTCCTCGATGACCGAAGACAGTTCACCCGGATCTGCTGGTTGTAGGCAACGTAGGTCTCCATCACTAAAAAAAAGAAAAACTTTGATTGAGATGATTGAGAGAAAAATAAGAATAAATCCGGAGACTGAAAAAACTCTAGACAAAATGGGGGAAAATTCAGAGGAACAAATCTCAGATCCATCTGCGGACAAAAACTTGATGAAACAAAATGCAAAAGCACAAAAATAGGAAGAATGTACCAGCGATTGGAGAAATGCAGAGAAAATCCGGAGAGAATCTAGAGAAGAACTGCACACTCTGGTTAACCATTTGCTTAAGCGGCACGGCGGTTCTGCTTTTTTCATATTTGCCCAATGGCGGTTCCTAATCTACACCGTCTCGGCACTATGACTCTTGGATCCGGTTATGAATAGAAAATGTTTGTGGGTCTAGTTTTAGTGGCGGATGTTAATAAGAACCGTCTGCGAGGAAAATGGGAGCCAGTTTGCAATAACGACTGACTCTACTTCCAAACTTTTTAGAGGTAGTCATTTTTGCGCACTGGCTGCAAAACTCTTAGAGTCGGTGCTAAATTCACGGCCGTCTGTAGTACTTGGGGACATTCGGGTTTTTTTGAACTTGGGACAAACCGCCTCAAGGCACAATCTCTAAGTAGTGAATTTGTACTAGTGTAGGATCATGTAATCACTAAACAAACTTGGAGGGATGTTAGTTTAAGTGGAAGTTCTTTTAGTTATAAATAATTTGATTAATAAAAAATTGAACTCATATTATGAACAAGTGTCTAAGCGTATTTTGAAATCCAATTATAGATGTCTTGCCCCACCTTCAACCTAGGCGCATTCCTTGAGAAAAAAAAAACTTAAGACTGATGGTTTGAACTTCACCACATGGTTCCGCACTTTGAGGATCCTCCTCGCACCCCATAAGATGGCCTATGTTCTTGATGGCGCCGTAGACAATGCGCCTGTCGGCGATGCCTCCTCTGATGAGAAGAATGTCTACTAGACTAAGGTGGATGACTCCTCCTTGGTCCAGAGTGGCATGCTCTATGCCATGGAGCCTGATCTGCAAAAATGCTTTGAGAAGATGAGTGCTTTTGAGATAATCACTGGTTTCAAGGCAATTTTTGCACCTAAGGCTAGGGCGGAGAGGTATGAAGCTTCAAAGCTTTTCTTCACCTCCAAAATGAAAGATCACAGAGCACGTGGTCAAGATGTCTAGCTACGTTCAACGCCTGAATGCCCTGGAATGCCAGATTCCGGACGAACTTGTGATTGATAGGGTGCTACAGTCACTGTCCCTAGCTATAAAGGATTTGTCCTAAACTACAACATGCAAGTAATGTCTAAGTCCTTGTCTGAGCTGTTTGCTATGCTCAAGACTATTGATGTGCAGATCAAGAAGGAGCACATGATGTTGATGGTCAACAATTCAACGGATTTCAAGAAACCTAGTAGGAAGACAAAGGGCCCGAAGGGTAAGTCCTAGAAGGGTGGCAAGAGTGTTGCCGCTCCTCCCAAGGAGCCCAAGGCAAAGCCCAGCATCACGTGCTTCTACTGCAAGGAGGAAGGTCACTCAAAGCGCTACTGCCCCAAGTACCTTGAGGACAAGAAGGCTGGCAAGATTACCATGAAAGACAAAGGTATATGTGATATACACGTAATTGATATTTATCTTACAAGTGCCTGAAGTAACACGTGGGTATTTGATACTGGTTCTATTGCTCACATCTATAACTCTCAGCAGGACCTGCAGAGTAAGCGGCGCTTGGCGAGGAACGAGGTGACGATGCATGTTGGCAATGACAGCCGAGTTGATGTTTTGGTTGTCGGCACTCTCCCTCTTCGACTTCTTTCCATATTAATATTAGTTCTGAATAAATGTTATTATGTTCCCACATTAAGTATGAATATTGTATGTGGGTCTCGCGTGGTTCGAGATGGATATTTCTTTAAATCTATGACAAGTGGTTGTTTGATATATATGAATAATATATTATAAGTTAATGCACCGGATCGTGATGGATTATTGCTACTCCAAGTTGATGTGGGAGCAGTGAGTCCTTGTGCGTGGTGATGACCAGCCCGTTGGGAACCCCAAGAGGAAGGTATGATGAGTGTAGCGGCTAGTTTTCCCTCAATTAAGAAACCAAGGTTTAATGTCGATCTTGAAGAAGAGAGACGGTGACGACTGAAGGTGATGCGGACTGGCTTAGTAACTTCCAACAAGGGCGCCGTTAACGATACTTGTTGACTCGTCTTCGGCCAGCAGCAACGCGGAACCTGCACACACACAAACAAATACTTTGTTCCCAACTTGCGATGAGGTTGTCAATCTCACCGGTTTGCTTGAAACAAAGGTTATGAGTGTATCGAGTGGAAAACAGTAGAGTATATGCGAGTAAAGTAAACAGTGCGGGAAAAGTAAACAGGTGATTGCAATATGATTAAAATAGGACCGGGGTCCACAGTTCACTAGTGGTGTCTCTCCATAGATAAAATAACATGCTGGGTAAACAAATTACAGTTGGGCAATTGATAGAATAAAGACAACGTGATATGTCAAGAAGATCACTATGAGATTTACTCTGGGCATTACAACAAAATACATAGACCGCCATCCAACTGCATCTATGACTAATAATCCACTCCCGGGGATATCAATCCGAACACCCTAGAAGTATTAAGTTGCGAACAACAGATAATTGCATTAAGCAAAGTGTGTAATGTAAACAAAGCATATGCCCTTGAGCATATGAATGTTGTTTTCTCCCTAGTAGCAACAGCACATCTACCACCTTAGAGGTTTCTGTCGGTCCCCCAGGTGAAATAGAGACATGAACCCACTATCGAGCATAAATACCCCCTCTTGGAGTCACTAGCAACTACTCGGCCAAGATAGCTACTAACAACGGAGAGCATGCAAGATCATAAACAACATAGAGATAACAAAAGATATAATTCAGTACAGCAACTTAATCATAAACACCAATATTCATCGGATCCCAACAAACCAACATCATAGAATTACATAACGGTGATCTCAATCATGTATGGCAGCTCATGAGATCTAAACATGAAGCACATGGTGGAGAAGACAACCATCTAGCTACTGCTATGGACCCATAGTCCAAGGTAGACTACTCACTCATCGCTCCGGAGGCAAGCATGGCGATGAAGAAGACCTTCGGTGGCGATTCCCCTCTCCGGCAGGGTGCCGGGAAGAGCTTCTGGACCCTCCCGATCTTCGGGTCGACGGTGGCGACGGATCGCGATGTATTCTGGAAAACTAATCGGGCCTTTAGGTTTTTCTCGTCGGGGGGTCTTTATAGGCGAAGGGGCGATGTCAGAGGTGGAGCCAGGGGCTCTCACATAGGGGTGGCGCGGCCAGGGGCTAGGCCGCGCCGCCCCCTTGTGTGGGGCCCTGGTGGCCCCCCTCCGACACTTCTTCGGATCTCTGGAAGCTTCCGGGTAAAATATGACTTCAGGAACTTGTTTCGTCCAATTCCGAGAATATTTCCTGTGTATCACTTCTGAAACACAAAAACAGCAGAAAACAGGAAACTGGCACTGTGGCACTTCGTTAATAGGTTAGTTCCGGAAAATGCATAAAAATGCTACTAAGTGTAACGAAACAATAGGCAAATGGTGTAAGAACAAGCATGGAGCATCAAAAATTATAGATACGTTTGAGACGTATCAATTATTCATATTTGATTGTAACATCCCAGCACGTAGGACAACTACGAGGTAGAATAGAGGGCTTTTGTATATAGCATTTGAAATTACAGGATTTTTTTGCGCTTTTAAAACTAAAACCTAAGAAAGATCAAAGTCTCTCTTCGAGGGGGAAGTGGTATTACCTTCAGAGTGCGATGGACTTCGACATGATCTCTTTTGATCCATTGCTTGTGGGAAGGGATTAATTTGAATTCAAAGATTCAAATAAAGGAATTCAATCCAAATTTAAAATTTGAATATAAGAATTTGAATTGGTAATATACAATTGAATCTTAATAAATATTTAAACTAGAGAAAACTTGGACTTTATTGATATCACACACATACTACAATGTCTTTACAATATTTTGGAAACAAAATAAATGAATAAGAAGAGTAAAGAAATAATACAAGATTACATTGTATCTTAAAAAGAAGTAAATTCCTAAGCTAAACAATTTCTTTTCTTCTTCTTCTACTTCTTTCTTGAATACCTACAACAACAAACAAATACAAATAGAGAATTGCCAAGTGACTGTCAAAAATAGGTAGATACTGTAGATAAGCATCACTTCGGGCATGTCTATCATCAGCCGGCTCATCAGCCAAAAGATCAAGGCATCGTGCATGCTAGCTAGCATGCAAGCAGCACACACACAAGGACTGGAAGTGTCCTCGGTGTGTTGTCAACACCCCAGGAGAGGGTCAACACTATATATAGGGCACTGTACCAAGACCCTGTTGGCCAAAGCCACAAACCACCGACCACTTGCATACACACATTTTAGATCATCACCAACACCAGAATAACACAGTTTCATAATAACTTAACAGACTCCATAACTCAAACCATCCAACTCATCACCATAGAAAGCATGGTTACTTAACAAGATCATGCCAAAGCAAGGAGGAGCAGGCCAAGCATCGAGGAGGTGCAGGGCAAGCATCCTGGAGGGGCAGGCCAGACACCTGGGAGGAGCAGGGCAAGCTCCAGAAGCAATTGATCAAGTCAGCAACTTGCATCACCAACAATCCTAGCCAGCCACTACTAGCAGCTAGCTAAGGACAGAGGTATGGTGTCGGAGGTCACACCAGCACTTTCCAAATAATGGTCAATATTGAAACAATTTTGCATAAGCAAGAAAAGCATCAGGTGAAACCCCACACCACCATACCCTTCAACCAGAGAATCATTTAGGAGGATATAGTGGTATAGTTTCCTCAGAATTGCAGAGAGGTGCTCTGCAAAGTTCATCATAGGAAGTTTTAGACCAAAGGAACAAGTATCTATTCCTATCCAAGAGTTATGCCTCGGACTTTGCATCATAGGCCAGACCAAGATCACAAAGTAGGATTCTGTTCTTATCAGAATTTTTCTTAGCTCAAAATAAACCTTTGCACTCCATTTTAACCGCAAAATCCCCACAAGTAGCAGATCACAACAGCCATCCAACTAACAACCCCAAAATCATTGTGCACACTCACAGAGAGGCACCACAATGAAGTGTGGGGTGAAGTAGTAACATGCTGAAAGTAGATATGCTACCTGAAGTAGTGCCAGGACAACCATCAGTATCCTACTCAAGAAACAACTATAAAAGATTGAAAGATAATTTAAATGATCACTGAATAAAGATCCAGTTCATATATTTGGAGATGCATGCAGTTAGAATTCTATCTCTGAACATCTCCACTATCAGAGTGACACTAAATCTTGTGTATACATGCTCAGATTAACACCCCATTGAGATAATGTGTGCAACAGAGTACTAATACCATGCTACAAGCCACAAACAACTCTCCAGCAATTTAATCAGCAACAGTTTGCTTATTTGACAGTAGAGGAGCAAATAGACCTCAAATTAGCCATAGCAACTAGAATAGGGTAACTGAACCCTAAGTATTCAGCTAAGAACTTTAACTGAATCTCTGTCTGAAGCTAACAGCAGCATCAAGCACAAGCAGGAGCACACATATAAGACATGGCTCGGTGGCACGGCCACCATGGTGAATATTGTGGAGGCAGAGAAGGAGGTGTACTCACAGAGGGGGACTCGAGGAATACATTGGGTCGGCGGTGTCATAGTCGTCGCAGCTGAGGTTGTGGCCACACCAGCACCACCGTCCAATCGGCCGTGATGATGGAGCTGCAGCAGCACGGTAACCATCACCACCACACCGCATCGTCAGAATCTGAGGTCAGGGGTGCCGGGGTTGTAGCCACTGTGATCTGACTGGCGTCAAGGGAGGAGATCCAGAGGGGTAGAGCTGAGGAGAAGGAGCAGCATCCCCGAACAAGGCTGACGCTGGTCGAGTAACACGGGCAGAGGGAACCAGCTAGGGTTCCAGAGTCGGGGGCGTGCGCAAGAGACTGCATGGGTCAAATCGATAAAGAGGTGGAGGTAGAGCTCAACGAGGAGGAGCAAACCCCTAAGCACCGACGCCGGTCAAGGCCGGGAACAGCCATAGCCATGACTGTGGCGTTGCCAGACGCGGAGCCACACCGTGTGTGTCGGCAGTGGGGGGTGAGCGAATGAGAGGAGATGGCAGGCCACGGTCTGGGGTTGACCCTAGACTAGTGGGCAAGTGGGTCGGCCCAATCAGCCAAATGGGCCAGGTCTAGCCCAGATTCGTTAGAATCAGCCTGAATAGTTTTTTTTAGATATATATGTTTTAGTCTTTTAAGAAAAACCTTTGCAAGAAACCTAAAGGTAATAAAATAAAATAATAGACCTACAAAATAATGGTTCTGAACACTAGGGAGAATTTGAATGGAATTTTTGGATCTTCCTTTTAAAACATTAAAAATTGGAAGTTAATAAAGTGGGCAAACTATCCAAAAGGGTTTTCTTGAATGATTCTTAAAACTTGTGAAAATAAAACAAATCAAAAACTCATATAATGATTGAATTAGGGTAAATCTATGAAATTCATTCAAGAATAAATAAACATTCATTCTTGAATGAATTTAACCTAACATATATTCTTTAAACTCATAAAAAGAATATATAAAGACTTAGGAGTTGAATCACCACATGGGGTTATAAACAACACATCATTATAAAGCACTGCATCATTTGAATCTTTAACCATTGCCCCTATCGGAAAATGATGCTGTTTTCTAGAACCTGAGGTCTCGGGTCACTTCAACACTTCCAACTGCACTACCTTGCAGTCTGTAGGCAAGTTCATCACTTGCTCATACCTCTTGAGTATTTTTATTAAATTACTTGCTAAGTTATATATCACTACTGCATTTAAAGTAAAAGGTTCTATTTTTATAATTAATATGAAGTAGTGGTTTCAACCGGAATGGTTGTTAGCCTAGGATGGTGGGCAGTGGGACCATGGTATGATATATGTGGTTGGTGGAGGTCCCACTACAACTAGAAAGTTCACCTAGGATTAATAACAAATGTCGGCCGTGATTCTAGCGCTGTAAATAATAGTCAACCATAAGATCTGTTATGGGATGGAGAAGTCAGCTGTATCTTTTTCCTTTCGCATATCAACGGATCACCAGTGGAGGACTGTCTGGATCGGGCTATCTATAGCGTAAGGAGAGGACGAATGTCCGATTGGGCTACCTATAGATAAGGATAGGACAGACGCACTGGCAGATTTATGATGGATTGTAAGGGTTGCCTGGATCGAGCTATTTATAGTGTAAGGGGAGGACAAGGCATGGTCTGGCCCGGTCTATATATAGATAAGGAGAGGGCAGACTTACAAAAGGGTGGGTATGCGGGGTCGCGGAGAAGAACAGTGATTGGCTTGGATCATCGACTGGGCCCCACACCAAGGAAGTGTGGACGATGCTTGAGCTCAGATGTGCAACAAGACTTTGATATCTTATGGGTACAAATGACCACCTCTATAGTGTAAGAAAGTATCTGGATACTCCATGTTCTGGGAAGGAGCTATGAACATGGCAGGAAAGGAGCCCATCGAAGCTCTGGTCAACCTGTGAAGACTGACGGGCATAGTTTTCTAAATAAAATCAACCTTTGAAGAAATGGTTACAAAAACCTGCATTTGGCCTAGGAATCTTGAGACCACGGTCGTAGCTAGTGCATCAAACACAACTATCCTTTAAAATGAACTTGTTGAGTACGCTCGTACTCATCCTACTCTTAAACCCCATGCTTAGACTCGGAAGGCCAGCACGAGGAGACTGAAGAAGCTCCGGAAGACATCAAGGATGTCTACTATAAGGAACTAGACCTGTCAGGCAGAGTTGAAGGCATGAACTACATCATCTCTTATAGAATCAGCAAGAGTCACGAGGAGGAGTCTGACAACTAGTTTAGTGACTTAGTAGCTCAAGCAGCACCGAACACTATAGAATAAAGCTGCTTGAGAAGGTCATCATGTTTAGTCTTCTACTTTCTATTGTAGTTAAGGCTTGTAGCATTAAGGTAGAACCTACTAGTGTTCCTCTTTGGACCAAGGAGGAACTGGAGTTCTTTGTACAGTTGTGGCTTGTAATATTTAGTGCTTAAATAAAGACCGCTATGCTTCTATTGTACCACTCTGAGGGATGTAATATTTGTGAAATGGTACTTCACAAGTGTTATGTCAACGACTTGCATACTACAACATGCAGTGGTATGCTGGGTCACCACAGTTGGTATCAGAGCAAAAGCTTTGACCTTAGGTTGGACACCTAGTAAATGGGAAAGAAATGTAGGAGTCAGATAGGAATAGTAAAGAGTTCTCTAAAATTGTTGTGGCGTTATTCACTTGTGAATAACAAAGCCATACTTTCTAGTGGTACAATTCTTTATTTTTACTATTATGATGCATCATGTACTGATTAAATTTTCTTATCCACTGCCAGAATGGCAAGCACAAACTTACCAAGGATCGTACAACTTCAGGACACAACTCTGGATGAGTATGATGGAAATTTAGCCAATATGTTACGCGGCATCTTACAGGAGTGCGGGTGTGAGAACCGTATCCCTGTTAAGAAGTACGCATACTATGAGGGCCAAGTTTTTCTATAGTTTTTTATGCTCCATGCTTGTTTATGCACCATTTGCTTTGTGTTTTGTTACACTTCATGGCATTTTTACACATTTTTCAGAACTAACCTATTAATGAGATGCCATAGTACCAGTTCCCTATTTTCTGCTATTTTTGTGTTTCAGAAAAGCTACACAGGAAATATTCTCAGAATTGGACGAAACAAAAGCCAAAGTTCCTATTTTCCCAACACGAGACGGAGTCCAAATCAGAGACGAAGGGGAGCCAGGGGCCAGCAACACCATAGGGTGGCGCGGCCAGCCCCTAGCCCACGCCACCAGGTGGTGGGGCCACCTAGCCCACCTCCTAATGCCGCCCTTCCGTCTATATATTCTCCTCGATGGGAAAACCCTAAGCACCCAATCAATTTTCCAAAAAACATACTGCAAGCCGCCACTATTGTTGACGCGAGATCGGGAGGGTCTAGAAGTTCTTCCCAGCACCCTGCTAGAGAGGGGAATCACCACCGGAGGCCTTTTTCATCACCATGCCTTCCTCTAGAGTGATACGTGAGTAGTCTACCTTGGACTACGGGTCCATAGCAGTAGCTAGATGGTTGTCTTCTCCTCCATGTGCTTCATGTTTAGATCTTATGAGCTGCCTATCATGATCAAGATTATCGTTATGTAATTCTACATGTTGTGTTTGTTGGGATCTGATGAATATTGAGTACTTTGTCAAGTTGATTTATTGATTTATCATCTCTATGTTGTTTATGATCTTGCATGCTCTCTGTTGCTAGTAGATATCTTAGCCGAGTAGATGCTAGTGACTCCAAGAGGGAGTATTTATGCTCGATAGTGGGTTCATGCCTCTAGTAATCTGGGGGAGTGACAATAACCTCTAAGGTTGTAGATGTGCTGTTGCTACTAGGGAGAAAACAACAATCTTGTGTTCAAGGACATTTGTATTGTTTATGTTACACATTTTGCTGAAGGCGATAATCTATTGCTTGCAACTTAATACCCAACGATTGCTTGGATGACATCCGGTGGGTGGATTATTAGTCATAGATGTAGTTGGATTATGGTTTATGTATTATGTTGTAATGCCCAAGTGAATCTCATAGTGATCCTCATGACATTTGTATGCTTTCTTTATTCTATCAATAGCCCAATTGTAATTTGTTTATCCAGCGTGTTATTTATCTTATGGAGAGACACCTCTAGTGAACTGTAGACCCCAGTCCATTCTTTTACATTCATATTACTATTTACTATTTACTTGCATTATTTACATTCTCGCAAACTACTATCTTTTACCACATGATATGTTTAATCCTTTGTTTACAGCAAACTGGTGAGATTGGCAACCTCACTGTAAGTTGGGGCAAAGTAGTTTGGTTGTGTTGTGTGCAGGTTCCACGTTGCTGCTGGTGCAAAGCTACGCCCCAGATAAGGCGCCATATATAAATTGTCTAGAGCGGTCTCCAAGCCAGCGAGCATCAACCTTTGGAAGTTGGTTCTTTCTCCTACTGGTTTGATAAACCTTGGTTTCATACTGAGGGAAGACTTGCTGCTGTGCTCATCATACCTTCCTCTTGGGGTTCCCAACTGGGCAGTCAACTACACGCCATCACATCCACACGCAGCCGCAGAGCACATGGATAGGTACAGGGACATGTTAGGCATGTTCTATAATGTGCACTGTACTCTGGTAGGGGAGATTCAGAGTTTACTAGAGGATATCATGGAGTCTACACCGACTCAGCAGTGTGAGGGAGAGGCATCCAGACCGCCATATACACCTACCCTAGCTTTCTCGAATGGAGATTACATAGCTGTGGATAAGGAGGAGGCCAATCCCGAGGAGCAGGAATTCGAGCCCAAGCCTGAGCCGGAGATGCCATCACAGCACTTCGCACGTGGCTCGACTGGAGCTGGGTACGAGGCAGGAGTTGGGTCATGGGGATTGCCCCAGGATGATAGCCATGGAGGAAACTCCATGGGATGGAGGTTTGGAGAGTATATGGGGATAGCTGGAGATCCGATTCCTTTGGACTCCGAGGATGAGGTGACTAGGTAGTTTCAGGTTTTTCACCACAGTGTTGGAGATGTGGTGGGGAACCCTATCCTCATAGGATTCAATGTTGAGAGAGATATACCTACTCCTATGGAGCAGGGTGAGTGTACGAAGCCAGGGACGGAGGGGTGCACCACTCGTAGCGTGTATCCTTCGTTGAGTAGTTATCTTGCGATGACTGACTTCAACCTAGGGACTGCATCCGATTCTGACTATGCACCTATCGGGAGACCCTACATCCCCACTACACTCAGGAGGACTTCACGTTCCATCGGTTGGACACCGGGGATGTACCAGGAGCACGGCTACCCTTAGAGGACTACTAGTTGGATGGAGGCGTGATACTCATATATCATATGTACCATATATGTGTAGTATGTAATAGTTTGCTTATACAGTTTGAATAGGTGAGTGTAGCCACTCACAGGGTCGCATAGTATTGTAATGTTATCTTTCATGCTCATGTATCTACATGGTATATGTTTGGTGTGATTTGGAGGTGTTTATTTGGATTTTTATTGTGTGACTAACTTTGTGTATGAAGTTGAGCTCAGAAAGCATGGGCATGGTGTAATTATGAGTTTCACTTAATTTAACAGGGTTAGGGGTAAACATAGTGACAGTAGTGGGAGAAGAATCTGAGCAACAGAGGATAGAGAATGAAGCCACAGCTAAGGAGGAGGCGGAACCAGCCAATAGAGGACTGTTACCACCACTACCACGGTTCCTGACACATCAGGACTTTGCAAAATATATGAGGATGTCCAATGAAAGACAGACAATGCTCATCAAGAATCAGGGAAAGCTGATGTAGGACATGATGGACCGGAACCGCGAAGGCCGAAATGAAGGAGCTTATGGAGTCTCATTGGCTGATTTTCTAAACACAAGGCCAACACCGTTTGCTTCAGCACCAGAGCCGATGGACGCATAAGATTGGTTGCTAAACATGGAAAGAAAGCTCAAGATGGTGAATTGCAATGATGACGAAAAGATTAGATATGCTACACATCTGTTATGCGAGCCAGCAGCCACATAGTGGGATAATGTCATCGCCATACATCCTCCAGATCATGTATTCATCTGGGAGGAATTCAAGAAGAAGTTCCTGGAAGCCAATGTGCCAGAGAGCATCATGGAGTTGAAGCAAAGGGAGTTCGACAACCTTGAGCAGAAAGATAAGACTATTATGAGGTATGTCAAGGAGTTCACTCTCCTATCTCGTTATGCTTCCGAGGATGTGAATACTGATGAGAAGAGAAAGAAGCGGTTCATGAGGGGTTTACACCCACTGGCAAAAATGCAACTACGCATGCTGAAGGCTTCTGACTTTCAAGAGTTAGTGGATGCGGCTATTATGATGGAGGATGACTTTAAGCAATTCTAGGAGGAGAGGTGGAAGAAAGCAAAAATTGAAACCAAAGGGGACCCCAGAGAATAAGGTGACACCAAATTTATAATTCAAACCTAGGTTCAGGACAGGAGGAGACAAACGCCCATGAGAGAATTCCAATGGAAGGGCTACTGTTATATGTCGCGCATGTGGTACCAAGGGACATCTTTCAGGAGATTGTCAATAGCCCAAGGTAGTCTGCTTTGGGTGCAACAAAGAGGGGCATATGGTCAAGGATTGTCCCTATAAGGTACAGGGAGCGGGAAGGAATGGAGGAGGACCACATAGGGGTGGAGGTTCTGGAGACGGTAGTAATCAAAAATCGAATAGGCTTTATGGAAAACTAAACTATCTGAAGGAATGGAACAACTCCAACAAATTCGTGATAGGTACGCTTCAAATCCATTCTTACCCCAGACAAGTACTTTCTGGTACCGATGATCTACTTCATTCATCATTTAGAAATTCATTGATTAATATAGGACTAGTTGCAATAAGTTAGAATATTCCATCACATCTTAATTGCATGAGAACAATTTTAGTGGTACACATCAAACAAAGAGCAGGCCATTACGATCCGCACTTATGTGTACTATGCAAATCTCCTTATCTTACCTACAACGGATATAGCGGTAATCCTCAGATTAGATTGGTTGGAAGAGAATGGAGTTTTGATAGATTGTAGTGAGAAGACAGTGTCACTTAGAGGATCCAATGAGGAAGGATTATTCATCAAGGAGATACATACCCAAGATTGAGGTGATGTTGCAATTAAACACTCCGAATGAGGCAAAGATTAAGGAGTACTTGTAGATAAGGAATTCAAGGAAGTGTTCCCAAAGAAATAGATAGAACCGGAAGGGGCAAAGCAGCACAGTGATTGAGTACTGCCTAGTTCAATGGAAACATCACTTGAGATGGAAACTAGAAGAAGTGAGGAAAACCTATCTAGAACTCTTCTAGTACACCTTACCCCAAGCTTCTAGATGAAGTTTTTGTTAAGTGGGGAAGTCTGTAACATCCCAGCATGTAGGACAACTACGGGGTAGAATAGAGGGCTTTTGTGCATTGCATTTGAAATTATAGGATTTTTTCACGCTTTTAAAACTAAAACCTAAGAAAGATCGAAGTCTCTCTTCGAGGGGTAAGTGGTATAACCTTCGGAGTGCGATGGACTTTGACATGATCTCTTTTGATCCATTGCTTGTGGGAAGGGATTAATTTGAATTCAAAGATTCAAATAAAGGAATTCAATTAAAATTAAAAATTTGAATATAAGAATTTGAATTGGTAATATACAATTGAATCTTAATAAATATTTAAACTAGAGAAAACTTGGACTTTATTGATATCACACACATAATACAATGTCTTTACAATATTTTGGAAACAAAATAAATGAATAAGAAGAGTAAAAAAATAATACAAGATTGCATTGTATCTTAAAAAGAAGTAAATTCCTAAGCTAAACAATTTCTTTTCTTCTTCTTCTACTTTTTTTTGAAGTAAGGTACTGTGAGGTTAGACCCCACAGCTTATTTATTAAAATAAAAGTTTATGTACAAGAATTTACATCCAGGTCAGAGAATTAAAAATAAAACTAGCTATCTCAACCTAACTCAAACTGTCAATCCATGATGACAAGCTCTTCAAATGCTTAGCCTTTACTCTATGTACATGTAAAGTGGCATCATGTATGAAGCATCTTCTCCAAGCTCTGAAGGAAGGGAGAATGTTCTAAAAGATTGCTTCATTTCTCTGCTTCGAAATATGCCAACAGGCCAAGATAACCACTTCAGCAAAAAAAGGCTTCCCAAAATCCTTTTTTGCTGCAGAGAAAACCTCCTCAAAACTATCACCATCAGTCCACTCAATCTGCAAGTAGTTCCAAATCCAAATGCTGAAAGAGCTTAAAGAATAAGTGCTGCCAATCTTCAGTCATGTGAGTTGGGCATAGGACACAGTGAAAGACATCAGTAACATTCCAGTGACATCTTCTAATCATGTCCCTAGTATTCAGGCGGTCGCTAACCATTAACCAAGCAAAAACTCTAATTCTTAGCATCACTTTGCTTTTCCAAATCCAAGAGAAAACTAGACTGGCTTTCTGGTCTTTGAAACAGTGCTTGTAGTACCTGCTTGAAGAGTATGATCCATCTTTCCAAATGGTTTTCCATTCATCATGCTCAGAAGGCTGTAGCCGAAAAGAATCAAGTTGAGCTTGCAAGGACTAAAATTCCTCAAACGCCTGAACAGATAGAGGTAAGGCAAAAAGCTGAGATCTATCTTCTCCATTGAGGACATCTTTCACCGACAAATGGGTATCAATAGCAAAGGAGAAAAGTATGGGGAAAATATTGCTCAGAGGTCTCCCTGCCCATTTATATGTCCAGAAGACAACAGAATCCCCTGCCTTGACTTGTACAGTACAACAGTTTAGATAATTTGGCATCAGCTTCATGATATCCCTCCACCAAAAAGAGCCACAAAGTCTAGCACATTGAGGCACTCCATCTGGGAAATATCTCCAAACAAGATTGACCCAAGGAATATTATCTTTGTTAAAAAAAATATGCAAATGTTTTAGCAACAGGCCCTCATTGTGCTTCCTGAAATCCAGAATGCCCAGCCATCCACTACTCTTTGATTTGTAAATCATTTCCAAAGAGGCCAAGGATTGCTTTGTAGACTCTGGATTGTTACCTCTCCAGAGACATTGCCTGATAATTCTGTAAATTTCCTTGAGGATTCCTTCTGGTATAACCAGAGAACACAAGAAAAAAATTGGCATGGATGAGAGACATGATGTAATTAGTTGCAATCTGCCACCATAAGTGTAACGCCCTGCCTTAACAAAAGACAGAACTCCTGTGTATCTGTGCCATTCCCTGGATCAGTAGATAGCACCACAGTACAAAATAAGTTATCATTGCAATAGCATCAATATTACAACGTAAATCCAGTTACATAGGTCTTCAACCTTATGAGTACACAGCATAAAGCATAGTAGCAATGAGCCTCCATCTTCATTAAGTGCCACAGGCAGACATGTTGGAATGTAAGCACGAGATCCTACTCCTGGTTCCTTACTCGACAATAAACCTGCACATTTGAATATGCAGCCCCAGAGGGGTCAATACAACAATGTACTGGCAAATGATACATATTTGTGGCATTTATAAAAAGACTAAACTACATGATATCTGGCTTAGTGGATCTCAAAGGCTAATTTTGCAGAAAGCCAATTTTATCCTATAACTTTCCAATATCCTTTTTATCAAAATTTTATTTATGAAGGGTTAAAATAACTCCCATACATTACATACTAGCTAGGCATGTAGTTTCTGGGCGAAACTCAACATAGTTTTTGAAGTACAGATACCATCACCCCTCGGAGTGTATGGCCCTGAGCCTTCTCCTATTAGTTGCTAGTCAAGTTTTAAAGCATTTAGAAAAGATGATGAGATTCTTCTGATCATTCCATGGCTAGAGACTCAATTGTCCATTCCGAGGACTCGGCTAATCGATTAGATTTTAACACCTTGCAAGGGTTATGCACTTTCACCTTATCCTTCATTGTATGCCCATACATAAAATGAAACAAGACCTTTCAGAAAAAGCATTCAACCAAACTAGTCTGACCGTACCCCCAATATTATGCTACCACCTGCTGTCAGTACTCTTGGTTGAACCCTTAATCCTACTCTTTCTTGACAGAGCCCATATTGTTATAAGGCTGCACTGGAAGTACTTTAATCATGGAAGCCTTATTAATCTCTTGAATCCTGAGTGGCCGTCCCGAGCAGCATCCTGAGCTACACATCTGTCCTAGCATGTGCCCCAGGACCCACCTACTTCACTTTCCATCACATACCACTCCACCCAGGTAGTTCATTTTAGTTGAAGTTGTTAATTTATTCACAAAATAACTTTGACAAGGTGGATATGGCATAGCATCATATTTTTCAAAGTATTTAGCATCCTACCAGGTGGTGTTTGAGGGATAGCTACTCACTACTAGGATCTAGCACTTTGTAAGCAGTTGAACATTCACCTATCATGCATACTACTAAAAATCACTAATGCATAATAAAAATAGGTAGAAGAATGTGTGTCACTTGCCTTTTTGAAGAATACGATCTTTTCACTTCTCTCAACTAAGCACGTAGCTCTTCACATAAACTATAGCACAGAAATAGCAATACATAAACAATCCATACTACACAATCAAACATATCAAACAATTAAAAAGTATTTGTTTAACAATTTAGATTTATTGAGATGTTAGGAAGATATGGCAAAGGAATTATGGATTATGAGACATGAATTTGAGAGCTTAGTTTGGGAAAGATCAATATGATTAGATAGAATTGGACTAGGCAAAATATAATTGATGAAGTCTTTATGCTTTATTAAAGCATGAACAAAATCTTGATAAGACTCATGTGAATTAGATCACACAAGTGGCAATTAGTGCAACTACAATACTATTGAATAAGTGTGACAAAAATTATTCTTAAATAGCATACATTGCACCTAGGCTTTGGGTAAAAATTCATGAAACAGTGTACTACTAAATTAACTCATTTGGTAATTAAATAGTTCAACACAGGTGACTAAGATTAAGTAAGCAAAGGATTTGATATGAGTAAATGACCTTTGGGAAATATGGTTCAAAGGTTCATTGACCAATATGAAGTAAGATCATGGGCTATGGTAGTAGAATTAAATCAACACTACAATAGCAAAAGTTGAATATTGGATTGAGATGTATTCATATCTTACTCAAGTAGCACAATTGCAATTTGAATATATATGAATTAGACAAAATATACTTAGATGAACAAGATATGGATCAAGGTTATGTCTAAATGATATTTGATGAATGGGTATGGTCATAGGATTCACTAAAGTAGAGGGAAACTTTAATTGAAAAAGGACTAGAACTAATTGACATAGGAAATACTCAAATTCTCATATTAGAATTTGAATAATTGTGAAGTGGTTCAAGAAAATATGAGAGTGATACTAGTGAATAGCTTGCAGTAAAACAAAGTCACTGCAATTGGATTCACTCAAAAATAAGTTATAGAATTCAAACTATGATCAAATTAGTTATTTGAATGAATTTGAATGCACAAAGTGTGTGCACGTATCAAATTTGTTGTTTCTTGATCCTATGATGTTCTACATGATGAGAGGATTCCATAGACTATAAATTTGTAATTTTTGGATGGACAGAACAAAAGATATGAATTAAGTAAGCTAACAGAAAGGTTTGAATCAATTTGAAATTGGTTTCAAAATGAATACTGAAACTATGAAATATTAGGGCACTAATGGATTCTAGATTTTCTAAGGATTCCAATGGTATATTATTTGTTAATTTTCGAGTTATAGATCTAAAGTTATGAATTATCCAAGTTTTGGTTCAAATCTGATTCAAAATTCTGTTTTAAAATCTGTTTGAACCGGAGGCCGCCATGTGTCAATGTTTGATTCGCCGGTACCATTTCGGTAGGATTAGGGTTCTGAGCCATTAGATCTTAAGTGGTCTAGATGTCCTAGATCCACCTGTACCCTTTCGGTTTAAGTTATCATTCTGGGCCGCGCGATGGAGATCTGACGCCTAAGATTAGAAGAGGGGAAGCTCACCTGGCAGAGTTAGGTTTCCGGCGAGCAAATCCAGCGACGTGCGGCTCTGATTCAAGCTCCGATGAAGCTCCGGCTCTGCTTTGAGCTCCGGCGAAGCTCTGGCGGGTTTCTGAGGTAGGGAAGAGGACGACGGCGTGCAGGGGACTTCGGCGAGCTCAAATTCAAGATCGTCATCACCGATTATTTCCTCTGGTGGCGCGGAGTGGCGGCTAGAGGTTGGTGTTGGCGCAGGTGCTCTTCGGGTGAGCTCCAGCAATGCGATCTACTGCACCACTGAGTGAAAGAGGGCATCACAAGGTGCGCCAGAAGGAGAGAAGGGATATAGGAGGGAGAAGGAAGCGAGCGGCTCACCGGCGGGGACGAATTCCACTCGGGAAGCCTACAGATTGGCGGAGCTCCGATGACAAATTCCTTCGTCCTCGAGGCATCTCGGATGGAGGAGTGAAAAGGGAAAAGGAGAGGTGCTCCTGGGCTTTATATAGTGGAGGGGTGGCGTGGAGAGGGGGTTAGGTTTCGGAGCGGGGAGGAGATCGGACGGACGGGAACACCGCCATGCTGCTCGGGGTCTCTGGCCTGGGGATGAAGACAACCCTAACATGCCAGCCAGGCATGTAAGTGGGAGGAGAGATGGACCGCATACCCCTTCGGGATGAAATGGTATTGGGCCATGGGCCGTTTCCTGGCTCGGGCCGGATTCGGTCCCGTGGCCTCTTTACTTTTTTTTTGTTCTTTTTATTTTTCTTTTTATGTTTTTCTTATTTCCTTCATAGAATTTGCATAAATGCTTCAAATTGACTCAAACCACTTTTAGAAATTTTGTAAAATTCAAAAGAGTCCTTGAAAACAGTGAACAACAAGTTTCCCAAATAAAATATTTTTTTTGAATAAAACTTTATATGCATAGCATGAAGGTGTTGCTTGCATAAAAGAAATGGAATTAGGGTTTAGCAAATAGTTCTTTTAATGACAATACTTCACAGAATAATTGTTTGAAACAATCTTTCAAACTTAGTTTGAAAATGCAATCTTTAATAAATACATTTAAAATGCATTCCTTGCAAGTAACTTGCATAGGTTTTGAATAAAAGAAGAAAATAATATTTTGCCATTTAGTCTTTCTTAAAGAAGTTTTTCAAGAAATACTTAAATTTGAAATAGTTTTCAATAAAGCTTTCAAACAAACTCAAAAAGTTTCAAAATACCTATGAATTTTCATTCAATGCACTCAAAATAAAAGCAAAAAAATTCCCCCAAAATTTGACAAAATCTTGGGATGTTACAATAAGCAAGAAAACAGGAGCTAGCAGTAAGTTTCCTCTCAAGCTATGTAACCAAGGGCAGTAGGTCACACATCCTTGGTCTAGTGGTACCCATTGCTAGTCCTAGATAAGTGAAGGGGAATGCACCAACAACATAGCCAAACTCATCAGCAAGGGCTTGAACTTCAGAGTTAGAGATATTAATGGGCAACATACATGATTTGTGGAAGTTGATAGATAAACCAGTAGAAGCACCAAAATCATGCATAGCTTGCTTAAGGGCAGAAAGTTGTGCAGAATCAGCCTCCATTATGAGAAGAGTGTCGTCTGCATATTGAACAATTGGAAAATCCCCATCCCCCACAGCAAGAGGAAGATTTATAAGCCCTCTGTCCTTAAGATCATTGACAATGTATTGCAGTAATTCAGCTCCAAGGACAAAGAGAAGGGGAGAGAGGGGGTCTCCCTACCTAACCCCTCTCTTACACTTAAATTTTCTCCCATGCACACCATTGACTAATACAGAAGAAGTCCCTGTTTCTAGCATAATCTTCACCAAAAAAATGAATTTCTCAGGAAAGCCCATGGCTCTTAAAACCTGAAACATAGCTTCATGCTCAATGGAATCAAAGGCCTTCTCAAAGTCTAGCTTGAGAATTATAATTGGCTTCTTGGATGCCTTGCACTGGTGAATATACTCAAGAGACCAGGCAATACAAGCATGGATGGATTTGCCTTTGATGAAGCCATATTGATTCTTGTGAATGCATTTTAGAATCATTCCTTGCAGCCTATCAGCAACCATCTTGGTAAGGAATTTTTGGCAGGTATTTGTGAGAGAAATAGGCCTGTAATCATTGATGCAGTCTGGGGAGGGCTTCTTAGGAACAAGTGCAATAAAGGAGGAATTTATACTCTCCAGAGAGATATCTTGTTGATAAAAGTCATGTGCCAGAGCATAGAAATCCTCTTTTATTATATCCCAACACTTCTTGAGGAACATGCCATTAAAACCATCTGGTCCAGGGGCTTTGTCCACCTTCATATGACTAACAAGATTATCCATTTCTTCCATAGAGAAAGGAGCAACCAGAGAATCCAGGCCATCCACCCTTCTGATCAAGTGCTGTCAGTCAAACAGCATATTTATTCCTTGAGAAGTACCCATTCTCTCCTTATGACAAGACCATGCAATGTTAGCCAGCTGATCATGGTCAGTAACAATGTGCCCATCTGGCAACTGCAAGCTGGTGATAGAATTTCTTCTAAACCTTTCAGTGGCCATTGCATGGATTTTTTTTGAATTTTCCTCACCCAGCTTAATCCATCTCATTGTACATCTCTTTTTCCAATATTGGAATTGAACTCTCAGTAAGTTCTCATGATGCATTTTAACAGCCCTTCTGAAGTTTTGCTCTGGCAGAAACAAAGGTCTTTCTTCCTCAAGCTCATCAAAATAGAGAATTACTAAATTGCATTTGGAGATTAAAGTCTTAAGCTTGGATAAGCTGCATTTCCATTTCTTCAAAGCTGCTCTTAAAGCCTTCATCTTCTCAGTAAGGACAGCAGAACTAGACACTACTCTGGTGGGCCTACCCCAAACCTCCTTGACACAATCATAAAACCCAGGCTGATCAATCTAGAAATTCTCAAATCTGAATAATTGTGCCTTAGGAATAACTGTATCTATGCTGACAATACAAGGGACATGATCAGAAGTGGGCCTAGCCATGGCAGTAACAACAGTGTTAGGATAAGAGGAAATCCAACTGGAAGAGGTAAAAAACCAGTCTAGCTGCCCCATAAGGGGAGCCTGCTGCATATTTGACCATATGAATGATCTTCCTTTAATAGGTAACTCTAGCAAGCCCAAATGATCAATAAGATCATTAAACAAAAACATGTCATTTACATCACCTCCAGGGGCATTTCTGTTGTCCTGAGACCTAATGAAATTAAAGTCTCCCATGAAAAGCCACAACTCATCATCGGGAATTCTGAGATTATAAAGCCATTGCACAAACAAGTCTCTAAGCTCCCCCTGACAAGGACCATAAACAACCACAAGGGTCCATTTCTGCAACGAGTGGGTAGACTGGAAGGAAATTATAATTCCAAAATGCTTAGACTGAATCAAGGTTCCCAGAAAAATGATGGATTTCCAAATTACTAAAATACCACCAGAGGCCCCCCATAGAAGGAGAGTAAGCAAAATTATCAAATTGCTTGGGGCAACAATTCTTGATGAATTTCCTATCAAAAGATTCCTTTTTGGTTTCCTGAACACAGGCCACAGCACAACCACTCTCAACAATTTTATTATATAAAGCTAGTTGTTTATCATCAGAGTTTAGGCCCCAAATATTCCAGCAAAGCACCTTCCAAATAAGATTTTTAATGTTGTAATCCATGGGAAACAAGTCCAAAAGCAAGCACAAACTATTGGCAGAACTAGCTGTCCAACAACACACATCCAGTGATAATTATTACAAGCCAAGCTAAAAGTTCAGACACTAAAAATAAAAGTAGATAATGGATGTGACAAAGGGCACATCGCCCCCCCATGAAACAAAGAAAGTTTAACTCTTCATCTTGAACTATCTTGGCTATGTCATCATAGGCAGGAGGAGCATTAAGCTTCTCAGCAGTCAGAGTATTGGGGTCCATCTCCAGCAGAGAGCCAATCTTCTGAAGAATAGGAATGGGGGTAGCTGGCCTAATGGAGACACTGTCACTTCTCTAAGGTTCTAGGGAATTTGGAGCCTGTGAAGCAGAGGGGGGAAATATCTTCCTGGACTTCTTCTTGGGTCTGGAGACAAGAATCCCAGGCACTGTAGGGGCCTTAAATCCCTTGAGCTTGGCTTGGCTTCTGGTGAACCTTCTATCTGCAGGTTGAACCAAAGGGACTGCCTTTTTCTTAGAACCTTTTCCCTTAATAGGGATGTCAGAGTGCTGGGTGGGCTAGGCCTCAAACTGAAAAGAGGAAGGAGCATCTGGCAGATTTGCAGTCTTAGCAGTAATATTAATCCTCTTTCTTTCAGTCATCTAACAGTGTTCTCTAGTAGAAATCAAAGCAGCAGAAGGCCTCCCTTCTTCAAAAGCCATAGAGTGCCCTCTCTTGTGTGACAAGGCCAAAGACTCATCAGTTATAGTATTAGCTGGCAGGGCATCAGAGAATGAAAAAGAGGGGTGCACAACATCAAAAGGCTGCAAAGGAGTGACATTAGCAGATTGTCCATCAGTAGCAAACATGTCAAGGACAACAGATTGTGAGATAGCAGCAATGGTCTCCTGAACAGTGAGATCATGGGCCATCTGAGCAGCATTGCCAACAACTCCTTCCTCTTCAAAGCCTGAAGGCACATTGAGCTCTGCTGTCTCAATATCTTGGACAAGAGGAGCATGTAAGTTCTCAGCAGGAGCCTATAAGTTCTCAGCAATAGGGGCATGGTTAAGAACAGCAAGCTGTAGGCCAGCTTCATTTTCTCCTTCAGAAATAGGGCTTCCAGGCAAATTGGGAGCAACCAAATCTGCCTCTTGACTAGGAGGATTCTGAAAGACTAGAGCATCAGCATCTTGATTGAAAATCACCAGCTGCAAGCCATCACCAGGAGGGTCCACTTCCATTATATCCACTTCCATGTCGGCAGTCTCCAACTGCACAGATGCTGAAGACAAACCAGAGTGATTAACCGAAACTGAATCATGAGGAGGGAATTTAGCTTGTTGAGGAGGCTGATCATGTTGTTTTTGTTGATCATTCTGGTTCTGCTGCTAGGGAACATCATCCGCAAATAGAGGGGGCAGTGGCATATTCCATCCAATCTCAGGATATTCAGGCTGAGCAAAAGCAAGATCATCAGGTATCAGCTGGCTAGGCAGAGGATGAGGATTACCATTCAGCGACATTGGGTCCTCGTTAGCAGGGTGAACATCAACAAACTCACTGGATAAAATGAAACAAGGAGCAGTCCAAGAGTGACGAATGCCCAAGTGCCTGCCTATGAAAGGCTGTCTGAACACCACATCATGAGGGACTAAGGAAGGAGCTGGGTAGGTAACATATACCAGAGTCTGATAGAGCTGAACATCCCTGTGCTGCCAATAGTGAAATTCTCCAAAGGTGTTGACTGCTTCCCTAATAGATTCAGTGTTGCGACATGACAGAGGAATACCAATAAACATCAACCAACCATTCCTAGCCCTGTGATTTGATTTGAAACTGATACCCAGATCATGATTTATGAAGTGTAGGAAGCGGCCATTGCCAATGTGCCAGGGCATATGACTGACTAGAGCATGCCGAATAATAGGGTTGCGAAACTGAAAGGCACACACTCCAAAGAACCAGGGCAAAGCATTGACGATCTCAATATCCATACCAAGCAAAAAGTTTTGAACCTAATCAAAGATCCCTGCCAACACTTCTTCAGGAGGCGCTGGCTCAACGATCGCAACCCCCCAAGATTCATGAGCATCAACGCGTGAAGTAGAGGGCGTGAAGAAGGTGCGCAGAAGACGGCAGTTACCCCCATCGATGATGTCAAAACCCTCTTGTACCTAAGGAGCTGGATCAAACTCGAAGGTAGCCATGGATGGAGGTTTGGGGGGCGGCGGCGGAGAAGGGGTAGCAGAGCAAAGCGTAACAGGCGGAGTAGAATCAGGAGGTGAAACATCAAGAGATATACCCAAGCTGAGGTGATTTTCAGACGACATAAATTGGTCGATATGATTTTTTTGGGACCCACTGCTTTAAATTAGCCCGAGATTTGTTGAGACATTCTTTTTCAATATGCCCATAACAAAAACAAGACCGGCACCGAATCTGATTGACGTAGTCTATGGTAGGGTGCGAAAAACTGAGGCAACATTTACACTTCCAAACTTGAAAGGCCATATCCTCAACCACTTGGGCTAGTCCGTCGAGAGAGGGCTAAGATGAAGAGCATGTAACAGCAGGCTGAGAGTAAACAGTGGGCTGGGCTGACTGGTTAGGTTCAAAATTTGAAATAGGAAAAACCACCCCAACCGGATCCCGAGAAAGAAGCAGGGATCCACAGTCAAAGGAACCGACCCGGACAAGTTGGATCTCAGAACCATCATGTAACGGAGATGCCGCCGGCGGCGAGGCAGGCGGCGGTGCCAGAAGAGGAGCAGGAACCGGCTAAACAACCCTAGCAACAATCCTTCGCACACGAGGAGGTCACCGAGGAAAACTACGGCCAGGAGCAGGGCCTCTACGTCTGCATCCCGCCAAGATCCATTCTCCCGCACACTCACTGCCAGAGATCAAACTCACGCCTCCAATTTGGCCCTCCAGAGCCCCAAAGATGATAGTAGCATTTGAAATGAGGGCAAGAATAGAACTTACATGCATGCAGTAGAAAACCAACTTGCTTTGACGAGACCACAAACAAAAAAACCCTGTCTCAAATATGACAAACTCTGAGTTGACCACAGAAACCTCCTGTCGTAGCCTCCAAAGCAAGAGATACCGAATCTTCCTCTAGACGAAAAGAAGCCCATCCAAAAGAAACCACCATCAAGAAACCTCCAGATCCATCAGAAGGATGGACAGATCGAAGCAGAGAACACTTGATCTCCCTGGCAAGAGCCTGGCCAGGAGAGAAATCCAAACCAAGGGCGATTGCCGCCGAGACCGCCATGGTGAACACCTACACTAGGGGGGGTTGTGGGTGGGGGAGGAGGTGGGTTTGGCCATCGAAGATGGGAGATCGCTGGCAACAAGGCTAGGGTGGGGTAGGGGTCATGGCGGGAGAGAGGAGAGCGCCATCACGATCTGGTTTCTCAAAAAAGAGTTTAATTCTCTCTTCTTCTACTTCTTTCTTGAATACCTGCAACAACAACAAAATAAAAATAGAGAATTGCCAAGTGGCTGTCAAACATAAGTAGATACTATAGATAAGCATCACTTCGGGCATGTCTATCATCAGCCAAAAGATCAAGGCATCATGCATGCTAGCTAGCACACACAAGGACTGGAAGTGTCCTCAGTGTGTTGTCAACACCCCAGGAGAGGGGCAACACTATATATAGGGCACTATACCAAGACCCTGCCGACCAAAGCCACAAACCACCGACCACTTGCATACACACATTTTAGATCATCACCAACACCAGAATAGCACAGTTTCATAATAACTTAATAGACTCCGTCACTCAAACCGTCCAATTCATCACCACACTAAGCATGGTTACTTAACAAGATCAAGCCGAAGCAAGGAGGAGCAGGCCAAGCATCGAGGAGGTGTAGGGCAAGCATCCTAGAGGGGCAGGCCAGGCACCTGGGAGGAGCAGGGCAAGCTCCAGAAGCAATTGATCAAGTCAGCAACTTGCATCACCAACAATCATAGCCAGCCACTACTAGCAGCTAGCTAAGGACAGAGGTATGGTGTTGGAGGTCACACCAGCACTTTCCAAATAATGGTCATGATTGAAACATTTTTGCAAGCAAGAAAAGCATCATGTGAAACCCCACGCCACCATACCCTTCAACCAGAGAACCATTTAGGAGGATATAGTGTTATAGTTTCCTCAGAATTGCAGAGAGGTGCTCTGCAAAGTTCATCATTGGAAGTTTTAGACCAAAGGAACAAGTATCTGTTCCTATCCAAGAGTTATGCCTCAGATTTTGCATCATAGGCCCGACCAAAATCACAGAGTAGGATTCTGTTCTTATCAGAATTTTGCTTAGCTCAAAATAAACCTTTGCACTCCATGTTAACCATAGAATCCCCACAAGTAGCAGATCACAGCAGCCATCCAACTAACAACCCCAAAATCATTGTGCACACTCACAGAGAGGCACCATAATGAAGTGTGGGGTGAAGTAATAACATGCTGAAAGTAGATATGCTACCAGAAGTAGTGCCAGGACAACCATAAGTAGCCTACTCAAGAAACAGCTGATACATCTCAAACGTATCCATAATTTTTGATGCTCCATGCTTGTTTTTACACCATTTGCTTAGTTTTTCATTACACTTCATGGCATTTTTATGCATTTTCCGGAACTAACCTATTAACAAGATGCCACAGTGCCAGTTCTCTATTTTCTGCTGTTTTTGTGTTTCAAAAAAGTTACACAGGAAATATTCTTGGAATTGAATGAAACAAAAGCCAAACATCCAGAAATTTACCCAAGCTTCCAAAGAACCAAAGAGGAGACAGAGTGGGGCCACGAGGGGCCCACACAATAGGGCGGCGTGGCCCAGGGCTAGGCCACGCCCCCTATGTGTGTGGCCACCTCGGTCCACTTCTGACGATGCCCCTTTGCCTATAAAGACCCCCCGACGGGAAAAACCTAAACACCCAATCACTTTTCTAGAATACATCGCAATCCACCGCCACCATTGACCCGAGATTGGGAGGGTCCAGAAGCTCTTCCCGGCACCCTGCCGGAGAGGGGAATCACCACCCGAGGTCTTCTTCATTGCCATGCTTGCCTCCGGCGTGATGAGTGAGTAGTCTACCTTGGACTATGGGTCCATAGCAGTAGCTATTTGGTTGTCTTCTCCACCATGTGCTTCTTGTTTAGATCTTGTGAGCTTCCTTACATGATTGAGATCACCGTTATGTAATTCTACATGTTGTGTTTGTTGGGATCTGATGAATATTGGTGTTATGATTGAGTTGATGTGCTGAATATTATCTTATGTTATCTCTATGTTGTTTATGATCTTGCATGCTCTCCGTTGTTAGTAGCTATCTTGGCCGAGTAGATACCAGTGACTCTAAGAGGGGGTATTTATGCTCGATAGTTGGGTTCATGCCTCTATTTAATCTGGGGGAGTGATAGAAACCTCTAAGGTTGTAGATGTGTTGTTGCCACTAGGGAGAAAACAACATTCATATGCTCAAGGGCATATGCTTTGTTTACATTACACGCTTTGCTTAGTGCAGTTATCTATTGTTCACAACTTAATACTTGTGGAGTTCTCGGATTGATTCACCATAAGTGGATTATTAGTCATAGATGCAGTTGGATGACGGTCTATGTATCTTATTGTAATGCCCAGAGTAAATCTCATAGTGATCCTCTCGACATATTCATGTTGTCTTTATTCTATCAATTGCCCAACTGTAATTTGTTTACCCAGCATGTGTTATTTTATCTTATGGAGAGACACCACTAGTGAACTATGGACCCCGGTCCTATTTCCATTATATTGCTATCACCTGTTTATTTTACTCGCGCTGTTTACTTTACTTGAATATTACTATTACTTTCCACTCGATACGCTCATACCCTTTGTTTCAAGCAAACCGGTGATATTGACAACCTCATCGTAAGTTGGGAACAAAGTATTTGGTTGTGTTGTGTGCAGGTTCCACATTGCCACTCGCAAAGCAAAGCTTGGACGAGGTGCCCTATAAATTGTCCGGAGCTGTCGCAAAGCTAGCGGGCATCACCTTCTTGAGTTTGGCTTTTTCCTACTGGATTGATAACCTTGGTTTCTTACTAAGGGAAAAACTTGCTGCTATATTCATCAAACCTTCTCTTGGGGTTTCCAACTGGCTGGTTATTTACTTCATCAACTACACGCCAACAAGTTTTCTGGCATCATCATCACCGTGCCATCAACAAGTTTTTTTGGCGGCGTCGCTGGGCAAAAAGAAGACTGCTGCAAGGGGAATTTCGCATGCACATCCTTTACTTTGTTTTAATTTTTGCTTTACTTTATTTTTACTTGCATCATTTTATCAAAATCACAAAAAAATTAGTTTCCTTATAGTTGTTTTTACTTGCCTGCTTTTAGCTTTGCTAGAATGGCTACTCATGAGAACACCAAGTTGTGTGACTTCACTAGCACTAATAATAGTGATTTTATCTGCACTCCTATTGCGCCACCTGCTCCTGCTACTGATTTTTATGAGATTAAACCTGCTTTGTTGAACCTTGTTATGAAAGAGCAATTTTCTGGTGCTAGTACTGATGATGCTGCATCTCATCTCAACAATTTTGTTGAGCTATCTGAGATGCAGAAATATAAGGATGTAGAAAGTGATATTATTAAGCTTAAGTTGTTTCCTTTCTCTTTGAGAGGAAAAGCTAAGGATTGGTTGCTGTCTTTGCCTAAAAATAGTATTGATTCATGGGCTAAGTGTAAGGATGCTTTTATTGGTAGATACTATCCTCCTGCTAAGATTATAGCTTTGCATAGCAATATTATGAAGTTTAGTCAGTTTGATAATGAACATGTTGCTCAAGCTTGGGAAAGAATGAAATCTATGATAAAGAATTGTCCTACTCATGGACTGACTACTTGGATGATTGTCCAAACTTTTTATGCATGACTGAATTTTTCTTCAAGGAACCTATTGGATTCAGCTGCTGGAGGCACTTTTATGTCCCTTACCTTGGGTGCCACAACAAAGCTTCTCGACAATATGATGGTAAATTACTCTGGATGGCACACCGAGAGAGCTACACAAGGTAAGAAGGTAAATTCTGTTGAGGAAACCTCCTCCTTGAGTGATAAGATTGATGCTATTATGCTTATGCTTTCTAATGATAGGACTCATGTAGATCCTAATAATGTTCCTTTGGCCTCTTTGGTTGCTCAAGAAGAGCATGTTGATATAAACTTCATTAGAAATAATTATTTCAACAACAATGCTTACAGGAACAATTTTGCTAGTAACAATTATAGGCCGTATCCTTCTACCAATGGTAATGGTTATGGTAACTCTTATGGTAATTCCTCCAACAACACTAGGGCTGCGCCCTCCGAGCTTGAGGTAATGCTCAAGGACTTCATCGGTAAGCAAAATGCTTTTAACAAGTCTGTTAAGGAAAAGTTAGGCAAAATTGATATTCTTGCTTCTAAAGTTGATAGCCTTGCTCATGATGTTGAACTTCTAAAATTAAAAGTGTTGCCTAATGATGTTAAGGAGAATAATCCTTTTGCCACTGCTAATGCTATCCAAGTTAGAATTGATGAAAATGTTAGGATGCTAGCAGAATTGCATGCCAGGTGGGAAAGAGAAGATGAGATTGCTAGGAAGATGAAGGTATGTACCATTACTACCTCTAATGATGTTATTTCTAATGCTAGCAATCCTCTTACTTTGATTGGTATAGAGAAAACTTCTACTCCTAGTGTTAAAAAGCCTAAAACAGCAAAAACTTTTTCTCAAAAGAGTGCTGAAATTTTTCGGAGTGTAGGAGATGATAGCTCTATTTCCTTTAATGATTTTGATGTTGATGGCTGCAATATATCTGAAGTTATTTTGTTCTTACAAAATCTTGCTTTGACTCCTAATGCTATTTCTTTAAATGTTGCTTTTACTAAGCATATTACCAATGCTCTCATGAAAATTAGGGATAAAAAGTTGAAGCAAAAAGCTTCTATTCCCAAGAAGTTAGAAGATGGTTGGGAACCCATCATTGATATGCATGTTAATGGTTTTGATTGCCATGCTTTATGTGATCTAGGTGCTAGTATTTCTATTATGCCTAGAAAAATTTATGACATGCTTGATTTACCACCGCTTGAAAAGTGTTATTATGATGTTCCTATTGCTGATGTTGCTAAGAAGAAACCTTTGGGAAGGATTAATGATGTTCTTATTATGGTTAACAATAACCTTGTTCCTATTGATTTTCTTATCATGGATGTTGAATGCAATGCTTCATGTCCTATTATTTTGGGAAGACCTTTTCTTCGAACTGTAGGTGCCATCATTGATATGAGGGAAGGCACTATCAAATATCAATTCCCACTCAAGAAAGGTATGGAACACTTCCCTAGGAAGAGAAAGAAATTACTTTTTGACTCTATTCTTAGAGCAAATTATGAGCTTGATGCTTCATCACTTGATATTACTTGATTTGCACCTCTCCGCGCCTAGCTCAAAGGCGTTAAAGAAAAGCACTCTTGGGAGATAACCCAATGTCAGCTGTTCTGTTTTGACAGATTTCTACCAATATTTGTGTTTGTTGCTTAATCGCTTTCTTTTTGAGTTCTTTTGATCATGGAACTTTTGGGGAAGTTGCTACAGTAGTATATGCTTTATATGTGGTGGTTTTGAGTTGAAACCTGAAGCAAAAAGGGTTGATTCATTGCTATGCTTACACTAATGTTGCTAATAGAATTGTGTTTAGTTTTGTATGAAGGAAGTTTTCAAGTGTAGGGATTGGAGAATGATGAGATGAGTTGAAGAATGGACAAAAGCTCAAGCTTGGGGATGCCCATGTCACCCCAACAAATATCCAAGAGGTACAAGCGTCAAAGCTTAGGGATGCCCCCGAGGCACCCCTTCTTCATCGGCAAAAATCATGTCACCTTTCAACACACTATATTTTTATTGCTTCATGCATTATGCATTTTTCTTGGAGCATCAGTTGTTTTAGTTTTCAGTTTTGTTTAGTTTTGTTTGCTGCAATAAATGGTTGGACCCCAACAAATTCCTTTTGGAGAAGTTGCCTTGCTTTTTATTTGCCAAGAACACTCCATTTTTCACTCTTATCATTTCAATGAGTGTTCTCTTTTTTCTAGAACTACGTTTAGCTTTCGATTTTCACCTTGATTTGTGTTCAGATATTGTTATATATTTTTATCAAGGTGTATTTTGACCTCTGGTCCATATTGGTTTTCATCAAAAGAGTTGTTTCAAAAAAGTTTGAATGGTGTTGGAAAAGAGAAAAAGCTTTATGCAAAAAAGTGGTACAAGAAGGAGCTTGTGTAGACTGCGGCCTAGGCTTTTGCATGTCGTGCTTGATGTATTTTTGATAGTATGCTTAGTGGTTTTGCTGTAGCATGACTTGTCTCAAATGACTAAGATTGCTTAATGAGCCTTTGAAAAAATTATGCGTTGTTTTAATTATTTAGAAGCATTATTTTGGTTTTCTCCTTTGATGCTTTATTTGGGTTGACTTGGCGCATGCTCACACATGTTAGACTCATACAAAGTCGCCATAAGCCTCTATGATCATTTAGTTTTTGACTTTTGATGCCATCTTATGCTTCTTTTAATGTTGCTTTATCGCTATGCATGATTATGGCTGTTATTGCTCTCTTAGTTGGTCGCTCCCAGTCTTTTGCTAGCCCTCATTTTGTACTGAGTATGAGCTCTACTCATGCATCCAACTCCTAAAAACCAAGTTTGCCATTGTGTCCACTATAAATTCCTATGCATGGTATTTGTAAGCCATTCCAAGTAAATTTTCATGTGCTACCTTTCAAAACTTTCAACTACTTCTCGTTTTGTGCCATTTTTTTTAGCTCATGGGGACATAGTGGTCGGAATTGCTATCTTCCATATTAAATTAAGTACCCCTTGACTAGGCAGCTTCATCTGCTCGTCATTAATTTTGCATGAGAGCTGGTCAGACCATTGCAATCTAATTCTAAAAAAGAAAAAAAGGCACTCCTCCATGGTATGTGAATGTTGGTGGGCACCCGATGGAATTGGTTAGCCATGGTTTGAGAAAGGAAAAAAGGTGGGGAGGAGTGCCAAAGCTTTATAAAAGAGCACCAATGTGCCAAATCTTCAAAGAACTCGGAACCGCTCTCACTTGTTTATTATGGAAGATAGTAAGACCCCATTGCCAGTCGTTGACATGAAACAACCACCTCTCAAAACCCAATTTTTAATTCTGTTTTACAAATGAAAAGCTCTAGCACATGTTTAATCACTGCTTCCCTCTGCGAAGGGCCTTTCTTTTACTTTTATGTTGAGTCACCACCTTCTATCTTTATGCACCGTCTAAGAGAGCATAGTTGTCATTCTGATTATAATGTGCATTGTCCCAAAGTTTTCATTGATTGATTCATTATGTTGGTTTCACTTGTTCTTAAATTACTTGTATGTAGTCGCCATCTTAAACTTGAACGTGTCCTATGCATTTATGTTTTGCTCTCTCATGAAGGACAAGTTGAAAACCATTTGTATGTTTTTCCATATGATTTGAACACACGTTTGACTTTCATTGTTTCATTTTCATGATCTTTCATTTGTGTCCTTTTTCATGTTATAACATGGTTGCTAAGTTTCTTCTATCAAGATTATGTCTTCCATGCCCATGTTTTAAGTTCTTTTTATCCCAGCGCACAACGCTTACATAGATGATCAAGATTGTGTAGGTGCATGTCACCTCAAAAATTATTTTCTTTTGTTATCACTATCACTTACCTACTCGAGGACGAGCAGGAGTTAAGCTTGGGGATGCTGATACGTCTCAAACGTATCCATAATTTTTGATGCTCCATGCTTGTTTTTACACCATTTTCTTAGTATTTCATTACACTTCGTGGTATTTTTATGCATTTTCCGGAACTAACCGATTAACAAGATGCCATAGTGCCAGTTCCCTATTTTCTGTTATTTTTGTGTTTCAGAAAAGTTACACAGGAAATATTCTTGGAATTGGACGAAACAAAAGCCAAACATCCAGAAATTTACCGAAGCTTCCAGAGAACCAAAGAGGAGATAGAGTGGGGCCACAAGGGGCCCACACAAGAGGGTGGCATGGCCTAGGGCTAGGCCGCGCCCCCTATGTGTGTGGCCACCTCGGTCCACTTCTAACGATGCCCCTTCGCCTATAAAGACCCCCCAACGGGAAAAACCTAAACACCCGATCACTTTTCCAGAATACATCGCGATCCGCCGCCGCCGTCGACCCGAGATCGGGAGGGTCCAGAAGCTCTTCTCGGCACCCTACCGGAGAGAAGAATCGCCACCGGAGGTCTTCTTCATCGCCATGCTTGCCTCCGGCGCGATGAGTGAGTAGTCTACCTTGGACTATGGGTCCATAGCAGTAGCTAGTTGGTTGTCTTCTCCACTATGTGCTTCATGTTTAGATCTCGTGAGCTGCCTTACATGATCGAGATCACCGTTATGTAATTCTACATCTTGTGTTTGTTGGGATCTGATGAATATTGGTGTTATAATTGAGTTGATGTGCTGAATATTATCTTATGTTATCTCTATGTTGTTTATGATCTTGCATGCTCTCCGTTGTTAGTAGCTATCTTGGCCGAGTAGATAATAGTGACTCTAAAAGGGGGTATTTATGCTCGATAGTTGGGTTCATGCCTCTATTTAATCTGGGGGAGTGATAGAAACCTCTAAGGTTGTAGATGTGTTGTTGCCACTAGGGAGAAAACAACATTCATATGCTCAAGGGCATATGCTTTGTTTACATTACACACATTTCTTAATGCAGTTATCTGTTGTTCGCAACTTAATACTTGTGGAGTTCTCAGATTTATTCGCCACAAGTGGATTATTAGTCATAGATGCAGTTGGATGACGGTCTATGTATCTTGTTGTAATGCCCAGAGTAAATCTCATAGTGATCCTCTCGACATATTCACATTGTCTTTATTCTATCAATTGCCCAACTATAATTTGTTTACCCAGCATGTGTTATTTTATCTTATGGAGAGACTCCACTAGTGAACTGTGGACCCCGGTCCAATTTCCATTATGGGATTTCTATTTTCGTGCCCTCGGGTCCTTAGTTGTGCTCAGTTTTCCCCAGTCGCTTAATTTTTCCTCAGTTTTCCCCTCCCTCTAGTTTGAAACCCCTCGCAGACGCTCGGACGGGAGGGTTGCCGTCTGGTCAGAGGCCTTGACCGTTACCGGTGATGGCTAGGGAGCCACGGTGGTTGTGAATTGACCGATGCTTTTGAATGGTGCTGACGGGTAGGGTCAGGAGACACGTCGGAACAGCCATCCATCTATCGCTGACGTGTGGGCCATTTTATTTCCTAATTGTATACGCGGTGCTGCCAATGATAAATGGGGCCGCTCTATAGGGCTGCCGCAGCCAATGACCAGTGGGGTCGTGTATTTTTCAGGAAAAGACATATATTGCCGCTCTGTGGGGCTGCCGCAGCCAATGACCAGTGGGGTCATCTATTTATTTAGAGAAAATCATATATTGCCGCTCTGTGGGGCCTCCGCAGCCAATGACCCTGGGGTCGTCTATTTATTTAGAGAAAATCATATAGAGCCGCTCTGTGGGGTCACCTCAGCCAATGACCGCTGGGGTCGCCCTTAGTGAAAAGGCATATATCCCTGCTTTTAGTTAGAGAGAAGCAACAAGTTCACTAATTAATTTTTCTTAAGCTAGACCCAGCAGGTGACTATTTTCACAGCTTAATCTAAAGTGAATCTTATGCTAAACATGGCTGGAACCTAGGGTTGTGTATCTCATTAGTCATCGGAGAACCGCTGGCAGCTCATTCCCCACCCTCGGACGGAGCAGCCATCACCGGCGCCTCGTCGCGCCGCCGGCTCTGTCCCCCAGCGGCATCGGATGGACTGCGGCGCTGCATGTCAACCACGGCTCCAGCACTTGTTTCATCCGCACGCATTGTACCCACCGCAGGAAAGTCTGCCGCAAGCAGATCTGCCGCCCACAACGACCGGGATTTGTTCCATGCACCAATTGGTAGTATAGCTTGGTAAGACCTCCGCTTCTGCCTCCCCTGCCCTCTAATCGATTCGGTTCCCATAATTTATTGGAGTTTGCAGGTGCGAAATAGTCCTCAATGTCTAGTTGTAGCGGGTACACCGACGAGGGTGGGGATTTGATCATGTCGTGGCCACGTTCTACTTCTCCTACCTCATCGGAAGTGCAGGTATCTAGCTTCGTCTCTCTGTACTACCATTGAATTTGAAGTGCCGCCATGGCCTGTTGGAGTGATTTCAGTTGTTCTTTTTTCCAATATTGTTACAGTTTGCCAGGCAAGCCGATGATCCATGGTACATTGCATACCAAGATGAATCAACCCAGTGGTGTAGCCAGAGGATGGATTTGGAGGAGAAGGTGGCCAATTTAGGTGATGAATTGGCCCGTAAAAACCTAATGATATTTGATACGTTGCAAATGTATCTATAAGTTTTGATGCTCCATGCTTGTTTTACACCAATTGCTATATATTTTGTCTACACTTTATGGCACTTTTAAGAATTATTTGGACTAACCTACTAATAGTTGCAAAAGTGCACAATGTTCTTGTTTTACACTTTGATGTGTAGGAATTACCAAGTATACAAGTGGAAACCTTGTTGGAGTCAAATTGGGACTTTCCAAAAATCTGTGCTAAAACTTTTTTCGAAGATGGTCACGTTACGGGTCAAAGACGGCGTCAAACAGAAAACTCTTCAATTACAAAGCTGTAGGGAATTTCATGGCGAACATTCTGGATATAAAATTCACCTGATTCCAAGTCCGGACGGCCGAGATAAGCCTGCTCCATTGCGGCCCAAGATGGGGAGATGGGAATCCGAGAGACTATATAAAGGGTGGAACCCTAGCTCGTGGGAGACACCTCCACCCATGAATTTGCAGCCACCAGAGCCACGTTTTTGCCTCCCCCATGGATCCCATCTCCATGGGGGAGGGCTCCCTTGAAGCCATGAAGGAATGGGGCTAAGGGGCGGCGCTCCCCCATGATGTCGGCGACAGGGGAGTCCCCCGCGCCGCCGCCGTCGCCGCAGCGCCGCCCGCGCCCCTCGCTGCTCATCCCCGCCATCTTCACCGCTATCTCCATCACCAACTCCTCCTATTATGCAGTGGTTCATCCTCCCACACACCTCTGTACCGTCTTATGTAAACATGGTGTTTGATGCTATAATATTTATCCTATGATCTATGTCATGTTTGCATAGTTTATTTGTTCTTAGATTGATTTGTTGAATGTCTTTAGTTCATTAGAGTTGTATGTTCATATGGTACTGTCCTTTGGTGTCCATTATATTTATGCGCATATGGATTAAACATCTTAGGGTTAGTAGTATGTGCAAAAGGAAGGGGGTTGTTCTGCCGGAGTGACAGAAACCTGAGGACGCGAACCGGAACGTTGCACGTATGGGAGTAAGAGGACCATTAACTTAAGGCTATGGTTGGGGAAACCTTAATGCATTATTAGTATTTGTGGATGCTTGCTAACAATCCAATCATATAGTACTTGTATTTCCAAGTAGTGAAGTGCATGTATATTTAGCCTCTCCCACATAGAAAACTGCATCGAAGACAGTGAACCCGATTTATTCACTAATTGAACTTAGACAAAGCCACCACTATTATCACCACTTTTCTACACTCATGGTACTATTAGTTTATGGTTACTTAGTATATTTTATTGCTGCAGCACTAACAATTACTTTCTTGTATTTATTATCTTGCAAAGCTATCTCTCATACCCGTATTGTTGCTCTAGTTTTATTTCCTAGATGATGCAAACGTTTAGTGTGCATAGAGTTGTATCAGCGGTTGATAGAACTTGAGAGAACATTTATCCTACCTTTAGCTCCTCATTGGGTTTGACACTCTTACTTATCGAAAAGGCTACACACGATCCCTTATACTTGTGGGATATTGATACGTCTCAAACGTATCTATAATTTTTGATGCTCCATGCTTGTTTTTACACCATTTGCCTATTGTTTCGTTACACTTAGTGGTACTTTTATACATTTTCCGGAACTAACCTATTAACGAAGTGCCACAGTGCCAGTTTCCTGTTTTTGTGTTTCAGAAGTGATACACAGGAAATATTCTCGGAATTGGACGAAACAAGTTCCTGAAGTCATATTTCACGGGGAAGCTCCCAAACATCCGAAGACCTGACAGAGGAGGGCCACGTGGGCCCCAGACACAGGGGCGGCGCGGCCACCCCCCTAGCCGCGCCAGCCCCGTGTGAGGGGGCGTGGTCCCTCCTCTGACATCGTCCTTTCGCCTATATATACCCCCTGACGAGAAAAACCTAAAGCCCCGATCAGTTTTCCAGAATACATCGCGATCCGCCGCCGCCGTCGACCCGAAGATCGGGAGGGTCCAGAAGCTCTTCCCGGCACCCTGCCGGAGAGGGGAATCGCCACCGGAGGTCTTCTTCATCGCCATGCTTGCCTCCGGAGCGATGAGTGAGTAGTCTACCTTGGACTATGGGTCCATAGCAGTAGCTAGATGGTTGTCTTCTCCACCATGTGCTTCATGTTTAGATCTCATGAGCTGCCTTACATAATTGAGATCACCGTTATGTAATTCTATGATGTTGGTTTGTTGGGATCCGATGAATATTGGTGTTTATGATTAAGTTGTTGTACTGAATTATATCTTTTGTTATCTCTATGTTGTTTATGATCTTGCATGCTCTCCGTTGTTAGTAGCTATCTTGGCCGAGTAGTTGCTAGTGACTCCAAGAGGGGGTATTTATGCTCGATAGTGGGTTCATGTCTCTATTTCACCTGGGGGAGTGACAGAAACCTCTAAGGTGGTAGATGTGTTGTTGCTACTAGGGAGAAAACAACATTCATATGCTCAAGGGCATATGCTTTGTTTACATTACACACTTTGCTTAATGCAATTATCTGTTGTTCGCAACTTAATACTTTTGGGGTGTTCGGATTGATATCCCCGAGGGTGGATTATTAGTCATAGATGCAGTTGGATGGCGGTCTATGTATTTTGTTGTAATGCCCAGAGTAAATCTCATAGTGATCTTCTTGACATATCACGTTATCTTTATTCTATCAATTGCCCAACTGTAATTTGTTTACCCAGCATGTTATTTATCTATGGAGAGACACCACTAGTGAACTGTGGACCCCGGTCCTATGTTAATCATATTGCAATCACCTGTTTACTTTTCCTGCACTGTTTACTTTACTAGCACATTACTACTGTTTTCCACTCGATACACTCATAACCTTTGTTTCAAGCAAACCGGTGAGATTGACAACCTCATCGCAAGTTGGGGACAAAGTATTTGTTTGTGTGTGTGCAGGTTCCACAAACACCTTCAGTCGTCACCGTCTCTCTTCTTCTCCTGATCGATAAACCTTGGTTTCTTAACTGAGGGAAAACTAGCCGCTACACTCATCATACCTTCCTCTTGGGGTTCCCAACGGGCTGGTCATCACCACGCACAAGGACATACTGCTCCCACGTCAACTAAATGCCATAGCTCTTTTCTGGCGCCATCACACGAGTAGCAGCTTCTTTTCTGGCGCCGTTGCCGGGGAAGAGAGAAGACTTCTGCGAGGGGAGTTCTTCGCACACACATTCTTTACTTTGTTATTTGTTTTGCTTTACTTTATTTTATTTTACCTGCATTGCTTTTTATATCAAAAACCCAAAAAAAATTAGAATCCTTGGTAGTTGTTTTTACTTGTTTACTTTTGTTTTGCTGAAATGGGTACTCCTGAAAACACCAAGTTGTGTGACTTTGCTAGCACGAACAATAGTGATTTTATCTGCACTCCTATTGCACCAACTGTTCCTGCTACCACTTTTTATGAGATTAAGCCTGCTTTATTGAACCTTGTTATGAAAGAGCAATTTTCTGGTGCTAGTACTGAAGATGCTGCAGCTCATCTCAACAATTTTGTTGAGCTTTGTGAGATGCAGAAATATAAGGATGTTGATAGTGATATTATTAAGCTCAAGTTGTTTCGTTTTTCTTTGAGAGGAAAGGCTAAAGATTGGTTGCTGTCTTTGACTAAGAATAGTATTGATTCTTGGGCTAAGTGTAAGGATGCTTTTATTGGTAGATATTATCCTCCCGCTAAGATTATATCATTGCGTAGCAATATTATGAAGTTTACTCAGTTTGATAATGAACATGTTGCTCAAGCTTGGGAAAGAATGAAATCTATGGTAAAGAATTGCCCCACTCATGGACTGACTACTTGGATGATTATCCAAACTTTTTATGCAGGACTGAATTTTTCTTCAAGGAACCTACTTGATTCAGCTGCTGGAGGCACTTTTATGTCCCTTACCTTGGGCGCCGCATCAAAGCTACTCGACAACATGATGGTAAATTATTCCGAATGGCACACCGAGAGAGCTCCACAAGGTAAGAAGGTAAATTCTGTTGAGGAAACCTCTTCCTTGAGTGATAAGATTGATACAATTATGGCTATGCTTGCTAATGATAGGACTCATGTTGATCCTAATAATGTTCCTTTGGCCTCTCTGGTTGCTCAAGAAGAGCAAGTTGATGTGAATTTCATTAGAAACAACAATTTTAACAACAATGCTTATAGGAACAATTTTGCTAGTAACAATTATAGGCCGTATCCTTCTACCAATAGTAATGGTTATGGTAACTCTTATGGTAATTCCTACAACAACACTAGGGCCGCGCCCTCCGAGCTTGAGGTAATGCTCAAGGACTTCATCGGTAAACAAACTGCTTTTAACAAGTCTGTTGAGGAAAAGTTAGGCAAAATTGATATTCTTGCTTCTAAAGTTGATAGCCTTGCTCATGATGTTGAACTTCTGAAACTAAAAGTGTTTCCTAATGATGTGAATGTGAGCAATATTGTTGCTGCCGCTAATGCTACCCAAGTTGGAATTGATAAAAATATTAGATTGTTAGCGGAATTGCATGCCAGGTGGGAAAGAGAAGATGAGATGGCTAGAGAGATGAAGGTATGTACTATTACTACCTCTAATGATGTTGCTCCTACTGATAGCAATCCTCTTACTTTGATTTGTGTAGAGAAAACTCCCACTCCTTGCGTTAAAAAGCCTAAAACTGCCAAAACTTTTTCTCAAAAGAGTGCTGAAATTTTTCGGAGTGTGGGAGATGATAGCTCAATTTCTTTTAATGATTTTGATGTTGATGGCTGCAATATATCTGAAGTTATTTTGTTCTTGCAAAAGCTTGCTTTGACTCCCAATGCTAGTTCTTTAAATATTGCTTTTACTAAGCATATTACCAATGCTCTCATAAAGATTAGGGATGAAAAGTTGAAGCAAAAAGCTTCTGTTCCCAAGAAGTTAGAAGATGGTTGGGAACCCATCATTGATATGCATGTTAATGGTTATGATTGTCATGCTTTATGTGATCTAGGTGCTAGTATTTCCATCATGCCTAGAAAGATTTATGATATGCTTGATTTACCACCGCTTGAAAAGTGTTATTTTGATGTTCCTATTGCTGATGTTGCTAAGAAGAAACCTTTGGGAAGGATTAATGATGTTCTTATTGTGGTTAACAATAACCTTGTTCCCGTTGATTTTCTTGTTATGGACGTTGAATGCCATGCTTCATGTCCTATTATTTTGGGAAGACCCTTTCTTCGAACTGTAGGTGCTATCATTGATATGAGGGAAGGCACTATCAAGTATCAATTCCCATTAAAGAAAGGTATGGAACACTTCCCTAGGAAAATAAAGAAATTACTTTTTGACTCTATTCTAAGAGCAAATTATGAGCTTGATGCTTCATCACCTGATATTACTTGATTCGCAATTTTCTGCGCCTAGCTCAAAGGCGTTAAAGAAAAGCAATCTTGGGAGATAACCCATTGTTTACTTTTCAGTACTTTTTCTTTTATTTGAGTCTTGGAAGTCATTACTACTGTAATGACCGCTCCTTATCTTGTTTATTTCGTTTTTGTGCCAAGAGAAACCTCTAATTTGAGTGAGGTAAAGATTTGGGGTTATTGCTGTCCTGAAACTGTTTTCGGTGCTGCACCGTAAAAATTCGTGAAAATTCTCTGTTTATCTTTTGGACCTGCGATTTCTTGTGCATATGCCCCAGGTTATATCCAAACTTTTCTTAGTTGAACACTTTTTGATTTGAGCAACAGAAAATCCCTCAAAAATTCGTCCATTATCAGCTGTCCAGTTTTGACAGATTTCTGCCAATATTTGTTTTTGCCACTTTATCGCTTTCTTTTGAGTTCTTTTTTATCATGGAACTCTTGTGGAAGTTGCTACAGTAGTATATACTTTATATGTGGTGGTTTTGGGTTGAAACCTCAAGCTAAAAGAGGTTGAATATATTTTATGCTTACACTAATGTTGCTAATAGAATTGTGTTTAGTTTTGTATGAAGGAAGTTTTCAAGTGTAGGGATTGGAGAATGATGAGATGAGTTGAAGAATGGACAAAAGCTCAAGCTTGGGGATGCCCATGCATCACCCCAAGAAATATCCAAGAAGTACAAGCGTTAAAGCTTGGGGATGCCCCCGAGGCACCCCTTCTTCATCGGCAGAAATCAGGTCACCTTTCAAAACACTATATTTTTATTGCTTCATGCACTATGTGTTTTTCTTGGAGCGTCAGTTGTTTTAGTTTTCTTAGTTGGTTTAGTTAGTTTGTTTGCTGCAATAAATGGTTGGACCCCAACAAATTTCCTTTGGAGGAGATGTACTCGTTTTCATTTGCAAAGAATGCTCTAGTTTTCACTCTTATTAAAAATCGAGCATTCTACTTTTTCTGCTACTGCTTTTGGTTTTCGATTTCGCCTTGATATGCGTTCAGAGCTTGTCATATCTTTTCATCAAGGTGTATTTTTGCCTCTGATCTTTATTGGTTTTCATCAAAAGAGGTGTTTATAAAAATTTCAAATGGTGTTGGAAAAGAGAAAAAGTTTTGTGCAAAATAGTGGTACAAGAAGGAGCTTGTGTAGACTGCGGCTTAGGCTTTTTCATGTCATGCTTGATGTCTTTTTGATAGTATGCTTAGTGGTTTTGCTGTAGCATGACTTGTCTCAAATAACTGAGATTGCTTAATGAGCCTTTGAAAAAATCATGCGTTGTTTTTATTGTATGGAAGCATTATTTTGGTTTTCTCCTTGATGCTTTATTTGGGTTGACTTGGCGCATGCTCACACATGTTAGACTCTTCCAAAGTCGCCATTAGCCTTCATGATCATTTAGTTTTGGACTTTTGATGCCATCATATGCTTCTTTTAATGTCACTTTGTCGCTTTGCATGATTATGGCCATTACTGCTCTCTTAGTTGGTCGCTCCCAGTCTTTTGCTAGCCCTCGCCTTGTACTGAGTATGAGCTCTACTCGTGCATCCAACTCCTAAAAGCCAAAGTTTTTCAAAGTGTCCACCATACATACCTACTAGCAATTTGCTATTCCAAGTAAATTTGACTTGCTTTTATTTTTTTTTTCAAATTAAACTCTTACCAGTGTTATGCGAAACTCGGTTAGTAAAGCTCTCACGAACCGGAAGGCACACTTTACTTTTTCCTGTTCTTAAAATTTTGACATTGTGGTCTTTTATGTTGAGTTGTTATGCTTGCAAGTTGTAAGTTGGATTCTAGCCCAGTCATGCTGTCATGGGGCAAGCTTTCAACATTGCACTTCTTTTTGAGTTGATATCGTGATCTTTTGTTTATGGATGCCCGTTGTGTGAAATGAATTGGGAATCTTGTAGGGATCATGGAGTTTTTATATGTGTTAGGGAAACGCCGGGCCGCCAATCTAAGCCATGCATAATTCATGGTGGAAATTTGCAGCATACCCATGGTGAACATTCGACGACGCATCTCACAATAAAAAGCTAAACAATATAGCAAATAAAAGAGATGTCGAGGTGTTCATTGTCTGCTTGTCCTGTCATTTTGATGTGGGCTTGTTTCATGTCATCGGGCACGGAGGTACCCCATTGGCGGTTCTCAATGATATGCATATACTTACAATGACAAGAGCCTTGCTTGGGACTCTAAGTAAATTAGCATGGTTTGGGTACTTGTATTCACGGGACACGAGGTTTTCAACTTATGATTTGTCAAGCATATGCATCATAATTGTTCTCGCATTAACTTTAACCATTCAAGATGCTTATGATGGGGGCAATGAGAGCTCAAAGCCGGTAAGTACCATAATTTTTGAAGGTTATAAAACTTGCAATCACTGCTTCCCTCTGCGAAGGGCCTTTCTTTTACTTTTATGTTGAGTCACCACCTTCTTTCTTTATGCACCATTAAGAGAGCATAGTTGTCATTCTTAGTGTGATATGCATTGTCCCAAGGTTCATTGATTGACTCATATTGTTGGTTTCACTTGTTCTTAAATTATTTGTATCTAGTCGCCCTCTTAAACTTAAAGGTGTCCTATGCATTTATGTTTTGCTCTCTTTGAAGGACAAGCTGAAAACCATGTGTATGTTTTTCCTTATGATTTGAACACATGTTTGACTTTCATTGTTTCATTATCATGATCTTTTGTTTGTGTTCATTTGCATGTTTACAACATGGTTGCTAAGTTTTTATTGTCATGATTATATCTTCATGCCCATGTTCTAAGTTCTATTGATCCCAGCTCACCAATGCTTACATATATGATCAAGATTGTGTAGGTGCATGTCACCTCAAAAATTATTCTTTTGTTATCACTTACCTACTCGAGGACGAGCAGGAGTTAAGCTTGGGGATGCTTGATACGTCTCAAACGTATCTATAATTTTTGATGCTCCATGCTTGTTTTTACACCATTTGCCTATTGTTTCGTTACACTTAGTGGTACTTTTATACATTTTCCGGAACTAACCTATTAACGAAGTGCCACAGTGCCAGTTTCCTGTTTTCTGCTGTTTTTGTGTTTCAGAAGTGATACACAGGAAATATTCTCGGAATTGGACGAAACAAGTTCCTGAAGTCATATTTCACGGGGAAGCTCCCAAACATCCGAAGACCTGACGGAGGGGGGCCGCGTGGGCCCCAGACACAGGGGCGGCGCGGCCACCCCCCTGGCCGCGCCAGCCCCGTGTGAGGGGGCATGGTCCCTCCTCTGACATCGTCCTTTCGCCTATATATACCCCCTGACGAGAAAAACCTAAAGCCCCGATCAGTTTTCCAGAATACATCGCGATCCGCCGCCGCCATCGACCCAAAGATCGGGAGGGTCCAGAAGCTCTTCCCGGCACCCTGCCGGAGAGGGGAATCGCCACCGGAGGTCTTCTTCATCGCCATGCTTGCCTCCGGAGCGATGAGTGAGTAGTCTACCTTGGACTATGGGTCCATAGCAGTAGCTAGATGGTTGTCTTCTCCACCATGTGCTTCATGTTTAGATCTCATGAGCTGCCTTACATGATTGAGATCACCGTTATGTAATTCTATGATGTTGGTTTGTTGGGATCCGATGAATATTGGTGTTTATGATTAAGTTTCTGTACTGAATTATATCTTTTGTTATCTCTATGTTGTTTATGATCTTGCATGCTCTCCGTTGTTAGTAGCTATCTTGGCCGAGTAGTTGCTAGTGACTCCAAGAGGGGGTATTTATGCTCGATAGTGGGTTCATGTCTCTATTTCACCTGGGGGAGTGACAGAAACCTCTAAGGTGGTAGATGTGTTGTTGCTACTAGGGAGAAAACAACATTCATATGCTCAAGGGCATATGCTTTGTTTACATTACACACTTTGCTTAATGCAATTATCTGTTGTTCGCAACTTAATACTTTTGGGGTGTTCGGATTGATATCCCCGAGGGGGGATTATTAGTCATAGATGCAGTTGGATGGCGGTCTATGTATTTTGTTGTAATGCCCAGAGTAAATCTCATAGTGATCTTCTTGACATATCACGTTATCTTTATTCTATCAATTGCCCAACTGTAATTTGTTTACCCAGCATGTTATTTATCTATGGAGAGACACCACTAGTGAACTGTGGACCCCGGTCCTATTTTAATCATATTGCAATCACCTGTTTACTTTTCCCGCACTGTTTACTTTACTAGCACATTACTACTGTTTTCCACTCGATACACTCATAACCTTTGTTTCAAGCAAACCGGTGAGATTGACAACCTCATCGCAAGTTGGGGACAAAGTATTTGTTTGTGTGTGTGCAGGTTCCACAAACACCTTCAGTCGTCACCGTCTCTCTTCTTCTCTTGATCGATAAACCTTGGTTTCTTAACTGAGGGAAAACTAGCCGCTACACTCATCATACCTTCCTCTTGGGGTTCCCAACGGGCTGGTCATCACCCCGCACAAGGACATACTGCTCCCACGTCAACTAAACGCCACAGCTCTTTTCTGGCGCCATCACACGAGTAGCAGATATCAATATTCGAGCTGAAGCGTACTGTGGAGGAAGAAAAGAAGAATTCAGAGCTTATTCGCAAGGAGAAGTTGATACTTGAGACAGACCTTGTTGTATTTGATCAAGTTGTAGAAAATCTAGAACATGAACTTCAAGTGATGGGAGAGGATAAAAGTAGATTCATCTGGGCAGTTTTATTAGGTGTCATCCCTGTCCTAGCAGTTATGTGGTTGTGGTAGATGATTTAGATAGTATAGAATTGTTATTCAGTAGATGGCTCTAACCACTGTATTTTGGTGTGGCTCTAACCACTGTATTTTGGCATACAATTTCCTAGTTGTGCTAAGTAATGCGCGCGATAATTTTAGCATGCATGAACATCTTATAAAAGTTAAGGGATCCCAAAAGTGAAAGCATGTACCAGCCTCTCAGATCAAATACATATCAATCTTCCCAATCAAGTTGGGATAGAATTCAAATCATACATACGGATGTACAGGGACACATCAAGAAAGTGGAGAAGCTTTTTTTTGATACGGAGGTAGTAGTTCGAACAATTTTATCCCAATTTGAAATTGAAAAATACAAATTTATCATAATTTATCCCAATTTGCGGCATCGAACACGGCCGCGCACCGATGGGCTAGAAGGGCCGGGATGATGGGCGGCTGAGGGGTGGTCATCTGCGCCATCCGCAAACTCGGACATAGAGGAGGGCTGGATCTGCGGCTTCGCAACCACTCTTGGCACCACCGCCGTCTTGGTATACTTCATCAGCGACAGATCTGAGGAGGGCTGGATCTGCGCCGTCGCAGCAATGTTGTAGGCGATGGCTTCAATCGTCTTGGCATCGATGACCACTGTCGACATGGCTGCCGTCTTGGTGTCCTTCATCAGCAACAGATCTGAGGAGGGCAACGGAAGTGAGACATTGGCAGGCTCCGACATTGAAGGCTGGATCTGCGCCGTCGCAGCGATGTTATAGGCGATAGCTTCAATCGTCTTGGCATCAATGACCACTATCGACACGGCCGTCGTCTTAGTGTCCTTCATCAGCAACAGATCTGAGGAGGGCAACGGAAGTGAGACATCGGCAGGCTCCGACATTGAAGGCTAGATCTGCGCCGTCACAGCGATGTTGTAGGCGATGGCTTCAATGATCTTGGCATCGTTGACCACTGTCGGCACGGCCGCTGTCTTGGTGTTCTTCATCATCAATAGATCTGAGAAGAGAAACAAAAGTGAGACAGAGAGAGACATTTCAACTATTTCTGAGGGTTAGATCCTCACCGCACTCTTAGATCCTCACTGGCACTCTTAGATCCATGCCGCCGCACGGTTAGACCCGCGCCGCCGCATGCATAGTTAGATCTGCGCCGCCGCACGCACGGTTAGATCCGTGCCGCCGCACGCTGCAGTTCCGTGCGGCCGCACGCACGGTTAGATCCGCGCCACCGCACACACGCTGCAGTTCCGCGCGGCCGCACGCATGGTTAGATCCGCGCCGCCGCACGCACGCATGCACGCTGCAGATCCGCGCCACCGCCAGAGTAAGAGAGGAAATAGGAGAGAGGAAGATGCGACTGGAATATGCGACTGCCAGGGTTGGTAGGTATATGCTCTGCTCTTCTCTCTGTATGCGATAGGCCGTCCGGTCATAAATGACCCAACAGTGCAAGCGTACGTTGAGCTATCAACCAACCAAGATTTGTGTGACATACATCTTGACCAATCAGGGATCAGCCAGTGAGTACAAGTGAGGAAAACTGAGTAGAACTAAGAGGGGGAAAAGTGAGGAAATGTTTATCGGAAGGGCAAAACTGAGTAGGACTGAGTAAAACAAGTGGACCCGGAGGGGGAAAACTGAGTAAAACTAATTAAAACAGGGGCACCCAAATAATAAAAGGAGTAAGGAAAATTGAAGCTTTTGGCATAAAAATTGTTAGATTGTGTTATTTGAACAATATAGTACATTTTGGCTGACGTGATATTGTTTGCAATTCAAAGATACACAAGTGTGACGAATTTGGACTCTTTTGGACAAAGTTTGTAATCATAGTGGGTATTTGGGAGGTGTGTTGAGTAGAAAGCCCTGCATCTTCATAGCTAGTAGCTCACGGACTAGGAAGTGGTTTTGGGAAAGGGAAACTTCATATCTCTATATTTCCTTTTTCATTATTATTTCTCTAGGTTGTAGGTAACATAACAAGACTCCATGGGAAGGTTCCACCATGTTTTGAATTATTTTGAATTAAACTAAACCCAAAACTATATTTTTTGAGTTTAGTCACTTAGAAAATGATAAATGTGGCTTAAGCGATAAACTTATTCGAGGTGCATGACCATAGAAAACTTGCAAATAACACATACATTATTTTGATTATTCAACATACAAACTTGGGAACGTCACACTAGTTCAAATTCAATACAAAGGGATCCCCAATACAAATTGTTCATACAAATTCAAATTAATTGTTCAAAATAAAATCTTTCTCTTGCTCCTGGTGTGTCTCGCTGGGTCCACCAACTTACTCTGGGTAACCCTACCAGGGATATTACCGGTGTCTACCTTCCTTTTGCCATCTTTCTTGTTCTTCTTCTTCTCTTCGGGTTGTGCCAAGACCGGGACAACCATATCATACGAAGCTTGTGCTCTTTCTTCTAATGCATTTTCTTCCCTTGCTTCTACAATCTGCCCTTCATCCATCGGTTTACCCAGCTCTTGATCAATTACTTCAGTCAGCTGTCTATGCATTGCTTCAACGGCCTCTCGATCCATCTGTTCCCTCTGCTCTTGATCTATCGGTTAAGCAGCTCTTGATTTATCTGTTCAATCTGCTCTCGATCCATCGGTTCAAGCAGCTCTCGATCCATCTGTTCAAGCAGCTCTTGATCCATCGGTTCAAGTAGCTCTTGATCCATCGGTTCAAGTAGCTCTCGATCCATCGGTTCAAGCAGCTCTTGATTCATTGCTTCAATCTCCTCATGTTGAATTACTGCTTCATTCTCCTCTGCATTTGCTGCTCCCGCCTGATCTTCCATTCCAAAAGCTGGCTCAACTGGATTTTTACAAAGCCTAGCAATGTATCCAGGGGTTCCACAACATTTGCACTTACGTCGTCGAATCGGTGCACCACCCTCTGCACTAGCTCTGATCTTATTCTTCCTCAGCCTACCTGCCAGTCTAGTCAAAACTGGAGAGTACAGTTTGAAGCCTGGATCAACTTTCATCCATTGGTCTTTTTCCAACAAGGTAGGAACATTCATAGCATATGTAGCCCAAAATTTGGTAACAGAGAAATACTCTGACACATACTGATCAACTTCACCTTCTGCACCCGCTATAACACTCATGAAAAACAATGTGTGTATGCAGGGTATCCCACAGATCTGCCATCACCTACAATGGCATGTCCTATCAACCAAACTCACTGGATACCTCCACTGCCTGTTTTTACTATCAGTGTAGGTTACCTCAGCCTCCATTCCTTTTCTGATGCATTTCATCTTCAATTGTTTTGCCCTGGTATGCAAAGACTTAATCAAAGATGGGAGCATGAGATGGCCAACATATTTTGTGGCTGTAATTCTTTGACGCAGATCGATCTTTATCATGATCATCTGCCTAATCTTATCAAATTTTTGCCATAGCATAAGCCCTTTCAATGACTTGACCTTTGCATTGAAACTCTCTGCAAGGTTACTTGTTACATAGTCTACCTTGCAAATTTCATTGAATTGGCTTCTTGACCACACCCTACCATGATGTTCATCCAAGTACTCCTTCACGCTAGGTTTTTGTTTATACAACACTTCCAAATGAAACAGATGCTTTCTAATGCTGCATGTGTATGCAGTTGGCCATAGGTTGTCAGTATAAACTTTACCCTTGAATTTCTTTGTAAAATTATGTGCCAAGTGTCGCATATATTCCCTATGCTCCACTCCAGGGAATACTGCTTCTACTGCACTCTCCAAACCTTTGCAAGCGTTTGTGTGGATAGTAAGTCCTGGTGGATAAACTATAAGGTCGCGCAAATTCTGCAGAAACCAAGTCTAACTTTCCTCTGACTCAACCTCCAAAACTCCATAAGCAACAAGGAACATCCAATTGTGTCCATCAACTGCAGTAGCAGCAACTAGTTATCCTTTAAACCTGCCATGAAGAGTTGTTGCATCTACGGCCAAATAAGGCCTGCAACCGTCTAGAAAGCCTTTCCAGCAAGCTTTGAAACAAACAAAAGCCCTTCTAAAACATTCCATCTGCATTATCCTCCCGCTTTTCAATTTGTAGGGGACTGTATGCTTGTCTATCGCTACAACACTGCATGGACTAGCCATCTCCACTTCAGCTTTGAAAGTGTAAAGCAACTGAAAGCTTTCATTCCATGGACCATTGATCCTGTCAAGAGCCATTTCCTTTGCATAGAACATCCTCATGTAAGGTATTTTTATATTAAACTTATCAGATATCAATTTTATGAGTGTTGTTGGACCAAGTGATGGAGTTTCTCTCAGCCAATCTATGATTGCATCTGCCAACCACCTAGTCTTCGCTAGCTTTGATTTCTCCTCTGGCACTCCGGCTCGAGGTGGACAAGTATTGTCGATCGAGTTCTTCTTTATTTGAAACATAATTATAAGGGATGTCAGTAACAGTTAACAAATTTTACACCGTGATCTAAAATACACAACTGGTTGGCATAGTACCTGAACCACGGTGCTTCTGAGCATTGTGGATGCATGCAGCCTCCACCTACACCTCTTATATGGGCACTTAACTGTAAACCTACCTGGCTCACTTTTAATAACCTCATAATCATTCTTGGTGAGAATGCAATATGTAGTAATTGTATTACGGCAGTCCATCATCGTTTGAAATATGGTGCCTTCTGTAAGCTGAGGATCCTCCTTGTTCCACTCAACTGTTGGCAAGTCATCACCTTTGTAATCGGCTAAAATGAGGCTGTCATTGTTCTCATCCTTCTCTTCATCATCAGTGTCATCAAATCTGGCACCTTGTGCAATATCTTCCATGTATTGATCCTCCATTGCCTGCTTACAGCATCGATCTACCAATTCAGGAAACATTAACTCATCCTCATCATCTTGAGGAGATGGATCCTCAATCTCTGCATCGTCCTCCACATCGACCACAGGAACGATCTGGCTACCACTAGCACTAAGGACAGATGGTGCTGCTGTGGACCTACAAGGAGCGGGGCGGCGCACACGATTAGCAGAGGCAGCAACACTAGAGAGACATGATGCCCGACCACCTGATGATGCCCCAACACCAGATGATGCCTAGACCCTATCCACATGGATACGAATTTTACCGACACGGCAAGAATCATTTAAAGCAAAAAGAATTCCCAGATCGTCATCAAAAATTAGTGGAACATATCTTCCCTCTGTGCTGTTGAAATATTGGAAATCAACTGAATCGCCAGCGCCCCAGGGGTACTGAGCGCAGATGTTATCTTTTAAATCCCTCAACGAGATGGTAGTTGCAACCACCGCTGGGATGTAAAATCCACTCACATTGCATTCAGAATCACGCAAAAAGCTAGTATCCAGCCTAACCACCAGCCGAAAAGCCAGCGCTGGATCAATCCTATTCGAAAAGCAACGCAGTTAGTTGAGCAACAACGATTCGCGCTCAAAAACTGCCTACTGTTATTTCACATAGGCAGACGATGCTTACCCAGATGGAATCCATGTGTTAGATCCCTCTGATTCCCAATCTTCTCTGCCATTGAGGGGCATAATCGGCACACCATACGGCTGTACAAACTCTACCACGATAGGGGTAGATCTAGTGGAGGTGGAGCCCTCTCCGCCTCCCGGGGGTGGTGGTGGGGGCAGGGGCGGTTCGGGGGTGGACGACGCCATAAGGTAGGAGGGCGGGATGGCGTGGTGGTAGAGGGGCGGTGTGTGAGCTCTTCCAGTCTCGGGCGGAGGGGAAAGCTTTGGGTGAGTGACAAACCGCCAGTCCGACGTGTCTCATTGGGTCAACAGTCAACACCATTCAAAAGCAACGGCCCATTCACAACCAGCGCGGCTCCCTAGCCGTCACCGGTAACGGTCAAGGCCTCTGACCAGACGGCAACCCTCCCATCCGAGCGTCTGCGAGGGGTTTCAAACTAGAGAGAGGGGAAAATTGAGGAAAAGTTAAGCGGCTGGGGAAAACTGAGCACAATTAAGGACCCGAGGACATAAAATAGAAATCCCTTCCATTATATTGCTATCACCTATTTATTTTACTTGCACTGTTTACTTTACTCGCATATTACTATTACTTTCCACTCGATATGCTCATACCCTTTGTTTCAAGCAAACCGGTGAGATTGACAACCTCATCGTAAGTTGGGAACAAAGTATTTGGTTGTGTTGTGTGCAGGTTCCATGTTGCCGCTCGCAAAGCAAAGCTTGGACTAGGCGCCCTATAAATTGTCTGGAGCTGTCGCAAAGCTAGCGGGCATCACCTTCTTGAGTTTGGCTTTTTCCTACTGGATTGATAACCTTGGTTTCTTACTGAGGGAAAACTTGCTGCTATATTCATCAAAACTTGTCTTGGGGTTTCCAACTGGCCGGTCATTTACTTCATCAACTACACGCCAACAAGTTTTCTGGCATCATCATCACTGCACCATCAACAGCTATAAAAGCTTGAAAGATAATTTAAATCATCACTGAATAAACATCTAGTTCATATATTTGGAGAAGGATCCGGTTAGAATTCTATCTCTGAACATCTCCACTGTCAGAGTGACACTGAGTCTTGTGTATACACCCCATTGAGATAATGTGTGCAACAGAGTACTAATACCATGCTGCAAGCCACAAACAACTCTCCAGCAATTTAATCAGCAACAGTTTGCTTATTTGACAGTAGAGGAGCAAACATACCTCAAATTAGCCATAGCAACTAGAATAGGGTAACTGAACCCTAGGTATTCAGTTAATAACATTAACTGAATCTCTGTCTGAAGCTAACAGCAGCATCAAGCACAAGCAGGAGCACACATACAAGCCATGGCTCGGTGGCCAGGCCACCATTGCAAATAGTGTGGAGGCAGAGAAGGGGGTGTACTCATAGAAGGGGACTCGAGGAAGACATTGGGTCGGTGTCATCATAGTCATCGCAGCTGACGTTGCGGCCGCACCAGCGCCACCGTCCAATCGGCCACGATGACAGAGCCGCAGCAGCACGGCAGTGGCCGAGCAGCCATCGCAAGGACACCATCACCACCACACCGCATCGTCGGCATCCGAGGTCAGGGGTGCCAGGGTTGCAGCCACTGCCATCCAACCGGCGTCAAGGGAGGATATCCAGAGGGGTAGCACTGAGAAGGAGCAGCGGCCCTGGACAAGGCCGGTGCTGGTCGAGTAACGCGGTCAGCAGGAACCAGCTAGGGTTCTAGAGTCGGGGGCATGCACGAGAGACCATGTGGGTCAAATCGATGAAGAGGTGGCGGTAGAGCTCAGCGAGGAGGAGCAAACCCCTAAGCACCGATGTTGGTCAAGGCCAGGAACAGCCATGGCCACGACGGCGGCATCACCAGACGCAGAGCCGTATCATGTGTGTCGGCAGCGGGGAGTGAGCGAATGAGAGGAGAGGGCAAGCCACGGTCTGGGGTTGTCCCCAGACTAGTGGGCAAGAGGGCCAGCCCAATCGGCCAAATGGGCCAGGTCTAGCCCAGATTCATTAGAATCAGCCAGAATAGTTTTTTTAGATATATATGTTTTAGTCTTGTAAGAAAAACCTTTGCAAGAAACCTAAAGGTAATAAAAATAAAATAATAGACCTACAAAATAATGGTTCTGAACACTAGGGAGAATGTGAATGGAATTTTTTGGAACTTCCTTTTAAAACATTGAAAATTTGAAGTTAATTAAGTGGGCAAACTATCCAAAATGGTTTTCTTGAATGATTCCTAAAACTTGTGAAAACAAAACAAATCAAAAAATCATATAATGATTGAATTAGGGTAAATCTATGAAATTCATTCAAGAATAAATAAACATTCATTCTTGAATGAATTTAACCTAACATATATTCTTTAAACTCATAACAAGAATATATAAAGACCATAGGAATTGAATCACCACATGGGGTTATAAACAACACATCATTATAAAGCATTGCATCATTTGAATCTTTAACCATTGCCCTTATCGAACAATGATGCTGTTTTCCAGAACCCGATGTCCCGGGTCACTTCAACACTTCCAACTGCACTACCTTGCAGTCTGCAGGCAAGTTCATCACTTGCTCATACCTCTTGAGTATTTTTATCAAATTACTTGCAAAGTTATATATCACTGTTGCATTTAAAGTAAAAGGTTCTATTTTGATAATTAATATGAAGTAGTGGTTTCAACTGGAATGGTTGTTACCCTAGGATGGTGGGAAGTGGGACCATTGTATGATATATGTGGTTGGTGGAGGTCCCACTACAACTGGAAAGTTCACCTAGGATTGATAACAAATGTCGTCAGTGATTCTAGCGCCGTAAATAACAGTCAACCATAAGATCTGTTATGGGACAGAGAAGTCAGCTGTATCTTTTTCCTTTCCCATATCAACGGATTACCAGTGAGGACTATCTGGATTGGGCTATCTATAGCATAAGGAGAGGACGAATGTCTGAATGGGCTACCTATAGATAAGGAGAGGACAGACGCACTAGAATATCTATGATGGATTGTAAGGGTTGCATGGATCGGGCTATCTATAGTGTAAGGGGAGGACAATGCATGGTCTGGCCCAGTATACATATAGATAAGGAGAGGGTAGACTTACAAAAGGGTGGGTATGGGGGTCACGGAGAAGAACAGTGATTGGCTTGGATCATCGACTAGGCCTCACACCAAGAAAGTGTGGACGATGCTCGAGCTCGGATGTGCAACAAGGCTTACAAGTGACCACCTCTACAGAGTGTATGAAAGTATCTGGATACTCCTGTCCCGGGAAGGAGCTACAAACGCGGCAGGAAAGGAGTGATATGTCTCAAACATATCTATAATTTTTGATGCTCCATGCTTGTTTTACACCATTTGCTTCGTGTTTTGTTTACACTTCGTGGCGTTTTTATGCGATTTCCGGAACTAACCTATTGACAAGATGCCATAGTGCCAGTTCCCTATTTTCTACTGTTTTGTGTTTTAAAAAAGCTACACAGGAAATATTCTCAGAATTGGACGAAACAAAGACTGAAACTCCTATTTTGCCCAGAGGAAGGACGAGGACCAAACGAGAGCCGGAGGGGGGCCAGAGGGCACCCTCACCACCAGGGGGCATGGCCCAGGCCCTGGCCACGCCCACCTGTGGTGAGGCCCCTAGTCCACTCCTGATGACGCCCATTCGCCTATAAAGAGCCTCCCGACGGAAAACCCTAAAACAATCGGCAAAATTTCCAGAAGAGTTCCGCAGCTCCACCGCCACCGCCGACAAATTTCGGGGGACAAAAGTCTCTGTTCTGGCACCTTGCCGGGATGGGGAAGTACCCTCAGAGCTATCTCCATCAGTCTCTATTGCCATCTCCATTGACCTCACCGCCATCTCCATCGCCGTTGCTGCCTCCGATGATAAGGAGGGAGTAGTTCTCCCCCGGGGCTGAGGGCTCTACCGGTATCTATGTGATTCACCTCTCTCTCCCATGATGTGATCTTTATGTGATCGTGAGCTTTGTATCTAGTTGAATTGGTAGATGCTATTATTCAGATATTATGCTACTCCTGTGCTTTATTATTGTAATCTCCGGAGACACCTTGTATCATGATGTGAAGGTGACAGCGTGCGCATTATGTGTGTCTTTTTGGTTAATGTCTCTATGAATTGTTGGTGTTTGTTGGAACCATCTAGTGTGCTCACGGTGATAGTGAGGGGCAATCTAGTTTGGGGAAATGCGAACTTTGAGGAGTGCTTCATAGCCCTACGCATGATTAGTGTTTGTTATCTGTCGGAGAATAGTTTTGAGTTGCATATTGATGTTAGTATCTATTGGTTCAATTATGTTATATTTGTTGAGAGTGTGTCCACTAGTGAAAGTATGATCCCTTGGCCTTGTTTCCAAGAATTGCACACCGTTTACATTCAGTTTTGTTACATGTTTGCTTGCAGCAATATTTATTCTAGATTACATTTACTACTTATAATCATCACTACTACTTGTATTTCACTATCTCTTTGCCAAACTAGTGCACCTATACATCTGAAAAGTGTATTGGGTGTGTTGGAGACACAAGAGACTTTCTGTATTGTAATTGCAGGGTTGCTTGAGAGGGATAACTTTGACCTCTTCCTCCCTGAGTTCGATAAACCTTGGGTGATCCACTTAAGGTAAACTTGCTGCTGTTCTACAAACCTCTGCACTTGGAGACCCAACACTGTCTACAAGAACAGACGCGTGCGTAGACATCAAGCTCTTTTCTGGCGCCGTTGCCAGGGAGGTAAGGTAAAAGGTACTCGCATCCTCTTGTGTAGTGCTCGAAGTTATTTCCTTTAGATTCTGCAATTATATCTTTTGTTTCTTGTTTTTATTTTCACTAGTTAGGCTTAATGGAAAATAAAGAGTTCTATAGTATTTTTCCTATGTTAGGATATGAAGTGTTTGAAGAGAAAATTGAAAAACCTTTGGAGCTTAATTTACATGCTAATAGTGTTGTTAGTATGAATGCTTTGAGCACCGTTATTGCTAATGCTATAGAAAAGTCTAAGCTTGGGGAAGCTGGTTTTGTTAAGCATGATATTTTTAGTTCCCTAGCTTTAGTGGAGAAAATTTGCTCTGATGATATTTTATCTCCCATGTGTGATAATTCTTATGATGCTTGTGCTACTCATTGATACGTCTCAAACGTATCTATAATTTTTGATGCTCCATGCTTGTTTTTACACCATTTGCATATTGTTTCGTTACACTTAGTGGCATTTTTATGCATTTTCCGGAACTAACCTATTAACAAGTGCCACAGTGCCAGTTCCCTGTTTTCTGCTGTTTTTGTGTTCCAGAAGTGATACACAGGAAATATTCTCGGAATTGGACGAAACAAGTTCCTGAAGTCTTAAATCAAGGGGAAGCTTCCAGACATCCGAAGACCTGACGGAGAGGGGCCACCAGGGCCCCACACATAGGGCTGGCGCGGCCAGGCCCCTGGCCGCGCCACCCATGTGTGAGGGACCCTGGTCCCTCCTCTGACATCGCCCCTTCGCCTATATTTACCCCCTGACGAGAAAAACCTAAGCCCCCGATCAGATTTCCAGAAAGAGTTCCGTAGCTCCGCCGCCGCCACCGACGAATTTCGGGGGACAGAAGTCTCTGTTCCGGCACCCTGCCGGGACAGGGAAGTGCCCCCGGAGCCATCTCCATCGGTCTCCATCGCCGTCTCCGCCGTCTCCATCGACCTCACCGCCATCTCCATCAACCTTGCTGTCTCCTATGATGAGGAGGGAGTAGTTCATCCCCGGGGCTGAGGGCTCTACCGGTAGCTATGTGGTTCACCTCTCTCTCCCATGATGTGATCTTTATGTGATCATGAGCTTTGTATCATGTTGAACAAGTACATGTTATTATTCAGATATTTTGTGTACTCTAGTGATATTATTAAAGTAATCTATTCCTCCTGTTATGGTGTAACGGTGACAGTGCGTGCATCATGGTGGTACTTGGTTTAGGCTACGATTGTGATCCCTTGTGGATTATGAGAATAATTATTGCTATGATAGTTTGAGTGATTTATTCCTCCTTTCATGGTGTAAAGGTGTGAGTGTGTGCACCGTGTTAGTACTTGGTCTAAGTTGCAATGATTTCTATCTTGAATTGTGATCTGATTTGGATATCTCTATGAGTGGTGTTTGTCAAGTACTTGATGAACTTTAAGGGGTGCTTCTGTAGCCACTACACAGTGATTAGTGTTATTCAATAGGAGAGTAATTTAGAGTACCTTAGCAAGAGAAGTTACTTGTTCATTCATGTTATATTGTTGGGAGTGTGTCCACTAGTGAAAGTATGATCCCTAGGCCTTGTTTCCAAGCATTGCATACCGTTTACTTCCTGTTTTGTTACTTGTTTGCTCGCAGCGATATTTATTTCACATCACGTTTGTTACTTATAATCATCTATACCACTTGTATTTCACTATCTCTTCGCCGAACTAGTGCACCTATACATCTGACAAGTGTATTGGGTGTGTTGGGGACACAAGAGACTTTCTGTATCATAATTGCAGGGTTGCTTGAGAGGGATAGCTTTGACCTCTAACCTCCCTGAGTTCGATAAACCTTGGGTGATCCACTTAAGGGAAACTTGCTGCTGTTCTACAAACCTCTGCACTTGGAGGCCCAACAAGTGTCTACAAGAATAGAAGTGTGTAGACATCACTCATCCTTTTAAAATACCTATGAAAATTGTCGAATGTGCTATGAATAACTGCTATTTAGGAGATGGAACTGTCCATCCCGGTGATCATTTGCTCTTTATACATGAATTATGTGAGTTGTTCAAGTGTGTAGGTATTTCGATGAACCAAGTTAAGAGGAAGCTATTTTCTTTATCACTGAAGGGCAGAGTTGCGGAATGGTATAAAACACTGAAGGATGGCTGACCTGTTGACTGGGAGGAAATTGTACCTCTCTTTTATTCTAAATTATATCCTTCTAGTGAGGTTTATAAAGATAGGAATTATATTTTATCGAGTGTTCTTCTTTTTCTGCTACTGCTTTTGGTTTTCGTTTTCGCCTTGATTTGCGTTCAGATCTTGTCATATCTTTTCATCAAGGTGTATTTTTGCCTCTGATCTTTATTGGTTTTCATCAAAAGAGGTGTCTTTAAAAATTTCAAATGGTGTTGGAAAAGAGAAAAAGCTTTGTGCAAAATAGTGGTACAAGAAGGAGCTTGTGTAGACTGCGGATTAGGCTTTTTCATGTCATGCTTGATGTCTTTTTGATAGTATGCTTAGTGGTTTTGCTGTAGCATGACTTGTCTCAAATAACTGAGATTGCTTAATGAGCCTTTGAAAAAATCATGCGTTGTTTTTATTGTATGGAAGCATTATTTTGGTTTTCTCCTTGATGCTTTATTTGGGTTGACTTGGCGCATGCTCACACATGTTAGACTCTTCCAAAGTCGCCATTAGCCTTCATGATCATTTAGTTTTTGACTTTTGATGCCATCGTATGCTTCTTTTAATGTCGCTTTGTCGCTTTGCATGATTATGGCCATTATTGCTCTCTTAGTTGGTCGCTCCTAGTCTTTTGCTAGCCCTCGCCTTGTACTGAGTATGAGCTCTACTCGTGCATCCAACTCCTAAAAGCCAAGTTTGCCATTGTGTCCACCATACATACCTACTAGCAATTTGCTATTCCAAGTAAATTTGACTTGCTTTTATATTCTCTTCAAATTAAACTCTTACCAGTGTTATGCGAAATTCGGTCAGTAAAGCTCTCACGAACCGGAAGGCACACTTTACTTTTTCCTGTTCTTAAAATTTGACATTGTGGTCTTTTATGCTGAGTTGTTATGCTTGCAAGTTGTAAGTTGGATTCTAGCCCAACCATGCTGTCATGGGGCAAGCTTTCAACATTGCACTTCCTATTTGAGTTGATATCGTGATCTTTTGTTTATGGATGCCCGCTGTGTGAAATGAATTGGGAATCTTGTAGGGATCATGGAGTTTTTATATGTGTTAGGTAAACGCCGGGCCGCCAATCTAAGCCATGCATAATTCATGGTGGAAATTTGCAGCATACCCATGGTGAACATTCGACGACGCATCTCACAATAAAAAGCTAAACAATATAGCAAATAAAAGAGATGTCGAGGTGTTCATTGTCTGCTTGTCCTGTCATTTTGGTGTGGGCTTGTTCCATGTCATCGGGCACGGAGGTACCCCATTGGCGGTTCTCAATGATATGTATATACTTACAATGACAAGAGCCTTGCTTGGGACTCTAAGTAAACTAGCATGGTTTGGGTACTTGTATTCACGGGACACGAGGTTTTCAACTTATGATTTGTCAAGCATATGCATCATAATTGTTCTCGCATTAACTTTAACCATTCAAGATGCTTATGATGGGGGCAATGAGAGCTCAAAGCCGGTAAGTACCATAATTTTTGAAGGTTATAAAACTTGCAATCACTGCTTCCCTCTGCGAAGGGCCTTTCTTCTACTTTTATGTTGAGTCACCACCTTCTTTCTTTATGCACCATTAAGAGAGCATAGTTGTCATTCTTAGTGTGATATGCATTGTCCCAAAGTTCATTGATTGATTCATGATGATTGGTTTCACTTGTTCTCAAATTACTTGTATCTAGTTGCCCTCTTAAACTTGAAGGTGTCCTATGCATTTATGTTTTGCTCTCCATGAAGGACAAGCTGAAAACCATTTGTATGTTTTTCCTTATGATTTGAACACACGTTTGACTTTCATTGTTTCACTTTCATGATCTTTTGTTTGTGTTCATTTGCATGTTTACAACATGGTTGCTAAGTTCTTATTGTCATGATTATATCTTCATGCCCATGTTTTAAGTTCTATTGATCCCAGCTCACCAATGCTTACATATATGATCAAGATTGTGTAGGTGCATGTCACCTCAAAAATTATTCTTTTGTTATCACTTACCTACTCGAGGACGAGCAGGAGTTAAGCTTGGGGATGCTTGATACGTCTCAAACGTATCTATAATTTTTGATGCTCCATGCTTGTTTTTACACCATTTGCATATTGTTTCGTTACACTTAGTGGCATTTTTATGCATTTTCCGGAACTAACCTATTAACAAGTGCCACAGTGCCAGTTCCCTGTTTTCTGCTGTTTTTGTGTTTCAGAAGTGATACACAGGAAATATTCTCGGAATTGGACGAAACAAGTTCCTAAAATCTTAAATCAAGGGGAAGCTTCCAGACATCCGAAGACCTGACGGAGAGGGGCCACCAGGGCCCCACACATAGGGCTGGCGCGGCCAGGCCCCTGGCCGCGCCACCCATGTGTGAGGGACCCTGGTCCCTCCTCTGACATTGCCCCTTCGCCTATATTTACCCCCTGACGAGAAAAACCTAAGCCCCCGATCAGATTTCCAGAAAGAGTTCCGTAGCTCCGCCGCCGCCACCGACGAATTTCAGGGGACAGAAGTCTCTGTTCCGGCACCCTGCCGGGACGAGGAAGTGCCCCCGGAGCCATCTCCATCGGTCTCCATCGCCGTCTCCGCCGTCTCCATCGACCTCACTGCCATCTCCATCAACCTTGCTGTCTCCTATGATGAGGAGGGAGTAGTTCATCCCCGGGGCTGAGGGCTCTACCGGTAGCTATGTGGTTCACCTCTCTCTCCCATGATGTGATCTTTATGTGATCATGAGCTTTGTATCATGTTGAACAAGTACATGTTATTATTCAGATATTTTGTGTACTCTAGTGATATTATTAAAGTAATCTATTCCTCCTGTTATGGTGTAACGGTGACAGTGCGTGCATCATGGTGGTACTTGGTTTAGGCTACGATTGTGATCCCTTGTGGATTATGAGAATAATTATTGCTATGATAGTTTGAGTGATTTATTCCTCCTTTCATGGTGTAAAGGTGTGAGTGTGTGCACCGTGTTAGTACTTGGTCTAAGTTGCAATGATTTCTATCTTGAATTGTGATCTGATTTGGATATCTCTATGAGTGGTGTTTGTCAAGTACTTGATGAACTTTAAGGGGTGCTTCTGTAGCCACTACACAGTGATTAGTGTTATTCAATAGGAGAGTAATTTAGAGTACCTTAGCAAGAGAAGTTACTTGTTCATTCATGTTATATTGTTGGGAGTGTGTCCACTAGTGAAAGTATGATCCCTAGGCCTTGTTTCCAAGCATTGCATACCGTTTACTTCCTGTTTTGTTACTTGTTTGCTCGCAGCGATATTTATTTCACATCACGTTTGTTACTTATAATCATCTATACCACTTGTATTTCACTATCTCTTCGCCGAACTAGTGCACCTATACATTTGACAAGTGTATTGGGTGTGTTGGGGACACAAGAGACTTTCTGTATCGTAATTGCAGGGTTGCTTGAGAGGGATAGCTTTGACCTCTAACCTCCCTGAGTTCGATAAACCTTGGGTGATCCACTTAAGGGAAACTTGCTGCTGTTCTACAAACCTCTGCACTTGGAGGCCCAACAAGTGTCTACAAGAATAGAAGTGTGTAGACATCACTCATCCTTTTAAAATACCTATGAAAATTGTCGAATGTGCTATGAATAACTGCTATTTAGGAGATGGAACTGTCCATCCCGGTGATCATTTGCTCTTTATACATGAATTATGTGAGTTGTTCAAGTGTGTAGGTATTTCGATGAACCAAGTTAAGAGGAAGCTATTTTCTTTATCACTGAAGGGCAGAGTTGCGGAATGGTATAAAACACTGAAGGATGGCTGACGTGTTGACTGGGAGGAAATTGTACCTCTCTTTTATTCTAAATTCTATCCTTCTAGTGAGGTTTATAAAGATAGGAATTATATTTATAAGTTTCATCCGCATGAGGGAGAAAGCATTGCCCAAGTGTGGGGAAGATTGAATTCACTAATGCTCAAATGTCCTATTCATGATCTTCCCCGTAATATTGTTATTAATAATTTTTATGCAAGGCTTTCAGGATATTACAAGGACTATCTAGATGCATGCTTTGATGGGTCTTTCACAAGCAAGGATGTTGACGTCAAGTGGGATTTGCTTGAAACAATTCAAAGCAATATCGAAGATTGGGATAGCAACAAAGGTAAATGATCAGGTATAAATTATGAGTACGATTGCATTAAGTCTTTTGCTAAAACTGTTAATTTTTAAGAGCTTAGTGCTAAATATGGGCTTGATCCTTGAATTATGGTTGATTGTTTTAGAGCCTTTGCTTCCCATATTAATGTTCCTAAAGGAAATGGGGATGTGTATCATGAACCTTTTAAAGACACTTGCATGGAAAGTGATATTGTTATTGATGATTGCAATAAACATGCTCAAATTTCTGAAAGTACTACTTCTTATAAGGATGTTATTTTTTGTGGAGTACTTAGACCTTGTGAACAGAGTAACAACAAAGAAGATTATTGTATCCACCACAGGAATGAAGAAACCCGAATGTGGCACAAGGCTCTAGATGAGCTTGGTGAAAAGGTTTGTAAGCTTTATCCTTTTCTTTGTGAGCTTTGCCATGAAAAGGGACATTTTAATTTTCAATGCTCAGGCCCTAATAATGACCCTTCTAATCCTATGAGTACCGCAAGTTTGTATTGTGATGACAAGATCACTCTCAATCAGCATGATGAGTTTACTTTATTTTTGGGGTGTGAAGAGATATCTAGGAAGACTTCTTTGGTAGATATGAGTGCTCTTGATATTAATAGCATCCTTCATGGTTGTCATCTCTATTGTGTTAAGGATTGCCTTGCAAATACTTACATACAAAATGTTATAAAAGAGGATGCTTTACCCAAATTTCGCAGGGATGATTTTTGTTTCTATCTTATTAACAAAAAGGAGGAATCCTCTAAAGTTTGTTCTGTTGTTTCTGTCAGCAAACCAGATTATGTGGAGAAGATGCCTTTCAAGTCTCTCCCTCCTAAAGGAGAGAGTAAGAAGAGTAATAAGAAGAAGAAGAAGAAGAGGAGTAAAAGGAGAGATGAAACGGTATCTTCCCCTAAGCATGTTGCTCCTATTATAGATTATGATAATTCTGATCTTGATGATGTTCTTATGCCTGTTACCTATGTTAGTGATCATGATTGGGAAAAGCACTCTACGTTTGATATTGAAAATCTTTTTGGTACCAATTCTAAAAATTATGAGGTTAATAATTATTGCACCATTAGTACTATCCATGTTCCTTCCTACGATGATATGTTTGATGAATATGCTTTGCAAGATAGCTATTCTATAGCTTATGATGATACTAAACCTCTAGTTTATGATGGTTACGATGATGAGTATAATATTTTCAGTTCACCTACTTTTGAGGAGAAAATTAGTTATGATTACAGTATGCCTCCTGTTTTTGAAGATTATGGTGATGAGAATAATTATTCTCTTGACTTTGCTCCTACAAAGATTGCTAAGAATTATGTTCATGTGGGGAGTATTAATTCTTTTATGCATGTGGCTCATGATAAGGATGCTTTATATGATAGTTATATTAGATCTATTCATGATGCTACTGAAAGTTATTATGAGAGAGGGAAACATGGTTTGATGGACCTCAACAATATTGAGTTTCTCCTCTTTTTGTTGGAATTCTTGAGGTTGTACTTGTTTTGCCTTCCTATGCTTTTCGCTTTGCGCTTTCATGACTTGTCTCTTTACAAGACTATTTTTCATAGGAAGTGGTTTAGATTTAAATGTGTTTCATATTTGCTTTTTGATGCTCTCTCTTGCTTCAAGTTCTTATATAGTGCCTTTGCCTTAAGCTCTTTTATGGCGCCTACATGAGCATCTTTGCAAACTACTTTGCCTAGCTCAAATGCGTTAAATAAAAGCACTCTTGGAAGATAACCCATTGTTTCATTTTCAGTACTTTTACTTTTATTTGAGTCTTGGAAGTTATTACCTCTGTAATAACCTCTCCTTATCATTTTTATTTCATTGTTGTGCCAAGAGAAACCTCTAATTTGAGTGAGGTAAGATTTGGGGAAGTTGCTGTCCTGAAACAGATTTTTGGTGCTGAACCATAAAAATTCATGAAAATTCTCTGAATATCTTCTTGACCTGCGATTTCTTGTGCATATGCCCCAGGTTATATCCAAACTTTCATTAGTTTTACACTTTTTGATTTGAGCAACAGAAGGTCCTCGAAAAAAATTGACCTTTGTCAGCTGTTCTATTTTGGCAGATTTCTGCCACAATTTGTGTTTGCCTCTCGATCGCTTTCTTTTTGAGTTCTTTTAATCACGGAGCTTTTGAGGAAGTTGCTACAGTAGTAGATGCTTTATATATGGTGTTTTTGAGTTGAAACCTGAACCAAAAAGGGTTATTCTACTATTATGTTTATGCTAACATTGCTAATAGAATTGTGTTGAGTTTTGTATGAAGGATGTTTTCAAGTGTAGGGATTGGAGAATGATGAGATGAGGTGAAGAATGGACAAAAGCTCAAGCTTGGGGATGCCCATGCAACCCCAAGAAATATCCAAGAGGTACAAGCATCAAAGCTTGGGGATGCCCCCGAGGCACCCCTTTCTTCATCGGCAAAAATCTGGTCACCTTTCAAGACACTATATTTTTATTGCTTCATGCACTATGCATTTTTCTTGGAGCGTCAGTTGTTTTTGCTTTCAATTTTTCTTTTTGCTTTGCTTGCTGCAATAAATGGTTTGATCATGTCATGTTGGTTTGGAGGGAGACATACTCCATTTTTTGTTGCCAAGAATACTCTAGTTTTCACTCTTATCGTTCAACGAGTGTTCTCTTTTTTACTACTGCGTTTAGCTTTCATTTTTCGCCTTGATTTTTGTTCAGATCTTGTTATATCTTTGCATCAAGGTGTATTTTGACCTCTAGTCCATGTTGGTTTTCATCAAAAGAGTTGAATTAAAAAGGTTTGAATGGTGTTGGAAAAGAGAAAAATTTATGCCAAAAGTGGTACAAAAAAAGGGGAGCTTGTTTAGACTGCGGCTTAGACTTTTGCATGTCGTGCTTGATGTCGTTTTGATAGTATGCTTAGTATTTTTTGCTATAGCATGACTTGTCTCAAATGACTGAGATTGCTTAATGAGCCTTTGAAAAAATCATGCGTTGTTTTTATTATATGGAAGCATTTATTTGGTTTTCTTCTTGATGCTTTATTTGGGTTGACTTGGCGCATGCTTACAACATGTTTGACTCTTACAAAGTTGCCATAAGCCTCTATGATCATTTGGTTTTTGACTTGTGATGCCATTTTATGCTTCTATTAATAATGTTTTGTCGCTATGCATGATTATGGCCGTTATTGCTCTCTTAGTTGGTCACTCCCAGTCTTTTGCTAGCCCTCATTTTGTACTGAGTATGAGCTCTACTCGTGCATCCAACTCCCAAAAACCAAGTTTGCCAATGAGTCCACAATAAATTCCTATGCATGGTATTTGTAAGCCATTCCAAGTAAATTTTCATGTGCTACCTTTCAAAAAAACCTTCAAAATACTTCTCATTTTGTGACACTGTTTTTAGCTCATGGGGACATAGTGGTCAGATTTTCTATCTTCCATATTGTTTCATTCCAAAAAAGGGGAAAAAGGAAAAGAAAAAAGGCACTCCTCCATGGTATGTGAATGTTGGTGGGCACCCGATGGAATCGGTTAGCCATGGTTTGTGAAAGGAAAAAGGTGGGGAGGTGTGCCAAGCTTTATAAAGAGCACAAAAGTGCCAATATCTCTCTCAAAAACTTGCTCATTTTTGTATGGAAGATAGTAAGAACCCCGTTGCCAGTCGTTGACAAAGACAATCACCTCTCAAAACCAAATTTTTATCTCTCTGTTTTACAAATGAAAAGCTCTAGAACATGTTTAATCACTGCTTCCCTCTGTGAAGGGCCTTTCTTTTACTTTTATGTTGAATCTCCACCTTCTACCTTTATGCACTGTCTAAGAGAGCATAGTTGTCATTCTGAGTATAATGTGCATAGTCCTAAAATTTATTATTGATTGATTCATGATTATGGTTTCGCTTGTTCTTAAATTATTTGTATCTAGTCACCCTCTTAAACTTGAAGGTGTCCTATGCATTTATGTTTTGCTACTCCATGAGGGACAAGCTGAAAACCATTTGCTATGTTTTTCCATATGGTTGAAACACACACGTTTGACTTTCATTGTTTCATTTTTCATGATCTTTCGTTTGTGTTCTTTTTCATGTTATAACATGGTTGCTAAGTTCTTATTGTCAAGATTATGTCTTTTATGCCCATGTTTTAAGTTCTTTGATCCCAGCACTCAATGCTTTACATAGATGATCAAGATTGTGATGGTGCATGTCACCTCAAAAATTATTCTTTTGTTATCACTTACCTACTCGTGGACGAGCAGGAGTTAAGCTTGGGGATGCTTGATATGTCTCAAACGTATCTATAATTTTTGATGATCCATGCTTGTTTTACACCATTTGCTTCGTGTTTTGTTTACACTTCATGGCGTTTTTATGTGATTTCTGGAACTATCCTATTGACAAGATGCCATAAAGCCAGTTCCCTGTTTTGTGTTTCAGAAAAGCTACACAGGAAATATTCTCGAAATTGGATGAAACAAAGACTGAAACTCCTATTTTGCCCGAAGGAAGGACGAGGTCCAAACGGGAGCCGGAGGGGGGGCCAGAGGGCACCCTCACCACCAGGGGGCGCGGCCCAGGCCCTGGTCGCGCCCACCTGTGGTGAGGCCCCCCTGGTCCACTCCAGATGACGCCCCTTCGCCTATAAAGAGCCTCCCAGCGGAAAACCCTAAAACAATTGGCGAAATTTCTAGAAGAGTTCCGCAGCTCTGCCGCCGCCGCCGACAAATTTTGGGGGACAGAAGTCTCTGTTCCGACACCTTGCCGGGACAGGGAAGTGCCCTCGGAGCTATCTCCATCGGTCTCCATCGCCGTCTCCACCATCTCCATCGACCTCACTGCCATCTCCATCGCCGTTGCTGCCTCCGATGATGAGGAGGGAGTAGTTCTCCCCCGGGGCTGAGGGCTCTACCGGTAGCTATGTGGTTCACCTCTCTCTCCCATGATGTGATCTTTATGTGATCGTGAGCTTTGTATCTAGTTGAATTGGTAGATGCTATTATTCAGATATTATGCTACTCCTGTGCTTTATTATTGTAATCTCTGGAGACACCTTGTATCATGATGTGAAGGTGACAGTGTGCGCATTATGTGTATCTTTTTGGTTAATGTCTCTATGAATTGTTGGTGTTTGTTGGAACCATCTAGTGCGCTCACAGTGACAGTGAGGGGCAATCGAGTTTGGGGAAAAGCAAACTTTGAGGAGTGTTTCGTAGCCGTATGCATGATTAGTGTTTGTTATCCATTGGAGAATAGTTTTGAGTTGCATATTGATGTTAGTATCTATTGGTTTAATTATGTTATATTTGTTGAGAGTGTGTCCACTAGTGAAAGTATGTTCCCTAGGCCTTGTTTCCAAGCATTGCACACCATTTACATTCAGTTTTGTTACATGTTTGCTTGCAGCGATATTTATTCTAGATTACATTTACTACTTATAATCATCACTACTACTTGTATTTCACTATCTCTTTGCCGAACTAGTGTACCTATACATCTGACAAGTGTATTGGGTGTGTTGGGGACACAAGAGACTTTCTGTACCGTAATTGTAGGGTTGCTTGAGAGGGATAACTTTGACCTCTTCCTCCCTAAGTTCGATAAACCTTGGGTGATCTGAAAGGGTTTCGCAGCATAGAAAGCAAAAAATTTCCTACGATGACGAACAAGAACAAGCCAAGATCTGATCTACGAGATGCAAAACAACGAGCGAGAGAGATTAGATCTACATACCCTTGTAGATCGCACAGCGGAAACGTTCAGATGAACATGGTTGGCGTAGTCGTACTAGCATCTCCTCCTCGTGATCCGATCCGATCCAAATGCCACAACGGGCGGCGCCTCCGAGCGTTGCACATGTACAGTGCAATGATGACTCCTCCTCCTCGGTCTAGAAAGGTGCAGTGGAGTGGTAGATGGGATCAGCAGCACGACGGCGTGGTGCTTATGGTGGAGAGTATATGCGGCAGGGCTACGTCTACGCGCACGAGGTGGAAGAAAGGAGGCAAAAGAAACTAGTCAAACTAGAGCAAAACGGAGAGACAGCGGACGATGCATGGCAGCTGAACAAATTCATCCGTCACGAGCCACATCCTATTCCTTCCTTTTTATAAGCGCACAAACAGATCACTTGGAGTATACATCAAGTCCAAAATGTAGCCGCCTCGATCCGATCTTATCGGGTGGGCACGGCCTCCTGCCAAGGAGCCATCGCCTGGCTCGAGTGGCCTCTCTGGCGTGCGATGCGCTCATCGAACGGCCTCCCAGACCCGAGCGAGCTGGCCCTCGAGGCTCGAGCGACCTCGAGCAATCACTCAAGGCAAGCGAGGCGCTGGCTGGCTGGCGAGCCACCCGCCCAGGCGCGAGGCCCAGGAGCACCGAGCAGCCTTCTGGTGCTGCGGCCTGCGGCCCAGCCGCTCAGGCCCAAGGCCGGCCCAGGCACCGGGAGCAACACCGGCCAAGGTAAGGTACTGCCCGGGGTGCGGGTGGGATGGAGCAGCCGGCCCAGCCGGCCGGCCCATGCGCCCCGGTTCCTCTCCTTTTTTTCTCTTTTCTTTTTCCTTTTGCTTTTCCTTTTGCCTCTAAGTAGTTTGTCTATATGAACTACAAAATTAGCCCATTAGCAAAACTTTTCATGGACTACCATTTAGTCCTATTTATTTCCAATAAATAAATATATTAATATTTATTAATTATATTAATTAATAAATCATTAATCTTCTTCCCGGAACAATTCTGTAACTCTCCAAAACAATTTCCATAAATCCCAAAACTACCCTAGCGTCGATGAGCATTAAGTGTGTGTCCCTACGGGTTCAAGAATGTGTGGACATGATCACCATCAATAATCAACAGCGGGATCTGGAAATCCATATTGACTCCCACATATTCAACGAAGATCATTATCGGTGAACCACGATGTTAGGATTCAAATAACCCCGTATACGAATTCCTTTGTCTCGTGATATTTTACTTGCCCGAGATTCGATCGTCGACATCGCCATACCTAGTTCAATCTCGTTCGCAGCAAGTACTCTTCACTTGTTCCGCAATCCAATACCACCCTATGATTAAACTCATTAATCACGTGTTTGCAAATGGTGTATGATATTGATTACCGAGTGGGCCTGGAGTATATCTCTCCGACATGGGAGGGACAAATCCCATCTTGATACACGCAACCCAACAAGTACTTTCCGATTACCTGAGAGACACCTTTATGATCACCCTCTCATAGGATGATGTTTGATGACCTCAAAGCTCTCTTCCGATACCAGGGAGTGGCATTATCTCATGGTCTAAGGAATCTGATACTGACATAGGAAAAGCTACGCAATTGTGAACACAATGACACGATCTAATTATTGTGCTTAATTTGGGTCTATCCATCATATCATTCTCCTAATGACATGACCTTATTATTAATCGACAACTCATATCTATGGTTAGGAAACCTTAACCATCATTAATCAATGAGCTAGTCTAGTAAAGGCATACTAGGGACACGGTGTTGTTCATAAACCACACAAGTATTAATGTTTCCGCTTAATACAATTCTAGCATGGAATATAAACATTATCATGAACAAGAAATATGACAATAACAATATTATTATTGCCTCTAGGGCATATTTCCTTCAGTCTCCCACTTGCACTAGAGTCAATAATCTAGTCAATACTTGCGCCTTTAACACCTATGGCATTCCGGTGTTATTCATACGCATTGCACATGGTAAACCTTATCTACGGGTCTGACACTTTCAGGTCCGTTTGTATTTGCATATCTTGTGCGTTAGCACGCATTACTCATCTTATATGAGATGGCATCGTATAAACTTGGTCTTCTGGTGAGACCTTTGTTTCTTTGCCAAGACTATGTTGTCACCATTGTCGTACAATAGAACTACATGGTACTAGCACACATGGAACTACACCTAGTTCTCTTGCCGCTTCTAGAGCGATTATATACTTAGCCCTCGTTGCAGTATCCATCACAATGGTTAACATTGGAACTCATCCAAGTCATGATGAAACTTTCTTCCATCTTATTGTGCCACCTTCTAACTCAAAACAAATAGCCTAAAATTGAGATAAAATTTACCTGTATATGTGACAAAGTCAATGTAACACATTGCAATGAACCATTTGTCACTTTTGCATACAGAACATATTCTTAGTTCTTTGAAAGTACATAAGAATATTCTTACTATTGTCCAACAATCATCATATGAATGCTCGTAACCTTTTAGAGCATCGGACATATCTGGATATACATATCATGGTATACAAGATTGACAAGATCATTCTTGTGGTTTCACTCATCAAGTGTCAAAACAGTTGATTCTTGCTCCAACCTCTTCCATGCAACAAGAGCCGTTCTTATTGTTTCCAAATTGAACAAATTCAATATTTCATCTATGTATTATGGCAAAACAATATTAGTGCCTCAATCTATCTACATAGATATTGATGCTTAATATTCTATTTTTACCTAAGTCTTTCATCAGAAATCTAATTTTAATGAAAACTTAACATATCAAGAAAAACACATAATTTCTAATGACCGACATGTCATCTACATAAAGTATTAGAAATATGTCTTAGCGCTCCCACTTACTTTCTTGTAAATACAAGCATCTTCAAATATCTTGATGAAATTAACACTTTAACATTTTCATCATAATAAAGATTCTAACTCCGTTATGCTTACTTCTACCATTGAAGTTTGCATACATATCTAGCAACCTTTGAATCAACAAAACCCATTGGGTCATCTCAGGTACATGTCCTTGGTGTGCATTCCAGTAGAGGAACGTTGTTTTGTTTATTCAACTATCATATCTCAATATGTAATTATCGCTAGAATAATCCATAGGATAAAGTTAGGGCCCATCATCGCTTCTTTGTATATTGTCGGTCACTATTATCTAATAATATCTCGTCCTCAAATCTTTCTATTTGATTACGACCAACTTGGTTAAATAGGAACTTCGATGTCTGACACTACAACATATTGTAGGTACAGGAGCCATGAATGCAGTTGCCGCTTCCAGAACATTTTTCGGTACTGCGCTACTTTGCTCATCTTGCTCAGGTTCAATAACCTCATCAAGTTCTATTTTCCTCCCACTTAAACCTTTTGCAAAAAAAAACTCCTTCATAAGAAATTCACTTCTTACAGTGACAATCACTTTTATTCGGGCTTATGACAGAAGGAATACCCATCGACATTCTTTGGGTTAACTATAAAGACTTACTAATCTGACTTTGGTTGTAAACATTTTACATATGCCGTGCATACCAAAATTTAAGAAAAGACAACTATAACTTGTACAGTGTCATTTCAGCGGATTATGATGGTGCTCTATTTAGTGAAAAGTGGTAGTCTCTAAAGCATAATCCACAAATTATATTGGTAGTTTTATTTCAACATTGATCTAACCATGTCAAACAAGGTTTGATTACATCCATCGAAAACTCCATACTCCTATGGTGTTTATCATGATGCAAGTTTGTGAAACAATTCCTCTAACTCTTAGATGTTTGCTAAACTTGTAACTTAAATATTCTTCTTTATGATCCAATCATAAAGACTTAAATTTTCTTGTTACAATAATTTTCACTTCATAAATTGAATAATTTCAATTATTTCATACTTCTATCTCATCAAGTTGATATACCATACATCTATTCGAGTCATTGACGAAATAGAAAATACACCACGATCGACTTCACACTATGGACTACATACATCAACATGTACGATCTCCATTTAGTTAGTCGCTTGTTCTGTCTATAGCCCATGAATAGAGTTTAATCATCTTTAGAAAAGTCTCATAAGCGTCAATCAATTCAAAATTAAATGACTCAAAAAATCTATCAATATAGAATTTCTTTCATGTTTTGTTTCCAATATGACTTAAACGGCGATGTCATATATAAGTAAAATTCATTTTTGTCTTGCGACCTTTAGCATCAGTGTTATAGATGTCTATTTCACCAACAAGATAATAATAATTTATCCATCGATTATGGAAGACGGTAATAATTTGAACAACCATTGTTCTCATAATACCAGAACAAGATAACAATTATTATGTTCATAATAAATCTTGAAGGCTAGATTTGATGGCGGCGAAAAACACAATAATACTTTTATTTGCTTCTCAACGCGCATCTTTACCATATTCTTTTGCTGGTTATTTAGGCTATTGTAGTTCTTGCATTGTGTTGCTTTGTATGACATTTCATACCAATAATCCAGTATCAAATACCCAAGAATTACATTGTTAACGAGCAAAAGGAATACATCTATAACATGTATATCGTTTATATACCCAAGCTGGACATTTCCAGTCTTTTCCTTTTCTCCAAATATTTTGTAGATCCTATTTAGTGTTTCCTCTCCATTTAGAAGAATCCATCGACATCAATAGTGGCGTCAATCATTTGACACATAGTCCAAAGGATGTTAGTCAAATACTAATGGCCTTGGATTTGCACATTGAGGTGGATCACCATCATCATATAATTGACGTTCTTCTAGATTCTATTCTTTAGCATTCTTTTAGTATAGCAAAACAATTTAGCCGATACCTTCTCATTCATCCTATCATGACAACTTTCATGATAAAACTACTATAGCTCTTAAAGATGAATGCAAGTATAATATTAGTTTCCCAAACTGCTGGGTGATCAAGACACCGACCATCTTCAATCTTCGCATATATTTATACAATATGATCATATGTTCTTTTACTAAATTATACTTTATCCTTTTGCAAACAATCAAAGTTTTACATATTAAATATCTTTCACCTCTTGTTTGTTTCTGAAACAATTCTTTCAGCTTCAAGATCACCTTGATTCTCAAACAATTTTGAAGATCAATTCTCATGAAGGCAAATGTATGATTTTAGATACTAAACTTGAATCGTTGCTCTTTGATTAATACAACTTATTAAATCATATAGAGCAAGCGAGGTTTGCTAAAATTTGCAATAGGACTTAATCTTTAATCTTGACATTTTAACTAAACGGCACTAGTCTGAAAAGTGATTATCCAGAATTCTATAGTTTTTATCAACTCAATTAAGCTAAGTATTGGTGGGAAACGGTGCCAAAGACTACAACGACTTTTCCAAATATACTAAGATTTAGTTCATGATAATTAGTTCAAGTCAATTGAATTACTAATGAACTCCTACTAAATTCAACATCCCTTGAAGTTGTTTAGTGAAGCATGATCCAAATTCACTACACCAAGACCGATCATCATGTGAGATGATATAGTTTTAATGGTGAACATCAACATGTTGATCATATCATCCATATGACTCATGCTTGACCTTTCGGTCCGTGTGTTCCAAGGCCATGTCTGTACATGCTAGGCTCGTCAAGTTTAACCCATGTATTTTCGCATGTGTAAATCTGGCTTATACCCGTTGTATATGAACGTAGAGTTTATATCACTCGATCATCACATGATGCTTCAAAATGACGATCTTTCACAATGGCGCATACAAGGGGAGAACACATTTTATCTTGAAATTAAGTGTGAGGGATCATCTTATAATGCTACCATCGCGATTAAAGTAAAATAAGATGCATAAAGGATAAACATCACATGCATATACAATATGTGACATGGTATAGCCAATTTTCGTGCATTGATCGTCATCTCATGCGCGCCGGCATGATCTCCATCACTCCACCATGATTGCCTCTACCACGAATAGCAACTACGACTATTGCTAACTACTTAGCGATAAAGTAAAGCTATTACATGGCGTATAAAAAGTTGACATGCAGGTCATATAAAATTATAAAGACAACCATATGGCTCCTGCCGGTTGTGAACTCATCGACATGCAAGTCGTGAAACATTACAAAACATGATCATCGCATATATCACATATATCATATACATCACATCTTGTGGCAATACCATATCACAAACACTCCCTGCAAAAACAAGTTAGACGCCTCTAATTTGTTGATTGCATGTTTTACGTGGCTTATGGGACCTACGCTTAAGAATGGTTTTTACTTACGTAAAGCCACAACGGTGATATTATGGTTGCCAACATCCATTGTAAATCCCATGACAACTATAGTGAGAGAAACTGACATCCACCAGCCGCATGTGTGAAACAAGCCACACGTCAAGTGCGGAGCCGGTCTCGCGAACGAGGTCGCGTAAAGTTGGTCTGGACCGCTTCAATCTTACTATGCCGCGCCATAAGAAATATACAACATAGAGGTTTGCAACAAAAAATATCAACACCCGCAACAACATGGTTGCGTTTTACTCGTGTAAAACATCTACGCATAAATCTCGCTCTGGTACCACTGAAAGGATTTCGCAGCATAGAAAACAAAAATTTTCCTACGATGACGAACAAGAACAAGCCAAGATCTGATCTACGAGATGCAAAACAATGAGCAAGAGAGATTAGATCTACATATCCTTGTAGATTGCATAGCGAAAATGTTCAGATGAACATGGTCGGCATAGTCATACTAGCGTCTCCTCCTCGCGATCCGATCCGATCCAAATGCCACAACGGGTGGCGCCTCTGAGCGTTGTACACGTACAGCACAGCGACGACTCCTCTTCCTCGGTCCAGCAAGGTGTGGTGGAGTGGTAGATGGGATTAGCAGCACGACGGCGTGGTGCTTATGGTGGAGAGTATATGCGGCAGGGCTGCGCCTACGCGCACGAGGTGGAAGAAAGGAGGCAAAAGAAACTAGTCAAACTAGAGCAAAACAGAGAGACAGCAGACGACGCGTGGCGGCTGAACAAATTCATCCATCACGAGCCACGTCCTATTCTTGCCTTTTTATAGGTGCACGAACAGATCGCTTGGAGTATACGTCAAGTCCAAAATATAGCAGCCTCGATCCGATCTTATCGGGTGTACATGGCCTCCTGCCAAGGAGCCATCGCCTGGCTCGAGTGGCCTCTCTGGCGTGCGATGTGCTCGTCGAACGGCCTCCCAGACCCGAGCAAGCTGGCCCTCGAGGCTCGAGCAACCTCGAGCGATCGCTCCAGGCAAGCGAGGCGCTGGCTGGCTGGCGAGCCACCCGCCCAGGCGCGAGGCCCAGGAGCACCGAGCAGCCTTCTGGCGCTATGGCCTGCGGCCCAGCCGCTCAGCCCCAAGGCTAGCCCAGGCAGCGGGAGCAACGCCGGCCTAGGTAAGGTACTACCTAGGGTGCGGGTGGGCTGGAGCAACCGGCCCAGCCAGCCGGCCCATGCGCCCCGGGTTCCTCTCCTTTTTTTCTCTTTTCTTTTTCCTTTTGCCTCTAAGTAGTTTGTCTATATGAACTACAAAATTAGCCCATTAGCAAAACTTTTTGTGGACTACCTTTTAGTACTATTTATTTCCAATAAATAAATATTTATTAATATTTATTAATTATATTAATTAATAAATCGTTAATCTTCTTCCCGGAACAATTCTGTAACTCTCCGAAACAATTTCCATAAATCCCAAAACTACCGTAGCGTCGATGAGCGTTAAGTGTGTGACCCTATAGGTTCGAGAATGTGTGGACATGATCACCATCAATAATCAATAGCGGGATCTAGAAATCCATATTGACTCCCACATATTCAACAAAGATCATTATCGGTGAAGCACGATGTCAGGATTCAAATAACCCCGTATACGAATTCCTTTGTCTCGTGATATTTTACTTCCCGAGATTCAATCGTTGGCATTGCCATACCTAGTTCAATCTCATTCGCAGCAAGTACTCTTTACTCGTTCCACAATCCAATACCACCCTGTGATTAAACTCATTAATCATGTGTTTGCAAACGATGTATGATATTGATTACCGAGTGGGCCCGGAGTATATCTCTCCGACATGGGAGGGACAAATCCCATCTCGATACATGCAACCCAACAAGTACTTTCTGATTACCTGAGAGACACCTTTATGATCACCCTCTCATAGGATGACATTTGATGACCTCAAAGCTCTCTTCCGATACCAGGGAGTGGCATTATCTCATGGTCTAAGGAATATGATACTGACATAGGAAAAGCTACGCAATTGTGAACACAATGACACGATCTAATTGCTGTGCTTAATTTGGGTCTATCCATCACATCATTCTCCTAATGACATGACCTCATTATTAATCGACAACTCATGTCTATGGTTAGGAAACCTTAACCATCATTAATCAATGAGCTAGTCTAGTAGAGGCATACTAGGGATATGGTGTTGTTCATAAACCACACAAGTATTAATGTTTCCACTTAATACAATTCTAGCATGGAATATAAACATTATCATGAACAAGAAATATGATAATAACAATATTATTATTGCCTCTAGGGCATATTTCCTTCATGATCCACTTAAGGGAAACTTGATGCTGTTCTACAAACATCTGCACTTGGAGGCCAAACACTGTCTACAAGAATAGATGCGTGCATAGACATCAAGGAGCCCATCGAAGCTCTGGTCAACTTGTGAAGACAGACGGGCATAATTTTCTGAATAAAATCAACCTTTTGTGAAATGGTTACAAAAACCTACATTTGGCCTAGGAATATTGAGACCACAGCCGTAGCTAGTGCATCAAACACAACTATTCTTTAAAATGAACTTGTTGAGTATGCTTGTACTCATCCCACTCTTAAACCCCATGCTTGGACTTGGAAGGCCAGCACGAGGAGACTGAAGAAGCTCCGAAAGACATCGAGGATGTCTACTATGAGGAACCAGAACTGTCAGGCGGAGTTGAAGGCGTGGACTACATCATCGCTTATGGAATCAGCAAGCGTCACGAGGAGGAGTCTGACAACTAGTTTAGTGACTTAGTAGCTCGAGCAGCACCGAACACTATGGAATAAAGCTGCTTGAGAAGGTCATCATGTTTAGTCTTCTACTTTCCATTGTAGTTAAGGCTTGTAGCATTAAGGTAGAACCTACTAGTGTTCCTCGTTGGACCGAGGAGGAACTGGAGTTCTTTGTACAGTTGTGACTTGTAATATTTAGTGCTTAAATAAAGACCGCTATGCTTCTGTTGTACCACTCTGAGGGATGTAATATTTGTGAAATGGTACTTCACGAGTGTTATGTCAATGACTTGCATAATACAACATGCAGTGGTATGCTGGGTCACCACATAGATCTTGATTGTAATGATTCACATATCAATAGTGTTGATGCAAAGAGATGTAAGCTTAATGATGATAATACCATGTACATGTGGCATTGCTGTCTGGGTCATATTAGCGTAAAACACATGAAGGAACTCCATAAGGATGGACTTCTGGAGTCATTGGATTTTGATTCCCTTAATAGGTGTGAGCCATGCCTCATGGGTAAAATGAATAAGACACCATTCACATGTTTTGTAGAACGGGTGACTAACTTATTTGAAATCATACATAATGATGTATGTGGACCAATGAGCATCTCAACGTGCAATGGTTACCATTATTTTGTGACCTTTACTGATGACTTAAGTAGATATGGGTATATCTATTTAATAAACCATAAGTCTAAAACTTTTGAAAAGTTCAAAGATTTTCAGAGTAAGGTCAAAAATCAACTCGACAGAAAAATCAAGAACCTTTGTTCTGTTTGAGGGGGCGAGTATTTGATTTACGAGTTTGAGATGCATCTTAAGGCATGTGGTATTGTACCACAACGTACACCGGCTAGAACACCACCGCATAACGGTGTGTCTGAGCAACATAAGCACACTTTGCTTGATAGTGTGCGATCTATGATATCTTTATCCGACTTGCCTATATTATTTTGGGGTTATGCATTAGAAACTGCTGCATTTATTTTGAATAGGGCACTGTCCAAGTCCGTGGAGACAACCCCATACAAGTTATGGTATGGCAAGAAGCCTACGTTGTCATTTCTTAAGGTTTGGCGATGTGAGGCATATGTAAAGAAGATACAGCCTGACAAACTCGAGTCTAAGACAAAAAAGTGTATCTTTATAGGATATCCAAGAGATACTATTGGATACACCTTCTACCATTCAGCCGAAGGGAAAACTTTCGTTGCCAAGGCTAGAACCTTTCTCGAGAAGGAGTTTCTCGCTAAAAGGATAAGTGGGAGGAAAGTTGAACTTGATGAGATTGTTGATCCTTTGCTTGAGATACCAAGTAGCACAACAGAAGATGTTCTAGAGCCGCCCTCAACAGAGGAAGAAGGGGCAGATCATGATAATCATGCTGATCTCGCTAGGAAAACTAAACGTAGGTCTGCATGAATTCGCAAATCCCCTGAGTGGTTTGGGAATCCTGTTCTTACCATCTTGTTGGTTGAACATGACGAACCTGCAACCTACAATGAATCAATGGAAGGCCCTGAGTCCGAGAAATGGCTAGAAGCCATTAAATCCCAAATAAGATCTACGTATGACAACCAAGTATGGACTTTGATAGATATTCCCAATGACCGCAAGGCTGTTGAGAATAAATGGATCTTCAGGAAGAAGACTGGTGCTGATGGTAATGTAATAGTCTACAAAGCTCGACTTGTCGCAACCATTTTCGACATATTCAAGGAGTTGACTATGATGAGACCATCTATAGCGACCTCACCTTTAAAAGATAGAGTTCATGTGCTTTATTGTGCTAGTCCCTGGATCAATCGCTAGCACACACAGTTTAAAATGTAATATCAAGAAACAAAGGTATTTATTACATTACATGATCCAAAATATTACAAAATGAACAATTCACATTGCTTAGCACAAAGCTAGCATTAAATCAGAGTTTACAACATAATCATTATGGAGTCCATTGTCTTCATGTGCCACAGGCGAGTATGTTGAGAATAGACTCATAACCCTATTCAACCTTACTCATCATATGAATAACCTGCAACATGAAACGTTGCAGCCACGAATGGTTATTGTATTGGCAAATGACACTATTTGGTGGCTGCTATTGGAAACCTACAAGTACATAAATATTTGGCTTGGTGGAGTTCTGGCTAATTTGCACAAAGCCAATTTTATCCTATATTTTCCAAATCAAAATATTTCAATAATTTAAAAATATTTTATTGAAAAGGGGCACATGGCTAAACCACCATGAGCACCAAGTCATATGGCTAAACCACCAAGATGACCCCATATGGCTAAACCACCACATGGTCCTGAGATTGTTTCTAAACCAATTTTAATCATTCAAAAAAGGTGAGGAGACCCTTCCGTACATCATTGTCTAGAGTCTCAAATTATCCATAATCGGGGACACGACTAAGATCTTAGTTCTTAACTCTGCGGAGGTTGTGCACTTTCACCTTAAGACCTATTCTACCCAGAGAGAAGAATGAGATGAGACCTTTCAGAAGGAGAATTCAACCATACTAGCAAGACATATTACCCTTATAATTCTGCTACCACTTAATGTCTTGCAACAAGTTGAACCCTCACAGCTTACTGAATTAAGATAGAGCCCATATTATCATAAGGCTGCATTGGAAGCTCACTAAAACAAGGAAGACATTGTAATCTCTTTGTTCCTTGGTGGCAAACCACAAGTGTACCCTCAGGTGATAACCACCACATACCATGGGTTGATAGCCAGGTATATGGCCCTAAGTAGCCACTCAACATAATCCATTGCATAACCATTCCACCCAGGTGTTTCATTTAGGTTGTAGTTTTTAATTATCAAAACAACTCTTCAACCAAAAAATGAAACAAAGCATTGGCATCATTTTTCCAAAGTAATGCTAACAATCCTAGCAGGGTGGGTTTAAGGGGTGGCTACACACTACTAGAATTCTAAGCATAGCATAACTCCACTTTGAAAACTTCCTATCATGTATACTACTGGAAAAAAACACTAATGCATATAGTAAAAGTAGGTAGAAGAATGTATGGCACTTGTCTTTTTGAGTAGTTGAAGATCTTATATAAACTTCTCTCTACAATACACGTTGCTCTCCGTTCAAGCTATAAGACAGAAATAACACAAGATAAACACACCAACCAATAACAACATAAACAAGCAAGGCAAACAATTGGAAAGAGTTGGTTAAGCATTTTAGATTTCTTATGACTCTATGGTAAGAAAGATATGGCATGAGGCTTGGGTATGAACTAGTGTTATATTGAATGACTCAATTAACTCATTTGTAAATTGAATAGTTTAATATAAGCCAATAAGATCGAGTGGCATGAGGTTGAATATATATAACTGATATTGAGAATGATGGTGGCTGCTTGGCTACAAGATTTTCTTGGACAAAGGGATTAACTTGAACTAGGGTTTAATTCTCAAGATTTGGCCATGTTAATGTTTAAATATTCTTTAGAGAATCCAAACTGATTTTGAGTGAGGGTGTGGTTTGAAGAAGCTTTTTGAGATAAATGCTTCAAAACATATGTACCATGTGGTTGAGTGTCTCAACACTTACTATGAGCAAAATGGAAAATTAATTAAGATATGTCACATTTTACTCAAACAACTCAAGTGTAATTTGAATATATGTGATCTAGACAATGAATTTTGATGTAGTAATGATATTGGGTCAAGGTATAGTATCTAAATGGATTTGGTAGATGGGTATGATCATAAGATTCACTTTTGTAGAAGGAAACATGTTGAAAAGAATATAGAATTAATCCTATAATGGAGACACTCAAATCCCCATATTTGGATTTGAATATATGCAAATAGATCCAATTATTTTGGGAAGTGGTGCTACTGGATAGGGTATTGTAAAACAAAGATACTGCAATTGGATTCACTCCAAAATCATTTTTAGAACTCAAGTTATGATCAAAATAGCATTTTGAATGAATTTGAATGTTCCAAGTTTGTGCACATATCAACTTTGATGTTTTCTGATTCCATGATGTTCCACATGTTCAGAGGATTCCAGAGACTATAAATTTATTATTTTAGATATTTGGATCAAAAGTTGTGAATTAATTGGTGCAAATAAGCAAATTAAACCATTTGAATTATATTTCAACATTTTACATAGTAACTATGAAATATTTTTACATAATCTGGTTCTACTCATTTTTAGGAATTCAGGGATATGGAATTTGTAATTTTTGGACTTACAAAGCATGTTCTATGAATTTTGCAAGTTTCTATCTATTTGAAATTTGTTTAAATCTATCTGAGTCAGGGCATGGCCACGTGGCGCTTTCCTACTAGACGATACCGGTTCGATCAGATCAAGCATTTGGGCCGTTGGATTTAAAGGGGATGTGAGGGCTCAGATTTGCCCTTGCCAATTCGGGCTAGGGATCTAATCTGCACCGTGCGATCGGGATCTAACAGACAGAGAGAAAGAGGGGGAGAGGAGCTCACCGGCGCTAGGTTTTCGGCGAGGGGGCGGTACGGGAGTGGTCGTCCGATGTTCTGGAGGTCCTCAACGGTGATGGAGAGGTGGACGAGGTGCAGCAGGGCAAGGTGAAGGCGATGTCATGCTCAGGGAGGTCGATTGCTTCCTCGAGCGAAGGGGAGGCACGGCTCGACGAGTTACAAGCCTCGGGGTGCTTCGAGTGAAGACCGACACGTCGATACCCTACGCGATGGAGGAAGATGAGGGCGTCAGGAGTGTGCCGGGACAAGAGATGAGGAATGATACCATATAGGGGGCGCGGGGTACCGAAGTTACACCGGAATCGGCGAATTATGGTGGCGCTGTCCGCGGGCTCCGGCGGTGGAATTTGGCATCCTGACGGCGTTTTTGAGTGGAGGAAGAGGAGAAGGAAGAGGAAGGGAGGGGGTTTTAAAGGCGAGGCGTTGAGGCCATTGCTGATCCGGATCGTGTGGGAGGGTGGAGATCGTGCCCGGGAGTTTCGGCCGGGGGTTGAAGAACTCGACAGGTTGGGCCGGGGCGTCAGGGAGAGAGAGAGAGAGCACGCGGGCTGGCAGCTGGGCTGGTTCATTGGCTGGGCTGGTTTGGCCCCGGGCTAGCCCAGTTGGCTGCATGCCTTCTTTTTTTAATCCTTTTCTTTTTTATTTTCTGATTTGTTTATAACTTTTTTGTTTGAGATCCAAATGAGTTTAAACCAATTTCTAAAATTTTATAAAATTCAACACAACATTTTAAAACAATAAGGATCCAATTTTCTTGAGAAAAAAATCTTTCAAAAATATTCTATATGTTTGGCCAATAGGGTTTTATTTGCATTCTCCAAAATAGTAATAGGGTTTAAAAAGAATCCTTTAAAATTTAGAGAGTAAACTCTATAAAAATAATCTCTAAACCTTATTTTCAAACATATTTTTGGTAATGCAAACTTTATTTAATATAAGTCATTTTGGTAATATCTCCTTTGCAATATGGCTTGCATAGGTTTGAATAAATGCATAATAGTATTTTTGAAATCCTATTTTCTCAAAAGAATTCCTTCAAGGATTGATAGAAAATTTGAAATAGTTTTTCTAACAAAACTTTTGAATTGGAAATATTTATAAGAAACTCTTTTATAAATTGGAAAACCTTGGAAGCAAAATAAGTTGGGTTTGAAAGTTTAGGAAAACTTTATTTAGGGAAAAGCTTTTAAATAAACTCAAAAGTTTTTAATTCCTTGTGAATTTTCAATCAACACAAACAATTCATTTAATTTAATTTGTTTTTTATTCCAAAATTTGGAAAATTCTGGGATGTTACACCTTCTCTCCTATACGGATGCTAAAGTCTATTCGGGTTTTGCTAGTAATTGCTGCATATTTCGATTATGAGATATGGTAGATGGATGTCAAACCGCCTTCCTTAATGGCAACATTGAGGAAGACTTGTATATGGTACAACCGGAGGGTTTTGTCGATCCTAAGGATGCTGGTAAGGTATGCAAGCCTCAGCGTTCCATCTATGGACTGAAGCAAGCATCTCAGAGCTGAAATCGTCGCTTTGATGAAGTAATCAAAGGTTTTGGATTTGTTCAAAATAAAGAAGAGTCCTGCATTTGCAAGAAAATTAGTGGGAGATTAGTGGCATTCCTAGTACTATATGTAGATGACATATTGTTGATTGGGAATAATGTGAAACTGTTGAATAATGTGAAGGTATTTGAATAGTAAACTTTCAATGAAATACTTGGGTGAAGTTGCATATGTACTAGGCATAAAGATCTATTGAGATAGATCAAGGCGCCTATTAGCACTGAGTCAGAGTACTTACCTAGATAAAGTTCTGAAGAAGTTCAGGATGGAACAGTCCAAGAGAGGTTTCTTGTGTGTTCAGAAAGGTGATCCATTGAGTGTGACTCAATGTCCAGCAACATAGAAAGAGAAAAATGCGATGACAAACATCCCCTATGCTTCAGCCATAGGCTCTATCATGTATATTATGCTAAGTACTCGACCAGATGTAGCATTGGCTCTTAGCTTGACGAGCCGGTTTCAAAGTAACCCAGGTATACCCCATTGGAGCACAGTCAAATATATCCTTAAGTATCTTAGGATAACAAATGATATGGTCTTAGTCTATGGGGGATGTGAAGAAGAGCTTGGTGTAACAGGATACATATTCTTGGTAAATGGAGGCGCGGTGAGTTGGAGAAGCTGCAAGCAATCACTCATGGCTCAAACTACAAAGGAGTCTGAGTATATGGATGCTACTAAAGCGGCGAATGAAGGAGTTTGGCTAAGGAAGTTCGCCATAGAGCTTGGAGTGTTTCCTAACATGCGTGACCCTGTGAACATCTTTTGTGATAACTCGGCCACATATCTAATACCACGGAACTCAGGGCTCACTCCATAGTCAAACATATACTACAATATTACCATGTAATACGAGAATATGTAAAGGATGTCAAAGTCAAGGTTTGGAAAATACACACGGATCTGAATGTGGTAGATGCTGGCGCGTGGGTGATGGCACCAGAAGATTCCTTGTGCGTGGTGAATGACTGATACGTCTCAAACGTATCTATAATTTTTGATGCTCCATGCTTGTTTTTACACCATTTGCCTATTGTTTCGTTACACTTAGTGGCACTTTTATGCATTTTCCGGAACTAACCTATTAACAAGTGCCACAGTGCCAGTTTCCTGTTTTCTGCTGTTTTTGTGTTTCAGAAGTGATACACAGGAAATATTCTCGGAATTGGACGAAACAAAAGCCAGAAGTCTTATTTTTCCCGGGAGCATCCAGACATCCGAAGAGAGGAAGGAGAGGGGCCACAGGCCTCCCTCACATAGGGCTGGTGCGGCCCAGGCCCTGGCCGCGCCACCCCTATGTGAGGAGCCCCTGGCTGCCCTCTCGCGACGCCCCTTCACCTATAAGAAGCCTCGGGACGGAAAACCCTAGGGGATTCGGCAATTTTCCAGAAAGAGTTCTGCAGTTCCGCCGCCACCACCGATGAATTTCGGGGGACAGAAGTCTCTATTCCGACACCCTGCCGGGACGGGGAAGTGCCCCCGGAGCCATCTCCATCGGTCTCCATCGCCGTCTCCGCCGTCTCCATCGACCTCACCGCCATCTCCATCAACCTTGCTGTCTCCCATGATGAGAAGGGAGTAGTTCATCCCCGGGGCTGAGGGCTCTAGCGGTAGCTATGTGGTTCACCTCTCTCTCCCATGATGTGATCTTTATGTGATCGTGAGCTTTGTATCATGTTGAACAAATAGATGTTATTATTCAGATATTATGTGTACTCTAGTGGTGATTATTAAAGTAATCTATTCCTCCTGTTATGGTGTAACGGTGACAGTGCGTGCATCATGGTGGTACTTGGTTTAGGCTATGATTGTGATATCTTGTGGATTATGAGAATAATTATTGCTATGATAGTTTGAGTGATCTATTCCTCCTTTCATGGTGTAATGGTGAGAGTGTGTGCACCGTGTTAGTACTTGGTCTAAGTTGCAATGATTTCTATCTTGAATTGTGATTTGATTTGGATATCTCTATGAGTGGTGTTTGTCAAGTACTTGATGAACTTTAAGGGGTGCTTCTGTAGCCACTACACAATGATTAGTGTTATTCAATAGGAGAGTAATTCAGAGTGCCTTAGCAAAGAGAAGTTATTTGTTCAGTCATGTTATATTGTTGGGAGTGTGTCCACTAGTGAAAGTATGATCCCTAGGCCTTGTTTTCAAGCTTTGCATATCGTTTACTTGCTGTTTTGTTACTTGTTTGCTCGCAGCGATTTTTATTCCAAGTTACATTTACTACTTATAATCATCTATACTACTTGTATTTCACTATCTCTTCGCCGAACTAGTGCACCTATACATCTGACAAGTGTATTGGGTGTGTTGGGGACACAAGAGACTTTCTGTATCGTAATTGCAGGGTTGTTTGAGAGGGATAGCTTTGACCTCTAATCTCCCTGAGTTCGATAAACCTTGGGTGATCCACTTAAGGGAAACTTGCTGCTGTTCTACAAACCTCTGCACTTGGAGGCCCAACAAGTGTCTACAAGAATAGAAGTGCGTAGACATCAAGCTCTTTTCTGGCGCCGTTGCCGGGGAGGTAAGGTAAAAGGTACTCGCATCCTCCTGTGTGAGTGCTCAGAGTTATTTCCTTTAGATTCTGCAATTGCATCTTTTTGTTTCTTGTTTTTATTTTCACTAGTTAGGCTTAATGGAAAACAAAGAGTTCTTTAGTCTTTTTTCTTATTTTAAATTTGAAGAGAAAATTGAAAATCCTTTGGAGCTTATTTCGCACAGCAATGTTATTAGTACGAATGCTTTGAATACTGTTAATGCTAATGCTATAGAAAAGTCTAAGCTTGGGGAAGCTGGTTTTGTTGAGTATGATATTTTTAGCCCCCCAGCTTTAGTGGAGAAAGTTTGCTCTGATGATATTTTATCTCCCATATGTGATGTTTCTAATGATGCTTGTGCTCCCCATCCTTTTAAAATACCTATGAAGATTGTTGAACGTATTAGGGATAACTGCTATTTAGGAGATGGAACTGTCCATCCTGGTGATCATCTGCTCTTTATACATGAATTATGCGAGTTGTTCCAGTGTGCAGGTATTTCGATGAACCAAGTTAAGAAGAAGCTATTTTCTTTATCACTGAAAGGCAGAGCCGAGGAATGGTATCGGCTGCTTAAAGATGGTCCATCTGTTGGCTGGGAGGAAATTGTACCTCTCTTTTATTCTAAATTCTATCCTCCAAGTGAGATTCATAAAGATCGTAATCAAATATATAATTTTTGGCCTCATGAGGGAGAAAGCATTGCCCAAGCGTGGGGAAGATTGAAGTTACTAATGCATAAATGTCCTATTCATGATCTTCCCCGTAATATTGTTATTAATAATTTTTATGCAAGGCTTTCAGGATATTACAAGGACTATTTAGATGCATGCTTTGATGGGTCTTTCACAAGCAAGGATGTCGACACCAAGTGGGGTCTGCTTGAGACAATTCAAAACAATATTGAAGGTTGGGATAGCGACAAAGGTAAAGGATCATGTATGAATTATGAGTTTGATTGCATTAAGTCTTTCGCTGAAACTGCTAATTTTCAAGAGCTTAGTGCTAAATATGGTCTTGATCCTCAAATTATGGTTGATTGCTTTAAAGCCTTTGCTTCCCATATGAATGTTCCTAAAGGAAATGGGGACGTGTATCATGAACCTTTTAAGGACACTTGCATAGAAAGTGATATTGTTATTGATGATTGCAATAAACATGCTCAAACTTCTAAAAGTACTATTTCTTATAAGCATGTTAATTTTTGCGGAATACATAGACCTTGTGAACAGAGTTACAACAAGGAAGATTATTGCATCACCCACGCAAATGAAGAAACCAGCATGTGGCTCAAGGATCTAGATGTGCTTGGCGAATGGGTTTGTGAGCTTTATCCTTTTCTTTGTGAATTTTGCGGTGAAAAAGGTCACTTTAATTTTCAATGCCCAATTAATCGAACGAGTACCGCAGATTTGTATTGTGATGATAAGATTACTCTCAATCAGCTTGATGAGCTTACTTTGTTTTTGAATTGTGAAGAGATATCTAGAAAGCTTTCTTTGGTTGACATGAATGATGTTGATATTAATAGCACCCTTCGTGGTTGTCATCTCTATTGTGCTAAAGATTGCCTCGCAAATACTTACTTACAAGATCTTATAAAACATGATGTTTTGCCAAGCTATGATAGGACTAATAGATGTTTCGATCTTATTAATAGAGAGGAGGAATCCTCCAAAGTTTCTTCTGTTGTTTCTGTCAGCAAGCCAGATTATGTAGAGAAGATGCCTTTCCCTCCTAAAGAATATGTGGAGAAGATGCCCTTCAAGTCTCTCCCTCCTAAAGGAGAGAGTAAGAAGAAGAAGAAGAAGAAGAAGAAGAGGAGGAGTAAGAGGCGAGAGGACACGGTATCTTCCCTTAAGCTTTATGATCCTGCTATAGATTATGATAATTCTGATTGGGATGATGTTCCTATGCCTGTTACCTATGTTAGTGATCATGATTGGGAAAAGCACTCTACTTTTGATATTGAAAATCTTTTTGGTACCAAATCTAAGGTTAATAATTGTTGTACCATTAGTGCTATCCATGTTCCTTCTTATGATGATATGTTTGATGAGTATGCTTTGCGACATAGTAGTTCTCTAGCTTGTGATGATGGGTATAATATTTTCAGTTCACCTACTCTTGAGGAGAAAATTAGTTGTGATTACAATATGCCTCCTGTTTTTGATGATTATGGTGATGAGAATAATTATTCTGTTGAATCTGCTCATACTACGATTGTTCATGTGGGGAGTATTAATTCTTTTATGCATATGGCTCATGATAGGGATGCTTTATGTGATAGTTATATTGTTAATTCTATTCATGATGCTACTGAAAGTTATTATGAGAGAGGGAAACATGGTTTGATGGATCTCAACAATATTGAGTTTCCCCTCTTTATGTTGCAATTTTTGAAGCTATACTTGTTTTGCCTTCCTATGCTTTTTGCTTTGCGCTTTTATGACTTGTCTCTTTACAAGACTATTTTTCATAGGAAGTGGTTTAGATTTAAATGTGTTCCATACTTGCTTTTTGATGCTCTCTATTTCTTTAAGTTCCTATATGGTGCCTTTGCCTTAAGCTCTTATATGGCGCCCACATGAGCATCTTTGCAAATTACTGCGCCTAGCTCAAAGGCGTTAAAGAAAAGCACTCTTGGGAGATAACCCAATGTTTTCTTTTCAGTACTTTTTCTTTTATTTGAGTCTTGGAAGTCATTACTACTGTAATGACCGCTCCTTATCTTGTTTATTTCGTTTTTGTGCCAAGAGAAGCCTCTAATTTGAGCGAGGTAAGATTTGGGGATGTTGCTGTCCTGAAACAGTTTTCGGTGCTGCACCGTAAAAATTCGTATAAATTCTCTGTATATCTTTTGGACCTGCGATTTCTTGTGCATATGCCCCAGTTTATATCCAAACTTTTGTTAGTTGAACACTTTTTGATTTGAGCAACAGAAAATCCCTCAAAAATTCGACCTTTATTAGCTGTTCAGTTTTGACAGATTTCTGCCAATATTTGTGTTTGCCACTTTATCGCTTTCTTTTGAGTTCTTTTGATCATGGAACTTTTGGGGAGGTTGCTACAGTAGTATATGCTATATATGTGGTGGTTTTGAGTTGAAACCTGAAGCAAATAAAGGGTTGAATATATTTTATGCTTACACTAATGTTGCTAATAGATTTGTGTTTAGTTTTGTATGAAGGAAGTTTTCAAGTGTAGGGATTGGAGAATGATGAGATGAGATGAAGAATGGACAAAAGCTCAAGCTTGGGGATGCCTATGCATCACCCCAAGAAATATCTAAGAAGTACAAGCGTCAAAGCTTGGGGATGCCCCCGATGCACCCCTTCTTCATCGGCAAAAATCAGGTCACCTTTCAAAACACTATATTTTTATTGCTTCATGCACTATGCGTTTTTCTTGGAGCGTCAGTTGTTCTAGCTTTCATTATTAGCTTAGTTTTGTTTGCTGCAATAAATGGTTAGATCACATCATGTTTCTTTTGGAGGAGATGAACTCGCTTTTCATTTGCCAAGAACACTCCATTTTCACTCTTATCGTTCATCGAGTGTTCTTCTTTTTCTGCTACTGCTTTTGGTTTTCGTTTTCACCTTGATTTGCGTTCAGATCTTGCCATATCTTTTCATCAAGGTCTATTTTTGCCTCTGATCTTTATTGGTTTTCATCAAAAGAGGTGTTTATAAAATTTTCAAATGGTGTTGGAAGAGAGAAAAAGCTTTGTGCAAAATAGTGGTACAAGAAGGAGCTTGTGTAGACTGCGGCTTAGGCTTTTTCATGTCATGCTTGATGTCTTTTTGATAGTATGCTTAGTGGTTTTGCTGTAGCATGACTTGTCTCAAATAACTGAGATTGCTTAATGAGCCTTTGAAAAAATCATGCGTTGTTTTTATTGTATGGAAGCATTATTTTGGTTTTCTCCTTGATGCTTTATTTGGGTTGACTTGGCGCATGCTCACACATGTTAGACTCTTCAAAAGTCGCCATTAGCCTTCATGATCATTTAGTTTTTGACTTTTGATGCCATCATATGCTTCTTTTAATGTCGCTTTGTCGCTTTGCATGATTATGGCCATTATTGCTCTCTTAGTTGGTCGCTCCCAGTCTTTTGCTAGCCCTCGCCTTGTACTGAGTATGAGCTCTACTCGTGCATCCAACTCCTAAAAACCAAGTTTTCCATTGTGTCCACCATACATACCTACTAGCAATTTGCTATTCCAAGTAAATTTGACTTGCTTTTATATTCTCTTCAAATTAAACTCTTACCAGTGTTATGCGAAACTCGGTTAGTAAAGCTCTCACGAACCGGAAGGCACACTTTACTTTTTCCTGTTCTTAAAAATTTGACATTGTGGTCTTTTATGTTGAGTTGTTATGCTTGCAAGTTGTAAGTTGGATTCTAGCCCAGCCATGCTGTCATGGGGCAAGCTTTCAACATTGCACTTCTTATTTGAGTTGATATCGTGATCTTTTGTTTATGGATGCCCGCTGTGTGAAATGAATTGGGGATCTTGTGAGGATCATGGAGTTTTTATATGTGTTAGGGAAACGCCGGGCCGCCAATCTAAGCCATGCATAATTCATGGTGGAAATTTGCAGCATACCCATGGTGAACATTCGACGACGCATCTCACAATAAAAAGCTAAACAATATAGCAAATAAAAGAGATGTCGAGGTGTTCATTGTCTGCTTGTTCTGTCATTTTGGTGTGGGCTTGTTCCATGTCATCGGGCACGGAGGTACCCCATTGGCGGTTCTCAATGATATGCATATACTTACAATGACAAGAGCCTTGCTTGGGACTCTAAGTAAAGTAGCATGGTTTGGGTACTCGTATTCACGGGACACGAGGTTTTCAACTTATGATTTGTCAAGCATATGCATCATAATTGTTCTCGCATTAACTTTAACCATTCAAGATGCTTATGATGGGGGCAATGAGAGCTCAAAGCCGGTAAGTACCATAATTTTTGAAGGTTATAAAACTTGCAATCACTGCTTCCCTCTGCGAAGGGCCTTTCTTTTACTTTTATGTTGAGTCACCACCTTCTTTCTTTATGCACCATTAAGAGAGCATAGTTGTCATTCTTAGTGTGATATGCATTGTCCCAAAGTTCATTGATTGACTCATACTGTTGGTTTCACTTGTTCTTAAATTATTTGTATCTAGTCGCCCTCTTAAACTTGAAGGTGTCCTATGCATTTATGTTTTGCTCTCTTTGAAGGACAAGCTGAAAACCTTTTGTACGTTTTTCCTTATGATTTGAACACACGTTTGACTTTCATTGTTTCATTACCATGATCTTTTGTTTGTGTTCATTTGCATGTTTACAACATGGTTGCTAAGTTCTTATTGTCATGATTATATCTTCATGCCCATGTTTTAAGTTCTATTGATCCCAGCTCACCAATGCTTACATATATGATCAAGATTGTGTAGGTGCATGTCACCTCAAAAATTATTATTTTGTTATCACTTACCTACTCAAGGACGAGCAGGAGTTAAGCTTGGGGATGCTTGATACGTCTCAAACGTATCTATAATTTTTTATGCTCCATGCTTGTTTTTACACCATTTGCCTATTGTTTCGTTACACTTAGTGACACTTTTATGCATTTTCCGGAACTAACCTATTAACAAGTGCCACAGTGCCAGTTTCCTGTTTTCTGCTGTTTTTGTGTTTCAGAAGTGATACACAGGAAATATTCTCGGAATTGGACGAAACAAAAGCCAGAAGTCTTATTTTTCCCGGGAGCATCCAGACATCCGAAGAGAGGAAGGAGAGGGGCCACAGGCCTCCCTCACACAGGGCTGGCGCGGCCCAGGCCCTGGCCGCGCCACCCCTATGTGAGGAGCCCCTGGCTGCCCTCTCGCGACGCCCCTTCACCTATAAGAAGCCTCGGGATGGAAAACCCTAGGGGATTCGGCAATTTTCCAGAAAGAGTTCCGCAGTTCCGCCGCCACCACCGACAAATTTCGGGGGACATAAGTCTCTGTTCCGGCACCCTGCCGGGACAGGGAAGTGCCCCCGGAGCCATCTCCATCGGTCTCCATCGCCGTCTCCGCCGTCTCCATCGACCTCACCGCCATCTCCATCAACCTTGCTGTCTCCCATGATGAGAAGGGAGTAGTTCATCCCCGGGGCTGAGGGCTCTACCGGTAGCTATGTGGTTCACCTCTCTCTCCTATGATGTGATCTTTATGTGATCATGAGCTTTGTATCATGTTGAACAAATAGATGTTATTATTCAGATATTATGTGTACTCTAGTGGTGATTATTAAAGTAATATATTCCTCCTGTTATGGTGTAACGGTGACAGTGCGTGCATCATGGTGGTACTTGGTTTAGGCTATGATTGTGATCTCTTGTGGATTATGAGAATAATTATTGCTATGATAGTTTGAGTGATCTATTCCTCCTTTCATGGTGTAATGGTGAGAGTGTGTGCACCGTGTTAGTACTTGGTCTAAGTTGCAATGATTTCTATCTTGAATTGTGATTTGATTTGGATATCTCTATGAGTGGTGTTTGTCAAGTACTTGATGAACTTTAAGGGGTGCTTCTGTAGCCACTACACAATGATTAGTGTTATTCAATAGGAGAGTAATTCAGAGTGCCTTAGCAAAGAGAAGTTATTTGTTCAGTCATGTTATATTGTTGGGAGTGTGTCCACTAGTGAAAGTATGATCCCTAGGCCTTGTTTTCAAGCTTTGCATATCGTTTACTTGCTGTTTTGTTACTTGTTTGCTCGCAGCGATTTTTATTCCAAGTTACATTTACTACTTATAATCATCTATACTACTTGTATTTCACTATCTCTTCGCCGAACTAGTGCACCTATACATCTGACAAGTGTATTGGGTGTGTTGGGGACACAAGAGACTTTCTGTATCGTAATTGCAGGGTTGTTTGAGAGGGATAGCTTTGACCTCTAACCTCCCTGAGTTCGATAAACCTTGGGTGATCCACTTAAGGGAAACTTGCTGCTGTTCTACAAACCTCTGCACTTGGAGGCCCAACAAGTGTCTACAAGAATAGAAGTGCGTAGACATCAATGACCAGCCCGTTGGGAACCCCAAGAGGAAGGTATGATGAGTGTAGCAGCTAGTTTTCCCTCAGTTAAGAAACCAAGGTTTAATATCGTTCAGGAGAAAAGCAGACAGCAACGACTGAAGGTGATGCAGACTGGCTTAATAACACTCCAACAAGGGCGCACTTGTTGACTCATCTTCGACCAGTAGCAACGCGGAACCTGCACACAACACAACCAAGTACTTTGCTCCCAACTTGTGATGAGGTTGTCAATCTCACCGGTTTGCTTGAAACAAAGGTTATGAGCGTATCGAGTGGAAAACAGTAGAGTATGTGAATAAAGTAAACAGTGCGAGTAAAGTAAACAGGTGATAGCAATATGATGGAAATAGGACCGGGGTCCACAGTTCACTAGTGGTGTCTCTCCATAAGATAAATAACACATGATGGGTAAACAAATTACAGTTGGGCAATTGATAGAATAAAGATAAACATGATATGTCAAGAAGATCACTATGAGATTTACTCTGGGCATTACAACAAAATACATAGACCGCCATCCAACTGCATCTATGACTAATAATCCACTCCCGGGGATATCAATCCGAACACCCCATGAGTATTAAGTTGCGAACAACGGATAATTGCATTAAGCAAAGTATGTAATGTAAACAAAGCATATGCCCTTGAGCATATGAATGTTGTTTTCTCCCTACTAGCAATAGCACATCTACAACCTTAGAGGTTTCTGTCACTCCCCCAGGTTAAATAGAGGCATGAACCCACTATCGAGCATAAATACCCCCTCTTGGAGTCACTAGCAACTACTCGGCCAAGATAGCTACTAACAACGGAGAGCATGCAAGATCATAAACAACATAGAGATAACAAAAGATAATACTCAGTACAGCAACTTAATCATAAACACCAATATTCATCGGATCCCAACAAACCAAACATGTAGAATTACATAACGGTGATCTCAATCATGTAGGGCAGCTCATGAGATCTAAACATGAAGCAAAAGGTGGAGAAGACAACCATCTAGCTACTGCTGTGGACCCATAGTCCAAGGTAGACTACTCACTCATCGCTCCGGAGGCAAGCATGGCGATGAAGAAGACCTCCGGTGGTGATTCCCCTCTCCGGCAGGGTGCCGAGAAGAGCTTCTGGACCCGCCCGATCTTCGGGTCGACGGCGGCGGCGGATCGCGATCTATTCTAGAGAAGTGATCGGGTACTTAGGTTTTTTCCGTTGGGGGGTCTTTATAGGCGAAGGGGCGATGTCAGAGGAGGAGCCAGGGGCCCTCACGCGAGGCTCGCGCGGCCAGGCCCCTGGCCGCGCCACCCCTACATGTGGGGCCCTGGTGGCCCCCCCCCTCCGACTCTCCTTCGGATCTCTGGAAGCTTCCGGGTAAAAATAAGACTTCAGGAACTTGTTTCGTCCAATTCTGAGAATATTTCCTGTGTATCACTCTGAAACACAAAAACAGCAGAAAACAGGGAACTGGCACTGTGGCAACTCGTTAATAGGTTAGTTCCAGAAAATGCATAAAAGTGCCATGAAGTGTAACGAAACAATAGGCAAATGGTGTAAAAATAAGCATGGAGCATCAAAAATTATAGATACGTTGGAGACGTATCAAGCATCCCAAGCTTGACTCCTGCTCGTCCTCGAGTAGGTAAGTGATAACAAAAGAATAATTTTTGAGGTGACATGCACCTACACAATCTTGATCATTTATGTAAGCATTGGTGAGCTGGGATCATAAGAACTTAAAACATGGGCATGAAGATATAATCTTGACAATAAGAACTTAGCAACCATGTTGTGAACATGCAAATGAACACAAACAAAAGATCATGAAAATGAAACAATGAAAGTCAAACGTGTGTTCAAATCATAAGGAAAAACATACAAATGGTTTTTAGCTTGTCCTTCAAAGAGAGCAAAACATAAATGCATAGGACACCTTCAAGTTTAAGAGGGCGACTAGATACAAATAATTTAAGAACAAGTGAAACCAACAATATGAATCAATCAATGAACTTTGGGACAATGCATATCACACTAAGAATGACAACTATGCTCTCTTAATGGTGCATAAAGATAGAAGGTGGTGACTCAATATAAAAGTAGAAGAAAGGCCCTTCGCAGAGGGAAGCAGTGATTGCAAGTTTTATAATCTTTAAAAATTATGGTACTTACTGGCTTTGAGCTCTCATTGCCCCCATCATAAGCATCTTGAATGGTTAAAGTTAATGCGAGAACAATTATGATGCATATGCTTGACAAATCATAAGTTGAAAACCTCGTGCCCCGTGAATACGAGTACCCAAACCTCATGCTACTTTACTTAGAGTCCCAAGCAAGGCTCTTGTCATTGTAAGTATATGCATATCATTGAGAACCGCCAATGGGGTATCTCCGTGCCCGATGACATGGAACAAGCCCACATCAAAATGACAGGACAAGCAGACAATGAACACCTCAACATCTCTTTTATTTGCCTTTTGTTTAGCTTTTTATTGTGAGATGCGTCATCGAATGTTCACCATGGGTATGCTGCAAATTTCCACCATGAATTATGCATGGCTTAGATTAGCAGCTGTAACATTCCAAAACTTAGGAATGTGAAAAGACTTTTGTAAAGTTTGGAATTGATTGAAAATTTGCAAGGAATTAAAACTTTTGCTTTACTTATGCAATTAAGCCCTTTGGCTAAGTTATAGAGCTTTAATTGGAAATTAGTTATGTTTATGAAAACATGTTTGTTACTGCTTTGAAATGTTATTTTTGATTTTAGAAAACTTTTGCAATTGGTTTGACCTTGTTTGATTTTGAAATGCAAAAGTTATGAAGAAATAAAGAAATAGAAAATAGAAAAGAGAAAATCGCAGAACAAAAAAAAAGAGTGAAAGAAGGCCGGGGGAAACCTTCTGGCCCAGCTCGGAAACAAGCCCACAGCCCACCCGGACTCCATCCCAAACCGGTACCAGCTCCCTCTCTCTCCCTCGCTGCCATGTGGGACCCACATGTCATCCCTCACCTCCAGCCTCAAATCACGCCGGAGATTTGCCCGAGCCGAGTTTTCCTCCCCTCTCTTCAATACCCTTTAATCCCTGCCCGATTCGACGCACCCCCGCGGCTATAAAGAGCCCCTTTCTCCCTCTGCACTTCCCCTCTCCTCTCGTGCCCTAGGACGCCACAAGGCCGACGGAATTGATCGCCGGAGACCCGCCAGTACCGCCGCTCTGCGGGCTTGATTCTAGTCGAACCAAGGTACTATTCAAACCCAATTAGGTGCCCCTGGATTCATCTCGCTCTAGCGCACCTCGAGACACCCTCATCTTGTTCCTCTGTGCAGTAGATCGACGAGCCGGAGCTCTCCCGAAAGCACCCTGCCGCAACGACGAACTCCAGCCGCGCCTCGCCCTCGGTTCTGGAAGAGATCGAGAATCTCGACCACACACTCGAGTTCGTAGAGATCTTCTTCACCCCGTCCGCATCTTCGCCATCCCAGGGAACCAACCGAACCTCGCCGGAGCTCAGCACCAGTACGCCTCGCCGGAATAATTCGCCGGAAACCTAACTAGGTGAGCTCTCTCCCCTCCACTTCCATTTTTGCCGTTCGATCTAGATCCCGAGGCTAAGATCAAACAACTTAAACGAAGGGGTATCCTTCAATCTGGTCCATCAGATCCACTTTAGATCCAACGTCCCTCGTTGCAGGTCCGGCCGAACCGGTACCGACCTATCAGAACACGCCACGCGGCATTCCCCGGTTTAAACAGATTTTCGATTTAGAATTTCAATCCGATTCAAATCCAATCTTGCAAAATCCATAACTATTGATCTGTAGATCCAAAAATCACAAACTTGGTACCGTTGGAATCCTTAGGACTTGTACAATCCAGTAGTACCATAAAATCTTATATTTTATGGGTTAAATTCGATTCTATTTTCGAATTGGGATCCAATCCCCGGTAGATTGAAAAATCTATATCTTTAGATCTGTTTATCCAAAATTTGCAATTAATATCTCTACGGATTCCTAAGACTGTGTAGAACACCATTCTGTAATAAAAAGTAACTTTCTAACTATTTCAAAATATTCAAATTTGAATATGAGAGTTTGAGTATTTTTGATATAGTTCAAAATCTACAAATCCTTTTTGATTGATTCTTTTTGCAATAGGATCTTGTGGTTATCCTCTATCCTGTAGAATCACTGTAGGATTTGTTTAAACAACTTTGTAAAGTATTCAAATTCGAATTGGTAATTTGAGTACCTTCCTAGATTTAATCCTACATTTATTCTAGGCATAAATTCCTTTTTGTAAAATTGATTAGCTTGATATTAGGAAATCACCGGAGTAACCCCTCACATCTTTTCACACTTCTCCTAGATCAACTCCACTAATTCATCTTTTGCATAAAGTGTGTTATTTGAAACACTTAGCAAATATCAAGTTTTTATCGTGCACCTTTATGCTATTCGTTCTACTAAATCAAAGAAGTGTAAAATCGACTAAGTCCTAAAGACCAAATAAAATCTACCATGTCTTAGTGAAAACTACCAACTCCTTCTCTTACCCAAAAATTTCTCTAAGTGTTTTGATTACCTCTCCAACACGGTGGCAAATGAGTCTTCCATACCAAGACCATGGAGAGCAAGATGGAGAAGAAGGCAAGAGATGAAGTCAAAATGAGAAGGCCAAGACCAATGAGCCAAGTCAAGAAAAATAGAAGAGATGGATCTCAAGACTTAGAATTTTTATCCACCCACCTACTCCAACCAAATCTATAAAACTCTTTGAGGCTACTTTCTACTAAGTATTGACAAACTATCTATAAGGCTATCATCAATCCTTAGCCAATGATCTCCATCCCTAGCATACCAACTCCATGTCCAATCTTTTTGCCCAAATATCACTAAGACGGATCAAGACTAAGCCAAAACGAATGAACACGTTTATTGCCTTGTTTGATTGTTGTTTGTATGGTATGTTTATGTTGTGTTCCTTTTCTACTTTATAGTTGTACGGAGAGCTACGTGTGTTAACAGAAGTACAATCTTCAGAAGTTTACTAAGGCAAGTGTCATCATCTCCCTGTCCTATAAAAGCTATATCACTTGTAGAAGATGCATGTGTAGGTGTTACCATAGCTTATGTCTTAGTAGCTTTGTTTCTTTGTTAAGACTTTTGTCTAGCTATTGCATTATCTATTAGAACTGCTGCTGTTATAGGTTGCTTTACACTTGTTTTGGTGAAGGGGATATCACATGTTTTGACTAAGTGTTGAAAAACCTTGTTTTTCCCAAAAACTAAGAAAACAACTAAGCTCTAACGAATCACCTGGGTGGAAATGGCTGGAAAGGGATATGTTGAGTGGTTACACCGGGGCATTACCGTGTGTATCGCACTTGTGGACGGCCACCCAGGAACAAAGAGATTTGGGACGTTCAATGTCGTGAAGCTTCCAGTGCAACCACAAGACAATATGGGCTCTGTCTTGGTTAAGTAAGCTGCAGGAACTCAAGCCAGGCGGACAGTGGGTGGACTACGGGAACGCGTCCGTTTGGTCTGAGGAAATGTTTTCTGAAAAGCCTCTTCTTAGTTTTCACTTGGCCGTTAGAGGCAAAATGAGTCTCACGGCAAAATAGGTTAACTAAGTCCTGTGGGAAAAGTGCACAACCTCTGCAGAGTGTTAGAACTAAGTACTTAGCCGTGTCCCCGGTTACGGACAACTTTGAGCGACATGACCTCGAAACCGTTCAAGGATCTCATCATGCCAATTTCTTAAAACTAAAAACTTGTGGTTTGAACTGGGAATATGGATGGGTGTCCATATGTAATACTTAAAGTTTTGACCTTGATGTAAGTGTCTATCGACCAGAGTGTCCCGTACGATAACTACGGCCTGTTACCACAGGGATAGCTCACCCAAGTCAAGTCGTTAGGTGTCTGTCGACCAGAGTGTCCCGTACGATAACTACGGCCTGTTATCACAGGGATAGATCGCCCAAGTCTAGTTAGTCAGTTAAAGGTTTTGCTCAAGGAGTGATAGGATAAGTTTTGCTTAGTGCAATAGGTTTGCAGATCCACCTAGCCAAATATTCATGTAAGTGTTAGGTTTCCATTGGTGTCCACCAAATAATGACAACTTGCCAATACAATTCAAGTGTATTGACCCTTTGTGGCTGCAACGTTTCATGTTGCAGGTTTTGACGTTAAGAAAGGTACGACAGGGTTACGAGTCTATCCGCAACATGTTCGCCTGTGGCACATGAAGAAGAAGGACTCCATGCTAGATTCGTTTTCCGCTGTAATTTCTGAAAGCTCTATGTTATGAGCATTGTAAAGTTCTCATTTGTAATTGATGGATCATGCGATGTAATAAAATGACCTTTGTTTCTTGATATTTCATCTAGTACTGTGTGTGCTGGTAAGTGATCCTGGACTAGCACAAAATAAAGCACAGGTACGCTACAAGATGGTATCAGAGCATTGTGTTGCCCTTAGGATCGTAACCCCTAGGATTGGACAAAGACCCCTTAGAAAATAGGACTTACTCTTATTTCTAAGTTAAAAACCTTACATACTTATCCCCTCGTAACTTCTTACCTAGTCATTCACCTGTTTTTCCTTTCATTTCAATTCAAAACTAAGAAGTTCAGCACCACAAGGAATTCCAAGATTTCCCCGAAGAAGTCCAAAGGAAGAAAGATCAAGCTTCAATAGTTCTAGGACTTAGAAAGTCTTATGGAGAATTATGGTAGCAGATGGGACCAACGAACTACCTTGCAAACCAAGAGCTACTTGTTCCACTCAGAGGAAATTCCAAGAATCTAAGCATAGAAAATACCCTAGGATTTAAATTTCTGCCCAAGTTTTATCTTTTTAGCTGAGTTATTATTCGCTACTCACTATCTTGGAAATTCTTTTAGATGGCCAGCATCCCCGAAGCTGTCAAGAAGGGACCCGTGATGACCATGACCCTGAAGAGTGACATCGAGTTTCCCAAGGCACTGGAGAACCTCATGATAAGCCTGGGAATGAAAGGAGAAGCTGTCTATAGGGGATTTCCCGTGAGTGATGTAGATCAAGAGTATTGGTGGGTGCAACTCCACCTATACGAGAACCAAGATGACGATCACAAGAAGATGGGACGCTGGATGTTTACCAACTCCGAGCTGTATCCGTCATTCTTTGACTCTGCAAGATGTGCTGCTTGGAGAGCCATAACAGAACTTGGAGAAAGACTCAGGTGGAGACTTCACAACACTCAGAAGAACCTCAAGGAAGAAAAAGAGGATACTACTGAACTGATGGAAGCCATAAATCAACTCCAAGATGACAAGGCAGAACTTGCTCACGAGCTTAGTGTTCAAAAGGACCTCAACATCGCCAAGGATAACCAGATTGCAACTCTGAAGGAGAAGATAGGTCTAGAAGAATGGTGAAACCTGAAAAGGAACCAAGAAGTTTAGATGGACCTCCACTTAAGATTTTACGATGAATCGATGTGTATGATCATACCGACCTGTGGAATGATCGTACCCTAGTTAAATTGTTAAGACTTGAATGTTTAATGAGTTGCATGCTTATTGATTGTATGATGGTGGTATGATGCTTGCCTTGAATGTGTTGCTAACTGGTAGGAATTTTCCTTAGAAGTTCTCTACTCTACTCCATGTTGAAAACCTAAATCCTACCCGCAAATTTTAAACAGATGCACCGCCAAAACCAGAGCAGCCCCAACAACTCTCAAATGGACCCAGGAATGCAAAAGTTGATAGAGACGCATACCCAGTTGACTCAAGTGGTAACCCAAGCTATGATCAATGGCAATGAGCTACCCCCAGGAGTGCAGCAGCTGCTTGATGCACATACTCACATCGTGCAAATGGCGTCTCATATCATGACCAACAACAACAAATCACCAAGTGACCCTAGCCCCGCCAAGCCCGAAGGACACGATGCGACAAGGAACCAAGCTTGCAAACTCTGTGGAGATATAGGACATACGTCCAAGGACTGCAAGGAGCAATGCCCTAGCTGCGGGAAGGAGCGTTGCAATGGGACCTGTCACTTGTCAAAGGTTACGTGTGTTTTGTGTGAAGGAACAAATCACGTCCTCGCAGACTGCCATCTCAATGCCATAGTGGATAAAATGAACCAGCAAGTCAAGCAGAAGATACATCCCTCGCTCGGGACAGCCAGTGCTGAATTTGAGCCCAAGGGATCAGAGTATTGTGTCACCACCCAGAGAGACAACCCCAGGGTAAGACTACAAAATAACTACAGGAAGAGAGAAAGATTTCCTACAGTAGTAGTGGTGTATGAGAAGCAAGAATTAGAAGATCTTCTGGCCATGGAGAAGCCAAAGAAGAAGAAAGACATCAGCCAAGTAGAGTGTCGTGAATGTAAAAGATTAGGACACTACGCATGGAACTGCCCGGATAAGAAGAAACGCAAGGAGAGTGAAAACAGAGATCATATGAGCAATGGACAACAAAAGAAGGATTGTGCTCAGGAGATTTGCTTTCACTGCAGCGAATCCGGACATTCTACTAACTTTTGTCCAGAAAAGCTTAGAGGAAGAGACATCAGTCTTGTCACTTGTTTCAAGTGTGGAGTCAAAGGACATTATGCAAATACTTGTCCAAAAAGAAACTCAGAGCGCCAAGAACAACTGAAGGATGACACAGTAGTGGATACAGTGACACAAGGATGATCTATCAAACGCTGGAGGAGTCAAATGCAACTACTGCCTTGTAGTACTTGTCGTGTAACGAGTGTAATAAAAGACTTTGTGAAATGGACAGTACTCTTTTAATGTAACCGGTAGAATGAAATCCTCCTGTATCGTTCAAAATAATCTCTAAATGTAGTTTTCGCTCTAGTTTTATCCTACCCGTGTTGTGGAATTGTTTTTGTCAAGAAAAAAAATCAATGAATGATTTTATCACGCAAACCACTAACTAAGTTTTTGAACGGCCTCTTCTTTTAAAACAGAAGCGTTGCTCGTTGGACTTGAAGACGAAGACTGTTCAGCTTTAATGACTGCCCGATCAGTTCATCTTCCCGACTTTTCGTTTCAACTCCCCATAGCCTGTTCGACTGCCTTCCTGAGCCTATAAAAGGATGCTACTTTTCTCCAGAAAGCCACCACCGAGAACAGCCACCGCCACCTATGAGAGTGCCACCTATTTCCGAAGCTTTTCGCCACCGAAGTCTACCCCATCCCGAACTGCGACGTCATGAATCAGCTCCCCGAACCCTCGAAACTACCTTCTTGCCCATGAGAGCTTCGTTAGATTCCGCTTTCCCGCAAAGGAGTTCACCCTCAAGATATGATCAAGATGTTCAGCGCCCTTCGACAACTATGAAGACGGTTGCTAAAGGAATTCTTAAGGACCATCTGGTACCAGTGGCAAGCAGCCTGACTTGCTCCGGTAACTTGAATGGGTTCAACAATGCTGGTTATAAGGTGACCTTCCGTTCCTTAAAGATGCCAGTGCCTCTTACAGAGTCCACCTTGGTTACCCCTATGAAGTGCTTGAGAAGACCACAGAGAGATGCCATCCTAACTCATTGGAATGTGTGGTCTCATCATGTTCGTGGAGCAAGCATGCAGCACTTGGCACCGAGTTATCCTCTGAGATTCTGCAATGAAAATCAGCTAAAAAGCAACAAGGAGTATGGTGATGGCCTGTATGATATCTTGGTCCTGATGAGGACTGACCAAGAAAAGGCTAGATACACATTCTTGGAAGAGGAGACAACTCAGCTTGGTCCTCTGATTGAACCAAAGAGTGACTCCTCAGTGTCAAAAGTAGTTCAACAACTACCCCGCTGGAGAATAGTCACCCACCTATTGTATGAAGGTGTGGACTACCTTGTTGAAGACAACGCGATGGATGATATGTGCCTATCACCAGAATTGGATGGAACCTTGGTGTGCCCACTTTTGGACACAGCCGAGAGCGTCAGAAGATTCTGATGAGGATAATCCAAGGAAAAGGCCCAACGGTGAATTCAAGCTGGGAACAAAATGCAACTACCTGAGGAAGCATCAAGATACCGCCAAGGAAGATTTCTTTTAAGGGTGGTAGCCACATAGATTTCCATACCTATATTTTCTTTCTAGCATCTCCCAAATCTCGGGACGAGATTTCTTTTAAGGGTGGTAGTCTGTAACATTCCAAAACTTAGGAATGTGAAAAGACTTTTGTAAAGTTTGGAATTGATTGAAAATTTGCAAGGAATTAAAACTTTTGCTTTACTTATGCAATTAAGCCCTTTGGCTAAGTTATAGAGCTTTAATTGGAAATTAGTTATGTTTATGAAAACATGTTTGTTACTGCTTTGAAATGTTATTTTTGATTTTAGAAAACTTTTGCAATTGGTTTGACCTTGTTTGATTTTGAAATGCAAAAGTTATGAAGAAATAAAGAAATAGAAAATAGAAAAGAGAAAATCGCAGAACAAAAAAAGAGAGTGAAAGAAGGCCGGGGGAAACCTTTTGGCCCAGCTCGGAAACAAGCCCACAGCCCACCCGGACTCCATCCCGAACCGGTACCAGCTCCCTCTCTCTCCCTCGCTGCCATGTGGGACCCACATGTCATCCCTCACCTCCAGCCTCAAATCACGCCGGAGATTTGCCCGAGCCGAGTTTTCCTCCCCTCTCTTCAATACCCTTTAATCCCTGCCCGATTCGACACACCCCCGCGGCTATAAAGAGCCCCTTTCTCCCTCTGCACTTCCCCTCTCCTCTCGTGCCCTAGGACGCCACAAGGCGGACAGAATTGATCGCCGGAGACCCGCCAGTACCGCCGCTCTGCGGGCTTGATTCCAGTCGAACCAAGGTACTATTCAAACCCAATTAGGTGCCCCTGGATTCCTCTCGCTCTGGCGCACCTCGAGACACCCTCATCTTGTTCCTCTGTGCAGTAGATCGATGAGCCGGAGCTCTCCCGAAAGCACCCTGCCGCAACGACGAACTCCAGCCGCGCCTCGCCCTCGGTTCTGGAAGAGATCGAGAATCTCGACCACACACTCGAGCTCGTAGAGATCTTCTTCACCCCGTCCGCATCTTCGCCATCCCAGGGAACCAACCGAACCTCGCTGGAGCTCAGCACCAGTACGCCTCGCCGGAATAATTCACCGGAAACCTAACTAGGTGAGCTCTCTCCCCTCCACTTCCATTTCTGCCGTTCGATCTAGATCCAGAGGCTAAGATCAAACAACTTAAACAAAGGGGTATCCTTCAATCTGGTCCATCAGATCCACTTTAGATCCAACGTCCCTCGTTGCAGGTCCGGCCGAACCGGTACCGACCTATCAGAACACGCCACGCGGCATTCCCCGGTTTAAACAGATTTTCGATTTAGAATTTCAATCCGATTCAAATCCAATCTTGCAAAATCCATAACTATTGATCTGTAGATCCAAAAATCACAAACTTGGTACCGTTGGAATCCTTAGGACTTGTACAATCCAGTAGTACCATAAAATCTTATATTTTATGGGTTAAATTCGATTCTATTTTCGAATTGGGATCCAATCCCCGGTAGATTGAAAAATCTATATCTTTAGATCTGTTTATCCAAAATTTGCAATTAATATCTCTACGGATTCCTAAGACTGTGTAGAACACCATTCTGTAATAAAAAGTAACTTTCTAACTATTTCAAAATATTCAAATTTGAATATGAGAGTTTGAGTATTTTTGATATAGTTCAAAATCTACAAATCCTTTTTGATTGATTCTTTTTGCAATAGGATCCTGTGGTTATCCTCTATCCTGTAGAATCACTGTAGGATTTGTTTAAACAACTTTGTAAAGTATTCAAATTCGAATTGGTAATTTGAGTACCTTCCTAGTTCTAATCCTACATTTATTCTAGGCATAAATTCCTTTTTGTAAAATTGATTAGCTTGATATTAGGAAATCACCGGAGTAACCCCTCACATCTTTTCACACTTCTCCTAGATCAACTCCACTAATTCATCTTTTGCATAAAGTGTGTTATTTGAAACACTTAGCAAATATCAAGTTTTTATCGTGCACCTTTATGCTATTCGTTCTACTAAATCAAAGAAGTGTAAAATCGACTAAGTCCTAAAGACCAAATAAAATCTACCATGTCTTAGTGAAAACTACCAACTCCTTCTCTTACCCAAAAATTTCTCTAAGTGTTTTGATTACCTCTCCAACACGGTGGCAAATGAGTCTTCCATACCAAGACCATGGAGAGCAAGATGGAGAAGAAGGCAAGAGATGAAGTCAAAATGAGAAGGCCAAGACCAATGAGCCAAGTCAAGAAAAATAGAAGAGATGGATCTCAAGACTTAGAATTTTTATCCACCCACCTACTCCAACCAAATCTATAAAACTCTTTGAGGCTACTTTCTACTAAGTATTGACAAACTATCTATAAGGCTATCATCAATCCTTAGCCAATGATCTCCATCCCTAGCATACCAACTCCATGTCCAATCTTTTTGCCCAAATATCACTAAGACGGATCAAGACTAAGCCAAAACGAATGAACACGTTTATTGCCTTGTTTGATTGTTGTTTGTATGGTATGTTTATGTTGTGTTCCTTTTCTACTTTATAGTTGTACGGAGAGCTACGTGTGTTAACAGAAGTACAATCTTCAGAAGTTTACTAAGGCAAGTGTCATCATCTCCCTGTCCTATAAAAGCTATATCACTTGTAGAAGATGCATGTGTAGGTGTTACCATAGCTTATGTCTTAGTAGCTTTGTTTCTTTGTTAAGACTTTTGTCTAGCTGTTGCATTATCTATTAGAACTGCTGCTGTTATAGGTTGCTTTACACTTGTTTTGGTGAAGGGGATATCACATGTTTTGACTAAGTGTTGAAAAACCTTGTTTTTCCCAAAAACTAAGAAAACAACTAAGCTCTAACGAATCACCTAGGTGGAAATGGCTGGAAAGGGATATGTTGAGTGGTTACACCGGGGCATTACCGTGTGTATCGCACTTGTGGACGGCCACCCAGGAACAAAGAGATTTGAGACGTTCAATGTCGTGAAGCTTCCAGTGCAACCACAAGACAATATGGGCTCTGTCTTGGTTAAGTAAGCTGCAGGAACTCAAGCCAGGCGGACAGTGGGTGGACTACGGGAACGCGTCCGTTTGGTCTGAGGAAATGTTTTCTGAAAAGCCTCGTCTTAGTTTTCACTTGGCCGTTAGAGGCAAAATGAGTCTCACGGCAAAATAGGTTAACTAAGTCCTGTGGGAAAAGTGCACAACCTCTGCAGAGTGTTAGAACTAAGTACTTAGCCGTGTCCCCAGTTACGGACAACTTTGAGCGACATGACCTCGAAACCGTTCAAGGATCTCATCATGCCAATTTCTTAAAACTAAAAACTTGTGGTTTGAACTGGGAATATGGATGGGTGTCCATATGTAATACTTAAAGTTTTGACCTTGATGTAAGTGTCTAACGACCAGAGTGTCCCGTACGATAACTACGGCCTGTTACCACAGGGATAGCTCACCCAAGTCAAGTCGTTAGGTGTCTGTCGACCAGAGTGTCCCGTACGATAACTACGGTCTGTTATCACAGGGATAGATCGCCCAAGTCTAGTTAGTCAGTTAAAGGTTTTGCTCAAGGAGTGATAGGATAAGTTTTGCTTAGTGCAATAGGTTTGCAGATCCACCTAGCCAAATATTCATGTAAGTGTTAGGTTTCCATTGGTGTCCACCAAATAATGACAACTTGCCAATACAATTCAAGTGTATTGACCCTTTGTGGCTGCAACGTTTCATGTTGCAGGTTTTGACGTTAAGAAAGGTACGACAGGGTTACGAGTCTATCCGCAACATGTTCGCCTGTGGCACATGAAGAAGAAGGACTCCATGCTAGATTCGTTTTCCGCTGTAATTTCTGAAAGCTCTATGTTATGAGCATTGTAAAGTTCTCATTTGTAATTGATGGATCATGCGATGTAATAAAATGACCTTTGTTTCTTGATATTTCATCTAGTACTGTGTGTGCTGGTAAGTGATCCTGGACTAGCACAAAATAAAGCACAGGTACGCTACAGCAGCCCGGCGTTTCCCTAACACATATACAAACTCTATGATCCCCACAAGTTTCCCAATTCATTTCACACCGCGGGCATCCATAAACAAAAGATCACGATATCAACTCAAATAAGAAGTGCAATGTTGAAAGCTTGCCCCATGACAGCATGGCTGGGTTAGAATCCAACTTACAACTTGCAAGCATAACAACTCAACATAAGAGACCACAATGTCAAATTTTTAAGAACAGGAAAAAGTAAAGTGTGCCTTCCGGTTTGTGAGAGCTTTACTGACCGAATTTCGCATAACACTAGTAAGAGTTTAATTTGAAGAGAAAATAAAAGCAAGTCAAATGTAGCGTACCTGTGCTTTATTTGTGCTAGTCCCGGATCGACTGCTAGCACACACAGTTACAAGATGAAATATCATAGTCTTTATTACAACGCTTGATCCACAAATAACATAGTCTTTTACAACTCGATAAGGCACAAAGCCACAAACTTATTACAACTCTAGAAACGACTAAGTAAAATAAACTTCAAGTCTTCTTTCTTCATAGCTCCGTAGGCAGACGTGTTGGACGAAGACTCGTGACCGTAGCGCAGCATTCTTCAATCTTCTTAGTAGCCACCTGCAACATGATACGTTGCAGCCACGGAGGGTCAATACTTTGAATGTATTGGCAAATGTCACTTTGGTGGACTCAATGGCACCTACACGTATATGCTTTTGGCCAGGTGGAGTTTAACTTAGCAAAAGCAAGTTTTCCCTATCTTTGTAAAGACTCAAGTTTTCCTTAGCAAAAATTTGTCCAGAAGGACCTTTTATTACCCAAGTTCACCCATCAAGTTTTAACTTAGAGAAATTGGGGTGAGGAGATTCTTGAACAGCTTCAATGTCATGTCACTCAGAATTGTCCGTAACCGGGGACACGGCTAAGTACTTAGTTTTAACCCTCTGTAGAGGTGGTGCACTTTTCCCACAAGACTTAGTTAACCCGTTTTGCCGTGAGACTCATTTTGCCTCAAACGGCCAAGTGAAAACTAAGACGAGGCCTTTCAGAAGCGTTCCCTCAGACCAAACGGACGCGTTCCATCCTACCAACATCTACCACCCTCTGTCCGCCTGGCTTGAGTTCTTGCAGCTTAGTTGACCAAGACAGAGCCCATATGACTTGTGGTTGCACTGGAAGCTTCATGACTTGAACGTCTCTAATCTCTTTGCTCCTGGGTGGCCGACCACAAGTGAGATACACCTGGTGGTTCAGAGGTTCGACGACATGACCCCAGGGAACCACTCAACATAAACCAATCAAAGGCCACTTCCACCCAGGTGGTTCATTAACTTAGTTGTTTTCTTAGTTTTTGAAAAACAAGATTTTCAACACTTAGCCAAAAATCATGTGTTAACTCTTCCCACAACAAGAACAAAAGTAAAGTCCTATCGCAGCAGCAATTCTACTAGGAGATGCAAAGCTAAGCAAGCTAGACAAAAACTTAGCATAAAATCTGGCAAGCTAAAGACAAGAATTTATAAAAACATCTACACATGCATCTTCTACTAGAAAGGCTACAAGACCAAACTTTCAGTAGGACAAGGGAAACATGGTGACACTTGCCTTGGTGAGGAGAGAAGTTGGTGCACTCGTCACAAGGGCACTCGTTGCACTCAGCACAATCTACACAAAGGTAAAACTCAAATAAACAACCATAGCAACAATATTGATGTATAACATGCATGCATGTATGCAATCATGATTTAATAAAACAAAATATTTTATTTCGACCAAGTACTTTATACAGGAGGTTAAACATGTGGGGAAAGTCACAATTAATAATTTGCAAAAAGAAATAGCTTAATCGAATTTATAGAACACCTTTTATGGTCAAAATAGGGTTTAAAACTCTAAATTATAAATAGAAAGTTTATTTATCTGCAAATTCATAATTTCAACGTCACTGGATAGATCTTGAAATTTCGAAGCTAACGCAAAAAGAATCAACTAAAACGGAAATACGGTTATTTAATTACGAATTTTCAAAGTTTGATGTTTTTAGCAAATTCAGTCGACGTCACAAATTTCTGAAGCCTCAGATCTTGATCCGACGGTTGTGGCGCTCCGGCTTGCAGCGTGGCTTGGCTCGGCTCGTGGCTGACGACGACGTGGCGAGGCGGTATTAGATGTGATGTCAAATTTTAAGCGACAGATTTGAAAAATATAAAAACTGGTACCATCGGATAGATAATTTAAATACGAATCTAATACAAAAAGAATCATCTAAAACAAAGCTATAGATTCAAGATTACAAATTTTTGAAGTTTTATGTGAGCTAGGAGCTGTACTAGTACGCACTGATCGATCGATCTAAGCCAGAAAAGACAAAACGGGCGTGAAAATTATCGGTTCACTTAATTGGCTAAACTCCTAATAGATCCAGCAATACCTACAGTCTAGCCCTACTGTTTTTAATTAAAACGATAAGGGGCGAGGCTTACAGCGATGGACAGCGACCCGGCGATGGACGGCTCGACGATGTTGCTCCGGCTTGGAGTGACGACGACGCTCCTCTTCTCTTGGCGAGCTTGTGTGCGTGAACGGAGGTGCTCAAGGTGTACGGAGGCGGCGGCTACTCACGGTCATGGCTGGAGGCGGCTCGGTTCGGTGGAGCTCCGGCGAGGAACTGCAAGTCCTTTGTCCTGCGGTGGGGAAGACGGTTTCAGAGATAGCTGACAAAGGGGAGTCGGCTAGGGTCGAAAAGAAAATAGAAGGGGGCTCGGTACCTTCTCCCAGAAGCTCGATGGCGGCAGAAATCCGGCGAGATCGCAACGGAGTTCGGGTGAACTTGGCTCGATTTTTTTTGCAGAAAAGAACGGGGAAAGCTGCGGGGTATTTAAGGAGGGATTTCGTGGAGTAGGGGTTACGAACTCTGAACGGAATCGAAGAGATTTTCGCGGAGAAGTTTCAGACGGAGACGAACTCGTGTTGGTTACAGACTCCTGGCAGTAGCTTGGGGATGACAAGTGGGGCCGGGTTGCAAGTCTAAAAGAATAAAAAGAAAAAGAAAGAAAAGATGAGGAGAAGGTGCGGCTATCCTGGGTATTCCCGGTCGCTATGCCCGCGCGACGGACGCTGAACTGGGCCGACTGTTCCGGTCTAGTTCGGTTGTCTTTTTTTTTTACATTTTGATAAAATTAAGCTGGGTTTGCTAAAGAGAGTAGTTTTTTTAGAAATTAATACGTGCAACGTAAAATCTTGTTTGAAAATGCAAAATTTAAAACTATGCCATGATGATATGATGCATTCTATTAACATCCTAAATTATAATTTTTGGGATGTTACAAACCTACCCCCCTTAAGAAGAATCTCGTCCTCGAGATTCGGGTTGGCTAGCAAATAGGTGCTGGTGGTCCTCTCGGAGATCATCTTCTCGCTCCCAAGTGGCTTCTTTTTCTGTGTGGTGATTCCACTGAACCTTACAAAACTTGATCGTCTTTGTACGAGTAACTCTTCTGGAAACACATCGGGGTACTCCTTTACAACTGGCACTTCATCCATGCTAACCCCCTTAAGAGAGTTTACCTTAGACCCTTTAAGCTCGAAGGTTGATTTGAAACGAACGCATTTCTTTTTCTGGGGTGGTAAGGGTGATGGTTTTGTTTGCACAATCTATGACTCCCTCAAAAGCGGTCATCCAATCCATGCCTAGGATGACATCTAGCCCTTGTGAGTCTAGGACAACGAGGGTAGCCGGAAACTTATGTTTTCCAAATTCTAGGACTAGGTCTCTACAACCGGCATTACTATCAACTCTCCCCCTGGAGAACTTACCCTTATAGGACGATCTATTGCTTCAGTGGGTATTTTGTTCTTAACCACAAATGCTCTTGAGATGAATGAATGAGATGCACCAGTGTCGTGTTGAAAACTTATTGAGCAGAAACATACCATAGACGGCGTCAGGCTCATCATAAATCTCCTCCACATTGATGTGGTTAACATGCCCCTTCTGGAATGGATTGGGCTTGTTTCCTTCATCTTTCTTCTGGGGGCAATCATTGGCATAATGCCCAGTCTTGTGGCACTTGAAGCATTCCACCTGACTAATATCCCTCTTCTCGGGAACATTATTGTTTCTGCCATTGTTGTTGCCATTGCTATGGCCATTTGTCCTGGTGGAGTCATGATTGTTGTGATTCCTGTGGCCATTATGGTGGTGGCCATTTTCCTGGCTGGTGCCCATTTCCACCATTATGGTTGTGGTGGTTTCCTCTATTGTTTTGGAATCCAGAGTTTCCATGGTCACTATGATAGCTTCGCTTGTGCGTAGGCTCTTGGTACTTGCTAACATGATGCTTCCTCTTTTTGTTTTCAGACTGCTTTATCTTGCTCTCTAGAGTTATAGCTTGGTCAAGCAGAGACTGAAAAGTAGGAGTGTAGGCAACAGACAGAGGAATTGACAATTCGTCGTTGAGGCCCTCTAGGAACTTCTCCTTCCTTTTTGCATCTGTGTCAATGTCATCCGGTGCATAGCGGGACAGGTTGGTAAACTCATCAATGTACTCAGACACGCTGCGATATTTCTATCTAAGATCACGGAACTCCTTCTTCTTTAGGCCCATCACACCAAAGGAAATATGTGCAGCCCGAAATCCTTCCTGGAACGAGTCCCATGTCACTCCTTCGATGGGATGAGTGATCTGGTAAGTGTCCCACCATCTTGCTGCTGGTCCTTCCAACAGATGAGCTGCAAACCTGACCTTTTCAGCATCAGTGCAACCAGTTGTCACCAAGTCCTTGTTGACAGAACGGAGCCAATCCATGGCTTCTAGTGGTTCAGTAGCATGAGAGAACTTGGCAGGACGTAGCCTTAAGAACCTTGTAAGCATGTCAACCTGAGGGGGAGGTGGTGGCGGTGGAGGGTTATTGTTGTTATTATTGTTAGCATTGGCGAGAAACTGAGTCATGACTTGCATGAGTTGAGCCTGGGCTTCCATCATCTGCTGCATCTGTTCCTCAGGAGCGCGACAAGGAGGCATCTGTTGGGTTTGGAAAATAGGTGAGATTAGACTTAGAGATAGTCTAAGGAATAAAGTTTCCTACCCACATGCATATAAACAATCCTTAAAAGAACACATACACAACATACACAAGCATAGAAGAACCTCAAGCAATAAGCAACTCAAAAATAGTTTGAAAGTACGCAAACGTTTAAGTCTTAAAGGGATACACTATCTAATGTCATACCATAAGCGGTCACGGGCATAACGCAAACTCAAAGATAAGGTGGTGGTGGTCTACTCTACTCTTCCATGATGACTTCTTCCTCGACAACGAAACCATTCTCCTTGAGTAGCCTCTTGTAGTCCTGCAGCTCTTCAGTTAAGGTGTCAACCTTCTCTTGAAGCTCCCTCTTGTCGGCGCGCAGCTTCTCGATCAAGTCGTGGTCCGCTTCAAGCTCGAAGTCGTTGCATTCTAACTTCCGCTTCAGCTCTCTAACATCTTTGTTCCTGTCTTGGATGCTCTTCTCTTGGCTCTTCCACTGCTTCTCTTGAGTCTCAAACTTTGCCTCCATCTCCTTGATCCTCTGTTCCTTCTCCAGGTGTTGTTTGTCCTTTTCGGCAAGCTGGGCGCGTAGCCCATCGTTGTTAATCAACTCATTGTACCTCTCAATGTCGACGTCCATGACGAGATACTCTAACTCTGCGAGGTGAGTGCGCATGGGGTCTTGTTCGCTATCAGATAGCCCGATGACCATGCCCTCCTCATCGTGTTGGCCATAGGAGTGGGAGTAGTGGTTTTGAAGCTTGGAGAAGTGACGTCCGCAGAGGCGTGCTATCAGTTCTTGCATGAGGAGATGGGCGCCCGCCTTTTTGTTGGTGTGGAAGGTCTTGAACTTGATCTTTTCAGTCTTCGGCTCTGTCTCGCGCCCTGGCTGCGTGATGTGGATGACCCAGACGCCCTTCTTGTGAGACTTAGTCATCTCGCTCCCATTGATGAACGGGGTAGGCAGGGACAAGGCGGTGATGATGTCGATGAGGCACTTTCCGAAGCTAAAGTCCTTGAAACTGTCGGGCTTGGTGATACAGAAGGTTGACATCTTTACGTTGGAGCATTAAGTTAGTAAGTTAAAGGAGAAGGGGACTTAGAAAAAGTGCTGAAAGAGTTAAAGAGATTTTTCTAACTTAGAAAACAAACTATTTCTAAGTGTTAGCAACAAGGAGAAACAAGACAACTCCTAAATTTTCCTAAGTGTTTTCGTCCAATCCTAGGGTCACGAACCTAAGGGCAACACTTTGCTCTGATACCATCTGTAGCGTACCTGTGCTTTATTTGTGCTAGTCCCGAATCGACTGCTAGCACACACAGTTACAAGATGAAATATCAAGAATACAAAGGTCTTTATTACAACGCTTGATCCACAAATAATATAGTCTTTTACAATTGGATAAGGCACAAAGCCACAAACTTATTACAACTCTAGAAACGACTAAGTAAAATAAACTTCAAGTCTTCTTTCTTCATAGCTCCGTAGGCAGACGTGTTGGACGAAGACTCGTGACCGTAGCGCAGCATTCTTCAATCTTCTTAGTAGCCACCTGCAACATGATACGTTGCAGCCACGGAGGGTCAATACTTTGAATGTATTGGCAAATGTCACTTTGGTGGACTCAATGGCACCTACACGTATATGCTTTTGGCCAGGTGGAGTTTAACTTAGCAAAAGCAAGTTTTCCCTATCTTTGTAAAGACTCAAGTTTTCCTTAGCAAAAATTTGTCCAGAAGGACCTTTTATTACCCAAGTTCACCCATCAAGTTTTAACTTAGAGAAATTGGGGTGAGGAGATTCTTGAACAGTTTCAATGTCATGTCACTCAGAATTGTCCGTAACCGGGGACACGGCTAAGTACTTAGTTTTAACCCTCTGCAGAGGTGGTGAACTTTTCCCACAAGACTTAGTTAACCCGTTTTGCCGTGAGACTCATTTTGCCTCAAACGGCCAAGTGAAAACTAAGACGAGGCCTTTCAGAAGCGTTCCCTCAGACCAAACGGACGCGTTCCATCCTACCAACATCTACCACCCTCTATCCGCCTGGCTTGAGTTCTTGCAGCTTAGTTGACCAAGACAGAGCCCATATGACTTGTGGTTGCACTGGAAGCTTCACGACTTGAACGTCTCCAATCTCTTTGCTCCTGGGTGGCCATCCACAAGTGAGATACACCTGGTGGTTCAGAGGTTCGACGACATGACCCCAGGGAACCACTCAACATAAACCAATCAAAGGCCACTTCCACCCAGGTGGTTCATTAACTTAGTTGTTTTCTTAGTTTTGAAAAACAAGATTTTCAACACTTAGCCAAAAATCATGTGTTAACTCTTCCCACAACAAGAACAAAAGTAAAGTCCTATCGCAGCAGCAATTCTACTAGGAGATGCAAAGCTAAGCAAGCTAGACAAAAACTTAGCATAAAGAATTTATAAAAACACATACACATGCATCTTCTACTAGAAAGGCTACAAGACCAAACTTTCAGTAGGACAAGGGAAACATGGTGACACTTGCCTTGGTGAGGAGAGAAGTTGGTGCACTCGTCACAAGGGCACTCGTTGCACTCAGCACAATCTACACAAAGGTAAAACTCAAATAAACAACCATAGCAACAATATTGATGTATAACATGCATGCATGTATGCAATCATGATTTAATAAAACAAAATATTTTATTTCGACCAAGTACTTTATACAGGAGGTTAAACATGTGGGGAAAGTCACAATTAATAATTTGCAAAAAGAAATAGCTTAATCAAATTTATAGAACACCTTTTATGGTCAAAATAGGGTTTAAACCTCTAAATTACAAATAGAAAGTTTATTTATCTGCAAATTCATAATTTCAACGTCACTGGATAGATCTTGAAATTTCGAAGCTAACGCAAAAAGAATCAACTAAAACAGAAATACGGTTATTTAATTACGAATTTTCAAAGTTTGATGTTTTTAGCAAATTCGGTCGACGTCGCAAATTTCTAAAGCCTCAGATCTTGATCCGACGGTTGTGGCGCTCCGGCTTGCAGCGTGGCTTGGCTCGGCTCGTGGCTGACGACGACATGGCGAGGCGGTATTAGATGTGATGTCAAATTTTTAGTGACAGATTTGAAAAATATAAAAACTAGTACCATCGGATAGATAATTTAAATACGAATCTAATACAAAAAGAATCATCTAAAACAAAGCTATAGATTCAAGATTATAAATTTTTGAAGTTTTATGTGAGCTAGGAGCTGTACTAGTACGCACTGATCGATCGATCTAAGTCAGGAAAGACAAAACGGGCGTGAAAATTATCGGTTCACTTAATTGGCTAAACTCCTAATAGATCCAGCTATACGTATAGTCTAGCCCTACTGTTTTTAATTAAAACGATAAGGGGCGAGGCTTACAGCGATGGACAGCGACCTGGCGATGGACGGCTCGACGATGTTGCTCCGGCTTGGAGTGACGACAACGCTCCTCTTCTCTTGGCGAGCTTGTGTGCGTGAACGGAGGTGCCCAAGGTGTACGGAGGCGGCGGCTACTCACGGTCACGGCTGGAGGCGGCTCGGTTCGGTGGAGCTCTGGCGAGGAACTGCAAGTCCTTTGTCCTGCGGTGGGGAAGACGGTTTCAGAGATAGCTGACAAAGGGGAGTCGGCTAGGGTCGAAAAGAAAATAGAAGGGGGCTCGGTACCTTCTCCCAGAAGCTCGATGGCGGCAGAAATCCGGCGAGATCGCAACGGAGTTCGGGTGAACTTGGCTCGATTTTTTTTGCAGAAAAGAACGGGGAAAGCTGCGGGGGTATTTAAGGAGGGATTTCGTGGAGTAGGGGTTACGAACTCTGAACGGAATCGAAGAGATTTTCGCGGAGAAGTTTCAGACGGAGACGAACTCGTGTTGGTTACATACTCCTGGCAGTAGCTTGGGGATGACAAGTGGGGCCGGGTTGCAAGTCTAAAAGAATAAAAAGAAAAAGAAAGAAAAGATGAGGAGAAGGTGCGGCTATCCTGGGTATTCCCGGTCGCTGTGCCCGCGCGACGGACGCTGAACTGGGCCGACTGTTCCGGTCTAGTTCGGTTGTCATTTTTTTATTTACATTTTGATAAAATTAAGCTGGGTTTGCTAAAGAGAGTAGTTTTTTTAGAAATTAATACGTGCAACGTAAAATCTTGTTTGAAAATGCAAAATTTAAAACTATGCCATGATGATATGATGCATTCTATTAACATCCTAAATTATAATTTTTGGGATGTTACATCAAATTTATTTGGAATAGCAAATTGCTAGTAGGTATGTATGGTGGACACTTTGGAAAACTTTGGCTTTTAGGAGTTGGATGCACGAGTAGAGCTCATACTCAGTACAAGACGAGGGCTAGCAAAAGACTGGGAGCGACCAACTAAGAGAGCAATAATGCTCATAATCATGCAAAGCGACAAAGCGACCTTAAAAGAAGCATAAGATGGCATCAAAAGTCAAAAACTAAATGATCATAGAGGCAATGGCGACTTTGTAAGAGTCTAACATGTGTGAGCATGCGCCAAGTCAACTCAAATAAAGCATCAAGGAGAAACCCAAAATAATGCTTCCATACAATAAAAACAACGCATGATTTTTTCGAAGGCTCATTACGCAATCTCAGTTATTTGAGACAAGTAATGCTACAGCAAAACCACTAAGCATACTATCAAAAAGACATCAAGCATGACATGAAAAAGCCTAAGCCACAGTCTACACAAGCTCCTTCTTGTACCACTATTTTGCATAAAGATTTTTCTCTTTTTCCAACAACATTTGAAATTTTTAAAGACACCTCTTTTGATGAAAACCAATAAAGATCAGAGGCAAAACTACACCTTGATGAAAATATATGACAAGGTCTGAATGCAAATCAAGGTGAAAACGAAAACCAAAAGCAGTAGCAGAAAAAAGAAGAACACTCGATTTTTAATAAGAGTGAAAACTAGAGCGTTCTTGGCAAATGAAAACGAGTACATCTCCTCCAAAGAAAATTTGTTGGGGTCCAACCATTTATTGCTGCAAACAAACAAATTAAACCAACTAAGAAAACTAAAACAACTGACGCTCTAAGAAAAACACATAGTGCATGAAGCAATAAAAATATAGTGTTTTGAAAGGTGACCTGATTTTTGCCGATGAAAAGGAGTGCCTCGGGGGCATCCCCAAGCTTTGACGCTTGTACTTCTTGGATATTTCTTGGGGTAATGCATGGGCATTCCCAAGCTTGAGCTTTTGTCCATTCTTTAACTCATCTCATCATTCTCCAATCCCTACACTTGAAAACTTCCTTCATACAAAACTAAACACAATTCTATTAGCAACATTAGTGCAAGTATAACATATAATCAATCCTCTTTTTGCTTCAGGTTTCAACTCAAAACCACCACATATATAGCAAATACTACTGTAGCAACCTCCCCAAAAGTTCCGTGATTAAAAGAACTCAAAAGAAAGTGATAAAGTGGCAAACACAAATATTGACAGAAATCTGTCAAAACTGAATAGCTGACAAAGGTCGAATTTTTGAGGGGTTTTCTGTTGCTCAAATCAAAAAGTATTCAACTAACAAAAGTTTTGATATAACCTGGGGCATATGCACAAGAAATCGCAGGTCCAAAAGATATACAGAGAATTTATACGAATTTTTAAGGTGCAGCACCGAAAACAGTTTCAGGACAGCAACATCCCCAAATCTTTATCTCACTCAAATTAGAGTCTTCTCTTGGCACAAAAACGAAATAAAAAGGATAAGGAGCAGTCATTACAGTAGTAATGACTTCCAAGATTCAAATAAAAGAAAAAGTACTAAAAAGAAACATTGGGTTATCTCCCAAGAGTGCTTTTCTTTAACGCCTTTGAGCTAGGCGCAGAAAATTGCGAATCAACTATTTTCAGAAGAAGCATTAAGATCAACTGAAGAGGTCTTGTCAATAAGGCATTGTATTTCATCCACATAAGTTTTTGAAGACCCTTTGTGATCATGCTTTGGTACACTATCTTTGTCAAAAAGATTTTCAGGATAGATCCAGTCAAAATTATTTTCGAAAGCTTCAAACAATCCCAAAAGCTTGCAAGGTATAGGTATTTCGGTCCCTTCATCATTTGTACTAATAACCTTTATAGGTGAATTGAGTTTATTAAAATGTTTAAGAACCTTTCTAGCTTCAATAATGACATCTTTAAATTCTAAGCGCAAAACTTCCAAGATAAAAGTTTTCTTTTCGGGATCCTCAATTTCATGAAGCTTAAGGAACATGTATTGCATAAAAGGATTAAGACTAGCAAACCTAGCTTCTAACATGTAAACTAAATGAGCAGAAGCAACTTCATAACTAGGAGCTAGCTCAACCAAAGACTTTTCCTCAACTTTCTTATGCATACTAATGTGATTAAAGAACTCCTCAATGTTACTTTTACCAATAATCGAACCACTACCTACTGAGAGGTCCTCCAGAACGTACTTAGGGATCATGATAAACTAAAAGTAAAGAAATAACAACTACCAAGGATTCTAATTTTTTTAGGTTTTTGATATAAAGAAATGCAAGTAAAATAAATAAAGTAAAGCAAAACAATAAAACAAAGTAAAGGATGTGTGTGTGAAAAACTCCCCTCGCAGAAGTCTTCCACTTTTCCCCAGCAACGACGCCAGAAAATAAACTGCTGGCACGTGGGTGATGGCACCAGAAGATTCCTTGTGCGTGGTGAATGACCAGCCCGTTGGAAACCCCAAGAGGAAGGTATGATGAGTATAGCAGCTAGTTTTCCCTCAGTTAAGAAACCAAGTTTTAATATCGTTCAGGAGAAAAGCAGACATCAACGACTGAAGGTGATGCAGACTGGCTTAATAACACTCCAACAAGGGCGCACTTGTTGACTCATCTTCGACCAGTAGCAACGCAGAACCTGCACACAACACAACCAAGTACTTTGCTCCCAACTTGCGATGAGGTTGTCAATCTCACCGGTTTGCTTAAAACAAAGGTTATGAGCGTATCGAGTGGAAAACAGTAGAGTATGTGAATAAAGTAAACAGTATGAGTAAAGTAAACAGGTGATAGCAATATAATGGAAATATGACCGGGGTCCACAGTTCACTAGTGGTGTCTCTCCATAAGATAAATAACACATGCTGAGTAAACAAATTACAGTTGGGCAATTGATAGAATAAAGATAAACGTGATATGTCAAGAAGATCACTATGAGATTTACTCTGGGCATTACAACAAAATACATAGACCGCCATCCAACTGCATCTATGACTAATAATCCACTCCCGGGGATATCAATCCGAACACCCCATGAGTATTAAGTTACGAACAACGGATAATTGCATTAAGCAAAGTGTGCAATGTAAACAAAGCATATGCCCTTGAGCATATGAATGTTGTTTTCTCCCTAGTAGCAATAGCACATCTACAACCTTAGAGGTTTCTGTCACTCCCCCAGGTTAAATAGAGGCATGAACCCACTATCGAGCATAAATACCCCCTCTTGGAGTCACTAGCAACTACTCGGCCAAGATAGCTACTAACAACAGAGAGTATGCAAGATCATAAACAACATAGAGATAACAAAAGATAATATTCAGTACAGCAACTTAATCATAAACACCAATATTTATCGGATCCCAACAAACCAAACATGTAGAATTACATAACGGTGATCTCAATTATGTAGGATAGCTCATGAGATCTAAACATGAAGCACAAGGTGGAGAAGACAACCATCTAGCTACTGCTATGGACCCATAGTCCAAGGTAGACTACTCACTCATCGCTCCGGAGGCAAGCATGGCGATGAAGAAGACCTCCGGTGGTGATTCCCCTCTCCGGCAGGGTGCCGGGAAGAGCTTCTGGACCCTCCCGATCTTCGGGTCGACGGCGGTGGTGGATTGCGATGTGTTCTGGAGAAGTGATCGGGTACTTAGGTTTTTTCCATCGGGAGGTCTTTATAGGCAAAGGGGCGATGTCAGAGGAGGAGCCAGGGGCCCTCACGCGAGGCTCGCACGGCCAGGCCTCTGGCCACACCACCCCTGCGTCTGGGGCCCTGGTGGCCCCCCTCTGACTCTCCTTCGGATCTCTGGAAGCTTCCGGGTAAAAATAAGACTTCAGGAACTTGTTTCGTCCAATTTCGAGAATATTTCCTGTGTATCACTCTGAAACACAAAAACAGCAGAAAACAGGGAACTGGCACTGTGGCAACTCGTTAATAGGTTAGTTCCAGAAAATGCATAAAAGTGCCACGAAGTGTAACGAAACAATAGGCAAATGGTATAAAAACGAGCATGGAGCATCAAAAATTATAGATACGTTGGAGACGTATCAGTAGACCCGTTGACGAAGCCTCTTCCACATGCGAAGTTTGATACACACTGAGAGTCTATGGGTGTTAGTTCATTAATTATAAACTAGATTATTTGTACTCTAGTGCAAGTGGGAGACGGAAGGAGATATGCCCTAGAGGCAAATAATAAAGTGTGTTTTTATTATCATATCTCAGTTGATCATAATATATTATATGTCATGCTATAACTGTATTAAGTGAAAACATTAGTACACGTGTGGCATATAACAAACAAGTCGCCCGTAGCCTTTATTAAACTAGCTCATTGGTCATCTGATGATCAAAGTTTTCTGATCATAACCATTTATGTCAATTGACAATGAGGTCATGTAAGAACATGATGGACGTGCACCCAATATTAGTATTGCGATGAGATCAGTCACATAGTTCAAATATTGCAATTAACTAAGAAACAAAGTAACCTAATCCTTACACTATGAGGTCATATCTAATCACTACTTCCAGTGGCTGCTTTGATTGCATCAACGGTCATTCCATGAAAGGGTGACTGAAAAGGTGTCTTTAGGCATTCCAATGGTGTGGGTTAAGGTGTGTGCACCAAGAGCGGGATTTGTCCATCCGCGTGATAGATTAATATTCATGGCCCACTCAGTGATAGTTGCATCTATGAAGCTTGCAAGCGTGTGACTAGGTCACGAGGATGCAATATCATGAGAACGAGTAAATTGATTTGTTAGTAACAAGATTGAATGCGATATAGAGATATCGGTGATCGTATCATAAGACAAAGGGAATGGTATACGATGTTTACGGATCAACGATGAATATCATAGAATGCACAGGGGCTAGCACGGCTTTCTAGAGTGCATTGTTGATCAGAGAGATGTCTCGATCATGTCTGGAGTATTTCCCGACCCGTAGGGTGGCACGCTTAAGGGTATACGATGCTTAGGGTTTCATCTGTGATTATCGGAAATAAGAAGGAGTTAACCGGAATTGTTTCAGATCATACCGGAAAGGTTCTGGGTGAAATTGGAAATGTTTCGGTGAGAGAGAAATGTCAAATAACTTATTAATTAATGTGTTTAGTATTTAATTAATGTAATTAATTATTAAAATGAAATTAATTAAATAATAAAAAGGGCTAACCCCTAATGGGCCACCATGTGGCAGCCTATTAGGGGGGCGGCGGCCAAGGAGGAAGCCAAGGGCGCCCTAGGGTTTCCATAGGGGCCGGCGGCTAGGGGTAGGGCGCCTCCCACGGGAAGGCTTATCCCTGGGAGGTGCCACCTACCCAGGCCTCCTCTATAAACCCTCCATCCATCCCCTTGGCTCATTCATCCAATTCCTCTCCTCCTTGGCTTGGCTCCCCTGTTTGGAGTTGTGCCCGTGAGCTAGAGGAAACTCCACCCTCCGGATGCCGTCGCACTGCTGAATTTCTAGTCCGGATCTTTCTTCTTCCGTTGCTTTGCTGGACCAGAGCCTAGGGGACGTCTATACACCGGACGTGTGTAGAACTGCGAAGGTGTTGCCATTTATGGCACTTGTATTCATCGACCTGTTCGACTACACGACCTTGAGGTCAGCTTCGGCTGTCTCCATCGTCAACGTTCATGCGGGAACATCTTTCCCGCTTTTGGTCTTCAAAGGTATGAACACTATCGCTACTCCATTTCCTTACATCTGCATAGAATAGATCGTGGGTTAGATTCATAGGATTTTTTTTGTGCTACGAACCCCAACATCACCTACTAGAAAGGCCTCACCGAAGCCACGAAAGAGTTCCATGTGGAGAACCTCACCTTCTAGGAGTCGGCGAGGTCTTGTGTGTCGCTGCCCGCCAGCTCGCATGCACGACCGCAGGAAGCTCCCTTCCGCCACTGCTGGTGCCTCCTAGAGGTGCCGATTAGCACTCTGTGCAAGCACGCAACCGCATGGCCCTCTCCCAGAGCGGCGGCTCCTAGGCCTGGCGTGGGGTGGACGTGCTCGAGGAGTTCATCCGCTCTTCAAACGCGAACGCAGGGCATATGAACTCCTCCTCTAGTGTGAACACGAGGCAACGGAGAACCCCAACAAAGAGGTGGTGGCGAACTGCATCCCGGAGGCCCAAGAGGAGCTGCAGCTGGCCATGGCGATGCGCCGCTCTGCCACAATGTTCCTCTTCGGCTACACTAGCTAGATAATGGCGTCAGCTAGGGTTAGGGTCCTGAGTAGTTTATATTTTGCTTTTATTATGTAAACTAGTTAATCAATACCTTGATAACAACATAATCATCGTGTTGGTGACTAGTTACTCAATAGTTTGGTAGCTATATACATTAGCACTGTGTTGGTGACTAGTTACTCAATAGTTTGGTAGCTACATACATTAGCACTGAGTTCTGAACATATTGGTAACTATATCAACATGGTGTTGATGACTAGTTACTGAACAACACCATGCTAGTGACTAGGTACTCAATATCTTAAACCCAGAATAATCACATTGATAACTACTTACTCGACACTCGTAAATACTTCATCGTAAGTATGTTGAAAACTACTTCATCAGCACTTTGGTAAAAACATCATAACCATGCTGCTAACTACCTCAAAAAACATCTTTATAACATCATCGTTTAAAAAATAAATTATTAGTTCATTTGAGTTAAAAGTGATGTTTCCCCACATGTTATGTCCTCTTAGGAAAAGCTAACCTGAAAAAGGGAATTATATGAAAACATAGAACAAGCAACATGAATTTTGAATAAAATTGCATAATCAAAATAAAATGATAAAAAGAAGTACAATAAATAGTCAAATAGAATAAGATTAATGTAATTATCACCAACGTATATCCTAGAATAAATCGTGAGCGCTCCACTACCTTAACTCCAAGTTTGCAAGTTCAAGTCACACCACCACCTATTTTTTTCCTCGGCCGCTTCGTCTGCAAGTTCGGCAAGACCGAGCAGCTTGGCTTCTGCTCCCATGTATGGAGTTGATTTCCTGGTGATTGAGTTCCCAGGTTGAGGTCGAGCAACCCCTCTTGCTATGGATTCGTGTTAGGCAATCGCTGTTGATTATAGTTTTGGACATGTGACCACAAATTAGTGAAACTGGCGAACAATCTATTGACGCCAAGAGAATTTTAGGTCTATTGATGCCATCAAGTTTAGGTCTTTATGTAGGAATAGATATTGCTTCAGTCATTCCTGCTGTTAGGACTCTGTGTTGTACCAGATAATTGACAGCTTTGATAGCTTCCAGAATATGACAACATCCTGATAACTCTGTAATTGATACTTTATACACTCGAGCATATTTATGAAATCATACATTAAAGGGTTGCAATGTGCTATATTTTACATAGGGTCATCTGTAAAATATTACAGCTATCAACTTGGCATATTTTGTCAACTTCGTTGCGCATGGCTATCAAATATATTGGTGAATTACATCCAATTTCTGATATTCCCCTTTTGCAAAGTGAGCTACTTACTATTGACTCGTTTTCAACTGAGTACTGCATTATGTCCAATAAGTTGGATATGTTTATGCTTTAATATTTTTCTTTTGGTTGATTATAGATGTATTGCTTATGAGTTTAATTCGTAAATGGCTGATCTGAATTAACAAACAATATTCCTCCGTTAGGCCCTCTAAACCAGTGGAATCAAAAACTGAGAACACCACAGATGGAATGACAGGCGCCTCACGTTCCCTTGGCTTACCAACAAAAGAGCCCTTTGCATTTCCAGGACTTCGTAGTGACATAGAAGCTATTGATGATGACGAGTCGAGAGCACTTCCGAGGCGACCTGTGGTGAGACATACTGAGGAAGGTATTGCGAAGAAGCCCAAGGAGAATTCGGGAGCCAGATCACAGATGTGTAACCAAGATGCAATCATATCAGTTGCCTGTAATCCAATAGACAATAGTAGAAAGAGGTAGATATATCGATATACATAGCCATATATTTCCATCTCCTTTCCTTCATATTACTATCACTTGGGTTAGTTGCATAGCAATGATTGGTGGTGTGGATGACAATTGATATTAAATTGAAGAAAGTAAGTATCCTTTGTTAACTGTGGCTCGAACTATTGTTTTTATCCCGGAGCTTCATTGGAGGAGGGCACGGCGAGGCAGATGAGGGGACCCGAGAGGCCGAGCCCCGGTAAACGTTGCACGATGAAACAGGAAGAGTCTGCATGCGCTGAGGTGGGATAGAGAGGGGCGAACGAAAGGGGTAGGAGTCAGAGAAAAGGAATTTGGACAACTATTGTGTTGTAAAGGATATATTGAGGAGGAAAATTTTTGTCAGGCCATGAACCAAATGTTTACACTTAAAATCAAAATATTTATTTTCAAATTTTTGTCCCGTAGGAATGCACGGGTTCTTTGCTAATTTTATTCTAATTTTTAGAAACTTTTAACCCAAATGCTAAAAAGTGCTTGATGCTGGTTAGCGATCCGAGCACTCGTTTATGGACCGTCCGATCGATTCCGGTCGACCCGATCCGCACGCATCCTCGCGAACCGTTTCCGACAAACTAGCACCTGGGAAAGGGCTCCGGGCTCTCCCCCGGTTACCTGTTCCCCATTTCGTCTCCACCTCGCTAGGGTTCGAGCTTCGTCGAGCTCCTGTGAGCTTGAGCTCGAGCTCGAGGCGACCTCCACCGCGGATTCTGCTCCCGTGACGCCGGCCTGGCTCCGCCCTGTTTCTCCCTCATCTCCGGCAACGCCACCCCCTTCTAGCCCCGCCGCCTCTGACCTGCTGCAACTCACTTTTCCCTATCCCCCGGCGTGGGTCGTCCCGGACCAGCACAAGCGGAGCCGTGGAGGCGCCTCACGAGGCCGAAGCAGGGGCGGCGGCGCTGAGCTGCAGGCGCTGCTCCAGTCCTATTGGCAGCTGCGGCCGCCCCTCCCGGGAGCGAGATCTGGCCAGCACGGGTAGAGACTTCTCAGCCCGACCCGATGGTGTTGGACATGGAAATTCGGGACTGGGTCCTCATCCCGCTCTCTGGTCATGGTGCTCATCTGTCTGCTCCGCTACTTCGTCTCCAAGCTCATGCGCTCCCCGCCGTCGGCCTCCCCATCCTCGACCCTAGGACCATTCAGAATGGGTGCGTGCTGTTAACCTTCTCTTTGCAATTTTGTCCCGATCTGCTTCCCTACTGGCTCGATCTGAGCGACCTGGATTGAGAATTTACCTGCGAAACTTGTCAGTTCAAGAGATATGGTATTGAGAACGATTAGCTACAATTACTTTTTCCTGAGAGGTTGTATGCTTATACAGCTGATGCGAGGTCTTGGTTTGTTTTTGCAGGCAGGTGGTTACGAGGAACCTGAGGACAAGCTCGCACTTCATCTTGGTGATGGAATTCAAGGATCGCAAGTTGTATTACACCAGCGAGGTAATTCCACTTTAAGCACATGTTTGTTTACTGATTCCCAATTTAGGAGAGATGAGTATTCTGTATCAGAAACTTATTCATGGAGTGGCAGCCACTATTGCTTAGTTGTTCCTCGTGGACTAAGTCGTATATCAATTATTTCCAACTTTTATGCGCACTGGTACTAAGTTGCAACTTATTTATGGAGTGGTAGCACTATAGCCTGCATGAAATGCAAGCCTGGCTCAACACAGGGCTAGAAGTCGCGGTTTTAAAGCGACACCTGCGGCTTCTTGCACCTAGCATTGTGCCTCGTGTCATGGCTTGTGGCACCGGCCACCTCCGCGTTGATATAAGTGGAGTTGTATGTTGCGGTGACGGAAGATAGCAATTTTTTTCTTCACACCTGTGCTAATTTTTATTTTTGCCATCGGGATTGTTTGGTTCCATAGATGAAACCTCATCAGGGCGCTCGTACGGGTTTATTAAGGTGGTTCATTAACATGCGCAATTTGGCTTCTGAAAAATTACTAAATCGCTTCTATGTTTTCTGGTTTATTATTCACATTCTAGCTAAGCTTTTTATCGTCAAATAAACTGAATAAGTTGCATTTGTCATAAACTAAGTTGCCTTTTCACATCTTCCACAAGTTGGTCGTTGAATGTTACTGAGTGGCATTTTTCACCCTAGATTAATACATGCAGAGAGAATATTTATTGCCAAGCTTGCGTATCGTACGCTCTAATTTTTTTTTATTGATTTTTTCTCAGTGTTACAACTTGCGGTACCTTTCGTGTATATATACACGGACACGACAAGCACCAACCTGAAATTTCAAACCTATTACGACTCATACTTAGCTTATCTCATACTAGTTGAATGCCCGTGCGTTGCTACGGGCTGTTAATTTTGTCTACACCGATACTCGTTTGTCCTTAATTTTTTTGTCACTAATTTGTTTGTGTGTATGTCTTTTCTTTCTTTTGAAGAATTGATAATATCTATTTTGTTCCACACATGATCTACAAAAATCAAACCATATGTTGAATATTAAAATATATGTGATTTTATCAAACTTGCATACTCCCTCCGACCACTAATACCTGTCTCAGACAGGATGTATCTAGATACTAAAAAGAGTCTGTCCTTAATATATTTCTCACTAATTTATTTCTGTGTATGTCGTTCTTTCTTTTGAAGGATTGAAAATATATGCATAGTAGGAAACATACTTTATAAAAAGGTTATTGACGCTGAACAAAAAAAACTGTCAGGCTAGTCGACAAACCATTCGGCCTTCTAGGATCTGTATCAACATTGCATTTTCCAGCATACACATACAGTAGCTAGATTGTGTTAGGGTTCTTATAAAAAATAGAGCAAACCATTACGAGAGTCTCTGCTGATCCAATTATTTTCCCACGAGTCCATGACCCCACCCACCAACCGCAACTCCCCCGTTCCCTATCCCCTCCCCAATCTCATCTCTCCGTCACAACTCCACAAGTACCACACTGAGACATCGAGGAAGCACGAGCTCATTGTCAAAGAGGGAAACGCTTGGCGCAAGAATCGGTGCGTTGATACCCTTGCGTTGCAACGGACCAACAAATGATAAATCATTCGCTCGAAAAATAAAATTTACAATATTTGGTGGTAATCCAGTTTCTTTTGTCGGTACGCATTATCGTGACGGTCTTCAGTTTTCTTTGTCATAGCATCACAACGAGATTTATTAGATTTCTTCCGACGATATCGTACCGATTCTCGGTCGACCAACTGTATTTACAAAATGAACGACCGATCCGATTTGTACGTGGGATATGAAGGTGGGCCACAATGTCAAAATTTGTTTCACCGCCCTTATTCCACAAGTGATTGTGTGTTGCAACAGTTGTAATAAATAATTCAATATGTGCTTGCAAAATTCAAAACTAATATGATGTAGTTTCTAGCTCTCTAAATATCTTATATTTCACTTTTGTTTTTTGATTTGTACCATCTTAAACATTTTAAGTTCAGCTATGGATTGAGTTCCTGCAATTCACAACACATCAATTCTGTCAAAATTAAAACAAAAACTCAGCACCTATTTTGTAATAAAAAATTAGAACCATTTTGCTCTCCACAGACTTTAGAGTAAGAATTAATAAATTTTTTTTTGCTAAAAACGAGGGAGAGACCCCAGCCCGACCAAGGCCTAGCTAGGAAATTCTTGCCTGGCCGCGCCCTCTGGCAGCTGTGAGGGAGGAGGAGGGGGTGGGGAAGGGCCCGACGGCGGGGGGATTTAGGGTTCCTCCCCGTCGCCACGCGATGGCAAGAGGGAGGAGGGGGATCGGGGGGGATTTGGTCGGTGCAGTCTGCGTAAAATTAATAATAAATACTTCTATATTGGTGCTTAAGAGTAAAAACTCTAAAATATTTAACAAAATGACTGGAGGCGGGCATAGTACGCGTGGATGCTATGGTATGGAATTTGTTATCATCAAATAGATTAGCTTTAGATATATACTTTTTCCGATCTATATTATCTTTCGCAAATATAGATATATTTAGCACTAAAATATATCTAAATACATCTTATACCGTATATACGAAAGATAATATGAATTGGAGAGAGTACAATTTTCACGGTTTGAATCTTCTAAATGGATTGACTACATGTTTTCTCTCACCTAAATAGAAAAATGCACGCACAAAAGAGACACGACACATAAGGCTACATCAGGTACTCTCTAATCTGTACTTATCTCACTCACTTAGTCACTTTCCTCTGCCTTATCTCCCATGGCCTCTCACGGGCCACAGCCGTAGTCACCGCCTGCTCCCCCCCATCCGGCCCTCTAAGATCTGCCGGGACGGCAATGATCCCCGAGCTGAGATGAGCCACGCCCACGCTGGAGGATTCCTCCGCCTTCTTCTCCCATGGCTGCTCCTGCTCCCCGGCCACGGCCTGCGCGCTTCATGGTATGCTCACGCTCCCACTTCCTTGCTCTCTCGCTGTTTGGTTTTTTATTTCTGCTCCCGTTGGTTTGGCTCTGGGGAAGGTTGGACGAGGTCAGTGGCTTGTTTGGTTCATACTCTCATAACGGCTTAGCCATCGACCTCAGCCACTCCACCCCCGGCAGCCACCGACGACTTGAGGCCTCCCTCTCCTATTACAGATTTACAGGTGTTTTTCCTTTGATTTTGTTCTATTTTCTTGTGGAACACCCAAGCTTATATTCCCTCCTAACTAAACCCTAGCCTAATTTGCTTTTCTTGGGTATCAGCCAAGTTAGTCCAATGATACATCTTGTTGTAGGAAACATAGTTGTTAGCAAGTTGCACGAATTCATTAGTTTTTAAGTAATTGCCGATCTGATTCGGAAGTGTGTTCATCAGGGAAGCTTAACTAAACCTGAAGATTACTAATTCCACCTAGGAAACCAGTACAATCAGTGTAGGAAAAATGGAATGGACAAGATGTATGTCAATATTGAACTTCTATTGACCATTACAATATCAGGCAGCTGAAACCTGGTAGAATCCTGCAATTTTGCGACATAGTCTGACTCACACATGACTTTCGTGCAAACCTGAAAGCACACACTATGCACAACCCCCAAAAGCAGACCATCATCCTCCAAACTTTCATCTACACTGATCTTTCCTTGTCCTGAAACTATTCCAGGAAAACACAATCCTTGAACCAACACATAAAAAATCGAATTCGTCCCCAAACACCAGATCTTGTTGAGCTTGTATGCAGCAGCAGTGCCAGTTGTGGGTTTACCAGACTCAGCTGCTAGTTGACGGCGATGGTGTCCAGTGGGGCTTCGTCGAGAGCATATTCGAGAGAACCTATACCTAGACGAAGGAAACCAAGCCTGGATGCGGTGATGAGTTTTAGGGATTACTGGAGATGGCGTGCTGATGGGGCGGAGGGCGAGATGAGAACTGATTCAACGAACTTGACCGGCCACAATTACCACCGCTGTCAGCAGGGCACCCACATAGTCCATTTCTCTCATATCTTTCTAGCAGAGGCCAACGTTTAGGGTGAGTAGGCAAGTACTTGAATATTCTCATAACTTCAGCCTGATTTGCTTGTTTTGAGGTAGACCATGGATCCTGATTAGATACCCCAAGGGCAAGAGCCAATTTATGTTCTGCTCGGTGTTTGTTTTGTAGATTTTCTGTATGGGTAGATGTATGCTTGTTATTTGTTGGAACTTTTGCAATTTGCATTGACTGAAGAAAAGATGGTAGAAGTGAAATACGCAAACAATATTTTAGTGATTGCATGTCGTATTTCTAAATGCAAGCTGTTACTGACTGGTACTATACAACTTAAAAGTACTTTTTTCACTTGTCAATTCTTGCTCTTTTTTTGGCTTCTGCGGAGTAGCCGCTGAATAATCTCATCTTAAGAATAAACTCCAAATTTGGTGCAAAATAATTGATAGAGTAATCAAGTGGATATGTCATGTATATGCTTTATCATGTTTTTTTTGGGGGGGGGGGGGGAGTTGTCAAGCTTTCTGCTAATTGATTTGTACATCTCATCTTCAGAATAAACCAGGTAAACAAGTTGTTTATATGGCCAAATTTCTGATGCAGCTTCATTGGCAATTCCTGTGGTTGGCTCTTGTTCTATTGGCTACCGCTATATGTTTATGAAAGTTTGAAGTTGGTGTCAAGTGATTATTTTCTCTCTCTTTGCAATCCATACTTTGAGAGCCTACTGCTGCCTATTGTGAAGAAGCACATCACGAACTTGTAGGTGAAATCTCTTGTAGATTCAGATCAGTACTAATGAGACCTGGCAGTTAAACCTATAATGGTGTATGATTGATATCAAATTTCATAAAACTGAAATAACTATGGTTTATTATCTGCAGACCAGAGCAAAGAAACCAGAGCAAAGTGATGGGTTATCATGTAAATCCCGTACCTTAGGTGGAGCATGACGGCACGAGGAACCTAGTTCCAGTGAAATGGAGCAGATCAGCGAGACAACGACAATGTCGAGCACGGAAGGAATGCTGGCGAAGTGGGAAAATTGGATCAGCGAGAAGACAGACAATGTGGAGCACGGGCGAGAAGTAGGTAAATCGGACAGCAGGCGGATTGAGCTGGTGTTCCATTGTTGTCTGAGCATAGACAGATTGAGCTGGTGTCCCGTTCCTGGGAGTCAAAGTCCTTTTTATTGAGAATTCCGATCAAGGTAGTCCAGTCATTTTTTCTATCGGAGTAGAATTGGTTTTAATAATATGTCTTCGGAGTTTGATTACCCTGCTGATCTATCGGGGCTCGAGATGGACCTTGTAAGTTGTGGGCTGTTGGTCATCTGAAGGCCTGTTGGGTATCTAAAGGCTCAAAGCCTGTGCAACCACGTATTGAGAAAGAAAATCTGAGACAGCATTTTAGTACCACCTCGTCCAGCGTTGGTAAGTTTGTTTTCACGGACGGGCGTTGGTTTTTTTAATGATTGTTTTTTTTAACGGACGAAGGTTTCTTTGATGGTTTTTCTTTCGTGCGGGTGCCAGGGGAGCGGTAGGAACTGGTTTTTTTTACGTACCAGGGATTGGAAGGCCGATTTTTTTGACGTACGAAGGAGGGCGGCCGGTTTTTTGACTTACCACGGTTTTTGAACCATCGCGTCCTCAAGCCGTATTATTAGTAGAAAGAAAATCTGAGACAGCATTTTAGTACCACCTCGTCCAGCGTTGGTAAGTTTGTTTTCACGGACGGGCGTTGGTTTTTTTAATGATTGTTTTTTTTAACGGACGAAGGTTTCTTTGATGGTTTTTCTTTCGTGCGGGTGCCAGGGGAGCGGTAGGAACTGGTTTTTTTTTACGTACCAGGGATTGGAAGGCCGATTTTTTTGACGTACGAAGGAGGGCGGTCGGTTTTTTGACTTACCACGGTTTTTGAACCATCGCGTCCTCAAGCCGTATTATTAGTAGAGATTATTACCGGTAGAAAGAACATCGTTCCACATATACGATTGCCAGGAAATGAAATCGGTTGGACTGGATCCATCTAGACAGATGTTCTCGTGTTTGACGTCCACGTCTCAACACTAGCACCTACGTGTCGCCCAGCCACGCTCCCACCCGTCCATGCATGCTGCAAAGCGGCAGGGGTAGCATCATCATCATCCCTTCCGTCCAGGGCCAGACATCGATCACGATTCACTCCAAAACTTCTTCTCTACTCGGTTCTGTCTGTTCGGGAGCTGAGGACTAGTCCGCCATGGATCTGGTGAACGGAATGCTCAACTGGGTGGCAACGCCCGGCATGATTGCCGCCCTCATGCTCTTCTACCCGCCCTACTACCTCTTCAAGACCTGCTACTCCTTCCTTTCCTACCTCTTCCCAGAGGACCTCGCCGGCAAGGTCGTCCTCATCACTGGTGCCTCCTCCGGCATCGGCGAGGTAAGCAACACTGCTTGTTCTTCTTACAAAATCAGACGGGTTTTTTTGGCTTTATGGAGAGAGGGACAAGATTCGTTTGAGTTCAGTTTGACAAGTAAAGCTGTTTTCTTTTACTAGTATTATTATTAATAGACAAATCTCTGGGCTGCTAGTCGCTCCACGATCGCCGAGCAGGATGCTAGATCGAACGCCACAAGTCGAGTAACGCCTGCTGACGCTTTGCTCGAACGTGTGCTATGATTGCTAGTCTTTGGTCAATCACGAGACATACAAAGAGCAGTAGAAACAATCGTTCCTCACTCTCTTCAACAGAACAAGGACGCCTCTAAAATATCAGCAACATCAAATAAATCATGAGGACACCTTATTTCATTATTAAGTTGGAGACCGTGTGGACGCCCAAAATGAAACTAAAAAGAATAGAGAAGTCACAATACTGCAATGTCCCATCTTAATTCAGCACAGCAGCTACAGCCGCGCATTCAGCACTTCATCTTGTTGCAAACAAAGTAGCATGAACACTCGAATATCAGATAAGCCATACGGTAGAACAGCATCGATCTCTAGTGGCTCAACATTATGCTCCATGTCCTTGTTGCGGTGAGTGCGTCTTCCGGGGAAGGCAAAGTCGGGTTCACTTGCTTGTGTAGGAGCAACGACGATGACCCTTGTGTGCTTCTCCGGTGGTGTACTTCTCTCAACAATACGTGTTGCATCGTTGTTATGTGCCAGCTTAACCGGGGCCGTGTTGTATCGGTTTTCATCGGTTACCTAATAATTAACTGGGCAAATCTCTTCTTTTTAATCAATGAAAATGGCAAATCTTCTGCCTTGTTTAAAAATAAACATTATGCAACATAGAACATTATGTTCCTCAAGTTATCGGGGCGTTCGTGTTTCTTACACTTTGTTTACTCAGGAGAAAGATACCATAGCAGATAAGCTACCATGTCTCCCTTAGTCGCTGTAAAAAAATCAAAAAAAAATGCTCAATGTTTTGGTGCAATCATGTCAATTTACCAGAATTGTAAGCATGTCAAGAGTTATGTGTACTACACTGTGTAGTCAGGTAGAATATATACCAGTTTTATAGTGATCTCTGAATCATTTTTAGCGATCGATGACCTACTACGGGAACCATAAGACCTACCTAGCATCACGAGCATCACGCTCCACCGATTTCAATTTAATACGATTTCAATTTAATAGTATGTCTGTATATAGATTTACTCCATGTCTTCTAATTGAGATCTTTTTCTGCAGCACTTGGCATACCAGTATGCTTCGAAGGGGGCATCCCTGGTCCTGGTTGCAAGAAGAGAATGGAGCCTCCGACAGGTTGCGGATCAAGCATTAGAGATCGGGGCACCAGATGTGATCATTCTCCCGGGTGATGTCGCGAACCCCGATGACTGCAACAGATTTGTTCAGGCCACAATTGATCACTACGGCCGATGCAAGTCTCTGTTACAACTAACTTGGTCAACATATACATAGTTTTACCACAAGCATTACGTTGGTTGGTCTCGAATTGACTGACGTTCTAACTTGTGTTTTTCAGTGGACCATCTCGTATGCAATGCTGGCCTTGCAAGCGTGGGTGCCTTCCAGGAGATTTCTGATGTTACTAACTACAGCTCGCAGCTAGTAAGTGACATGATTCCTAGCTCGACTTTTATTGTCGTCGTAGAGAACCATGCATGAGTGTCAAATTAACAGCATGCATGTACTTGTTTGCAGGACGTGAACTTCTGGGGTGCAGTCCAATCTACTGCTGCTGCGCTACCTCACCTGAAAAGGACCCGAGGAAGAATCGTGGTCACTGCCTCGGCAACTGGATGGAATCCTGTTCCCCGAATGATCTTCTATAATGTAACTTGACTATTTCATCTCACTAAATCAGTTTGGTGAGTTGTAGTACTCCACTGATGTTTGTTATTTAAGTATTAATTTCTTTTGTTCAGGCTGCGAATGCCGCACTGATAAACTTCTTCGAGACTCTGCGTACGGAGATTGGCAGTGAAGTTGGCATTACGATAGTGACGCCTGGGTGGATTGAGTCCGAGATGTCGAAAGGGAAGTTTCTGAAGGAGCATGGAGGAGTGGAGGTTGATCAAGAATTTCGTGATGTGAGGACTAGTTTTTGTTACAACAAGAAAACAATTATATTGCACAAAAAACTAGTACACAATATGATTGTCATATGATTTGCTTGCACAAAGGTATACTTAACCACTCGTCCCCTGTATATTTTGCAGGCTCAAATTGGTCTCTTCCCCGTGGAGTACGCGAAAAACTGTGCCAGGGCCATGGTGCAAGCAGCTCGCCAAGGTGATCGTTATCTAACTGTTCCAGCATGGTTCAGGACAATGTACCTGTGGAGGGTGTTCGCACCGGAGGTAGTCGAGTTCTGCTATCGCCTCGTGTACATGCACAGTCATGGCGCCAGCCAAACCGATGCACCAAGCAAGAGGATGGCTGAGGGTGGCGCGAAACAGCTTCTGTACCCCACCTCGCTGCGCTCTTCGGACGTCAAGAACGAGTAGAGAACTTGTTACCCTTAGGCGCCTGCCTAGACGTGGATGCTATGCTAGTGCGCGGCGTTGGTTTGTGATCCCGGCCACGTCAGCCTCAGGTGTGCTAGCTAGCTTTCGATCTCTCGAATAAGCTATGTTCTTAAGGGAAACTAGTAGTGCTATGTTTAAAGTAGCGACTTGGTACTATATGTGTGGACTAGCTGGTGTCTTAAGAATAATGATTTACACTTCTTTACGTAAACATCGATGACTGATGGCAATGGGTACCTATTATACACGTAAAAAATCCGATATTTGAGACAAATATCTACCTACGGGTATTTCTCGAGAGGCTCCCTAGAATTGGAGACACTAGATTGACCCGTTAAGCTATTAAGTTTTAGTCATAAGTTCTACAGAAAGTGCTTTTGGCTCCTGGACACCAGTGCTTTGGTTGTAAAAAAAAACATATTTACAAGTTTAAAAAAATATGAAAGTAAATTTTAGACATAGTCAATAATATAATCTATAAGTATGCAAATTTTTAATGTAATTTTTTTAATGTTGTTGGTTATGCAAAAATAATATATCTTTAAGAACTTTAAGCTCCCTAGTTTCAGGCATATATAGTGAATTTATAGGTCAGTTTCAATGGTCCCTCTAGCAAGGGAGGTAGCACAATTCCTTTTGAGTTTTTACCTGTCCATTAAAATATACTCACCTATTTAGCAGAAAATTCTCATTAGTGGAAAAAGGGCCTTTGGCCTGGATCCTTTAGTCCCGGCCTCCATCTGGGCCGGGACTAAAGGCCCGGCCACGTCGCCCCAAATTCGCCAGCCGCCCGGGAGGCTTTAGTCCCGGCCCGTAACGAGGCTTTAGTCCCGGTTTGAGACACAAACCGGGACTAAAGGGCTATGCGCTGAGCGGCCCGCATGTGCGCGCCCTTTAGTCCCGGTTTGTGTCTCAAACCGGGACTAAAGTCCTCTGCCTATATATTGGCCGCAGCCCCTCTCTCCCCTCTTCCTTGCATTTTTCTTGGATGGATGAGTGTGGGTGTGTGCTAGCTCACCTTTTTGCTTGGATGCACTAGAGGTGTTTGTTGAAATGTGTGTTAGAGCGATGCCGCTTCAGTTCACCGAACACAACTACGATATGAGGTGCCCGAGCCACGCTTAAGCCTCTTCCTCTTTATTTCCACTTATTCTAAAAGGTTAGCAACTATATTTCCTCGTTTAGACCGTGCAGTACTAATTTTTAGGATCGTGATTGTGTTTGATATACTGTTGCATGACGCAGATGAGCCATCCATGGATGTACGGTGATCGACGCACCGCCGCTTACAGAGAAGGCGTGCATTTTTTTCGAGATGCGGCCGATGCGAACAAGCATGATGGTGGCTATATGTTTTGTCCATGTGTTGAATGTCGGAATGAGAAGGATTACACTTCCTCAAGAGTCATTCAGAGCCACCTGCTTCGGTCCGGTTTTATGTCGGGCTATAATGTTTGGACCAAGCACGGAGAAAGAGTGGTTATGATGGAAGACGACGATGAAGAAGAAGAGAACGATGATGACAACTACCGATCTATGTTCCCTGAGTATGCTGATACCGCAATGGAAGACAATGAAGAAGAAGATCAGGGTGCAGAACGGGAACCAGATGAGCCCGCTGATGATCTTGGCCGGGTCATTTCTGAAGCACGGCGAGGCTGCGACACAGAAAAGGAGAGGTTGCAGTTCGAGCAGATGTTACAGGACCACAACAAATTGTTGTACCCAACTTGTGAAGATGGCCAGAAGAAGCTGGGTAGCACACTGGAATTGCTGAAGTGGAAGGCAGAGACCGGTGTGACTGACTCGTCATTCGAAAAGTTGCAGGTACTGATGAAGAAGATGCTTCCAAGAAAGAACGAATTGCCCGCCAGCACGTACGAAGCAAAGAAGCTTGTCTGCCCTCTAGGATTAGACATGCAGAAGATACATGCATGCCCTAATGACTGCATCCTCTACCGCAATGAGAAGTATGAGAATATGGATAAATGCCCGGTATGCACTGCATTGCGGTATAAGATCAGAAAAGATGACCCTGGTGAGATTGAGGGCGAGCCACCCAGGAAGAGGGTTCCTGCCAAGGTGATGTGGTATGCTCCTATAATACCACGGTTGAAACGTCTGTTCAGAAATAAAGATCATGCGAAGTTGTTGCGATGGCACATGGAAGATCGTATGAAAGACGATAAGTTGAGGCACCCCGCTGATGGTCGGCAGTGGAGAAAAATCGAGAGAGAGTTCCCGAGATTTGCAGGTGACGCAAGGAACTTATGGTTTGGTCTGAGTACAGATGGCATGAATCCTTTTGGGGAGCAGAGTTGCAGTCACAGCACCTGGCCCGTTACTCTATGTATCTACAACCTTCCTCCTTGGTTGTGCATGAAGCGGAAGTTCATTATGATGCCAGTGCTTATCCAAGGTCCAAAGCAACCCGGCAACGACATTGATGTGTACCTAAGACCATTAGTTGACGAACTTTTACAGCTGTGGGCCGAACCAGGTGTACGTGTGTGGGACGAGCACAAACAAGAGGAATTTGACCTTTGAGCGTTGCTTTTCGTAACCATCAATGATTGGCCTGCTCTTAGTAACATTTCAGGACAGTCAAACAAGGGATACAATGCATGCACGCACTGTTTAGATCAGACAGAAAGTATATATCTGGACAAATGTCGGAAGAATGTGTACCCGTTCAATCGTCGTTTTCTTCCGCCCAAGCATCCCTTAAAGAAAAAAGGCAAGCATTTCAATGGCAAGGCAGAACCCCGGGGGAAGCCTGTCATCCGTACTGGTGCTGAAGTATTTGATATGGTCAAAGATTTAAAAGTAATCTTTGGAAAGGGTCCTGGCAGCCAACCTGTTCCTAACGGCCCTGATAAGCGCGTACCCATGTGGAAGAAGAAATCTATATTTTGGGAGCTACCCTATTGGGAAGTCCATGAGGTCCGCTCCGCAATCGACGTGATGCACCTGACGAAGAATCTCTGCGTGAATATTCTAGGCTTCCTGGGCTTGTATGGGAAGTCAAAAGATACACCGGAAGCACGGGAGGACCAGGAACATCATAAAGGAAGAGATGGCATGCATCCAGGGCAGTTTCAAGGGCATGCCAGCTACGCTCTTACTAAGGAAGAGAAGGAAATCTTCTTGGAAGTCCTTTTCAGTATCAAGGTCCCGACTGGCTTCTCGTCGAATATAAAGAGAATCGTAAATATGAAAGACAAAAAATTCCAAAACCTAAAGTCTCATGACTGCCACGTGCTTATGACGCAATTGCTTCCGGTTGCATTGAGGGGAATTCTACCGAAAAATGTTCGCCTGGCAATTGTGAAGGTATGTGCATTCCTCAATGCAATTTCTCAGAAGGTAATCGATCGAGAAAGTCTATCAGGGTTACAGATTGATGTGGTCCAATGTCTGGTCAGCTTTGAGTTGTTGTTCCCACCATCCTTCTTCAATATAATGACACACCTCCTAGTTCACCTAGTCGAAGAGATTAGAATTCTCGGTCCTGTGTTTCTACACAATATGTTCCCCTTTGAGAGGTTCATGGGAGTCTTAAAGAAATATGTTCGTAACCGTGCTAGGCCAGAAGGAAGCATCTCCAAGGGCTATGGAACAGAGGAGGTCATTGAGTTTTGTGTGGACTTTCTTCCTGACCTTAAGCCGATTGGTGTTCCTGAATCTCGGTATGAGGGTAGGCTGACAGGAAAAGGCACACTAGGAAGGAAAGCAAAAGTATGTATGGACGGGCATTCTTTCTCGCAAGCACACTACATAGTTCTACACAATTCCACCGTGGTGGCTCCGTATATCGTGAGACACAAGAATATTCTACGCTCCGAAAACCCGGGGAAGGCTGACTCTTGGATTAAAGGGGAACACGAGAAGACTTTCGGTAGTTGGTTGCAGATACATCTCATGAATGATGACACCATTGGAGATCAGCTGTACTGTTTGGCCAGGCCACCATCTTTGACTATATGTACTTTCCAAGGGTATGAGATAAATGGGAATACATTTTACACGGTTGCCCAAGATAAAAAGAGCACCAACCAAAATAGTGGTGTCCGCTTTGATGCAACAGACGAGAATGGGCACTGTTTGGAAACATATTACGGGTACATAGAGGAGATATGGGAACTTGACTATGGACCTACTTTTAAGATCCCTTTGTTTCGGTGCAAATGGGTGAAGCTGACATGTGGCGGGGTATTTGTAGACCAAAAGTACGGCATGACAACAGTGGATCTCAACAATCTTGCATACATGGACGAACCATTCGTCCTAGCCAACGATGTCGCTCAGGTTTTCTATGTGAAGGACATGTCTACAAAAACGAGAAAAAGAAATCAGCAAAAGAAGACATCGTCCGATGAGCCAAAGCGCCACATAGTTCTTTCAGGGAAAAGAAACATCGTGGGAGTAGATGACAAGACAGACATGTCAATAGATTATAATAAGTTTCATGAAATTCCGCCCTTCAAAGTGAAGACTGACCCAAGCATCCTACTGAATGATGAAGATTCTCCATGGCTACGACCTAGAAGAAAACAGAAATAATAGTTAGGATTGTTGGTGCAATAATGTAATAATGTATTAAATCTTGTATGTAATGCATGATGAAGATTCTCACTAGTTCTTTTCCCGTCCTGCTCTTTTTACACACCGTGCTGCGTCTTCCTAAAGCCCCTCCCCTCAAAGCCAAAACAAAAGCAATGGCCGCCGTCTCCCGCCTCAACCCCGTTGCCTCGCCTTTCGTTCCGATGGCACTCCTCCTGGCGGGCTACTACCTCTCCCCTACCCCTGTCGCCGCTATACCCAGTCCTGATTTCTTCGCCTCGCAGTTCTTGTACCCACAGCCTCCACATAGAAAATTGTTTTGAATTACTTATTCAATTTTAAACACTTTTCATATTCATAGTTTTATCAGATTCTAAAATATACATAAAGAATATTAATCAATATAGTTTTAATTGAAAATGGCAAACTAGTTAATAGTTTGGATAGTTAAAATAATTAATTTTGAAAATAGAAAATAGTTTTGAATTATCTATTCAATTTCAAACACTTTTCATTTTTATAGTTTTGTCAAATTCTCAAATATGCAAAAAGAATATTAATAAACATAGTTTTTAATTGAAAATTGCAAAATAGTTAATACTTAGGATAGTTAAAATAATTAATTTGTAAAATAGAAAATAGTTTTGAATTATCTATTCAATTTCAAACACTTTTCATTTTTATAGTTTTGTCAAATTCTCAAATATGCAAAAAGAATATTAATAAACATAGTTTTTAATTGTAAATGGCAAAATAGTTAATACTTAGGATAGTTAAAATAATTAATTTGTAAAATAGAAAATAGTTTTGAATTATCTATTCAATTTCAAACACTTTTCATTTTTATAGTTTTGTCAAATTCTCAAATATGCAAAAAGAATATTAATAAACATAGTTTTTAATTGAAAATAGCAAAATAGTTAATACTTAGGATAGTTAAAATAATTAATTTGTAAAATAGAAAATAGTTTTGAATTATCTATTCAATTTCAAACACTTTTCATTTTTATAGTTTTGTCAAATTCTCAAATATGCAAAAAGAATATTAATAAACATAGTTTTTAATTGAAAATGGCAAAATAATTAATACTTAGGATAGTTAAAATAATTAATTTTTAAAATATAAAATAGTTTTGAATTATTTATTCAATTTCAAACACTTTTCATTTTTATAGTTTTGTTAAATTCTCAAATATGCAAACAGATAACTATTTATAAACCAAATAAAAGAAAAAACAGAAAATAGGCCTTTAGTCCCGGTCCGTGCCACAGACCGGGACTAAAGGCCCTGGCTGCTGAAACCCCCACCCGAGGTCTTTAGTCCTGGGCGGTGGCTCAAACCGGGACTAAAGGGGGCCTTTAGTCCCGGCCTGAGCCACCGCCCGGGACTAAAGGTCCCGGGGTATAAAACTTCCTCTTCTTCCCCGCCGCGAAACACTTTGCAGTTTCGCGCGCGAGGAGAACGGACAGACGCCGCCAGGCTGCCTCGCCGCCGTTCGGCCGACGACCGCGCCAGCCGCCGCAGCGCCGCCAGTCCGCCGCGCCGCCGCATTGCAGCACCCGCCGCGCCAGCCGCCCGCCGCGACCGCGCTAGCCGCCCGCCGCGCCTGCAGCACCCGCCGCGCCGCCGGTCGCCTCCAAGCGCCGCCGCGCCGCCAGCAGCCCGCCGGAGCACCCGCCAGCAGCCCGCCGGAGCAAGACGTCTGCAAGGTTTTTTTTGAAAAAAAATTTAATTTGTTAATTAGTTAGAGTGTTAGGGTTAGGGTTAGATATAGAATTAGTTAGCTAGTTAGATATAGAATTAGTTAGCTAGTTAGAATAGAGCTAGTTAGATATAGAATTAGTTAGATAGTTAGAATAGAATTAGTTAGCTAGTTAGAATAGAATTAGTTAGCTAGTTAGAATAGAGCTAGTTAGATATAGAATTAGTTAGAATAGAGCTAGTTAGATATAGAATTAGTTAGATATAGAATTAGTTAGCTAGTTAGATATAGAATTAGTTAGAGTGTTAGGGTTAGGGTTAGCTAGTTAGATATAGAATTAGTTAGAATAGAATTATTTTAGTTAGATATAAAATTATTTTAGTTAGAATAGAATTATTTAGATAGATATAGTTAGAATAGAATTATTTAGATAGATATAGAATTAGTTAGAATAGAATTATTTTAGTTAGAATAGAATTATTTAGATAGATATAGTTAGAATAGAATTATTTAGATAGATATAGAATTAGTTAGAATAGAATTATTTTAGTTAGAATAGAATTATTTAGATAGATATAGTTAGAATAGAATTATTTTAGTTAGATATAGAATTAGTTAGAATAGAATTATTTTAGTTAGATATAAAATTATTTTAGTTAGAATAGAATTATTTAGATAGATATAGTTAGAATAGAATTATTTTAGTTAGATATAGAATTAGTTAGAATAGAATTATTTAGTTAGAATTATTTAGTTAGAATTTATTTGCAAATAGAATATTATTTAGTTAGAATATTATTTAGTTAATCAAATGTTCGTTTTTTGCAGAACTATGGATCCACATAGCAGGAACCTCGAAGAGGAAGAACTTCTCGAAGATATAATCAAAGACGCCCCCGACGTTGAACCTGCTGAATCTCCATCGTCATATCTAAACCCCTCCGGAGATGGAATGGAGGTTGATCGACACGAAGATGAAGCCGATGGGGCCGGAGATAGCTCCAATGACGGAGAAGGTGATAGCTCCACTGATGGAGAAGCCGGTGGAGAAGCCGGTGGAGAAATAATAAAGTCCGGCGAGGTATACATATGAAGTTCGACAATCACTTGTAATATGTGAAAAATATTGGAGATAGCTCTATATTGTATACATATACATTCATTTGACGAATGTTTCTCCCTCTTAGGCCTCCACATCGAGCAAAGCTACGAAACGAGGCCCGACTAAAAAGTTGGACGCACGGACGCATTACACCTTTGAGGTGATATTGCCTACGGGCGAACCAAAGCTTCCTAAGAATGCTGCTGACACATTCAAGAAGCAATGCGGAGTTCTCGTTAGGGATCACGTCCCGATCAGCGTTCGGGAGTGGAACAAGCGCAAAGGGGCAGCCGATAGTGACTATGTCGCCGAAAGGTACAAAGATAATCTTTAGAATGATATCATGTCACATTTCAACCTGCCAGAATGTGAGAATCAAGACGCCGCAAATAAACTGAGGGCCAAAGTCAAGCAGTGGACTCTAAAGAAGATGGCCGAACTGTTCCGTAGCTGGAAGAAGAAGCTATGGAAAGACTATCTGAAGACAAAGAAAGTGCCAGTATTCGAGGGGTATCTAGCCAAGCAGGCGAATCACTGAAAGGCATTTCAGGAGTACAAGCAGTCAGAAGATGCCAAGGCATTATCAGAAAAGAACAAGAAAAATGCCGACAAGAAGAAATATCACCACACGCTGGGGCCAGGGGGCTATGAGACTGCCATCCCAAAGTGGGATAAGAAAGAGCAAGATCTGCTAGCTAAAGGCATCGTACCTGAACCCATCCGTGATGAGTGGGAATTGAGAGCAAGGAATTGGTTCCTTGCGCATGGTGGTTCGTACGACGAAGAAACAGGGGACCTCATCTGCAGTGACGGTCTTAGGATACCCAGGGAGAATTGGAAAAAAATAGTGAAAGAAATTAAAGAGGGAAAAAGACAGTTCATTGCAGATAGAGAGAAAGATTTGCTCACACTGGTCCTCGGCAATGACGAACATGGAGGACGAACGCGAGGCTTCGGTCCTTCTTACCCGTGGTGGCTTGGGTTTGCCAGAGACCAAGACACTTACAGAAGCCGAGCGAGAGCAAAGAAGCGACAGCAGGATGAGGAGAATGACAAGTTCAACCAGTTGCTTGCCAGGCTTAACGAGCAACAGAAGCAGATTGACGAGCTTAGAGGAGTAGCGCGCCAGGAAGATCCTGCACTCGATATTACCGGCGCCCCATCTAAGCGGAAAAGCAGCGTGGCTGAATCTGAGGCCCCGCCCGACGATGCACGAAGAATGATAGAGGGCGGTCCCGGCTACCCCGTGGATGGAATCAAGGAGTCAACATCATGTGAACTCCATCAGAAATTCAAGAACATATCCATGAAGGTGGCCGTCGGACAAGCTTTACCTTCTGGCCCTGATGCACGCTGGCATGGCCGTGAGATTCCAGCTGGCTTTGCTAAAGTCGGGGTGGATGAAATCATGGCGGGGTTTCATGATATGGAGCTCGACATGGCTGGACCCGAAGATGAGAGGACACTCGGAGAAGTACTGGGTGGAGTCATCCTATGGGACAAGAACTACATCAAGCTTCCAGGCTCGGCCCCAAGGACAACACCGCCTCCGAGTCATCGCATGTCACCTACACCTCCATCACCTCCAAGCCCTCCACATGACGACGGCCACCACAACACGAGTCCATCTCGATCACCGCCGCCGGACTTGGGTCGGCCGTCTCCGCCGCCCCCCGCTAAGGATACTAAGCGGAAGCGTGCCAGCAAGAACGCTCCGTCGATGAGTTCTAAGCGACGGAGCTCCCCAAAGCGCAAACTGTCGCCCCTCCCAAAGGTACCTCATGATAATCTTCCTATCAGACCTTACGATCGTACCGACGAGGAAAACGCCAGGATAGCAAAAGAACATTATGATGCGCAGATGAAAAAGAAGGAACCCGAGCCCCGCCCGGAATACACCGAGAAGCAAATAGCATATGCAAAATACTTCATGACCCTTCCATCACAGTATGACTTACACCATAAGCCTGACGACTATACACGCACATTGCAGAAGGAAGGGCAAAAGAGCAAGTCACGTGCAAGTGCAAGTGGGAGCAAATCAAGTTCAACTACAAGCAAAAAAAAGATCAGACGTTCCTCAGCTTGGACAACAGGCCAAACAGTCGATCCCACCCCTCAGGGTGTTACCCGAGAATGTTCCCTCTCTGGTGCAGGGGCAAGATTTGGAATTAGCAAAGAAGTGGGCGACTGAATGGGGTATCCCGGTTGAAGACGTTCTGGCTTCCCAAGACGACAGGTTACCCAAGGCTGTGGTAGCCCCTAAGCCACAGTTTGTCATGGGAGCGCCTTTGGTCAGCAAAGATAAGTTGGATGATCTCCCAACAAATATGCGTTACTTGCATACATGGTACTTAAGTGAATCAAAGAATGGGAGAACGATGATCGTGGCGCGTGTCCCACGGGAGTACTACGGCCGCCCCGAAGACATCCATATCGACTTTGATGAACTCTTCCAGATGTACAATGCCGACGCCCTCGACAAATCGCTTATGAGTTGCTATTGTCTGTAAGTTTTTCAATTCGTTGTGTACATATAACTTGTTCAGTTATTTCAATTCATTTTCTACATATAACTTGTTCCGTTCTGACTTGTACTCTATTATGCAGAATGAAGATTCTGGAATGTAAAAGTAGGAACATCCTAAATATTGGGTTTATTGACCCAGATAAAATACATATAGCGACGCTAACTGATAAACCCAAGGAGACGGAGGAAAACTTTCTAAGGTTTCTAACAGATCAAAATTTTTGTGACCACATACTGTTTCCATACAACTTCAAGTGAGGGTCTTACTCTGTTGTGTCCATTCACTTATGAGTGTAATTGATAAGTTACTGACACATATATATATACATGTGCAGCTACCACTGGATTCTGTTGGACATTCAAATTGATAAGGGAAGAGTTGATGCCTTCGACCCATTATCGAGACCCTTGGAACAGTTCCAAAGCCTGCAGGACATGCTCCAAGGGTAATTTCAATCATTCTTGCGCTCTATCGGTCTCTTTCGATGATTTTCTGATATATCAATTAATGAAAAACTTAGCAAATCATTTTCCTTGTCGGGCAGGGTTTGGAAGCGGTTCAAGTGCGTGACTCCCGGTATCCGGCATGAGAAGCTGACCTTTAGAGCGGCTCAGGTAAGTAGTAGTATGATATACTTCTATTTTCAATACATTTGTAATGCTAGATTATTATTTTGATTATATATATTCTATTCTCGTAAAGTGCGACAAGCAGCCACGGGGGACGCATCTATGTGGATACTATGTTTGCGAGACCATTCGCACGTTTACCTCTGAACACAAGGATTACAGATACGATGTAAGCAATAAACATTCACACCTCTATTTTTACTCGTCATTCTTTGTTATCATGATTGATATTCATATTCATCTCCTCTTCTTATATAGTACACGGCCATGCGGGAGAAGTACCTACCAGAGCAACGCGCGATTGCTGTTGCAGAGGAGCTGGCTACCTTTCTGAGAATAGAAGCTATAGACGACAAAGGACAATTTAGTGTAGCTAGGGGCCATTACTGATGTTGGTCTATGTAATCGAATAGACGGGCTCTAGTCCCGATAATTCTGATCTCCATATAATTGTATATATATGCTCGCTTGTAAGATAAGTTAATCTTATATATATGCATAAACTAATTCCCGAACACCAAGGCACCAAACGAGGCATCACGTTAATCCCCCGAACACCTAAAACCCTAAAACCCCTAAACCCTAAAACCCTAAAACCCTAAAGCAAAAAAGAAAAATCTGCAGATGCCCTTTAGTCCCGGTCTGTGTTACAAACCGGGACTAAAGGTCCTGGCCCTGATTCGCTCCGAGGTGCCCACGTGGACACCCTCCAGTCCCGGCTGGTAACCGGACCGGGACTAAAGGTTCATCCTTTAGTCCCGCGGCTGGGGTCCCGGTTTGCAAACCGGGAATAAAGGCCCTTACGGGCCGGGACTGGAGGCCCTGTCCCCACTAGTGTCTTTTAGCTCATGAGCTCCAGTGCTTTCTTCGTATTAAAAAAACAAAAACTATATTTATAAGTTTTAAAAAATTATGAAATAAAATTCTAGAAGTAGGTAATGTTGTGTCTCACAACGGTGCAAAATCTCAATTTGAAATGTTTATATCTTAAGCTACACAAAAATGACAGAGTGTAATTTTTTTGGAGATTTAAAACCACTATACTAAGATTTACAATTTTATTATTTTTGTATCGGTTAATATACAAAATATTTTAAATTGAGATTTTTGCAAGATTATGGGATACACCATTATCTTATTCTAGAATTTTGTTTTAAACTTGTAAATATAATTTTCAATTTTTGTAATACGCTGGGAGCACTTGAGCCTGGGAGCCAAAAATCTCCGCCGCCTATTTAGCCGTCTAGAAAAAATAATGCAAAAAAGACTTAGATTCCTAATTTTCCTATACAATGGTCCGCACATTATTTGCCAAGTCCAAACGGAAAATACAAAACACGTGTATATACGCTTCCTTTATACAAAAAACAAAATTTGAAGTGTTAAAAATTTAGAAAAAAATATTCACATATATATCTTTATATTTTATATGCTCATACACAATTTCATAAATACATACATTTTTATGGGCTATGTAAAAAGGACAAAAAACGCATCGTGAAAAGTCTAATTTCAATACCAAATTTTATCATTTTTACATTGGCTACATATAAAGTTGATTTTCTTAAAACCACTTCGTGGACATGTAGGACATGAAGATGTATACACAATATTTTTGTTTAATTTTTTTATATTATAGAATATGTTAAAAATATATTTCAAATAAAGAGATTAGGCAAAAGCTAATCTTACTAAATATAAGAATAGTCACGACTTTGTGTTACGATCCTGGAGTAGGGAAAAGGATGGTCATACTCCTTGCTTCTATTGCCCATGAAGTAGTGAAACGGATCTAGAGGATATATCATGGATGAAAAAGGAAGTTGGCATGCAGATGTAGAAGGGAGTTTGCGGCTGGAGGAGCCTGACACCCAGCATGTATGCGTGCCGCCGTCACTCAAAGAGAAGAGGGTAAAATGAAAATTTTAGGGTATGAAGTATATTTTTTAGCTTTTAACTTTCAGAAGGTCAACTGAATATGCGCCATTAATTCAAAACGGGATGAAATATTTTTTTTGGTAAACATTATTATCGGCCAAAGACGAAATGGGAGAATTTCATATGAAATGTTGTTCTAGCCCAAATGTAAATCCTTGGATAGCGCTTAGCCGTCAAACAAACCGAGTTCATCGCGATGTCGCTTATTGGGCCTACTTGTACTATCCTAAAGCTCTAGCAATTTCTTTTTCCTTATTTTTTGAGTTTTTTTATGTCTTCTCCTCGTGACACGACACTTATGTGTTTTGTGTCCTCTGTTTCTCCGCTGCCTACTCTTTGTATACAATTTAGTGCTACCTAGCATTTGTGCAGACGTTCTAAATTTATGGTGGACTTTCTTTTTTTTAAGTTTTTTTAGATGCCTTTTCCTTATGACATGTATGTGTTTTGTGCCTTCTATTTCCCCGATGCCTACTCTTTGTGTATATTTTGGTGGGACAGGGCTTGCCTGCGCCCTGCGCGTGTGACCATCGGTGCGCCGCGGGCGCGAGTCAGCCATCTAGCGGCTCTCCTTTTTTCTCGCTACTTGCTGCTTTCTTTTGCGGAATTAATCCCGAAATACGTCTGCTATACGTCGCTGCGTCTGCAGTATTTACATGTATAATGTCTTCTACAGCATATGAACGCTCGGACTGAAGCTAGCGCTTGCCATGGCTTGACAGCGGCCAGCAGCCCGACATCTGCTCCAAATGCATGACGCCATGACCTCCTCGATGGCGACAAGCTATCTCGATAGGGTAGTCGACGACGGCAGCGGTTCTCTCTCTGCAGAGCACTCAACATGCGCTACTCCTCATGGTCGGGTGTGCGCCTCTCCATTAATTGTGATCTCAATAGGAAGAACTCACCGGTCCGGCCCGATCATGAGGAAGATGCGTGAAGCTGGAGACCTTCAGCAGCTTCAAGGAAGCCACCATGGCCTCTGATCAGGTAGCCTCCTCCGCTTGTCGGTGCGGCTGGTCGAGCTGATCGTTTCTGTTGGCGGGGAGACGAAGGCCGAGCACAGACATGACGCCGGCGAGGGAGCCAATCTGGCGAGTTTAATTTCGGAAGGCGAGGTATTTGCGTTATTTTTCTGGCATTGCCTTTTTGGAGGAGAAGAAAAACAATTAAGTAGCGAGAAAAAAGGAGAGCCGCTGATGGCTGAGTACCGATGGTCGCACGCGCAGGGCACAGGCAAGCCCCGTCCATTTTGGTGCTATTTAGCATTTATGCAGGTGTTCTGGATTTATAGTGGATCGACATAGTGTTTCAGTAGGTATGTGTTGAGGCTGTGTTGTTGATGTGCACTTAGCATTAAAGTTCGTAGTCGGTGCTCCATGTGTTTGCATGAATTCGATTTATTGGATAATTTAATTGTGCTTCGTCTGTTGGCATGTAGCTTGGCAGCGTGGGCGTTTTGTTTCTTTCCTACATGTAGCTTGTAACATGAGGCCTTATTTTTTGGATTGAAGTTGTTTTTTTTTTGGAAAGGAAATGCGGTAGAGGAATCCCTTCTAGCGATTTTTTTTTGAAAATAAGAACCCAAATTCGTGTATGTGGAGACTTAAACCTGGGTGGCTGGGTTGTACATCCACTTCTCTAACCAAGTGAGCTAGGCTCACTTCTTTTTTGGATTGGAGTTGTGTGTTTGCTTGTTGTACTGGTTATAAATGTGTGCTTCTTTGATACGTTATTTTCCTCTATTTTTTTGCATGTGCGGTGTACTTTGGTGTACTTTGCTGATCGACGCATTGCTTTCCTCTCTAGCGGATCAGAAGCATTGCTTTGATATTTTTTTTTCTTTGCCACGTTGCCGCTCGATTTCTCCATATTTTGAGAAACATGTAAAAGATCTCTTGCCCACCACCACGTGTTTTCTTGATTTCTCCTTTTTCTCACCGTCCATTATTTCTCCCACCGGCCTGAGCTCTTCCATGCCGTACCCCTACACCTCTATCGGTGTTCCCCCAAACAAGCTCCCTGAGCTGTCCCAACCTAGGGCTTCCCAGCAGTGAGCTCCCCTTATTCAAGCACCTCCCTGTCCAACGGTTGTGGTGGAGGTTGGGTCATGCTCCATTGTCGCGGCCGCCGCCGTTTCATCCACAACAAAGCAGAGGAGAGGCAGAGGAGCCGGCAACATCCTCGGCGACACCAAGACGTTAGCTGCCGGAGGCGGACATCGTGGCGGAGTTCAGGTGTACCGCTGAGGAGGACAAGGCATGGTTGGATGTTGAGAGTTCATGGTATGGCCTCCGAGGGGCCTTCGTCAAGGGGACCCCATATCTTCCCTACTGTTCGGCATCGCAATGGACGTGCTAGCCGCTATGTTTCATGCGGCTAAGCGCAACGGCATTGTGGCTAACCTTGGCGCAGTTGGACTCATGCATCGAATGTCGATATACGCTGACAACATCGTGGTTTTCGCCAAGCCTGAGCGAGCCGAGCTTTTTGTGGTGCTAGGTGTGCTGGACTGTTTCGGTGAGGCGTCAGAGCTCAAAGTTAGTTTTGGTAAGAGCTCTGTGACCCCGATACAATGCCCGGAGGCAGCGCCGGGCATTGTGCGCGATACTCTACCATGCCAGGTTGCGATGAGGGTTGGCCTCGGCAATGTCCTCAGATGAAGGACTTCGGTTCGAGGGGAGAGGTGCATCAGATGAACTCAAAGGTAAGACAGTCAAACAAGTTGAATATGATTGTATTATCTAGATGAAGCTAGGGTTACAAGCTAGATCTCAATGTGTCTCCCTCCACCGGCTCCTCCTGGCCCCTTATATAGGTGGCCAGGCCTCAGTCCTTGTCGGGTATGATACTAAGTCATAGTGACAAGGGTATAGTTACTAGAGCCCATTAGTTGAGTACCCCTGAGGCCCAATAAGCTAGGCCCGATTGTAATGATAGTCGAATACGAGTTCTTACCGTATGTCGATATTGTAATCTGTATCGTACCCTACCCGATCCTCGAGACCTGACCACCTATATATAGGGGCCAGGAGGGGACGGTGTAGGGCAGATTGAAAGCAAGCCAGGTTGAACACCCAAGTTTACTTTCGATACACACCTATTTCGACTAACTTCACCTTCGAGTTCATCCGACGCCCTATCTCCCCGATCCTAAGTCCTTCATCTAGGACATTTGTCGAGTTAACCCCTCGTCAATTGGCGCCGACCGTGGGGACTCTGGGCGTCGGAATCATGAATTCGACGGCTTTTTCGCTTTTAGCCAACAGCAGATCAGAACTCGATGAAAATCAAGAGATGGAGCTGACAATTGGAAGTTTGAGCATCCTCATCGGGCCATCGGGTTTATCCCGCCTCTCGGATTCGACGAAACCAGATCAGTCGGCAGGCAAGCCTGAAACAGAGGAAACACTGGAGTCATCAGAAGGCTCTTCCAGTGAGGTAAACTCACCGGTCAGCTTAGAAAAAGCATCAATCGCAGAAGGCGGCAAAATTCAGGAAAATTTCGACTCAGAGGAAAAAGCGTATCAAACGCACAACAACGCAGAGGACCTCGCCGTACGAAGCAGCGGCGTCTCCAAAGTGCATCAGTTATGCGTCATTATCACCGAAGCAGAGGAGGAAAGTAACAGCGAAAGAAATAAAAACGTCGACAGGCAAGTCGACAAAGTAAAAGAACACAACAAAAAGGAAAAAGTCCACGTCTCGGCTAGCGAATGGAGAATGATCAAATCAGCTATCAGTAATGGTACAGAAGTACCCGAAGGATCGAGGAGAGAAGTTCTAATGGGATATCAATATGCATTATACCAGCACAGGAAAAAACTAAGGGAGGAAAGAGACATGGTGTTTCAAAACAACAACACTATATCAAGGGAGGAATACTGGGAAGACTATAGTGAAGATTCAGAATATAGTAGAGAAAGGCGCGGAGACCCAAAACACAACAGGGGGCGACAGCATACGGCAGAGAAGAAAGGTACTCAAGGAGCCCCACCCCGCAGCTAGAAGAGGAGGAAGGTGACCCGACACAAAAAACGCCAGAGGCAGCATTAGTAGCAGCACAAGCATATTTACTAGCTACAAGACCAGAACATGGAGACCCGCGAGAAGATATGCACCAAGCCGCGATACGAAGCCTCAGAATAGTAGAAGGTAAGATCAGGGAGCAAGGCCCAGAGACAAAGTCGACAAGCTACAAGGGAAATGGAAAGAAGAAGTTCAGATATAATCGCGCAGACAATGACTATAGCGAGTCATCAGAAGAGAAAAAGCGACAGAAAAGGAAGGAGGATGCAAGAAGTATAATAGCACAAGCTCGAGTAAATAAATCGCGACATGCTTGGAGGGAAAAAAATTACGAAGACGACGATAAAGATATGGGTGCGTTATGCTTTACCCGCAGGGTTTGCAAAACGCGGGTACCCAAAGGATTCAAACTACCACACGACCAGAATAAGTACGACGGGTCGCAAGAACCTACCTTATGGCTATCAGATTATCTACAGGCAGTGCAGATATTAGGAGGAACAAAGGCGACTGCAATGCAAAGTTTGCAGCTACACCTCACCGGCGCCGCACGGTCCTGGTTGAACACCCTACCCGATGAATCCATCGGAAACTGGGGGAACTTGAAAGTCAATTCACAAGAAATTTTCGTTCCACCTACAAGCGCCCAGCATCACTGGAAGAAGTTAAAGCATGTACGCAGAGGAAAGGCGAAATGCTACGTTCTTATATACAACACTGGAGTATAATTAAAAACTCAGCAGAGGACGTCTCTGACGAACGAGCAATAGACGCCTTTTCGAAAGGACTTCGTCGCTTAGATCTTGTGGAAGAAATAGAAAGAACAAGACCTACGACAGTAGCGAAGCTAATGGAACAAGCTAACAAATTCGCTGATGGAGAGGACGTGTATAACAACAAAAGAGGACGATCGCCAGAAGTCAACAGAACAAGTCGACAGAGGAGACGACACCGCAGCAGGGATAATCAAGGAAGGCGAAGTCAGGTAGCCGCGGGTTACATACTAGAAGAAGAGGAAGGGTATGAAAGTAGGAAGTTCCAGGCAAAAGGAGTAGAAAAAATCAAGATACTCTGGCCCTTCAGCCGAGGATATGCTATACGGACCTTGTCGAATCCACTATGCGTATCTCGACGGAAAAAGGGTCTCAAATCACCAGATGAAGGATTGCAGAACATTCTTAAGGTTGCAAAGCGCCATGGGCTCAAGTCAAGAAGGGAGGCAAGGAGAAAGACACAGAAGTCAAGGATATCAAATGCAAAGGCTAGTAAAGCACTTAGAGTCGAAAGTATACATATCAGCCATGATTCAACCGGTGCCCAAGTCAAAGAAAGAGCGAAAGAGCATATCCAGGCAAGTAAACCTAGCAATATCATCACCACCAGCTACCACAGAGTACCTACGATGGTCAGAGCAAACAGTCAAGTTCACTAGAGCAGACCACCCAAGGAAAGTTCCCAGGCCGGGCCACTCGCCTATGGTTCTAAAAGCGCAAATAGGAGGGTACGACATCGGAAGAGTGTTCATGGATGCAGGGAGCGTCATAAACCTAATATATACTAGAACACTAAAGGCAATGTGCATCTCGCCAACGAGTCTGAAGCCAACAGATTGCTCTTTCCACGGAATAGTACCAGGAGCAGCAAACTACCCTTTGGGAAGAATAGAACTCGATGTCTGCTTTGGCAGCAGCGAAAATTATAGAAGAGAGAAACTGGAGTTCGAAGTTATGGATTGGCCGTCACAATATCATGCAATCCTGGGGCGCCCAGCATTTGCAAAATTCATGGCAGTACCACACTACGCGTATCTCACGTTAAAAATTCCAGGGCCCAAAGGAACAATTACAGTACAAGGGAGCTTTGAAGTAGCCAACACATGCGACAGAGAATTCAACAAGATGGCGCAAACCTTTGGCATGACAGCAGGATATGAGAGGTTAAAAGGAGAAACAGATCACAATGTGCTACCCGACGTTGGACGATCCCTGCTAGATAAGGCTTTCGACACAACACAGGACTCAAAGAAAATTCAGGTCCACCCTACTGATCCAAACAAGACAACATCAATTGCGGTGAACTTGGATCCCGCATAGGAAGGCGCGCTCATCGAGTTCCTCCGTGAGCGCTGGGAAATCTTCGCCTGGTGTCCATCAGACATGCCAGGGGTTCCCAGGGAACTCGTCGAGCACGCACTAAATGTAGATCCCAAGGCAAAACCAGTCAAGCAACCATTGAGGCGATTTGATAAACCTAAAAGGAAGGCGATAGCGTCAGAATTGCACAGGCTAGAAAATGCCGGATTTATCAGAGAAATCAAAACTTCGAGTTGGGTATCGAACCCAGTCATAGTACCCAAGAAGAATACAGACGTACAAAGAGTGTGTGTCGACTACACATCTCTCAATAAGCATTGTCCAAAGGATCCCTTCCCTTTACCTCGCATCGATCAGATAATCGATTCCACAGCGGGATGTGCAAGGCTTTCATTTTTGGACGCATATTCTGGTTACAATCAGATCAAACTGAAGAAAGAGGACGAAGAAAAAACGGCCTTCATCATACTATACGGAGTATATTGCTACCAGGTAATGCCGTTCGGCCTAAAAAATGCAGGAGCAACTTATCAACGGATGATGCAAAATTGCCTCGGAAGCCAAGTAGGACGCAATGTCCAAGTCTACATTGATGATGTAGTCATCACAACAAGAGAAGAGAAATCTTTAATCAGCGACTTGGCAGAAACCTTCGACAATTTGAACAAGTACAAGCTTAAGCTGAACCCGACAAAATGTTCCTTCGGAGTATCAGCAGGGCAACTTTTGGGATTCTTGGTATCAGCACGAGGAATAGAGGCAAATCCAGAGAAGATTCAAGCAATTCTAACAATAGGGAAACCCACGAAACTCCACGACGTACAGAAATTGGCAGGACGCGTCGCGGCACTAAGTCGCTTCGTTGCTCGACTAGGGGAGAAGGCGCTTCCTTTTTACGCACTTATGAAGAAGTCAGACGATAAATTTGAATGGACAGAAGAAGCAGACGCAGCGTTTGCACAATTGAAAAAAGTGCTTTCCACGCCACCAGTGTTGGTCGCACCAAAAGAAAAAGAGCCACTGCTGTTGTACATCGCCGCAACCTATCAGGTGGTGAGTACAGTTCTAGTAGTCGAAAGAAGCGAGGAAGGAAAAGCCCATGGCGTCCAGAGGCCGGTATATTTCATCAGTGAAGTGCTATCTCCAACCAAACAGAGGTACCCGCATTATCAGAAGTTGACATACAGTGTCTTTACAACTGCACGTAAACTACGACAGTATTTTGCGGTGCACCCAATTATAGTGGTCAATGAAGCGCCACTATCGAACATATTGAACAACCCTCTAGCGACGGGACGTGTCTCTTTGTGGGGAATCGAGTTATCTCCCATGGACATCACGTATGAAAAAAGGAAGGCGATCAAGTCGCAAGTCTTGCCAGACTTTACAGCAGAGTGGCTCGAGCTGCAAAGCACGGGACCACCAGATTTATCGAGTACTTGGACAATGTACTTCGACGGTTCTAAGCGAGTCCAAGGCGCAGGCGCAGGAGTAGTGTTGATATCACCTCATGGCGACAAATTAAAATACGTCTTAAGGATGAGCTTTCCGCAGGCTTCTAACAATGAAGCGGAGTACGAGGCTTTGTTGCACGGAATAAAGATGGCCAAAGCTTGTGGAGCAACTCGCCTAAAAATATTTGGAGATTCCAACCTTGTTGTTCAGCAAGTTATGAACAGATGTGACACAATCAATGACAACATGATGGCCTACAAGAATTTGTACCATTATCTAGAAGGAACGTTCGATGGATGCGAAGTCTCGCACATAAGCAGGAACAGCAATGAAGAAGCCGACACTTTAGCAAATATCGGGTCACAGTGCTTACCTGTGCCATCCGGAGTATTTTGGGAGGAAATAGTGGAAAGATCAATAAAAAGTGCCAAAAGTTCGACTACCACAGCAGGCTCGGGGGCTGCGACAGAGCCAGAGGAGGTCATGATGATAGAAGAAACATGGATGCAGCCATATCTTGCATACATGATAAATAAAAAACTATCAGAAGATGCAGTAGAGGCCAAGAGGATAACTCGAAGATCGAAAGCGTTTGTCGTCTTGGAGGGGAAATTATACAAGAAAAGTATCACCGACGTTTTACAGCGTTGTGTAACGCCCCAGGAAGGGCAAGCAATATTGAAAGACATACACGGCGGAGTATGCGGCCATCACGCTAGCAGCAGAGCAATAGCGGCAAAAGCTTTCCGAGCGGGATTCTATTGGCTAACAGCTATCGAGGACGCAAAAGATATAGTTCGAAAGTGTGAAGCATGTCAAAAGTTTGCATCCAGACCGCATGCACCAGCAGCGGAGCTACAAACAATACCATTATCTTGGCCCTTCGCACAATGGGGCCTTGACATGGTGGGAAAGTTGCACAAATCTTGGCCAGGAGGGCATGTCTACATGCTAGTGGCAGTCGATAAATTCACCAAGTGGGTGGAAGCGGCCCCAGTAACAACTCAAGATTCTACAGCAGCAATCAGCTTCATCAAGTCAATAGTTTTTCGTTTTGGTGTACCACACAGCATCATCACAGACAACGGGACAAATTTTACTTCAAAAGAATTCAAAAGTTACTGCGAAGGATTGGGGATCAAGCTCAAATTCGCATCTGTGGCGCACCCAAAGACGAACGGGCAAGTCGAAAAAGCCAATGGCCTGATATGTAGTGGGATAAAAAAGAGGCTCTTAGCACCTCTCGAGAAAGCCAAGAGCGCTTGGGTAGAAGAATTGCCCTCCGTTCTTTGGAGCCTACGAACTACGCCCAATGCAGCAACTCAAGAAACTCCTTTTTTCTTGGTCCATGGCGCAGAAGCCGTGCTTCCAGTCGAAGTTACACACGAGGCTCCAAGAGTGATAGTGTATGACGAGGCGACGTCGACAGAAGCATTGCAAGACGATGTCGATGCGCTAGATGAAGCGAGAGATAAAGCATTAGAAAGGGCTACGCAGTATCAACAAAGCCTATGAAACTACCATAGTAGTCGAGTTCGTCCGCGGTCCTTCGTAGTGGGAGACCTAGTTTTGCGACTCAGGCAAGACAGTCACGGCAAATTGGAGTCCCCTTGGGTGGGACCTTACATCGTCACCGAAGTAATACCAGGAGGAGCATATCGACTACAAGACAAGAAGACATGGAAGGACGAGAGCAACCCGTGGAATGCAGAACAGCTACGACGTTTTTACGTGTAGACTAAATATAGTGGTATCAATAAATTCGAGTTAGCCTTCTGAACCCAGAATATGAGGCCACAGGTCGGGTTCTTTGGGTTAAACTCGACAAAATTGTACAATTATTTATTACTTCTCCGCTCGGGGGCTTCAACCCTTGGGTCGTACGAAAAGAATTATTGTGACAAGTCGGAGGTTTTCTTTCATTATAAGGTTGTTTAGACAACCCGATAAATACTGAGAGAACTTGGTTCATAAAAAGAACCCGATATTTTTTGGGTCGCAAAGAACCCGATATATGGAAAGCATACCTCAGAACATGACTTGTTCTCATGGTACTAGCAAAAGACATTGACACAAAAGTACGAATATGTATTACAAATATCATTGCAGGAAAGACATTATCAAATGAAATTACATGGATAGCAGATCCTAATGGAACTAGACTACAGCTTCATATTTCTTCTGGCACTGGGTGCCATCGTAGATCTTCACGTCAAACTTCGACGTCCCGACGTGGAAGTCGAAGGCCATGAAGAAGCCTTGATGGATGTCGTGGTCTTCTGCAAATTGCGGCCAGCCGCCCCTCAAGTACTGCTCGCCATTGCCATCATACCACACCTCCACCTCGTACGGGATACCACTGCCAGACTGCTCGCGGAGAACAGCCTCTCGCAGTTCGCGCCCGTCCATAAACTTGGTGAAATTCAGCGGCAAGCGCTGAATCTCGCGGCACTGCGCCATGGCAATGCAGAAGAAGGAGAAGACTTGAGGAGGAGCAGCAGGAGCGACAGGAGCAGCAGGAGGAGGAGCAGCAGGACCCGGAGCGGCGCCAGTCACCTTGGGCTTGTTTTTGCTACCAGGAGGGCGGCCGGGACGACGCTTAGCTGGAGCGTCCGATGAAGTTCCGGCGGCGGCCAGAGTGATGTTGCTCCTGTTCTTGCTGCCACGAGGGCGACCCCGACTTCGTGGCGCCACCGCGGAGCCAAGGTTCAGACGAGAACCTTCGGCATCTGCCATGAGAACAAGGGAAGAACTTCGGAAAACCCTAGATGGAGAGAGAAGATGATGCGGCGGAGGAAGAATGTGATTAGGGTTTTTACCTATACCAGATGGTGCTTTATTTATAAGCACGTATTATTGGGCCCCCGTGCGACAGCACAGCCCATAAACATATTTTTCAGCAGGAGTTAAATTCTGCACACAGCAGACGATAATATCAAAGAAGAAAAACAAGAAAAGGAGACTATGGTTGCACGATATGAAAACCTCGACTGGGACTCGGGGGCTCGCCAAATAGTAAGATGTCCACAGAAGAAAGAAGAGCTGAACTTTGAGCCTATGCTTGACTACAAGTCGCCAAACATAGCCTCGGGGGCTACTCCTATCGGGAGCGCTGAGCGCGCACCCGATAGATAATCAATATTGGAGATGCAGAAGGATAAGCATACAAACCTCGACTACGTAGTCAACAAAATGAAGAGAGATTACTCCCATCGGGAGCGAAGAAGATCCATTTAAAATCCGAAATTCTTTGGTTTTATCAGTCAAAAATTTGGCTGCAAATATGAGATTCTCGAGTTACGTTATCGCAACGAAACTCGAATGTCGTGATTTATCACGAAGGTAAGACCCCGGGATCCATCCTGTGTGGCCTGGTATACGCACATGGATGCGCTCTGCTGGTATGTATCTGTGTCTACGACGCGAAGAAAATCCTGGTGGACGCACTGGGTACCTTGAGAATCACTGGGATTCATTCTTTGTAAGACCTAAATGCGGCAAAAGAGTGGGTTTGACCGGTATCCCGAATTCAAGTCCAAGGGGATTGAATTTGAAGTAGGTGACAAGTATCTGTCCCGGCAGTTAACTGACCTCTTGATCCGTCAGAGTTGTCAGGCTTGTTCATCAAACCCCCTTGCGAAAAAATGTCATGAAAATAAGTCGAAAAGATCAAGTCGAAGATTTGAAGATGTGAAGAAGTCGAAGAATTAATCAAGTCGAAGATTTGAAGATTAGAGATTCAACCTGAATCTGCAATTCTGGTAGAATCTCAGGGGCTACTGACAAGGGTATAGTTACTAGAGCCCATTAGTTGAGTACCCCTGAGGCCCAATAAGCTAGGCCCGATTGTAATGATAGTCGAATACGAGTTCTTACCGTATGTCGATATTGTAATCTGTATCGTACCCTACCCGATCCTCGAGACCTGGCCACCTATATATAGGGGCCAGGAGGGGACGGTGTAGGGCAGATTGAAAGCAAGCCAGGTTGAACATCCAAGTTTACTTTTGATACACACCTATTTCGACTAACTTCACCTTCGAGTTCATCCAACGCCCTATCTCCCCGATCCTAAGTCCTTCATCTAGGACATTTGTCAAGTTAACCCCTCATCACATAGCCTATGTCGGTTTACAATATAGTTTGCAAACTTGACTCATCCTTCTATCGGCTCTTTTCTTAGGCCGTAAGCTTCATGGGCTTTACCTGAATATAAATCAGGGGTACCAATGCCATGGGCCCTAGCAGGCATACCCATGTCAGGTAGTGTCCTTCCCCAGCACGTATCTGGGCCTACCGCTATCTATTTAGAAGCTTTGAAAGTCGGACATGTAGCCAGTCCTTGATAAGCTCGCGACAAGCTCTCGCTCTAGAAGGCAATGCTAATGACAAGAGAGGGCCACATGATTTACGTTCAGGCTGTGATGACTGCTTCGGTAATTTATCATCTAATGGCGCTAGACCTTGATCCGTGGTTCTTGCAAGAAGTGGATAAACTAAGGTGTGGCTTCCTTTTGGCCCCGGGTGGAGAGGCCAATGGCAGATGCTGCGCCCGTGGCCTAGAACTTGGTATGTTAGACTAAAGCCCTCGGTGGATTAGGGTTCCACAACCTGCGCTACCTCAACATGGCCTTGCGCACGAGGTGGGTGTGGCTGCAGAGAACGGATCAAGCAAAGCCTTGGAGCGGCCTTGACCTGGAGGTGGGTGACGCTTCCCGTGATCTCTTCAACGCATCGGTGTCGATCACCATTGGATCGGGTGCATCCACACTGTTCTGGGAAGATCCGTGGATTAAAGCGAGTTCACAGTGGACAACATCGCTCCCTATTGATGAAGCACATCAGGCCGGCAGCTAGACGGGCACGCACTGTGGCTAAGAGTTCGCTCAATCATAGTTGGGAGCGTGATATCCGCGGTGAGCTTTTAGTGGAGGCGATCAGGGGCTTCCTCAACCTGTGGGGCGCGATTCATGCAGTGCCTCGGGCTGGCAGCGCAGAGGATTCCTTCCGTTGGAAGTGGACTACGAATGGCTCGTACTCCTCTAAATCTGCCTATCTCACTCTCTTCCACGGGACCACGGCCCTGCTCGGAGTGGCAAACCTGTGGCACTCTTTCTTCTCCCTCAAGTTCAAGCTGCATGCATGGCTTGCTCTACATCGGTGGTGCTAGACAGCTGACCGATGGCGTAAGCGGGGACTGCCGACGCACATTTTGTTCCCTTTGTGCGTCATGACCAAGGAAACGCTCGATCGCATCACTCGCCGGTGTCCATTCACGTTCGCCATTTGGACGAGGGTCGTGGCGCGCCTCCGACTTCCCAGCATTGTGCCTTTGGAGAATGCTGAGATCGGAGAGTGGTGGCCGGCGGCGGTCGAACGCTTCTCGGCGACAGAAAGGAAAACGGTGAATTCCTCCATCACAATAGTCACACAGACTCTCTGGCTAGAGCGGAATGCGCGAGTCTTCGAACGTTCCCCGACCACAGCACAGAGCACCCTTCGGTTGCTGCTGGAGGATTGGGGTGTTTGGCTAAGTTGTAGATGTGGGTTCATGAGGGGGGTCACGTAGTGCGGACTTGTGGCTTGTAGGACATGCACCCAAAGCGGTGCCGTCGATGGGGTGTTCTCTTCTTATTGCTTCGGCATTGTACTCGGCCATCGGCCTTTCTCGGTTGCTTAATATAATGACACGCGGATCTCCTATGGGTTCTAAAAAAAAATCAGTAATAATTAGGGTCTTTTAGTCAGAAGAGGGGTACGTCCTCTAACATGTACGTGGTCTCTGCTGTTATTCAAGGAAGCATCTTGCATGTTTACGCCACTTTCTGCCATGGTTAAGTGTGAATCCCTACACGTTGAAGTTTTGCGTACAGGGGCGAAGCTCCCAACAGGGAAAGGTAGGGCAGCCGCTCTATCTTAATTTTTGGATAAACATTTCAGCTGCGTATGTTTTTCCTAAATAATTTGAGTGGTTATATGTTAAAAGCAGACTTCATATGAGAAAGTTATGCGTGTTTTAGTAAACAGTACGCACAAACAATTTTGAACTGAAAACAAAGACCATGTCTATTCTAATAGAAAACTAACATATAATTGAAGACTTTACACATTATCAAGATTTTGAAGACTTTAGATATTGTCTTGATATTTGAGAGGCACATCCTTACGGTTTATTAGCTGCGTCGTAGAGTATTTATAGGTGAATGGTATACATATAAGGCTCTACTTAGTGTAAATTACAAAATGGTGGGTGATCATCATGGCTTGGTTTTACTTCAATATAGCTCCACCTCTAGATGGCTTCTTGATGACTTGATTATATATATTCATAAGTCTTTAACGATGAATGAAGATTTTCAAAAAAGGAAGAGCTTTGGCATTGCCTAGAACTTATCTCTACATCATTAAGGCATCGTTTGGATGTTCAATTTGAGACAAGGTATTGGATATTCGGGAGTGTCCAGCCCCGAATACCATGTTTCTATGTGTTTGGCGGGTCAGGGTATTCGGGCTACGTTTCTGACTCGATATCGAGGCAGCGAACCGAAAGGCAAAAAAACGCTCAGGTAATGTCGAGGGGTTACCCTGGAGATTGGGTATGTATTCGCGACTTCGTTCGCTGCGCAGTCCTCGCTAATAAACCCTCTCGATCTCCTCTCGCGCATGAGGGGTTGCGATTGGCAGCGGCGGCGCAGGTACCCGATCTCCGATCTCCCGATCTCCCGTCGTCCCGCCCTCTTGCCCCTCCAGCCCTCCTTCTCAGCTCTCATGGTTTCTCAAGTATCTGTGACTCCATCTTGCCAGCCCCTCATGGTTTCTCTGCAGGTATCGAGTTTGGCACGCACGTCCCGAGCTCCGGCGGACGTCGTCCGTTGAAGGTATGTTGCCATGCGCAGGATCCCGCTTCCCTTCCCCATGATCTTGTTGTTCTAATTTACGTTGCTTAGCCATGAAGATGTACGTGCATGTGCTAGTCTATAGGGTGTCCTGTATTCACACTAGCTGAGATGGCACGGGAGTGAGGACCAGCCATTAAAGTCAAGAATGTAGGCTGCCCCTAATTCAAGCACCAGAAGCATGTCAGGGATTAGTCAGGGAATAAGTCGGCTAGAAGTAGTAGAGCTGATCTATGCAGCTTAGAGTAGTATAAATAGGACCTCTCTTGTATCAGTTTGTCACACCGAAGTAGTTCCAGAATAAGAGCAAGAAAACGCAGCTAGCTATCAGCTGCACAAAACTACTCAAGTCTCTATTATCAGTTTGAGTTTCAGTGTGTGTCCTAGTGCTAAGGCGTGGCTAGCGTCATGGTTTCTCGTCTGTTCCATCAATCTGCAAGGTAGTAATATGGTTTTACATATCCTGTTGTTGGTGCAATGGGTGTGAGTGTGTGCTTGATTGACATGCATCGATTGAATATTCTCTGTAATAATTATGGTGTCAATTTTCAAAATATTGTTAGTATAAGTTTCATGCCATGCTAAAAAAATTGATGTACATTGTAGTTGCAAAATGGCAGACGAGTTAAGCATGGTTTCTTACATAACCGAAGAAAACAAAAGAAGAAAGAGGAGAAGGATTATGTTGGCTTGATTTATATCAGCATGAGACTACATATGAGACTATGTGTGCTTCATCACGTATGAGACTATGTATCGTTTGAGACTACGTATGAGATTATGTTTGATTCATTCCACGTATGGCACTATGTATGAGACTATATTTTATATTATGTTGTCAAACTATTCGAGAATATTATTGGTGGTATGTATTGTTCTCAATATTATTTGCGATTTATTGCGAGTATAAAATATTATAGCCGCTATGTATATTTTATACAGTACACACGTATAATGAAGACAGTTTGTAGGACTGCAATTCATCACTTTTACCATCTAAACAGCAGTTGGCATTCAACTTTAATATCTTGTTTGGGTTCCGAATATCTAACACACCCAAACAGAAATATTGTCATTCCGTATCAATATCAATACCCTGGGTATTGGATATTCAGCTCAATATAATACCTAGCCTCCCAATGCAAACATCCAAACAAAGCATAAAGGTCATTAGTGGTATTTTCTAGGTTTTACATATATTAAAATAAGTTTCAATTTTTATTATATTAAGTGATTGTGTTAGAATCATATATGGCACTAATGTCTTCAAACTATTTTGGTCTTTACATTTTAGAGTTCGCCCTACCTCAGATTCTTTTCGTTCTTCGCCACTGTTTGTGTAAGTTGTTGGTCTTTTGCTCATAGGAATCCAAAAACTGGAGTATGTCAAAGTTACTTAGGTACTATGATCAAATTCCTTGCCACAAACAAATTGAAATGACAGACCGTTGATCTGACTGACATGATTGTCGAAGTCTTCTATTTTACTTTTTTTATTGTAGTCACTAAATAGCCAATAATGCCAGAAGCACGCATCATGATGTAGGGATAAAATATTGATTTTTTCTCTCTCTAGACACCATTTGTGGAATTTGCAATAACTATCGAGATGAAAACTGTAATCATAGAACTTTATACATGCTTAAGTTTTCATGACAGTACGTGCAATCTATACCTAATAATAGAAGCAATTTCCCTCTTCGTCCGTTTTCGTTGAACACTTTTTATTTTGATTTTGCCCCTGTAGTTCAAAGAAATTACAACAATTGCCACTACTTATATAGAAAAAAGGTTCAGGGGCTTTAAATAAAAAGAATAGACTGTGCAGTCCCCGACCCTCCCATCGTTCTCGCTCGACAGCACCGCCGGTTCGGCCACGTAACTTTGACGCTGGCGGCCCATTCCTTGCCTGCAGCTCTGCGGCCACCCCGTCTCCAATACCCTGTCTCGAGCTCGCCAGATCAGCCACTCCCTTGCCTACCTCGTGCTCAATCGGCCTCTCCCTCACCATGAGAGCCAGCGATCCGGAGACTGCCGGGGGCGGCTCACCAGCGGTGGAGATGCGGATGACGTGGGGAAGGGGTGCCTGGCCTCGATGGATTCACCCGCCATAGCGCATAGGGGCTTGGGGGATGTCAACGAGGGAGAGTGAGAGGGGCATCGGGGTGAGGAGAGAAATAGTGGGCGGTGGCATTGGGAGGATACGGAGCGAACTACGATTCTCGTCTGCGTGCGGCTCTCTGGTTTACTAGATCGTTTACTTCTCTATATGTAATGCCATCGGACAATAGTGGATGTGTCAGAACTATAGACATGAAATGCCACCACCGTTCAATAGTGGCCGTGTCGGGTGGGGCGCAAATTGCATCCTTGAAGGGCTGACACGGGTCAATAGTGGTAGCGAAAGATACGGACGCATGCGACCTTCAAGGCAGTTGATACGTCCATTTTGCATCACTATTTTATATCATAATTTACTGTTATTCATTGATATATTTCATATTTAGAGGTGATACTTATGTTGTTTCCTCTGCTTTTACATGTTTGATGATTGTTGGAGAACTTGCTGCCGGAGCCAGAATTCTGTTGGAAAAGGGACCGTCGAGACACCATATTTCTGAAGATCAGCAATTCCAGAAAAATACCCAGAAATTCATATTTTACCAGAAGACGGAAGTAGCCAGAAGGAGAGAGCGAGAGGAGCAGCAGGGGGCCCACACCACCAGGTGGCGCGGGCCAGCCCCTGGCTGCGCCACACAGTGGTGTGGCCACCCTGGCCCACTTCTGCCATCGCCCCTCGCGTATATTGTTGTTCCCAAAAACCTAAGACAGGGGGATCGGAGATAGACTCCGCCGCCTCTGCGGGGCGGAAAACACAGAGAGAGAGAAAGCTCTACGGCAGATAGAAATCTGTCGGGAAAATTCCTTCCCGGAGAGAGCAGATCGTCGCCATCGTCATCGCCATCGAGCCGGACTTCATCGGGATCATCATCATCATCACCATCACCAGCACCTTCATCACCACCATCACCATGCCATCCCGCTATAACATCTTGGGTTGAATCTTGTCCAATTCTTAGGGGAAACTTTCTCGGTGTTGATTACTCTTATAGTTGATGCTATTGAGTAGAACCGTTGAATTAAGGTTTATGTTCAGATTGTTATTTACCACTATTTCACCTCGGAACTCGTTTCCATCCCAGTTTCCTCCTGTGACTTCGTTTTGATGTTTAATTTTCGCCTATATAACCCCCCGGATTACCCGAGGTCTGTATATTGTGTTCTCGTCGTGTTTCTGTTTTGAGTTGTTTCTGTTAGGAGTTGTTCTCAGTTTTAGATGCATCATGGCCTCCGCAAGCAACGACAAGGAGAAGACGTATTCGGAAGATGATCACCAAGACCCCAAGCTGAAGGAGGAGGTCGAGAGTGAAGCCGAGGAAGAAGAAATAGAAGAAGAACATCGTTCGTGCACTTGCTTTGTCGTCGCAAGTATTGGAGTGGTGACGAACCCTAGCAAGTTCAACATGAGCGCGTGGATAAGCACTGGAGGGGGTGTTCCTCACCACACTTTAGCTCCACGGACATCTTCTTCAGGCAACAACCCCTTCCATACTCTAATACATGAGCATCAATTCCAATAGCTGCCTAGATCAAGATTGCCTTCTAGATAGGATATAGATCATTCTAACAGTGCAAGGAAAGAAAGCTCTCTAAGTGTGAAGAAGGATGGGGAAATAATTCCAAGAGCTGGGATTCTCCGCCCGACATCTTCATGAGCCGTATTAAGCACAATTCGGAGATGATTCGTAATCTCACCTACAAGATTGATGAGTTGAAGGATCTGATTGAAAAGCTTATTAAAGACTCACCACCACCGCTGCCGAAAGAGTAATTCGTCATTGGTATAGGCATCCCCTTGGTTTGTTCCAAGCTTGGGGGAGTGCCGCGGTATCACATCATTACCTTTTACCCATTTACTTTTCAAGTAGAGTCATATCATGAATAGAGAAGTTATCTTATAGAATAGTTTACAATGTGGAAGTATCCTCCTTTAGTTGGTTATCTATGTATCCTTTGGTGTGAGTTGCCATTATGAAATATTAATGAGAAGTTTTATCATTTACTTTCCGTACACTTTATTTTAGTTTGCAATGTTTTCTTATATGATTAGTCTTGTTGATTAGTATTGGTATCACTTTGGGAGCATGAGTAAATCTAGTTGGTTTTAGCAAACTTAGCTTTGGTCAGTAGCAACAATACCTTGAGGCTTGAGTAGAAAAGAGGGAAATACTCGTAGATACATCATTTCAGCTTTCCTTCATGATTGGCTCATAAGCATTAGTATTCTCAAGCTAAAATCGTTTGTACTTTCAAGGAAGTTTGCATGATTGTTTTCTATCACATATATGTTTGTTTGTTTCATGCAATTCTTATGCTTGCTACCCAGCCTTGCTAGCCAAAAACCTGTACTGAGAGGGAATACTTCTCATGCATCCAATCCCCAAAAACCAAGTTACTTCTAAAGAGTCCACTATAAATTCCTATGCATGGTATTTCAAGCCATTCCAAGTAAATTTTCATGTGCTACCTTTCAAAAACCTTCAAATACTTCTCATTTTGTGACACTGTTTTTAGCTCATGAGGACGTGGTGGTTGAGTTTGTTATCTTCCATACTAAATTGAGTACCCCTCGACTTGCATGCTTCATCTGCTCCCACTAATTTTGTAAGGGAGCTGGTCAGACCATTGTAATCTAAAAAAAAGAAAAAGGCACTCCTGGTATGTGAAAGTTGGTGGGCACCCGATGGAATTGGTTAGCCATGGTTTGAGAAAGGAAAAGTGGGGAGAAGTGCCAAGCTATAAAAGAGCACAATCGTGCTAATTAATCAACATCTCGAAACCGCTCTCACTTGTTTAGTATGGAAGATGGCAAGAACTCCGTTGCTAGTTGTTGACAAAGACAACCACCTCTCAAAACAAACTTTTATCTCTGTTTTACAAATGAAAAGCTCTAGCACATGTTAATCCCTGCTTCCCTCTGCGAAGGGCCTATCTTTTACTTTTATGTTGAGTCAACCTATTCCCCTCTATCTCAAGCAAGCATTTGAGTTGTTATGTTTCATTCATCCATATGTTGATTTGTTCGATCATGTTTACTATCTTCCTTTGTTTAGTACGATGCTTTTATCTAAAAGAATATATCTTTGAAAGCTTCCTATGATTGTAAAGAAATTGTTATGGTTGAGCATGTGATTTTTGCTTTGTAAGCTCTGATATAAAAGGCTCCAATCAAAATATAAGTACATTTTGTTCATTGTTCTCTGACCAAGAACAAAGGTTTGCCATCACCAATCATGATTTACCTTGTGCATCTTTATTTTGATTCCCTTTGCTTATTGCAAGTCTAGTTATATGAAGGGAAGTTGCTATCTACTATGATTTGTGCCTTGGTAAGTGTGATGCTTCTTGTCCGTATTTTGTTTATCAACACTTCACTCTATAAACCTGTGGCCATACTTACCGAGTTCAGTTTTTGCTTGGGGACAAGCGAGGTCTAAGCTTGGGGGGTTGATTCGTCCATTTTGCATCACTATTTTATATCATAATTTACTGTTATTCATTGATATATTTCATATTTAGAGGTGATACTTATGTTGTTTCTCTGCTTTTACATGTTTGATGATTATTAGAGAACTTGCTGCCGGAGTCAGGATTCTGCTGGAAAAGGGACCGTCAAGACACCATATTTCTGAAGATCAGCAATTCCAGAAAAATACCCAGAAATTTATATTTTACCAGAAAACGGAAGTAGCCAGAAGGAGAGAGCGAGAGAAGCAGCAGGGGGCCCACACCACCAGGTGGCACGGGCTAGCCCCTGGCCACGCCACCTAGTGGCGTGGCCACCCTGGCCCACTTCTGCCATCGCCCCCTCGCGTATATTGTCATCCCCAAAAACCTAAGATAGGGGGGATCAGAGATAGACTCCATCGCCTTTGCGGGGCGAAAAACACAGAGAGAGAGAAAGCTCTCTAGCAGGCAAAAATCTGTCGGGGAAATTCCTTCCCGAAGAGGGGAGATCATCGCCATCGTCATCGCTATCGAGCTGGACTTCATCGGGATCATCATCATCATCACCATCACCAGCACCTTCATCACCACCATCACCACGTCATCCCGCTATAACATCTTGGGTTGAATCTTGTCCAATTCTTAGGGGAAATTTTCCCGGTGTTGATTACTCTTGTAGTTGATGCTATTGAGTGGAACCGTTGAATTAATGTTTATATTCAGATTGTTATTTACCATTATTTCACCTCTGGTCATGATCCATATGATGTCTTGTGAGTAGTTCATTTAGTTCTTGAGGACATGGGAGATGTCGAGATGTTAGTAGTGAAACTATGTTGAGTAATATTTAATGGTTTGATATTTATATGTTGTGGTGCTATTTCGCTAGTGGTGTCATGTGAACATCGACTACATGATACTTCACCTTTTTGGGCCTAGCGGAATGCATTGTATTTGACTACTAATTATGGGGCTGCCGGAGCGACAGAAACCTAAACCCCCGTTAGAAAACCATTGCACCAGGGAGTGTAGGATCTCAGAGTTTAAGGTTGTGGTCAGATTTATCTTAATTACTTTCTTGTAGTTGCGGATGCTTGCAAGGGGTATAATCACAAGTGTGTATTAGTCCAAGTTGGGGTAATGCACTAGCATAGGTTCACCCCCATAACACTTATCAAACCAATGAAGATTACTTAGCTGCATGAAGCAAAAGCACTCGACAGAAACTCCCGTGTGTCCTTAGGAACGTTTCCAAGGATACGTCATGGACAGACGTATCGGTTTCAAGAAGAAGGGCCAAGAGGCCGAATTACAGCGCCGTCGACACAGGTCGTCCGTCCATGCCACCACATGAAGGCGCCCAAGGTCATCTTGGCAAGACGAGGCCGCGCCGAGACGCTCGACCCATGCCGCCGAGCCCAGGACAGCGGAGGCCGTGCTCTTGTTGCAGGCGTGTGCGGGGACGCCGGTGATCTCCAAGTGCGCTCGGTAGCGGGCGTCGAGACGCACCGCCTGCAGCTATTGGTTCCACGGTGAGAAGCGGAGGGAGAAGCCCCGACCATCCACAACTCCCGCCGCCGCCACCTCGTCTCGGACGCGTCGGCTACCACACTTGATGAGAAAATCCGACGGCCAGTGATGGTGAATGGTGAAGTTGTCTGCTGCCAACGGAACCTGCGCCGAAATTGCGCCGCCGGCCTCCGACAAGGAGACACGCGCTCTCTGGCTGGAGACGAAGGCCACCAGCCCCCAGCGCAGGCCAGACTCAGCTGCGTCGATTTCAGCTGACCTGGGGAGGAAGACGCGCTCCACGCGCAGCCCAGCAGCATCGGTCTCCTGAGGTGGTGACGGAGCGAAGCGTGCAGGAGGCCGGCGCGGCGAGCGGGAGCGAGAACGCGAGCGAGAACGCGAGCGAGAGCGCGAGCCCGAACGTGCGCGGCCAGGGGCGTGCCGCTGAGCTTCCGGCAAGGCCGGCCACACCTCGGAGCGGCCATCGCGCCGATGAGCATCGCCTCCACCTGCCTGACGGACGAGCGGCCTAGAGCCCACCGAACTGGGCGGGGCGGGCGGGGAGCGCGGGGGCGGAGAAGGCAGCCGCGCGCCAAGGCGACGTCTTGCCGGCACCCGATACAGGCCAGCAGGACCAGCGTGCTGGAGCGGCGCGTCCACGGCCGGCAACGACGGCTCAAGCAGGCCGAGACGCGCGTGAACACCACCGCGCCGCTCAGGAGTAGCATGCCTCTACGCATCCACGCTGGAGTCGCGCCGCCCACGCGCATCCGCAACCACCGCAAGCCCGCGGCGACCACGAGCCGACGCGGCCAGCTCAGCTCCACGCAGCTCCCGCCGCGGCTGCCCATCAACCACCGACGGTGCGGCTCCACGCGGCTGCCGCCGCTGCTGACCACCTCCCGCCGGCGCCCACCCTCCGGGGCAGTCACGGGCATGATGCCCGCTCTTGCGACACCGCAGGCATGCCGTCTCCCGCGTACAGTTCCTCGAGATGTGGTCCGCCGGCAGGAGATAGTTGAAGCAGAGCCCCGCGAGGTCCTGGGGTAGGTCATCCCGGATCAGCAGCACCGGCCTCTCCTCCGGCCTACCACGGCCACGCTTTCGGCCACCAACATGAGTCCACGGGCGGGCGCCGCCCGCAGGAGGTGCCGCGCCATCCACGCCATCAGGGCCATCCACACGCGGGGGAACCGCACCGCTCAGCCCCCCTGCCGGAGCACCACCAGCGAAGGCATCCACACTACCCGCACCAGCCGCAAGCTGGGCGAGGGCCGCCGACCACGGACGCGCGCCGGCGCCACCTTGAACCACCGGGGACGGAGAGGGTGCAGCCACCGAAGGGGGGGAGGGAGGGGTTCCACTGCGAAGGACCTCACAGTAGGAGCGAGGTGACACGTCCTCCTCGTCGTCGGAGTAGTCCGCCCATCTCCGGGGAGAGGAAGAGGCGGAAGGGGTAGAGACGGGCATGGTGGGCCCCGGCGTCGGAGTAACGGCCGGCGCGGGGCTGGAGGGCGCCGCCATCAGCGCGGCGGCGGCGGGGGAGCGGGAGGGAGACCTACCCTACCTACCCTTCTCTCCTCAAGGTCTGTCACCTATACTCTGATCGAGTCTCAGGTATTGAGTTTTCCCCTCAGGAACGTTTGGTAATCGTAAGTTACACAACTGGCTTGTCCTTTGCTCTAGAAAGGATTGGGCCACTTGCAGCAATTATTATTATTGTCTTTTATTTACTCATACTTTATTTATCTGCATTACCAAATACTCCTGAAAACCCATTTGCTAGTATTTATAGTGAATCCTTGATCAAAACTGCTTGTCAACACCTTCTGCTCCTCGTTGGGTTCGACACTCTTATTTATTGAAAGTACTACGATACACCCCCTATACTTGTGGGTCATCAGCAGTCGTCGACCGTCGCTTGTGTATCAAGGAATCCACCGGCCGTCGCTTGGGTTGTGCGAGGTAGAGGAATTAAAATCAACCCGTAGCAACACATTTGGTGGCATGGTTTTCGTTCCCGTTGCAACACATAGGGCGCGATTGGTATCCTGCAGCCCTTTTTGGGCTCTGGGCGTAGGCGCTGGGGGCCTGGGTCGCATGAAACGGGCCAAAAACATAGAGTGCATTTTATTTGGTTGCCCACAACAGATTTTGCTGTCTCTGAGAGCCAACTTTGGCCCATTTGTTTGGATGCCTGCAAATCGAAATCCTAGCCCAGCAGATGCACTGTCTAGCTATTTGGTTAAGCACACAGGTGTTCTAAGAGTTACCCATTTTCAACTCTGGTGAGCTTACCACAACATGCGAGATTACACCACCTACTTGAAGAACAAGAGCCTCGCGATCACCACCATCAGTATAAGGATGATGAAATCTCTAAACCTGTGTGCATCATGGTGAGGCATTGCCTCAACAACCATTGCTTAGAGAGGCATGGCATGAGCAGGCATACCTTGAACAGGCAGGGCTTGAAGAGCCATTCCTTGAGCAGGGAGTGCTTGAACAGCCATACCTTGATAAGCCATTGCCTCATCGGCTAGGAACTGGTTGAACTCCTCCACTGCTTCCTCCAGAGTCTGGTACCCTCTGTAGCTGTTGTTCGAGAAACCATTCACCTGAGCCTAGCAGATCCTCTACGAGCTGTAGACTCTGGGCTGCCTTCCCCTGAACACGACGTACCACTAACAAAGAAACATGAGGGGTAAGTACAAGATGAGGTAACAAATGGTGACAGCAAGATCATAACTTACGGGAGCATGCATTACAGTTTCCAAAAGGGGATCATAAGTTCTTCCTAGCACTAAGATGTTAACCTAGCACCACAGCAAAAGTGGGTGTCGTCCTACCACCGCATAGTCTTCATCACATGAGGGGTTTAGTATGTACCACCTCATCTTACTTATAGGCCATAACAAGTTTTTGAGTCCTAGCTACCACCAAAATGTACATCGCAAGATCATCATCTTCAGCAATCACAAGCAAGCATGCATGTCTCCCCAGCCCCACAATGCCCTTGGGCATGCACTATAGAATGAAGTAGTTCTTGGATGGGTAGATCCTTAGCCAGAGGGACATGTGGGAGTCTGCCATGGCAACAAAGGTGATGCCCTGGGCCTTGTGGTCGACAAGGTGGTTCAGCGCCGCCATGAGAGCATTCGGGGAGTACTCAAGCACGTCCATAACGGCCTTGTAGAGTTCCGGGTGGACGTCGGTGGGCTTGTTCTCCCTGATCGCTTGCGCGACGTCCTTGACGGCTTCAGTCATGGAAGTGAAGGCCATGAGCTCATCCTCAGCCAGACCACCCCTCTTCCTCTTTCCTCCAGCTGGTGGTGACGGAAATGGCTTGTCTGGGCCATCGATGATGATGGTGTCGGACACCTGGGAGTCTGTCCCATACTCTGCAGGTGGTGAAGCCGTGCCCTGTGGCTCATTGGAGCCCATGGCGAACCTGCCGATGGCAATCCCACCAACAAGATGGTGTGCATCTCATGGTAGTTCAGTATGGGCTTATTGAGAAACTCAGCGTCCTTGGGGTGATCCTAAACAGGGATGACAAGGAAGATTGTTAGATGTAGGCAAGAATGATCAAAGGCCAGCCCTAGGTAATAAGGTGCTAACCCTGATATGGCCCTAGTAGTGGTCAGTCTCTAGCACGATGGTGCAGGTCTCCTCATCCCATTGAGCGCCGCTCAGATCTCTCAGCTTGTTAATTTGGATCCACCTCGTCCTCCACTTCCTCAGGTGGTTGTACACCTGAGTAGAAGTCACCTCCGCTCCACAATGCTCGAAGAGCGCCTTGGAAATAGAAACAATATGGACCTCTTTGAAGCCCTTGTCAATACGAACGCCGGTCTTGATCAGGTCACACATCTTCTGGAGGATGAAGGTCGACTGGAAAGGCAGCCACTTCATGGTGCCCTTCATGCTCGCTTGCGCGGTTTTGCGAGCTGAGGCTGCCTCACTCAGCTCCTTGTCCTTCTTTGCCTTAGCAATGTTCAAGGCAACCTTCGATGCAACGCTCTGAACTGTGCTCTAAGACGATCCGAGATGCGCAAACTGAGGCTGGTCGGAACACTGCCCAACCACCACGTCCGCAACCTTCGATGCCATGGGAGGCTGCGAATCAGCGACAAATGAAGGGATATGGGACTCCTCGAAGGGGACCAGAGCCTGGCTAAGGAATTCTGGGCACGAGTCCTACATTGCCGCACAATGTACAAGCAGATTATGACTACGAGCCTACATGAACAAATACTAGCATACAAAGAAGAAGAAGCTTACACATGGCAAGATTTTGTGCTACACATGCTAATACTCACAGATCAACGAAACTAAGCTTACACATGCCAAGATCTTTGCTACAAGCCGACATCAGGGACAGATCTAAGCAAAACAAGTCACAGATCTAACCCTAACAGCAAGATAGTGCTTGATATGTCATGGTGTTTGAACTTACAGTCATGGCTGGAGGTGAACGGAGGTGAATCCTTGTCGAAGAAGTGGTTGGAGCCGCCGCCAACATCGCCTACTTATCTTCCTTGCACGCGAGAGAAGTGAGCTCGAAAAGGGGAAATGGCGATTTCGAACGAGGTGGTGAGAGTATGGGGTAGAAATAGAGGGGCGGTCTCGGTGGGAGGTGACGAAATCCTCCCGCCCCCTTTTTTGCCTGCGCGCAGGAGCTCGCACCATCTCCATGGTCGCAGCCGCTCGTGCGGGGATTGACCGCTTTTGGCTCACGGGAGCCAGAGACGAGGGTGGCTCTGGGGAAACGCTCGATTCGGAGGTATCCGCAGGGCATGTGTGGAGGGTGCTTTAACGTGCGTGCGGCCACATTTTGGATGCAGCCCAGGAATCCAATCAACGGCCTCTTGGCTCCCCAGGGTCTGGTCCAACCGCTCACAGCCTACCAATCGCGCCCGTATATGTTGTGTTTAGATAATAGATTAAGAGGTAAAATTCATGCCGACCGTGTACTCTATTTAGTTCTAGATTCCAATTGTTGATACATGTTACTGGGGTGAGCAGAGCACCCTACCTCTAAACAAGTACTATTGTCTTCCCTCTATGTCTCTTCTCCATCCCCCCTATTCTATCAAAATCACATCCTAGATGAATTAAGAATTAGAGATTTTACAAAACTGTGGCATCATGGTGATTTACTCCTAGAGCTTATAATCACCACGACTCTAGTTGACAGCAGAGAACTTCCTCAAATATTTGCCAGCAAAAAACAATACCTGACATGGTAAAGTTTCTAGATGTTGGTCATAAAGTGGGTCGTTCTTTACTCAGCTCTTAATCTCATGATCTCCTTTGCAGTCCGCTTCCTAAAATATTCCATATGCTCCTGCAAAGAGTAATTGATTTACCAAAATCAAACTACATAGTACCAGGTAAACGTGTATGCCCACAATAAATGGGTGTGCGGGAGAGATTAAGCCTCATATCAGCATGTTGTGGTTCTCAATTTGAACTAGACTTTGCATCAGCCCCTTTAGCAGGCCTGTTCTGGAAATCCCCGAGCTCGCAGAAACTCAAGCACCTCCAAAGAGACACTAATCAAGCATATTTACTAAGTTGAATGTCAGAAGATGTTATTATACCCACCTGGCTAAAAGATGGCCCGAGACCTCTGCTGTAGAAATCGATGAACTTGAGCATGAACATACCACAATCCCATCTATTACAAAAGAAGTTCAGTGTCAAATAATTCCATTTCTACTCATTGCTGAAGTAAAACAGAGATTTTCATGTAGAGAAATAATCTGGTGATGAAAATGCAGCATGCACTCAGCGATGATAATTAACACTTCATATGAATTGTTTGACACAGCCAAAAGAACTCTTATTCCTTAAGTTACAGCTGAAATTAGGCCTATAGACAGTGGAAAGTTAAGTGTACCCATTGTATTGCAAAGGAAGAGGAACCGGTGCTTCCTGCCAAGAACCGGAGTCTATCTCTATGTAATTCTTGTCCTTCAGTTCATCCCCAATATATCGAGCCTGACAGAAACAGAAAAGCATAACTTCAGGTTTAACAAATGGTGAAATAATTTGCAAAATAAAATCTATAATTGCAACCAATAGGTATATTTTAATGTACTAAATAATACCCAAATGCTTGGCGTCGCAGCTGCGACAAAACGGTGTCCTCGTCGCACGCTCTCGCGACCGCTCGATCTAGTATTTGAGATTAGCACGCCCCAGTGTTCTGCGGTCAGCGGTCAGGACTCCAATCTCTCGTCTTCGGACCCAATGCGCGGCCCGATTTCTCGAGCTCCTGTACTCCCCTCCGCCATCTCCCTGGTGCTCCTGCCGTAGACCCCCTCTTGCTCCCGCCGCCGCACGCGCCACAGACAAGCCACCGGCCGTCACTCGCTTTGTCCCGGGGATCCCGAAGTCTGCCGGAGGAAGTCCTCGGCTTTGGCGGTGGCCGACGCGGCTGGCTCCCAGCGAACACAGTTCAGCGCGGCGTTGCGTCGGCGGAGAGCTGCGCCCTCCGTGACTGCTTCCCAAGGTGGTGAGAGCCCTCCCGACGCGGCTATGGTCCTCAGCCCCAATGTTGCAGACGACGAGCTCCATCCCGAGGCGACGGCGGCCGACGCAGTCCTTTGGAGAGCTCCAGCCCCAGACCACAGCGGCCGACGAGCTCTAGCCTGACGCGACGCCGCCGGTGCCACGGGCCCGCAGCCTAATGGCGCGACTGCTCGGTCCCTCTCTCATGGTGACGCTCGAACGGGTTCAGGAAGACCTTATCTCTTCACCCATTTTACATCAAGCCCCATACGTTAGTAGGAATTGGCATATCAGGCTACAGGCTACAGGCTACAGCCTACAGCCTTCGGTCATAGTCTAATTTTGCACATAGAACCAGCAATTTTTTTGAATTATTCCATCTATTTTCCACGTGCAACTTTAGCATGGAAACAAGTAAATTTACTATTGACACAAGTAAGTTTTAGTTGTTTCTAACTTTTTGTCTACCCTTAAATCGTGGAAGCTGCCTACCCGTTGCAATATTGTTTGTGAAGCCACATACAACTACTTGTCTACCACTACTATGAAGTTGCCTACTGTCAATGCGTGTTGCCTATCTCTGCTATGAGGTCGCCTAGTGTCACTACGATTTTGCTTATCATTGCTATGAAGTTGCCTAGTGTTGCTGCAATGTTGGCTACCACTGCTATAAAGTTGCTCATTGCTGACCTGAAGTTGCGGCGGAAAGCAACAAAGTTGTGTATTAATGTTGAGAAGTTGCCTACCCGCCACAATAGAGGGACTTCCTCCTAGATTCGAGGTCCTTCCACTTCAAGTGCACATGGTCATATTGATTTTGATGCAATTTCCTCAGATGAGCTCTAGACTTCCCCTTGAGTGTCACACTGCAGTTCCCTCGTGCCTCTTAGACTTCCCTGAGAGTCGCTCTGGACTTTCGGTAAATCATCGCCCGTCATCAGTGCGAATGGAAATACCCACTTGGACCAAGCTAGGGCATTCTTTAATTTCTTTAGTCTTAGCTATGTTGTTAGGACACTAAGTTACTTTTATTTATTACTGTTGCCGCGTAGTTGCCTACAACTGCACTGAAATTGTCTACTAATGCTGCGAAGTTGCCTACCGTAGTTGTGAAAAGTTTTCCGACAAAGATGAAGGAGCCTGACCTGTCGGCGGCTCTCTATCGTGGTCCAGGTCTGGAAGCAAAGCATATGGGGTCACTATCGTGGCGCCGATCGGAGGATCTATAAGGGGTTGAACCAGAAGGGAGTTGCCTAGCGCCGCGGCGGGGCAACCCACTGCTTGTTGGCGGCAACGACAATGATGAGGATGTGCAAAGGTAGCATGTGAATCGTGTGTGGCATCCATCGGGTCGCGTCAGATGGGATAGGAGAGTGTGAGTGGCGAAAGGTGATGGTAGAAGTTGCCTACCGCTAGTTGTGAAGTAGCATGCCCATGATGCGGCGGTGGTGAAGTTTCCTATCACTGATGCAAAGTTACCTATAGCTGCACTAAAGTTGCCTCGTGATGTCGTGAAGTTGCCAAACGTTGATCTCAAGTTGCATACTGATGTAGTGAAGTTGAGTATGTCAGCACTGAAGTTGCGTCGTGCTGCTTTGAAGTTGCCTACCGTTGATGTGAAGTTGCGTACTGCTGAAGTGAAGTTGCCTCATGCAGCTATGAACTGGCCTACCCCTACTGCGAAGTTGCCTACCCATCACAACTAGATTAAAGTCCTCCTACCGGATTCAAGGTTCTCCAAATAATGAAGCACATGGTCAGGTAGAATCTCGATGTACTTCCCTCAAATAGGGCTGAACTTCCCCGCGAGTGTCCTAGTAGAGTTCCTGAGTGCCTCTTAGGACTTCCCCGAGGCCTCCTCTAGGTAATCCCGCTGACCGACCGGCTCGAGCACGCCGTCGGGAGGGCGGAAACTCCTGCCGGATCTCCAACGGCCTACCCTGCGCGTCGGCGACCTCAGCCGCCTCTGCAGCCCATCCACGCGAGTAACTTTATCAGGCAGGAAGGCAAATTAGAAGTGTTTTATGCAACTTAAAAGTACAATATCAAGATCTGGCTGGTAAAAATTCCTCAAAGCAGAGCGTGCGCGTGCATCCGGTGGCGCTAGCAAGAGTGCTACTTCCCGGTGTGGTTCAGATAGCTGACGAGAAGCATCATGGCGAGGATCGAGGGGAGGAGTCCGCCGGGGATCGAGTGGGGACAAGTGCGCGGCGGCTCTGTGCCCGGCGGCTGCCGGCTGTGTGCTCGCGTGAGCGACTCTTGACTGCTCTGCCATCGGAAAGGTCCCAGCTGAGGATTGGGGAAGCCTGGCTATCGTGCTCCTATGCTCCGTGGTTTGGGCTCCGCCCGCTGCCGGAGAGCCCGTCGAACCATCTCGTCGGGTCTCGGAGGCGCGGTGCTATTCATTTCCGGGGGCAGCGCAGTGGTGGTGGCGGGGGCGGTGCGATTTGGGCAGGACGGGCGAGTGGATGTGGCTTTGACGTCTAGCGTGTGCGATGGAGGCTACGAACCATCGCACGCGCGATGCCTAGACCTGTTGCATCGCCACCTAAGATTTTGGATGTAGCCCACATCGTCCTCATCGATAATAAGGGATGGGATGCCATTCCTGGCCAGGTTGCCGTTGGTGAAGATGCATGCTCGCTTTTGTGAGCTGTCTATCTGCTTTTGCGGAGTTACCTATCAATAGTGTGAAAGTTTCATAACGTTCTTACAAAGTTTGTGTACCGATGTTCTAAAAGATGCATATCCATTGTTGCGAATTGACTACTATTGTTGTGAAGTTGTCTACTATAGCAGCGAAGTTGTGTACCACTATAGCGAACTTGCCTACTGGTGAATCAAAGTTTCCTAACCCTAAAGTTGTGTACCATAGCAGCGAGGTTGTGTACCACCATAGTCAACTTGCCTACTGATGAATCAAAGTTGCATACCACTGCATCGAAGTTTCCTATAACTACAATGAAGTTGTTTACCGCTGCAACGAAGTGTCCTACGACTGCATTGAAGTTACCTAGTGTTGTTGCGATGTTGCTACCACTGAAATGAAGTTGTGTATATTGTCCTAAAGTTGATATCTTGCTTGTGAAATTGCCTAGCGCTACAGCGAATTCGCCTACTGTTCTTGAGAAGTTGCCTACCCTCCACCACTGTGTTCCACCATGGTTCTCCACCCCACCGATTGGAGGTCCTGCCACCGCAGGAGCACATGGTCGAATGAATTCTTGACGCACCTCCCACGATGAGCTTTAGACTTGCCCACGAATGTCGCGCTGGAGTTCCCTAGCACCTCTTTGGACTCAGACTTTCGTGAGGGCATCTCTACACTTTGGTGAATCAATGTCATTGTTGCGGCTGGTGAATCCCTTTCACAACATTAGTGGGCAATTTTATAACATTCGTACGCAGCTTTAAAATTTGGTAACTGCACTGTTGTCGGACAAATTACAACTTCCCTATTTTTTTAGGCAAAAACAATCGTGTAGATTTTAGGCAATAAATTAGTACTTTGTTGAAATCCATGCATTGAGGAAAAAAATTATTTCTTATCATCTCACCGTCATTTGAAATATTTCATGTGGCCGCCGCTGAGCTGAGTCATTGTGCGCATACACTCCATTCGAGCGATATAATTTCTCTTTTTTTAGAAATTACTACGTCTTTCTTTTTTTGATAAAGGTACTACGTCTTTCTTAGAAACTATTATATTGTTTTAAGCAATAAAATAGCAAACTATATGTGATTTTAGGGAACGAAATACTGCTAGACAAGAAACTAGAATTTTTAACAATTATTATATAATTTTAGGCAACAACTTGCATATTTGAGCAACTAACATTGCTTGCTAGACAACTAGCACTGTCGGAGCAACTAACATGCGATTTTAGGCAACTATTGTGTGATTTTACTTACTAAATAAAACCAGCATTTTTAGCAACTATTATATAGGACTTTAGGCAACTAAAACATCCTCTAGTCAATGCTCCCCGCCACTGTTTTAGCTGATTCCTCTGTTCCGAGCTATCGCCTCCAGTTCTCAGTCGCCTGGAGCATCCGTGCGTGATGGAGACGGCCGGTGGATGTGGGAGTCTGGGTCGTGCGTGCAGGAAGGGAGGCCGGTGGCGGGCGCTCGCGCTGGAGGGGAATCATACGGCCGGGGAACGCATGCTGGAGGGGCCACCGGCAGGGCGCCGAGGCGGTGAGGAGCACCTTCTCCCCCAAATTCCCAGCTGCTGCTCCATTCCACCCGCTGCTCAAAGGGGCCATGGCGGAAAATGGTGGCTGCTCGCCGCGAGATGAGGAAGGCAGCTTCCGCGATGGGGGATCCAGGTGCGGAGCTCGTGCGTGGGAGACGGGGCCGGCGGCCTGCACGCGCTCGAGGGAAGCCGGTGATGGGGGCACGGTCTGGATGGGAGGCCGGCGATGGGAGCGCGCATCTAGAGGGGAGGCTGGCGGCGGGAGCGTGTGTCTGGATGGGAGATCGACGGCGGGGACGCGCATCTAGATGGGAGAGCGACGGCGGGGCGCGCGTACGGACGGGAGCGCTTGTATGGATGGGAGACCAACGGCGGGGGCGCGCATCCAGAAGAGAGGACGGCGGCGGGCCGGCGGCGAGCATGGTTGGCCGAGCCGACGAATGAAAAAGACGAGTCGGGATGCACTGTCCGCGGGTCCGATTTTTCTATCGTCCCGACCAAAACTTTCCTATTATGGGTGTGCGATAGAGGATGCATGCTATCGCACGCGCGATACTGTGACGAACGACGACATTACGCCTTAGCCACACGACGGCGTCTTCGACAGCTACACGCTTTCGATGACGCCACCAACCTGTCTGACCGGTGGGGCCTGCGTGCCATTGGCCACCGTGGGTGCGTGAGTAAGTTAAAAGACCAAGTGCTGTAATCGGATTGGCATGCTTGTATTGTGAAATAAGAAACCCTATCCTCTCCGTCTCGTCCTCTCTTCCTTCATCTTGTTTCGCAAGCAAACATCTCTGGCCAACGCCGGCAATCACACCGGCACCGGCTATTACAATTGGTATCAGATTCCAGTTCGTTCCGCGGGGACTAAGGTTCGGCCGATCCCAATTCGCGAGATCTCCTGCCGTAAAATCCTGACAAACGGTCCGAATTGAGGCGGATTCATCTCGATTCCACCTCGATCTCGATAAATCCGGGAGTTGGTTGGTTTGGATTTCGCGAGGATCTTCACCACGGCGCCCTCGAAGCCTTCTCCGCAGACAACCCTCGTGCTGGAGGCGATGGGCGAGGCAGCGGCGACCACGGCATCATCACTTCATGATCTGCGCGTCACGACGGAGGCATCCATCCATGAACTTCGCGCGAGCTTGGATATTCTACACGGCAACGTCGCGCGCATCGACACCACGCAGCAGCAATTGAAGGAGCAGATGGGTCTGGTCTCGGCCGCCGTGGAGAGCAGCGCCAAGGCCAACGACGCGGTCGCGCGTCAGTTGGCATCGCTCGAGCACCAGATCACGCGCACCGCTCAGCCGCTGGATCGCGATTGCGGCCGCCCTCTTTCGACAGAGGAAGATGATGCAGATCCGGAGATGCGTGGCGGGGTGGGCAAGGCCACGCTTCGGGCCGCACACGTCACCTAGACGGGGAACACACCAGGGGCATCCTCGGCGGCTCCTCTCGGCGTTGAAGGTGAGATTTCACATACTCAGGGTGGCGATGGAATTCTGGGCGACGGTAGAACTGGTGGCGCTGGGGGCGGTGGGAGTAACAGTGGCAATGGACGGATCCTCGGCGGTGCTGGCGGTGGTCGAACTCGAACGGAAGACCCACCTCGTCATAACCTGAAGATGTCCTTCCCACGATTCGAGGGTACTCAACCACGCATCTGGAAGGACAAGTGTCTGGATTACTTCCGTCTCTTCAACGTGAATCCCTCACTCTGGCTGATCTTGTGCACTCTGCACATGGAAGGAAATGCAGCCCTCTGGCTCAAAGCTTATCGATTGAGGCAGGAGATCCCCAATTGGACAGCACTCATGACAGCTGTGGAAGAAAAGTTTGGGGCTGACGATCACAGGAAGTTCATGAAACAGTTGCTGACACTTAAACAGCGTGGTACAGTGGAAGAATATACGCTGCAGTTTGAGGAACTGTCATATCAGATAGCCATACAGAACCCGCACTACGACGAGCAATTCTATGTTTCCCAGTTCATCAAGGGTCTCAAACATGAACTGCGCGCAGCTGTTGAGAGTCAGGTGCCGGAAACGGTGGAACGAGCCATTCTACTCGCTCTGGTGCAGCAAGAAGTCCTGGCAGAAGCTAAACCTTGGGGACAACGGCCTTACCAGCAACAGAAACATGATCACATTGCGCCGCGTGCTGACATCGTTCGTCAACCTGTCAAGCTGGGCACTGGAGACATGTGGAAGGACAGACAACTGTGTGATTATCGCAAAGCCAATAATCTTTGCTTCAAGTGTGGTGAACGTTACGATCCCACTCATCAATGTGCTAAGAAGATTGGAGCTGAATTGCATGCAATCACCATGGACGACACACCAGAACAACTGTCTGACGAACTCCTGAACATGCTGGAGATGCAGGACCTCGCGGAAGCACAACAGCTCAGTCTCTCGATTCATGCACTTGCTGGCACGGACTCAGGGGATACGATCAGACTCCATGCTCTGATTGGCAATCAGCATTTGCTCATTCTTGTGGATTCAGGCAGCACGGGCAGCTTTCTGAATGTCGGCATGCTCTCTCGGCTACATTGTGAAGCACAGCCTACTTCATCTGTCATGGTGAAGCTTGCCAACAACGACGTTTTGCAGTGCGATAGTTGGGTGCCAAATCTCACGTGGGAGATTCAGGGAGAAACATTTCATACACCTATGCGCATCTTACCACTTGGAGCGTATGATGCTATTCTGGGTGTCGACTGGTTAAAGAAACATGGTCCGGTTACTGGTGATTGGGTCAACAAAACTTTGCGCATCACTAATCTGGGCAAACGAGTCACATTGCAGGGAGTACTTCCAACACCCACTCAGGCGGTACGCGAGCTTCCAGTAGAGCAACTGGCGAAATGGGCTCGTGGAAATGAGATTTGGGCGTTAGCAATGGTCCACTCTGACTCAGAGGTAGAAGTGCAGACTGTGCCATCCGAGGTGCAACACATTCTGTCGGATTATGCAGATGTGTTTGCTGAGCCAACATCATTACCACCAACGCGTGATTACGATCATGCGATCACTCTTAAACCGGATGCTGCTCCATTCAACGCTAGACCTTACCGATACTCTCCAGAACACAAAACCGAGATCGAAAGTCAGGTGCGCAAAATGTTGGCAGCAGGCATTATTTCACAGAGCATGTCTCCATTCGCTTCTCCTGTACTTCTCGTCCTCAAAAAGGACGGCTCATGGCGGTTTTGCATCGATTATCATCGGCTCAATGAGCTTACTGTCAAGAATGTGTTTCCAATGCCCGTCATTGATGAATTGCTCGATGAACTAGCGGGTGCCAAGATTTTTTCCAAGCTGGACCTTCGCGCTGGTTATCATCAAATCCGAATGCGGGCAGAAGATGAAGCTAAGACCGCCTTCAAAACACACCAAGGACACTACCAATTCAAGGTAATGCCGTTTGGACTTTGCAATGCACCTGCCACTTTTCAGTGCGTGATGAACTCCGTCTTGGCACCTTGTCTCCGGCGTTTTGTTCTGGTTTTCATGGATGACATTCTCGTCTATAGCCCCTCTCTGGACACACACCTCGAGCATCTGGCCACGGTACTCAAACTGCTGCGCGAGGCGCAACTCTTTGTCAAGGCGAGCAAGTGTTCATTTGCCTGTGCTAGTCTCGAGTATCTTGGACATATCATCTCGGCGGCTGGCGTCGCCACTGATCCCCAGAAGACAAAGGCCATGTTGGACTGGCCTATACCTTCCACGATTACTGAATTGCGTGGTTTCCTCGGCCTCACTGGGTACTATCGTAAATTTGTCCGCAACTATGCTATCATAGCTCGTCCACTGACATTGCTTCTGAAGAAGAAGAGTTTCATTTGGTCTGACAACGCCACTGAAGCTTTCCATGCCCTGCAGCTAGCCATGACGACCACGCCGGTACTCTCTCTGCCAGATTTCTCCAAACAATTTGTGGTTGAGACTGACGCTTGTGACTCGGGTATTGGTGCTGTACTCATGCAAGAACACCACCCGATAGCCTATTTGAGCAAACCCCTGGGAGCAGCTCACTTGGCACTCTCCATCTATGACAAGGAATTTTTGGCCCTACTTATGGCAATTGAACGCTGGCGACCATATCTTCAACGAGCTGAATTTCTGATTCGTACTGATCACCATAGCTTGTGCTATCTGGACGATCAAACTCTACAGTCACCTCTTTAGCGAAAAGCCATGGCACGGCTGATGGGACTTCGTTTCAAGATTTCTTACAAGAAAGGTGTTGACAATGGCGCCGCCGACGCTCTGTCGCGTGTTGGCCATCTGATGGTGATTCAGCAATGTTCAGAAGTGCAGCCAACCTGGTTGCAGGAGGTTCTCAACTCGTATGTTACTGACAGCGACGCGCAGCGTCGTCTGACAGCTCTGGCAGTGGTTTCACCTGACGAGCATGGTTACGCTCTCCAAGATGGGATCATCCGATTTCATGGACGCGTCTGGATTGGATCAAATTCCGCTTTGCAAACCAAGTTGATCACCGCGTTCCACTCCAGCCATGTGGGGGGTCATTCTGGTGCCCACGCCACCTACCAGCGTCTAAAGAAACTGTTTGCCTGGACTGGCATGAAATCTCAGGTTGCCGATTTTGTTCGCCAATGCGATGTCTGCCAACATGCCAAGCATAGCAACACTGCCCCTGCTGGCCTTCTTCGGCCATTACCTCCTCCTACTGGACCGTGGCGTGACATCACTATGGACTTTATCGAGGGTTTGCCTCTGTCTGATGGTTTCAACTGCATTCTTGTGGTGGTGGACAGGTTCAGTAAGTTTGCTCACTTTGTCCCTCTCAAGCATCCGTTTACTGCTCCTTCCGTGGCTCGTATCTTCTTGGATTCAGTAGTGAAACTCCACGGCATGCCCATGTCCATTGTCTCGGATCGGGACAAGATCTTCACAAGCATCTTCTGGAAACAATTATTCCAACAATTAGGCACCAAACTCAAGTTTACCACAGCATACCACCCGCAGACGGATGGCCAGAGCGAACGCGTCAATCAATGTCTGGAGATGTTCCTTCGCTGTGTAGTGCACGATGCTCCCAAGCAATGGCGCCGGCTTTTACCCATGGCAGAGCTCTGGTACAATTCCTGCTTCCATACTGCACTCGGATGCTCCCCGTTCCATGCGCTGTATGGCCATGAACCCAATGTAGGTGCCATTCCTGACCTACCTTCTGATCCAGTGTCACCAACGGCGGGAGTGCTGGCCGAGCGCGCCGCACACCTTGCTCTTCTGAAGAAAAACCTGGAGTTGGCTCAGACACGAATGAAAACTAACGCAGATAAACATCGTACTGAACGAGAGTTTCAGGTGGGGGAACCGGTGTTACTGCGTCTGCAACACTATGCTCAGTCCAGTGTCGTCAATCGCCCCTGCCAGAAGTTGTCTTACAAATATTTTGGACCATACCCTGTGCTGGATCGCATTGGCAAAGTGGCTTATCGCTTGGAATTACCAGAGGCCAGCAAGATCCACAACGTGTTTCATGTATCGCAGCTAAAAGAATACAGACCAGATTACACCCCAGTGTTCACTGAACTGCCAACAGCACCTCTGCTCGACAGTGTTGATACCGAACCTGAAGCCGTGCTTGATCGACGCATGATGAAGAAGGGTAACCAACCTGTGGTGCAAGTTCTGATCAAGTGGAAGCATCTCCCGGAAGAGACGGCAACGTGGGAGGATTGGGACGTCCTCAAGACAAGTTTCCCTGTGGTACTCACTTGGGGGCAAGCGAGTGCTTCTCTGGGGGGTAGTGTGACGAACGACGACATTACGCCTTAGCCACACGATGGCGTCTTAGACAGCTACACGCTTTCGATGATGCCACCAACCTGTCTGACCGGTGGGGCCTGCGTGCCATTGGCCACCGTGGGTGCGTGAGTAAGTTAAAAGACCAAGTGCTGTAATCGGATTGGCATGCTTGTATTGTGAAATAAGAAACCCTATCCTCTCCGTCTCGTCCTCTCTTCCTTCATCTTGTTTCGCAAGCAAACATATCTGGCCAACGCCGGCAATCACACCGGCACCGGCTATTACAGATACCTAGACACATCCTAAATAATACTCCCTCCGGAGCGAAATAGATGACGCAAACGTCATTTTGCAAAAACACCTCTGGATAATTCCCGACCAAACCAACCATCCTTTAAGGAAAATGCTTATAATCGGGCGACTGATCGCGCCCTCCGATCGGTCGCCCCGACTCCGTGCGCGCTGCTTCCTTATTCTGGAAACTAGATGACCCGTTGCGTCACTAACGCAACCGGCGAAATCAAGATAGAATTCAAGCCATAAGTTCTATTCCGTATTTTATTTTATTTTCCATGTGTAGGCTATGTACTCATGCCATGGGCGTAAGGTTTAGAGCACAATATTATGTTGAGCAATATTTTTAAATTTTTTGCTTAGTTTAGTCAAGACAAAATTAAGCCAGAAGTTTTAGCTTATTTTATTACAATGCATTTCAATTCGCTCACGTAACTTTGGGGTAGGTAAAGTCAGTCAATCCGTTATATGCTAGGAACCTAGGATAGATCCTTCTTCTGGTTGAAATGAATGAATTGTCATGCATTGTCTTTGAGTCGGTGTCCTTTCTGTTCTTTGGTTGTTTTGGATCTCCAACCACTTAATCTCACAACAAGCATGCATGAGTCTTTATGCTAAATTAGTAGTATTAACACTAAATAAACATCCATATATTCTAAACAAATTGGAACTATGTGATCCTATAACATGCGTTTCAGTGGGCACAGTCGGTCATACCCACCATGTGGAAGTAGATATCGTGTTTCAATGAACAGAAAACATGAAGACAAAATCAAACATCACAAGTACCATCAAAAATAAATTAGATTTAATTTAATAGTAGTGTCAAAAGTAACAAGAAGTAACATTATAGTGTTGGTCCTTAATATAAGGTCATTAAAAATTCAAAATCCCTCCAGCTATACAAATTAGTACATATAAACCTCCCTAGTGTTTCCATCAACCACAATGAGGGCTCCTCGTCATCTGCCTTCTTCACATATGTTCTTCCCATTTGAATTTCTTCTACTCACGTATCTATAATAATTCATGAAATACAACAAAAACGGCAAGCTTCTACCTTCGCTCCACACACAAGGATGAGCCTTGCACAATGAGAAGACTGTTACACAGACAATAGAAGGTTGAGTCCGCCCTATTTAGAGCATCAGCCTCTTATACTCCAAACATTCAAACATGGATGGAAAACACCGCCCTCCATTCTCCAGCAGAGGCACCATTTGTAAATCTAAGCACACTAACCAAACCAAAAGAAAGAAGAGAAGATTTTACCTGCACACTCACGGATAGAGCAACAACAAGCAGGCGAACATTTAGTGAATCAAATATAGTTAAACCTCCTTAGATGAGATTGTGCGTATTTTCTCTTAAAATAGAACCCAAAAAATACATTATAGCAGAAATCACAGGTTAGCGAGCATGTAGAAATACATTATCAATTACAAAGTGACATTAGCCTCCTAGATTAAATAAATAACGGCATCCACAGAGAAGTGTTCTCATTGGAGATTAACATGGATCATTGTGATGGTGCAGTGACAACCGCAGAAATTGAATACACTGCAATCACTTAAAGAAGAAGGCAAATAAGAGGTGGCAAAAACTTAGCATAAATAAATGCCATATGCCCAAGACAAGACATTTGATGCAATTTAAATTTTATCTATGTTCTGCTAGGAAACAGGGATAATTCTACTTGCTATATTATAATCTGAGGTTTAAAGAATCAAACCATTCCCAAGGAGAACATGTCCGGAGCAGCATAAACCATGGAATTGACATTATCTTATAACTAACAGAACATTCAATTTGAAAGTTTACCTTTTGAAACTCATTTACCCAGTGACTGCACTGGAAGAAAATAATCCCATAATAGCTCAACTTTTGGCAAAGAAACAATCTGCAACTCATCAAGATACCCAACTTCAGATCACCTGTGAGTATTGAATACATGTTCAGAAATTTGACAATGAAAACAGCCACAGAGAATATACATAGAACACAAACAATAACTCAAAAGAAAAATCTACCATTACAATGCAATAACCAATGAAATCTGAACCAATTTGAGTACTACTTGCATCTGAGATCAAACCACCATGATTGAAACTAACTTACCTCTGCCTAAACACCGAATTCAGCAGGTAAACATAAGGTATATCCATGAGATACATGCTTTGAGATTCCCTGGCTTCCAACTTTCCATGAATCATTGAAGTAACCTTAGAATTACAAGATTGTACAAAAATCATGTTAGAAAAACTGATTCTGGAAACAGAGCAAGGACCGAGATTGCATAAATAAATAATTGAAACATGATGCAAAATATAACATGTTTTTTACAAAAGGTTTAGAACATCCTAGAGGATCCATTAGATGTGATGTAATACCTTACTCTTGTGAGTTCCTAAGACCCCAGATCATACAGAAAATCATAGTGTAATCAGTGACTTGTTGGGGGAAATATCTAGTAACAAAGAGTGTGGTAGCTGTCTAGTTTAAATATATTAGTACTGACAACAATGCTAAATCCTATCAGGCTATCACCATACATGCAGGCTACTTTCTTTATTGCCGCTGCTCACTCGACACCCACACCTGAAAATGTTTTGTCCTTGCAAAAAACAATCTGCATAGGAATCTGAAGAGACCATGAAAATAAAATAAAAGCTCAGTGTCTAAAACTGCAGATTGTTTGTGAAGAGATCATTAACAGAGAATCTGAAAAAAAGGAAATGAAATCTAAAAGAAAAATGAGCAAAAAAACTGAAGCAATTACATGAAGGTTACTTTGTTTCTTGCTGCTGCTCGCTCATGTCAATGGAGGACAGCGACAAGCCATGACTGACAGAGCGATCAAGCTTTCCTTCGGCCATTATTCTTCTTTTTTGTTTTCCTCTACGTCACCTTGACTGATATATAGGGGCTGCACAACAAATTTAGTATTGGCCCATATACAAGTGTCTGTTGCCATTGGTCTTTTCACAGCAGATAGCTCACAGAAAATATATCAAAGAATTGAAATCAGAGACACAAGTGTAAAGAGAGAGGACAGAGGAGCACCATATGGATTTGTCGTCGACTGCTTATTGTTGCTGCCACAAGATTGTTTGGCCCCGTGGCTGTATCCACCTCCCTTTCTTGAGTCTCTCTCTCAGGAGAAGCTTTCCTCAGCTCTTCATCCACCCTCTACCAGTTTCTTAGGTCGAGGCAGGAAGGTGGGCGCGTGGCGCGGCGTGGTCTGGCTCAGGGAGGAGGCCGGTGGTGGCGAGCATCTCCGCGCCAGGACTGCCGATGACGGAGTCGAGGGCGCGCGCACACGTCCAGGCACCGCCGCCGCCATCTTTCTTTCCGTGCTCCAGCACGAAGCAACGTCCCCCGGCTCAGGGAGGAGGCCGACGGTGGCGACCATCTCCGCGTCAGGAGTGCTGAGGACGGAGTCGAGGGCGCGGGCGCGCGTACAGACGCCGCCGCATCTTTCTTCCCATGCTTCGGCGGGGCGCGGCCAGGCTCGGGGAGGAGGCTAACGGTGGCGAGCATCTCCACGCCAGGAGTGCCGAGGAGATAGTCGAGGGCGCTGGTGTGCGTCTAGCCACCACTGCCATCTTTTTCCCGTGCTCCGGCAGCGGTGCTGCGTCCACCCGCCTCCTCTGCACGGCCTCTTCATGGCGCTAGAGCCAGCGGAAGCGGTGATTGGGGATAGGAGGAGGAAAAGAAGCGGTGATTGGGGATGGGAGGAGACAGGGGATTTGGTGAAGGAGACGGTGCCCACGCAGGGGATGGGAGGAGACAGGAAAGGAAGCGGTGATTGGGGGCTGGGAAGGCCACCAAAGTCCATGCAGGGGCCCACCACGCTCAGGCATGCATCATGGTCACAGCGAAAAACCAGGAGAGAGGGCAGCGAACAATCAGCGCCTCACCTTAAGAAAAAACACCCGTTCCACCGCCAGATGGACCCCACGTTTGCATGGGGACCAGCAGCAACGGCACATCTGCGAAATCGGATCTGTGAACGAGTAAACCATGAGCTGATTGATGGCACGTCCTATGTACAGTTTCTCCCATCCCGCACATCTCCTGGTCGCGGTAAATCAGGAGAGCAAGAAAATGGCATGACATTGATACCCTTCGAGGAACGACCCACCTCACCGACCGGTGGGACCCGCATACACGCGGGGACCAGATTCAGCGTGAGAAATGTTGGACGGATAGGAGAACGGGTAAAGCATATGGTTCCCAAGAGCTATCGAAGGACAAACAACGGAAATATAAAAAAAAGTAGGCGACGCAGACGAGGCACATTCCTTCTTTCCCTCGGTGGCCCCGCTCACGTATGGACCCAGCTGTCATTGAGCTTTCTAGAGATGCAATCGGTGCTTAAAGGATTGACTGATCCAATGGCTGAAGTCAAAAGTTGGATTGCAAATTTACTGTCGCAGGAGTGATTGAACGAACACGATGGAGTTGCCCTCGAGAGTGCCCTAGCTGGACGAGTAGGCTCGCGCCCTTTCTAGATAGAATATTCCCGCACACTCGCTAGCACTGACGTCATAACGTCGCGGTTCGCTCTATCCACGCAACTTCTCATGCAAGTGGATTCAAAGAGTACAGACCATGTCGCGTACTGTACATAGTACATCTACCTTTTTGACCTGCTGCATGGGACGTGACGTGTGAGGCAAAGGCTACATGCTGCACATTTTTTCTTCACGCGAGTAGATCCTACGGGCTATATCGCTGCATTTTCTGCTTTATGAACCAGACTTTGAAGACCTGGGAGGTTGTGTTTGAGGCCTGTGTGGCTTTATGCATGGCGCTACTTTTCTGCTTTGTGCACTAGCTTCTTTAGGCCTATGTAGCTTAATAAAAGTCTCCCTCGTAATACTAGTACTAGCATGTAGCTACAGAACAATTTAGGAAATGGGTAATGTAGGATTCGTGGAGTTAGCTGGATTTTGTTGTTAACTATTTTTGTAAACAGTTAAAATTTTGTTGGAAATATAGTTGACATTTGTTGTAAATAGCTTACATTTTGGTTGGATCCGTTTTGGATTTTTTTTGTTCTAATAACCAAGTGATTTATTTCTTTTTATAATTAGCTTTGATTTTTGTTAAAATAGGTGGTGATTTTTGTTGTGAAATAATCTACAGTAAAAATTGTTGCTTAACCAAATTTTCATTTCTTCAAAACACGTGGTTTTTTGTAATGTTTTGTTGTAATTAATTGTGATTATTGTTGAAATAGATAGTGATTTTTGTTGCAATTAAATTTGTAGCATAAAAATGTTGCTTAACCACTTTTTAATTGATGCAAACACATTGTTATTTGTAGTTAACGTTTGTGATTTATGTTAAAATAGATTGTGACTTATGTTGCAAATCAATATGTATGCAAAAAGTTGTTGATTTTTCTTGCAGAATGGTATGCTCGAAATGTTGCAAACTTATTTCACAAGTTTTTATTAATTAACAAAAATTGTTGGGAACGATGCTACGAAAAAATATTTTGCTCGGCGGCTTCCTATCTGTAATTTTACGAATTTGTTGTAAAAATTTAAAGAGATTTGATTTTTATTTCTAATTTGAACCAATATTACTCAAATGATATTTTTTACAAGAGTTGCAACATTTATTTGTGTATATTTGATAGTAGCTTGTGTACAGATGACAAAGAGAAGTCATAGCTTTTTGTGGGTTACACGCATGTGAGCAAGGAGAGAGGAGATAGCAGCTGCTGTCATGGGAAAGCGTCGTGGAAAAGTCTTACGCATCAGAGATGGGCTCCACCACGATAGCGACATGACACTGCATGCAACAGTCGCGTGAATAAATGTTGCCCCTAGGATGCGCATCGGACGGCTGCCAAACGACCGATCAGCCGCGCGGGATCAGTCGCCCGACGGCTAGCGCGCCCCCTAACCGCATCGTCTTCTTCTGTCGCTCCCCGCGCCTTGCTTGCTCCGTCGTCGCGGCCGGCCAGCACACGTCGCCCGTGCCCCCGCCGCTCTGCTTCCCGGCATCATGCTTCTTCCCGGCGCCGCGCTGCTCCCCCGCTACTCCCAGTCAATCCCCGCTCAGCCCCTCCGCCCCTCCCCCGGTCCACTCCTTCGCTTGCTAAAAATCCTCCATTTATCCGCGCTTCGGAGCATTCGCGTTCGATCTGGAGGGCATGGGAATAAGGGAGGCCATGAGCTGCTGCTGGGCGGCATGTCGAGTCAAGCCTAGAAGAGGAGAAGAAAAACAATTTTGCCCCGGCGCCCGCGCCTCCTCCTCCGCTACTCGTCGCCGTCCGGCCCAGCTGCGGGATGGCGGCGGCGGTAGACCTAGAGGACGCGTTCGGCGCGACGCCAAGCCGGAGGGCCACCCGGCCCCACGCCCCATCCTCTTCCGCGCTCACGCTCGCTCCGCCGCCGCCCTTCGCGTCGCCGTCACCGACTGCCACTCCCTCGCCTGGGACCGCTCCCTCTCCATCTCCGACCTTGACGATCTCGTAAGCTCCCCCTTACCTCCAATTCCTAGTCCGCAAGCACTCGCCTCCGATTGATGCTGATGCATAGTTTCCCCATCGATGCATTCCCTTGCGTGTGCTGTCGAATCAATCAAAGAGAGATGATATTGGAATCGG